>CAWUFW010000001.1:2290000-3490000 GCA_963921515.1 Calotriton arnoldi | reverse complement strand
CGCTACTGCAATAAACATGTTTTTCGTTTCGGAGGCTTCTATTTAGAAGTCTATATATATATATTTTTTTTTTTAAATAAAAAATTATGCATCAGAAAAGAAAAAAAAAAAGTCTGCCATTTCTCCCAATAAGTGATAATTCTTTGTTGTTGTCTGCCTATGAGCTAGCAAAAATCAAGTATTCTCACAGCTTATATTTGGGCATGCTGGACTGTCTGCTAATGACTCCTCATGAGGTGCAAAACTTCGCAGTGAGGACGGTGTGTAGGGTCTCTGGGAATTTGATCATGTATTGAAGACCCTGGGAGATCTATATTGGCTGGCTGTTGGTAACAAACAATTTCTTTGAACTGCAGAGAGATCTGAGCTTGCAAATTCCTTAATCACTACTCATCATCTCACTCCCTACAATTGGAATAGTTACGTGTTCTGTTCATACTACGAACTGAAAATGCTTGCACCTGAGGCTTTGAAGCAATCTGCTCTGAGAATGATGGAACATCTTGTAACTTTCAGGAGAGTTTTAAAAGTCTTTCAGTTCTGCTATTTGTTTTTCCATTTGTTGATTGTCTATTGTTGATCTCTAGCTTCAGTTTTTGCATCATTGCCATAAAGTTTCTACAATGTCCGTGTGCTCTAAAAAACGTTAAGAAAATAATCAAGCTACTTGGCATTCAAACTTCATCACAACTAACAACCGCTGAGCGGTGGTTATTGTATGGGTGCACCTGAACTCTCTATTAAGTGTAGATGTGCTGGGGATCAGAATCTGAGGAAGTCCACTAATGCCTCTAACAGTTTCTACCTAACGCAGTGACTTACTTATATGCCTGTACGCACCCTGACCCACTTTTGAGTCTGTGATGTGCCATTCAGGTCCTTACCCATTTACCTCAACTGACTACTAGCTGTCATGGTCTTGCCCCCTGGAGAAATCTGTGGAGTAACACCTCCTGGGGAGCCATCTGTGAACTCTGCCTTGTCTCGCAGTCAAGTTCTACCTGCAGTCTGAGGGAGGGGGCCCTGATCTCCCCCTCTAAAGCCTTTGACATGCCCTTCCTGCAACTAACCCCTACTACCGGCGGATCAGCAGGCCCAACAAGGTGCAGTAACCATTGCCAGGATGCTCTTATAGTCTAGGTTCTTGCCATCTTGGAGGGAATTGACCCAGCCCCCTCTGGTGCAGACAAAAATGGATAAATACACCCCCCCACCATCAGATATGCCTAATATGAAAAAGGAAGTACCTCTGAGTCAAGAACCTTCTGTGCCATCTTTCTTAATTCATCAGCAACAAAATCACTGCCATTGGCAGCATTTTCAACCTGCAACCAGACTCGACAGATCTCACCATCCGCCTTCGATTTTATCCAAAGAACCAAGGCTATCCACATTTCCTGTCATCACCCCTGAAGAAACCACCGCCACCATGAAGTCCGTCCACTCAGGAACCCATTTGGACCCCTGTCCCC
Organism: Calotriton arnoldi; assembly: GCA_963921515.1. Classification (NCBI taxonomy): domain Eukaryota; kingdom Metazoa; phylum Chordata; class Amphibia; order Caudata; family Salamandridae; genus Calotriton; species Calotriton arnoldi. The sequence goes on along the minus strand of CAWUFW010000001.1, from coordinate 3,488,528 downwards.
ATCACGCCTGCTCCATAGGACTGCATGCTCACACCCATTATGAATGCCACCTCCTCTTCTGCAACCTTTACAAATGCTTGGAAACATGCAACTGTCCTCCCTTTGCTGAAGAAACTCTCTACGATTCTTCAACACTCACCAACTATAGACGATCTCCCTGCTACCATTCTCAGCAAAAGTATTTGAGAAAATCATCAACAGACACCACACCGAATACCTCAGCGACCAACAACTCCTAGTCACCACTCAGTCTGGAAGACTAAACAGGCAATGTCAGCAAGGGACACTCGTTGCCGCACCACTACGTGTGTTATATGTTTTAAATCAGAGGTAAGTCACTTAATCCTCGACAAATGCCCACCTCTAAAGGCTAGCCACCATCATTAGCCTTTCATTAGTCAATATATATACAAAAGAAAAGAGGCTATTATAAAGAGGATTCTAACAGTTAACACAATCAGTATTGCGTTTGAAAACATAAATACGATGTGAGAGGTCTTTGTTCCTTATGTGGTCTTGTACTTCTTTTATTCATTCCTTGTCAATAGACATGAACATTTCTGCACAGCCAACATGTTTCGCCCACAATTCGGGCTTCTTCAGGGCGTAGTAGGACTGGCTAGTTTTCACAAGTGACAGGCATCTTCTGCTGTGTAATGTTCTGCATTGGTCTGGTCCAAATCTTAATTCATCGCACAAATTGCGTGTATATGCTCCAATCAGTTATCATAATCAAGATTGAATCGGGAAACACGCCAACTCTATGAGTTCTGCCAGGGCCGCACACAGCCTGAGATACGTGGTATGACACAGTTGCTTTTAGAATTTGGATAACCGTTTGGAGCGTATACACGTAATTTGTGCAATGAATTAAGATTTGGACCAGACCAATGCAGAACATTACACATGTCACTTGCGAAAACTAGCCAGTCCTACTATGCCCTGAAGTAGCCAGAATTGTGGGCGAAACGCTTTGGCTGTGCAGAAATGTTCATGTCTGTTGACAAGGAATGAATAAAAGTAGTACATAAGGAACAAAGACCTCTTGCATCGTATTGATGTTTTCAAACGCAATACTGATTGTGTTAACTGTTAGAATCCTCTTGATAATTGCCTCTCTTCTTTTGCATATATACCACTCAGTCTGGTTTCAGACCCAACCACAGCATGGAAACTGCCCTTCTCGCCGCCACAGATGATATCTGTATGATTCTGGATGGAGGAGACACTGCAGACCTCATCCTCCTGGACCTCTTCAAAGCATCTGACAGTCTCCCACCCCACCCTTATCCAACGCCTAAATGACATCGGAATCCAAGGACACGCTCTCCGATGGATCTACTCCTTACTGACTAGAAGGACTCAGTGAATCAGCCTGGCACCATAAACCTCGGACGCCCACACCTCATCTGCGGAGTTCCGGAAGGATCCTCCCTGAGTACAACCCTCTTCAGTGCATACATGATCCCTCTAGCTAGCATCCTCCACTCTCATGACATCAGCATCCTCTCCTATGCCGATGATACACAACTCCTCTCTCCCTCATGGGCAAGTCGCCCAGGACCCATATGAAGTTCAGTGCCTGGATGACTAAAATTGCCCACTGGATGAAGACCAACTGTCTAAAGCTGAACACCGACAAGATTAAAATTGTGATCTTTGGGAAAAGCATATCACTTTGGGATTCCACCTAGTGGCCAACAGAGCTAGGTCCGACACCCAACCCAATCACCCATGCCAAGAACCTCGGGGTCATCATCGACAACAAACTCAACATGTCTGCCGAAGTCAATGCCATCACAGCCTCATGCTTCCATACCCTGAACATGCTGAGGAAGATGCCGGGATCAACAAAAAACTCTCCAGAAGGCTACAGACCATTCAGAACTCGGCGAACAGAATCACCTTCAACATCCCACGCCACACTCACATCACACCACACCTAAAGGAGCTCCACTGGCTCCCAGTCCCCAAACTAGCACAATTCAGACTCCTCATCCACTCTATCATAGCACTATATAACACTAGCCCAGCATACCTCAAATATTACATCTGCTTTCACAAACCTTCCAGTCACCTCTGCTTATCCAGACTTCTATTTGTACACGTCCTACGCATACGGAAAACCAGATCCTGCTGTCGAGCCTTCTACATTGCTCCTAAAGCATGGCACGACCTGCCGCTACACACAAGAGTCTCCTCCTCACTTCTTGAAATCCTCAAAAAGCTGAAGACCTGCCTTTTCAAGTAGTCCCACTAGGCCCTAGGTGTGGCTAGACTTACACCTGCTCAGCGCCAGGATAGTGTACTCTACAACTCTGCATAACATAACATGGGTTTCTGGCCCCATTTCCTATCCTTTGTTTAAGTGCTGCATGCCCAACCTCAAGCTTAGATAAAAGTAAATGGCACCCTATCAACCTCTTTTCCAAGTTGACGAGGAACCAGGCAAAGCTGCACCTTGTCTCCACTCTTTTTTGTTCTGACGAAAGAACCCCTTAGGACATGGATCAGATGTGAACCTCAGGAATGGGGATTTATATCGGAAAATGACCAGGAGGACAGCATTGCACTTTACACAGACAACATACTTCTACTTGTGGGTCACCCCCAAGACACGGGTTCCTAAATGTTTAACATGTCAGAATTGTATGGTGAGGCTTCTGACCTGCAAGTTAATTGCTCAAAGTTGCTTCTCATCCCTGTTAGAGATGGCGTTTAATTGGCAATTCTATAAACTAGGGAGGAGTGAGAAGTCTTTAGGTGGGTATGTCCTCAGCTTCCCAGTTTCTATGTACTCAATAAACAAAACGAGAGGGGAACCCAGTTTCCATGGAGTGCGTATCTGTTGGTGAGCGGAATGCACCAAAGTAAATCGGTGCTCCCTTCACAATTTCTCAGATATGTAAGTTGGATGATTAGGAGTATCTATCTGTTAACCAGTATGTCTATGTATATAAATATATAAATGTATAAATTTATATAGGGTCCTCACCCACAGGTACCACCCGTGAATGGGCAGGCTCAACGCATTTGTAAGCGGAGCTCTTTTAGGTAGTTGAAGTGAGTGAAGGCAGGGAGTCTGAGTGATTAAAATAGCCTCTGATTCCTAAATTGCCAAATTTAATCATGTAGTATTTAGGACTAGGTTTAAAGAATAGTGTGATGCTCTTAGGATATAATGTTCCCAGGCATCTATTAGGTCGACTTCTTTCAGCTGTTGTGCTGCCCATAAAGGGTCATTCGACTTTCCCCAGGACCTTAATATAACCCTGCTTGAAAAGGTTTATTGTTTTTTGCTGTGCAATCAAATTATAATAAACATGCACGCAACCATACAGACCATACAAGTAGGACCTTTTCCCGGTATGGTCATAGCTGAAAAGAAAGAGGTGTGTATCAGAATGTGCTCTTATTAACAAAAGCACCACATCTTGTGTGATCATACAAATGCTAGGTTTTGCATGCGAGAAGAAAATGAATGGGTATTGCCTTTATATTGTTGCAACTACATATATAGAGACCACAAAGGACACTAACAGATAAAAACCAGCAAGTTTAAATCGACAGACTGAACAGACTACATACATGACTTGTTTGTTCAACAGACATCATAGGGTATGCCAAGGGAGGATCGTCCCTGTAGCCAAACATTAGAAGGGAAAAGAACAGGCATCTTGTGAGCTTGCTGAACGGGCTACTTACTTAGGAATCACACCACTTCGAGTAGCATGGGTTTCGATGCTGCAAGGAGCAAACAAAGGAAAAGCCTCACTCATAGTGTGTCCCTGTATCCCTGCATCTTAGTTGGTTCCGATCGTTCTGCTGTTTTTAAAGGGGAGTGTTTGTCCTCGTCACGTGATGGCGTATCACGTGATTGGGACATTCCTACCACTTCTTTTTAGGTCTCGCAGACCTGCGGTGCAGCGCGCATGCGCTGCTCGCTCTGCGAGGCTTTTTGTAATCGAGGAGATTTCCGAAGTGGGGTTGAAGCCCCGCCCATCATTCTCATTGGCTTGCGTCATCGTTCATGCTAAACGGTGGCTTTTCATTGTAAAGGAGGCTTCTTAGTCCCTCCTTGTGACCGCCCTGTCTCCTTTTGGCTCCGCCCACCTGGACTGGATCGTTTACCGTTACACGGTCTCCTTCATAAGTCTGTAAGCACTCTTTTATTTTCATTTTCAGCGCGGTCCGCTTCGGCTGCTCTTGTTTTGTGTTTGCAACGCTGCTGAGCGCGGCTCCTGCTTCAGGGACACCGTGCTCGTTTTTTTAAAAAAACTTTAAGACTGCGCGGCGCCCGCTTCTGGGACACCGCGCTCGGTTTATTTATTTATTTTTAAAAACTTTAAGACTGAGCGCGGCGCTTGCTTCAGGGTCACCGCGCTTGTTTATTTGCGCCAGCTAAGTGGCTTGTTTTGACATGGCTTTAAGAGGTTCCTTGCCCGCAGACACATCCTGGTACAGTCTGTTTTACGGGGTGTGTGGGGCGGGGTGACAGTGGTATTTTGACATTGGTCGAAGCTCCCTCACGTGCTCTGATACACATCCTGTCCTTATAGAGGCGGCAGCAAATTTCTGCCATAGGTTGCTTTCCTCAAAACCTGCAACATACTGGCAATTAAATACTGGATGTACGAAATCTTGTACTTTTGTTTGGGGGTGCGGGGGTGTTGTGCGTGCGGTTTCATCTCAGAAATCGCCTGTGTTTTCTGCTCCCCTCTCCCCCTTTCTGCAGCTGGTAGATCAAGGCAAGCATGCTCATCCCATGTTTCTCTCATCGCATCAAACAGCTCGCCTGCACACCGAAAGGTTTTTGTTTGTGTGTGGGGTGTTGAGGTAATTCTCCATGTTTTTGAAGCCACATTTTCGCAATGAGGAGGTTGTCTCCATCCTCTTGTGTTGATTGTTTTTGGGATGATCACACGAGAAGAGGTGGGGCATTAGTAACTATATACATTGTACGACCGTCCTTTTGAAATGGGAACTTATTCAGGCCAGTGGTTCCTAGGCTTTAGCTGACCCTGGAAACGCACTAAGTCGTCAGCGATTATGCTTGCATCTCTTAAAACACGAGTCCTGAATTCAATATCTCTGAAAGCTTGTTCAGTCTGGTCTGAGTATTTCCTGTCACCTCTGGATACTGCACGGCTTTTCCGCAGACTCCTCGTCAATGGTCTTCACCTCTTCTTGTTATATGGTATTCGCTTCTCTGCGCAGCATCTGTTTAGGCATCCCTCTCGCCATTACCACTGTTCTGCACTTAGCGTGCTGCTGGAGATTCTCTCCATTTGCCATCCATGCCCCTTATATTCTTTGCTATGTCTGTTCCTTCTATACACTGACCTGCTTGTTTAAGAATCTTTCACCTACCCATACCCCACCGCAGCCTTCTAGTTCACCAGCTTGCCTCCATCCATTCTTTGGCCACAGCTACTGTCTTGTTTCTACCACAGCCTGCCCTAAACACTGGCTTGGGGTGTTCTCAGAGCTATGTATAAACGACAAATTTGTAGAACATAGTTTTATACCAGTGTCAGTTTCCATAACACAAGTGGTGGCGGGGAAGAGGGAATGAATGGCAAGCTGGCTTATATTTTTACACATTCTAAAATTTCCGAGTAATGGAAAATGTGTAGTATTGGAGCCCAACCTCACTCAGTTTTGCTCTTTTATTGTATGTAGACAACTGTAAATTTAGCACAGAAGTTGTGATCTTTTTTTTTTTATACGCATCGAGTCCTGAACAAATTTTACACACAGAGCACGTGTCCTTTCACTACTGTTTTCCCCCTTAGCGTGCTTCTGATTTCAAGAGGCGGTTTTCATTCTAGCAGTTGCATCATGTCATGTGATGCTGTGTGCAACGTAATGTGCGGTTTTCGCAGCTAAAAATAAGATGAGGTCGAAGGTAGCCTCTCTGAAAGGGACGGGTGGGTTTTGCTTGGTAATTTTCGTTAACCAATCAGCCTTTTAACATCAAATGGCCATCGCCAGGCCGGTTTTCTTCATTTCCTGCTATTGTCATGATTCTCTTTAGGTTTCAGTAACTATACTTGTGAAAGGTACAGATAGTATCTCATTTTTTTCTTACTAAAGTGTGGGAAATACAAAAATGATACAGAAGCTAGCACTTATGGGTTATATGTAAGAGCATTTTCTTGGCTAGTAAACTGGCCTAACATTATGGCTCGAGCGAAATAAGTGCAGACTGGCCAAATGTGTGGCAAGGTCTTGAGTGACAATTCTGATTTTATGTTGAATCATAGTTTTGAAAACGGCCATGATGTTAATGGTAAAATAATCCGGGGCACGTGTAGCCTGCTCTTATGAGAGTGCTGTCACATTGATAACCTTGGCAGATTGCTGGCAAATTACATTTGTCCGAACCCAGCCATAGTATGGTGTGTGACGGCAGAATCATTTTTTTTTTTAAAGTGCCCTTAGCGAGGAAGGCTCTGTGTGATTGTGGGACGGACGAGCATCACCTGGTGTGAGCGAGAGGCAAAATGCCTACAGCACCTGGTAAATTCAGGCGGTCTCCCATCCAAGTACTAACCAGGCCCGACCCTGCTTAGCTTCCGAGATCGGTCGCATTCAGGGTGGTATGGCCGTAGCCGGTGCAGGCTTCTTGTGCTGACACAGCCCGAGTGTCTGAAGCAGGCTACTCACAAGCACATTTGCACACTTCCCTTCAACAACTGCCCTCCTTTGCAAGCTTCCTGCAGATAGCCAAGCATAGCCCTGTCTTCCACAAGCCTTGCACTTGCTTATTTTCCACTTACACACAGGCTCGGACCTCCCTTTAGGTGCCAGCTTGAGCGCTAGCAAACCAGCAGCCTGGGATTTTCACCAAGTGCCTAGCCTTGCTTTGCACTGGGCTCTAAGGCACTCTATCAGGTCAATTCTCTATTTGCTATCGCTAAACAGTGCATTAGCGTCGTGTCTGATTGGATAGCGAATGCAGGTGGCAGGAGAGGGAAGAAGGTAACAGGACAGCCTATGAAATAGTTCTGCAGGAGAAGAGACTATGCCTGACCTGGTGGGTTCATACTTCTGTATGTTCACAGGCTGGTAGTGTTGGGGTAGAGCTTTCGTTTTAGCTCTCCGGAGGTAAGATTGTGGGACCAGGTGCAAAATGTCTTTTTGAGATGAGCTTGAGGTTTTGTCCTATCGCTGAAGGTTGGTAGGTTGGGGAAGTTGTGTCTCGGGCGTCCTTTAAACAAGCATTTGCAATGCAATAGGTCTCACTTTTGCAAGAGTTAAGCTATTAGCATTGTAAATGACAATGCCTTTTATTTATGTTTTAAAAACCAAAACATAAATAAAAGGCATTGTCATTTACAATGCCAATAGCTCAAACTTGCGTAAATGCGAGACCTATTGCATTGCAAATGCTTGTTTTTAAACGTCATTAGATGTGTGTTTTCTTTAAAAAAAATAAAATATAAAAACTGTTATCGAGTTTTAGTATACTGATGGTTAGGTTGTTGCTGAGGGAGTTTCGATCCCTCGGTTCATATCCATTTATAAAGCAAGGGGCTGCCCCATAAATATCGCTAGATCTGGGGAGAATGGTGGTAATACTGCAGGTTTATGGATAGCTAATGTGCTCTGAATACGTTTTTTTGGATCTTTTGGATGAACCTCTGTACTGTGAATGCACTGTGTACATTATTTTTAATGTTGTGCTTCTGCGAAATGAAAAAAATTTGGTTTGTAAAAAAAAGTTGGCATTGTCGAGCCATTTCTCCTCTTAACAACAAAGGGGAAAAATATTGTAAAAGGCCGTTCTAATCCGTCTCTTGACACCATGGCAGACGGCTTATGAGAAATGGTTGAAAAAAATGTTGGCAACTTTCAGTTCAACCAGCGTACAGGTATATTCTAGACTTGCTACTAGTGCACCATAGAATTCATTAAAATGTACTGATTGGTCAGATCATGCAGCACTAAATTATTTTGGTTATACTTTTTATACAAATGTAGTAAACGCACAAAAATGCTATCTTGCTTCAAACTACTTCCCCTTTTGCGAGTGTGAGAAATAACTTCATATGATCTTGTTCAGTGCTTCATCATGAGTTTAATTAGATTACTCATGATGATGTTAGTCCAGTTTTTCTTCAAACATATGTTTATTGGCATTTTATAAAACAGACACAGTGAGGGTCACAACAATCACAGCAATAATGTCGTTGAATGAAATACAGAGTAGCAAATGGTAGCCAGGTGGGGGGCATGGAGATGAGACCTGCTGCCCTGTCTGCTGAGGTGGAATCTACATTAAGTCGTACAGTTTCAGAAAAAAAGTCCCAGGTACAGCATGGCAGAGTCCCCCACGGAGCTGTCGAGTGTCATTGTGTCGTGACCGGTTTCAATCGGGCCTTCCAACTGGGAAGGTCTGGTTAGGAGAAATCCTAAACTAACCCGTTAACCCTACAAATAAAATAAAAAAATAAAAATAAAAAAAAAAACCTCTTCAAATCCCAACCCTCCCCCCTCCCTCCAAGAGACCAGGTGGGTGGTGGTGACGGTGCGGAAGAACGATGTATGGTCGGCTGGGCGTAGACAGAGAATCGCTAAAATTGAAATAGGTGCATGTCTCTGATCGACGGGGGGCACACCGCTAAGGGAAGACCCTTCGTAAGGAAGGCCACTAGGGGACCCCATATATATTCGAAGCTTTTGTAATCGTCGCGGAATATGTCCGCCATCCTTTCCAAGCATAGAAGTTTCCATAGCCGTGAGTGCCATAAAGAGATGGAGGGGGCTGCGCTTTTCTTCCAGGCAGCGGCGATTGTGATCTTCGCCGCACCTATGCAAGTCCACATAATGGATTTATCTGCTTTGGTCTGATGTTCTAGTGTGGGGTCCCGGAGGCCTAGGAGGATTCCCTCCATAGTGGTCGGTATAGGATATCCCAAGATAGTTTTAATTTGGGCCAGAATCTCTTCCCAAAAAGGGCGAATGTTGGGGCAATCCCACCAGATATGTTGAAAATCTCCCAATAACCCGCAACCCTTCCAGCAGCGGTCAGTCGTATTCGGGAAGATGCGCTTAAGTTTGGAGGGCACTAAATACCAGTCCATTAGGGTTTTTAAGTGTGCTTCCCTAAGTTCCAGGGAGTGATTGAACTTTGAAATGTCGGCCCAGAGTGCCGTCCAGTCTCTCTCCTGTATATCGCGTTGTAGTGCCCCCTCCCACATATACATGTAACAGGGCCTAGCTGAATGCGTGGTGGAGAGCAAATAGTTATAGAGAAAAGAGATTACTCCCCTCATAGAGCCCACTGTCCTAACATACTTCTCGAATCCCGTTTTTTCCCTTGTGGCCTGTTTGTGTATATGAGAGTGAGTGCCCAGTGTCTCAACTGAAGGTAGTGAAAGTGTTCCTCTGGTGGAAGGTGGAAGTCTCGACGGCAATTCTCAAAACTGAGGATGTCATGGTTGTGAAACAGGTGGTCCAGCATGAGGCACCCCCCTTTTCTCCAGACGTCGAAGGGGCCCTCCTGGAGAGCGGGCGGAAAGGCTGGGTTAAAGTGGATGTTAGTCCAGTTTTTAAAAACTCAAATCCAATGTATTGAGTAGTAGTTTCTTATCTATCCACGAATGTGTGTGTGAATTGTTTCTGATGATTGCAGATTTCATACATAATTCTTAACACACCGTAATGACTCAGGATTCGTAAAAACAAGCTCGGGTAACTCCATTAAGAGAATCTGTAGATCCTACAGATTGAAAAATTATCGCAGTATTTCAAATGTTCCAATTTTGTTGAAGTTGCTGCAAGAGATATTCAACAAAGAACTTCACATTTTGGGAACTACATTGTGAATGAGGGCTCCTCCAAATGGGCGTTCAGGGGCAGCATTGCTTGACATCCAGTGTGGAAAATCAGGATACTTGGTTTTTGGCATTGTTGACACTATTAGATCTCTTCACAGTCTTGGCCTCTCTTCACCATTCCCTACTGTTATGTTGGATCAGGCATGTGGTACAAGTGTCAAATCCATTCTGTCAAATGGACATCAGAACAAATCGTTTCACTTTATCCTAGGTAATAATAAACAAGCATTATCATGTTAGCCACTAGTCAAATGTGGATTGTCCTGTGGTTTCTGCTTGTCATCATCTTTAATATTCATCAAACCTCCTCTCCATCTTTTGCAGTCCATGGGGCTATGAGTCTATAAGTACACAGATGGTACACAACTGTTGTGTAGGCAAACAGACTGAACGAACATGAGCCCAAGGCAAATGTAGCACACAAAATAAGTCAGAGCAGGTGGAATGCATGTTTGTCGTGTTTGTAAAGGGTAGAACTCGCTTCCAATATCAACACGTAAATTCAGTCAATTAATTGGAAACTTCCTGTTCTGTGTCATCATAATCGCTAGGAACTTTTTCATTCCCGATGCCTATTGTGGGTTTGTTTGGTACTATATAAGAGATATTTTGTGATGACGTTGATGATACCCTGCGAAGCTAGGCTCTGCATCTATTGAAAGAGACTCTATTTGTCCAGCTCCTTCGCATAGATGATTGGTCATTTGAGGCATGGCTGTGCAACCAATGAGATAGGGAAGAGATCCATCAAGGCCATAATCTGCAGCGGGCTGGATGAGCAGAGATCCAGTGAGGCCATCCCCCTCAACCAGTTACACCGGTGAGTGATTCTGCAAAGGCCGGTTTTGTAATCAGTGAGTCAGAGAAAGAACTATGTTATGTTATGTTAATAGATTTTTAAAGCGCGCAATTACCACAAGGTGTCTTGGCGCTGACTGAAAGGGCAAGTGAGTGATGATTAGAGGTTAAATAGCCAGGTCGTTGTCTCCTTCCTGAAGGATGTTTGTGAAGGAATTGCTCTGAGATGAGGTGATCGTATTGAGGACTATACCTCTAGCTCCCCATTGCATCTTCCTAAATTTAGGGACAACTAACAGGTTGGCATTGGCCGATCTGAGTTCTCTGGTGGGCTTATATCTCATAAAAGCTGAGCTAAGAAAGTCTGGTCCTGAATTATGCATTCCTTCGTGGGCTAAGCAGAGGGCTTAAAATTTAGACCGACTGCGCATGGGAAGCCAATAAAGCTTGTGAAGTCCCTGCGTGATAGAGTGGAATTTTGGAAGTTTAAGAATCAGTCTCGCAGCGGAATTCTGGACTAATTGTAGTCGACTCATGTGTTTTTCTAAAGTGGTTAGATAGAGACTATTGCAGTACTCCAGCCTAGGAAGTACAAGAAGATTTATTAAAGTTGTCCTGTGGCTATCCGGAATAAAAGGAAGAATTTTTCTTATCAGTTTTAAGATATAGTAGGCTGATGACGTGACAGCTGATATTTGCGCACTCATATTGAGGTTTTTGACTCCCAAATTCTTCATTTTAGTGACGGGAGAAGGAGGCTGGGGCAAATTTCCAGGCCACCAGTTGGAAGACCAGGCTGGAGAGGGGTTACCGAACACAATGATCTTGGTTTTGCCTGAATTAAGTTTCGGGCAATGCCCACTCATCCAACCACTGACTGCCTTGATGCAATTACAGCATCTTAAGGGGCCCGACGAGTCGTTATTGGCTGCTGAAATTATCAACTGGGTGTCATTCGCATAAGATGTTACCTCCAAGTTGAAGCTTCTAATGAGAGGGGCCAGTTTTGCTACATAAACATTAAAAAGAGTGGGGCTCAAAGACGATCCCTGAGGGACTCTGCATGGCAGTGAGAAAGGTGAAGAGTTACATTTCCCCAAAGCTACTGTTTGTGATCTCTCATTGAGAAACGAGGAGAGAAGATCGAGCGTGACCCCCTTCACCCCTATTTCCTTTAGACAGCCAATGAGAGTAGTATGATCAACAGTGTCGAAGGCAGCAGATAGTGCAGGTTCTGCAGTTATGATTTTACTGGACCTATCTACTGCCTTCCTCACTTCTTCTGTTGCCTTGACCAGGGCGGTTTCTGTACTGTGCCCAGGTCGAAAGCCATACTGAGAGGTGTCTTGGAGCTGATTGTCTAAAATGTATTTAGATAGCTCCAAATTCATTATCTTCTCACAGATTTTTGCAGGAAGAGGTAAACGAGCGATAGGACGATAGTTAGAAGTGTCATTAATATTTAAATTGGACTTTTTTAAAAGTGGGAGGATAGAAGCCTGTTTCCAGACCGAAGGGAAGGTCCCAGTAGCGAACATGATATTAAAAGTCTGAGAGAGGTTCCTCGCGATAATGTCAGGAACCAACTTCAAGATCTTTACCGGGCAGGGGTCATAAGGGGAACCCGATTTACTTTGCAAAAGTAAAGAACTTACTTGCTCTGGTGTAGTGGCAGAAAAGTGGGTAAGTGAACAGTCAACTAGCATGTTCACTTTACGGGATAGCGAGGGATGAGAGTCCCCACTATCAAAGTCCTGAAAAATCCCATTGACTTTCTCTTTGAAGGCAGTAGCAAGGGCATCACAAAAGGATTGACTATCAGAAGGATTGGTCTTATTCGAGATAGTCGTGAGTCTCTGAACAACTTGGAAAAGTTATTTCGATGAATTAGAGGCCCTATCAATTACTTGGGCAAAATAGCTACTCTTTTCCTTCTTGATGAGCTCTTTGTAAGTGGTTAATGCCCTCTTGTATGCCTGTCTCGTTTGGTCATCGTAATTTTTCCTCCAGATCCTTTCTTGCCTTCTACAGGCTTGTTTTTCAAGCCTCAAGGCTTCTGAGAACCATGGAGCCGTAGGTTCCTTCCTGAATGAGAGCTGATTTTTGGTGGGAGCCAGCTCCCTGAAGGTGTCCGAAAACCAGTCTGCATAACACAATGCAGCCGACTCGGCCTCGGCAAGTGGGGGGGATAGTGCTCAACTAAGGACTGTTCTAAGGTAACCGGGTCTAATTTGCTCCAGTCTTTGTAACTAATGGTAACCGGCATGTTCTGCAGAGGCGTTCCGTTGAGAACATGATAACCGAGTGATCCGACCAAATCACAGGAAAGATGTTCAAGATTTTTAAAGAAGGATCATTTTAGAAGAGGCCTTCCAGCGTATGTCCTGCTGAGTGCGTAGGCTCCTTGACTAACTGTTCAAGTCCTAATGATTCTGCAATATCTAGGAGATTAGCTGTGTGCTTATCTTCCACGTCCTCTAGGTGGAAGTTAAAATCTCAGAGAATGGTGAATTTTTTTGAGAGGAGACTATTTTCTACTAATACTTGAAATGTTTGAGAGAACACATTTTTGTTGCTTCCAGGAGGTCGATATAGAAGAATCCCTGAGAAAAAGACTTGGCTGTCCCTAGCAATTTTAAACAGGGCTGCCTCATGGGCTTCAGTGCTCACATCAGTGCAGATAGTAGAGAATTCATTGCGATAGATTAAAGCCAGACCACCACCCCTTTTAACCTGTCTATCCTGCCTAAGGAGAGCGTAGCCCTTAGGGACAGCAATTACAAAATCGGGGCTGCAAGCGCTATCTCCCCAGGTCTCTGTGATAAACAAGCAATCCAGTCCTGATGTTTCAATCAGCTCTCCGATCTCGATTTTATGTTTTGGAAGAGACCGGGCCCATTTGAATCTCTTAGATTTATCTAAGTTGCCCGCCTTTCCTAAAGGGCCTATGGAAGGATTTGGGTCTGCTCCGGTCCTCAGCGTTGGACTTAAATATTGGCAATCGCACGCTGAGCATATAAGCGGCGTTTGTATTGAAAACAGCCTCAGTTCCAAACAAGAACAGTTATGCTTTACTGAAGGGCGGAGAGCCAGAAGATCTTTAGCTAAATAGGTCACCTTTTGTGGTTGTCTTATGCTCAACGAGCAAGGGATCCTGGCCGTGGGCACGGTCCAGGCGCGAACAGGCGCAGACGGGCTTGCCTTAGGCGCGCCCGCTGCTCGTCCAGCTCAGCATGTGATTTTTAGGTCGAGCCTAGCGCAGCGCGCATGCGCTGCTCTAGGAGATGAACTTTTGGAATCGGTCTTCACTTTTCCAACACTCGTGCGTGTGGCGGCATCCACCTTGCGGGAGCGAGCAGCGGCGCGCAGGGGCCATCTGTTTATAACTAGCGTGGCCGTGCGCGCTTGTTTACATTTGCCTGTCTCGTGTCGTGTCCGGGCTAAATAGACAGCTTTTGGTTTATATAACTGACAGAGTGCATTGATTTAATGTGTACTAAGTTACACCGCTCCTGTTTTTAACCTGACTGAGTGTTTATCCATGTGTACTTTGCTGAGAGTCACACCTCTCGTTTTTTAACTTTAACTTGCTTTACCTTTGTGAAGGCTTCATTCAGCGCATAGTTGGTACGTAACTCGAACTTTTACCTGTGTTTGAGTTATATGTACGAATGTGAAACCTGTTTATAGGACTGGTGCCTTTCACCACGCAAGTGTTATTTTGGGTATGCATTGGTAATCGGATGCAACCTGGCAGAGCGTTTCACATTAATCACGGTACAGGTCTTCTCACGGCCATTCAACCGCATCACAATTCTTACTTGCGGATCATTCTCTAACGTGACAACCTTCCCTGATTTTAAAGCACGGATTTGTCATAGAGCCTCATTGTTATGAATGTTTGTGGTTTACACAATTTACCCCGCGTACGACGTGGGTCTTGCAATCTGCACACCTTCATATATTTAACTCATTCCGCTCCGTATCAACCTGAGGTTGCACTCAGCTCATTATGACTTAGCACAAAATGTACCACAACGCTATAGTTCATTAGTACGCACTGAGTTTTTCTCGTTCCTTACACCTTTAGGTTACTTACCAACCGCTGCATTTCTAATTACCTAATCCATTCACGGAACTCCCAACTTTCATATAGGAAGTCATTATGATTTTATTATCACACATGATGTAGTTCTCTCGCTAGCAGGATTACTTACCCTTGCGGGGTAACTTTGCAACATGCTGCACAACAGCCACACTACTCTACAACATAGCTTAAATACACTGGCAAAGCCAATAGCTCTGACTAAACACTTATAAGATCCAAAAGGCGAGACCTATTGGCTATGCCAATGCTTGTTATTGCTGGCCGGAGGCGTCTTGTGTCCTTCACCCCGGAAGCGGAAGTGCTAGGAGGGGGAGGGACTGCACCCCTCCGCAGCAAACGGCAAAACCCGCGGCGGACCGGGGGCACAGAAAAGCAAACAAGCAGTAAGCAGCCAAAAGTAAGTTCTGCTAACAATGTTTTAAAAGGGTCTAAAAGCAATAAAAGAGAGTCATTACATGCAAGGTTTAAAAAACAAAGAATGCCGTTACACAGATAGCTGGCACTAACTCAAACAGCATCCTCCTCACACTCACCCACTGCGCGTCCGGCTCAGCATGTGATTTTTATTGCTGGCTGGAGGCGTCTTGTGTCCTTCACCCTGGAAGCGGAAGTGCTAGGAGGGGGAGGGACTGCACCCCTCCGCAGCAAACGGCAAAAGCGCGGCGGACCGAGGGCACAGAAAAGCAAACAAGCAGTAAGCAGCCAAAAGTAAGTTCTGCTAACAATGTTTTAAAAGGATCTAAAAGCAATAAAAGAGAGTCATTACACGCAAGGTTTAAAAAACAAAGAATGCCGCTACGCAGATAGCTGGCACTAACTCAAAGAGCATCCTCCTGACACTCACCCACCCAACTATGCTAAGTCAGATTGTGTAAACTATGAGAAAATGAAACGAAACAATGAAGAAACCATGAAAAGCCAGGCTCTGAAACAAGTGAGATGGGAGAAACCCACATGTGCTTAATCACTTCAGGCACTGAGACAGCGAAGAAACTCTGCCATCAGTGAGACTGACAAAGACCATGCAATGCCAGCCCAGATAAATCGAAGATCCCACTAAGCCAGGCTCTGAAACCCTTCAGGGTGGGAAGACCCTGTGAACTCAGGCTGTTGTACCACTGAGTGAAAAATAGTGTTGTGTTGTCGATGCATTATAGAGATGGCCGTCTTCAGTGTACCTGTTTTTCTGGGGAAGAGTCTCACTCTATTGCCCCTCAGCTGCATTAAAATGTCCAGCCATTTCACCTCCCTTTATGTTCTGTGCATCCATTCATATAGGAAGTTGTGTACATGGTCAAAGCTGTAGGATTGCGATATTCCTAGTCTATAGGTAAATTGTGTCTCATTTGCAACCTGACACAAGGGAGAGACCCTGTGGCCCTGTATCAAGTGACAAAGGCAAGTGACCCAGACTCCTGTGACACCAGAACCTAGAAAGGCAAGAGACCCAGTGCTTAATTTGAGCCGTTGGTTTCCAGTGCTCAGCACCAGCACTTAATTGTCAACACCACTTAGGACACTGCTCATCTAATGTAGAGATGAGCAGAACAACGGTTGTTTATGAAAACAATATAAATTGAAAATTACTAATACCTGCCTCTCAAGTCATTCCTTTAGCTTTGGGGACCTGGAATAATCTGAACTGTCACACTTGCAGGCGAGAGAGAGGGTTAGTAGTTGTTTTGGCAGCGATGACAGGAGCAATGGGTGGCGGAAGCTGCAGTGGCCTCCTGGTCAGGGCACTTGCACTTATTATTTTACAAATTTAGCACTGAAGGGACCTAGTACCTTTTAACACCAGTCCTTGCTGCCAAGGTAAATTCAATAGGCAATAGAAGGAACACTAATGTTTAAATAATTCAAACTTGATAAAGCGTACTATCAAACTGTGGTTTCCTGGCACTATTTCACAGACTATCAGATGGGCCAGATAGTAGAGAGCTGGGATTTAAATGTTGTACCCAACAGGCGCGGCCGGTCCATTTTGGCGGAGGGGCCACGCCCCTCCACCTTTTGCCCCGTACGAACAGTGTCTGTCAGGCTGAACAAAGGCCAGCCTGACAGACACTGTTCACTTTCAGTTCAGGCAGCTAGGAGCCAGACATGCGCATTTAGCGCTGGCTCCCGGCTGCCTGAACTGAACTTTGCTGGGCTCAGAAAGTCACAGCTCCTGTGGGCGTGACTTTCTCAGCTCAGCAAAGGTCCCCGAGGCCCTCCCCTCAGTGATGAAAGGTAGCGTCACTGATTTCCTCGCACCTGGGCGCTTCAGTTTCAAGCCCTGAAGTGCCCAGGGTCGAGTGTCAATCAGTGACACTTCATCACAGAGTGGGGTGGGGTCAGCAGTCTCACTGACCCCTTCCCACTCTGTAATGACGTTGGGACTGCTGCCTTACCTCATTGGCTGAGGGAAGGCAGCAGTCCCAAGCCTTCTAGAACTGCCGGGGCAGCGCAGAGCTGGCTGCAGGTAAGTGTGTATTTCGTTTTTTTTTGCAAAATTCTTTTTATTAAGCATCAAGAAAAAATCACAATGACAGCATAGCCTCAGAGGGGCGCGCAGGCCCCGGGGTTGCAGAACATTCAGCCATTTTGGGTCTCAGGTTCGAATAACCCTAGGGCATGCCAAGACCCCCGGCAAGATAAATGATGCTAATTTTTCGAAAAAACAAACCCCTGAGGAAGGTCTCCAAACTAGAACCTACCCTCAAAATTACCCTCGCCTTCCCCCCCTAAAACATGCCCCCCCCCCCGTCCCGGTGGTGAAGAAAGTGTTCCGTATAAACCTGAGAAGCAGGAGTGTTGCCGTGGGTTAAAATATGCAGCGTGGGGCCTCCTCCATTCGAGCCTCAGGGGCCACTCTACTACTGGTCGGACAGAGGTCATCTTAGACTTGAAAAAGGTGCATAGCCCGTACGAAGGGTGGACATACTGTAGAGGGCAAACCTTGGGATAAGAAGGTGACCAGTGGGCCCCACTTGTGTTTGAAGCCCTCATAGTTATCCCTAAAGATGTCTGCCAAACGTTCCATGGAGAGGATCCTCCATAAACGGGCGTGCCACAACGATATCGCTGGTGTTTCTGTCTTTTTCCATGCAGCTGCTATGGTGAGTTTCGCTGCCCCCAAGCATGTCCACATGATCGCCTTGTCAGCGTTTGTTTGGTGCTCTAAAGCCGGGTCCCTGATGCCCAGAAGGGCATACTCTATGGTGGTGGGAACGGGATACCCCAGCATGTCTTTAAGGTGGGAGAGAATTTCCTCCCAGAAGGGGCGAACTCTCGGGCAGTCCCACCAGATGTGGCGAAAGTCTCCCTGGAGCCCACAACCCCGCCAACAAAGATCAGAGGTATCAGGGAAGATTCGTCGTAGCTTGGTAGGGTACAAGTACCAGTCATGTAGCGTCTTGTAGTGGGCTTCCCGTAGGGCCATGGACTTGTTGTGTTTAGTAATGTCGCCCCAGATGTGTTTCCATTCGTCTTCGGTGACCTCTCTGCCTAGGACTTGTTCCCAGAAGGACATGTAGCGTGCACGGGGTGCGTGCAACGTGGTCAGAAGCATGTCGTAAAGGGCAGAGATAGCGCCTTTCATGGTACCTGCCTTGTGGATCACCATCCGCTCCAGGGGTGTTAGTTCCCTAGTAGCTGCCTCTCTAATGTGCGGGAGTGTAACCCAGTGTTTAAGCTGGAGATAGTGGTAGTATTCACTATGAGGAAGCGCGAATTCTCTCTTACAACTGTCAAATGTTAGTACGTCATGGTTATGGAACAAATCTGAGAGTTTATGCAACCTCCCTCCCTCCAGCAATCGAAGGGTCCCTCGCGTAGCGCTGGGGGGAACGCCGGGTTAAAATGTATTGGAGTGTAGGGGGAGGGAAATGAAGTCCAACCCTCCCGCCTTGTGAGTTGGTCCCAGACGGTCAAGGTGGTACGTGTGGGGGTGCTAATGTAAGCGTTTGTGGGCCGGTCTCCCTTAGGCTTCCAAAGGACATCCCAAATGCATCTTCCTACAACCGAGCGGTCCATATGCAACCAATGTTTGTCCGACTCCCTCGCGGACCACTCCGTCACCACTCTTAGCTGTGAGGCCTGATAATATAATGCGAAGTCAGGCAGAGCCAATCCCCCTTTATTCCTTGGGCGCCTTAGCACATGGTAAGGTAGGCGTGCCCTCCCTCCCTGCCATATGAATTTAGTGATCAATGAACGAAGATGTGGCAATAGATTCCGGTCAAGTGCGATGGGTAGGGCTGGGAACAGATAGAGAAATTTGGGCAGAATTGACATTTTAACCGTGTTAATCCGTCCGAGCCATGAGAGGTAGAGGGGAGACCATCTCTTAAGGTCCTGCTGTAGTTGCGCCATCAAAGGTGGGTAGTTAGCCTTGTAAAGGTCGCTAAGCTTAGCCGTAAGTTGTACCCCCAGATAAAGCAAAGAGTGTTTGGCCCAGTGTAGAGCTGTCTGGCTCCTCAATCCATTCGCCTCAGCAGTAGAAAGGGTAAGGTTAAGAATGGACGATTTGGACAGATTGACTTTAAAACCCGCCACCCGTTCAAATCGATTTAGTTCTCCTTGTACCCCCGTAGCGAAGAAGCAGGGTCCGTAAGTGTAAGCAAAATGTCATCGGCAAAAAGAGATGCCTTGTGTTCTACGCCACTAAACTGAATGCCTCGAATTTCATCATTTGACCTAAGTTTGGCTGCTAGGGGTTCGATACTGAGAGCAAATAAAAGGGGGAAAGCGGACACCCCTGCCTGGTACCCCTACTCAAGGGAAAGGGAAGGGAACTACAACCATTGACCGTGACCCGTGAGTGTGGGAGATCGTAGTTGGCCTTGACCATGTTAAGAAATGTGTCTCCGAAACCAAATTTCTGCATTGCTAAAAAAAGGAAGGACCAATCCACCCTGTCGAAGGCCTTCTCCGCGTCCAGGCCCACCAGAACTGCAGGAATCTTAAATTTGGACACTTTCTCAATCAAATGAATGGTGCGTCTGATATTGTCGTGTGTTTGCCTGCCTTTTATAAAACCCGATTGGTCCGGGTGAATTAGGTCGGCCAACAAGTTTTCCAGTCTGGCCGCTAGGATCGCGGAGTAGAGCTTTGCATCAAGGTTAAGGAGAGCTATGGGTCTGTACGAGCCACAGAGTTGGGGATCCTTTCCCGGCTTGGGAATCACCGTTATCACAGCCTCAGCCATAGATCTAGAGACTCGTGCATCCTGAGCTATGGCCTGAAATAGAGTAGTAAGATGGGGGACTAGGTCAGAGGCATAGCATTTAAAGAATTGAGCCGTTAGGCTGTCGGGTCCTAGGGCTTTATGTAGTTTGAGCCTTGTGATAGCTTCCCTCACCTCCTCCTGGGCGATGGGGGAATCCAACGAGTCGGCTATCGTAGGGGGAATTTGCGGAAGCGTCATAGAGTCAAGATATTGTTGTTGTAGAATCGAATCGGGAGTAGTACCCCGGTAAAGCTGCCCATAAAAATCACCAAAAAGGTTGGCTTTAGCGGTGTCAGTGTGTGTGAGTTGGCCCCTGTGGTCCAAAATGCCCCCAATAAATTCACGTTCCCTCTTCACCCTGAGTTGGCGAGCTAAATATGAACCCACCTTGTCACCCTGTGCAAAAGATCTTTGGCGAAGCTTTAACAGAGTGTATTCCGCTCGATTAGTGTATATAGAACGTAATTTGCCCCGGAGGGCAGTGAGATGTCTCAGCGACACGCGTGTGGGTGAGGCTTTGTGTGTCTGTTCAGCTATCTGTAACTCCTGCTCAAGAGCTATGCGTTCTCTCGTCCTCTGTTTGTTTATGGTTGCATTGAGTTGGATGCATTTTCCCTGTAGCACTGCCTTGAAGGCGTCCCAATTGTTCTGCGGGGAGGTGTCTTGTGGAATGTTATGAGTGAAGAAGTCGGTGATGGTTGCCCTTAGTTCCTCCCTGAGGGCCTTATCCCGTGTAAGCGCCGACGGGAAATACCATCTGGGAGAGCCAGATTTAGGACCGTTCCAGGCCAGACTGATGGTGATCAGGCTATGATCGGAGATAGAGATCGGCAGTATTTGCGCTGCCTGTAGCGGCCCCAGCAAGGTTTGGCTGATGAAAATATAGTCAATCCTGGGGTATGTCTGGTGGACGTGTGAGTAGTGCGTGTAGTCTTTGGTGGTGGTATGAAGGGAGCGCCAGGCATCGCACAGGCCGAGTGCAAGTATTTTCTGTTTGACCCCTTTGGAAAAGGAGCCAGTAGGTGCCCGTGTCGAGTGCGAACTGTCCAGTGACCCGTGCCAGGTTAAATTAAAGTCTCCCAACAATATAATGGGGCCCTCTGCAAATCCACCTAATAGGTCGAGAGCAGTGGAAAGAAAAACGGCTTGGCCCGAGTTGGGAGCGTATAGGGAAACGAATGTGCATAGCGTGCCTTTCAGCCGTCCCTTAACCATTAGTAATCTCCCCTCCCGATCTGTTTTAGTGGCTTCGGGCTGAAACTTAGTTGTGCTACGAAAGAGTAGCGCCACTCCATTGTGTTTAGTGGTTGCCGAGGAGGTATAGATCAGGGGATACTCCCTATGTCGGAGCCTAGTGACTTCAGATCTTTGGAGGTGAGTCTCTTGGAGAACCACTACCTCAAATTTGTGATCTGTGAGATATTTCCATATTTTCTGACGTTTCTGGGGGGAGTTCAACCCTTTGACGTTCCACGAAGCTACAGTAGTCATCGGAGTGATTGACCCCATCCCCCTCCCCTTGTGGACCACAGCCCCCTTAAGCATGTGTTGGTGGCCTCTCTCACTGAGATGTGAACTTCCCCACCCGCCGGTGCCATGCACTCAGAGTCTTCCCACCCATTCCCACTGAGTTCAAAGAGACCTAAAAGAATAGACAATAAAACCCAGAATTCACCACCAGGACCCCTCCCCACCCCAAAAAAGAACCCCCAACAGCCCCCAAAACTGAAAGCCGGAGGACCAACGGGTCCACGGCTCGTGATGCTTCCAAAAAAAAGAGGCAGAATTGTGGGTAGCACGAGCAAGGCCCGCACCCCCCGATTGCCATGTCATAGTGTCTAGTGAGCATTTCAATAAGAAGCAGAAGAAAATAGAAAATAAAAACCTCAGTGTCCGTAATGATCGAACTTTGTTTCAGGTGATCTCAGTCCGGCAGCCTCCCGAGCCAGGGTTCTGTCCGTAGGGTGCACCGTCGACTCCCAGGAAGTTAACCCGGTCTGAAATCTCAGGGGTGCGGCAATTATGTAGAATCGAGATCCTTAGTTGGGCCCATTATGATTCACCGTGATTTCGTGACCGTGTGCCAAGGCCTGGAGCCCCTCCTGGCCCTCTCCACCTCCGCCGGGGAGCCCGATGTGGATGCCTCTTCTGGGAGAGGGAGACCGAGGATGCGGATGCCGTCGGGAAGTTCTGTCCCGTGGTGTAATTTGTTTCGATACTCGAATGTGAGGCCGAAAGGAAATGTCCAGCGGTAGCGAATATTCTCCTCTTGTAGCTTGGCGGTGATCGGTCTCAGCGAGTGGAGTCTGGCCAAGGTGGAGGGGGCCAGATCCTGGTAAAGGGAGCACCTATGGTCTTGAAAGGACACCTCCTTCTTCTTTCTCGCTGCAGACAAGATAGCCTCCTTTGTTTTAAACTAGTGTAATTTAACCAAGACGTCTCTCGGACGCTTGCGGCCCCCAGCCTGTAGAGTACCCACGCGGTGGACCCGGTCCAGTTTGAGTTTCAGTTGTTGGGGGGCCAGGAGCTCCGCAAAGAGGCCCGTCACAAATGCCTCGAGATCGGGCCCCTCCGCCCCCTCCTCCAGGTCCCGGATTCGTATGTTCTCTCGCCGGGTTCTATTTTCCAGGTCTTCCGCTTTCAACAGCACCTGCTGGAGCTGGGCCTGAAGTGCTTGATGGAAATCTTGCATTTTAGCGGTGGTCGTCGTCAGTTCTTGTGTCTGCTCCTCCACCTCCAACACTCTGGAGCCCACGGCGTCCACATCTTGGCGTAAAGTCGTCATTTTCTCGGTGAGATCGGCTTTCAACTGTTCCACGGAGGACCGCAAGTCCTGTTTGATCTCCAGGCAGAGGTCTGCCTTGAAGTCACGGAGGGCGGCAACCAAGTCCTCACGAGTAAGCGTCATAGTTTGCGGGTGGCTGGTCTCCGCTGAGGGAGTATCCTTTTCAGCAGACTTAAAGTATCGGGAAACCTTGTTCGTAGATTTCTTGGGAGGCATAAGGTCGCCGCCCGGCACGGCGAGAAGTCAAGAATCCCTGAGGCTTTCTACTGCGTAGGCGCTGGGGCCCAGAGTAAATGTGTGGTCGCCCCACGTGGTGAAATCAGGCCTCTGCAGAGTGGATGAGACTGGTCGCCATGTTAAAGTCAGGCAGAGAAAGGCACGACCCGGCTGATAGCCTCGACGTGGTCTCCTCCCAGGCGAATTCTAAGGGACTGCTGATGGGTGCTCCCCGCTGATCGCCGTTCAACTCCCTCTCAAAGCCCAGGGTGATCTCTAGCGCTTATCTCTGAACGCCGCCATCTTAGGGTCAGGCGAGGCGTTCGTGGCCCACATTCCCCGGCCCCTCCATCTGGCAAACGGTGTTAGGGGTCGGAAAAGAGGAGACTGACCCGCTCGAGGTGGGCACATCAGCTGTCTCCCCGTTGCTCCTCTTCACTCCTTGTAGAGCTGCGGCCACTCCGCGGCCGCTCTGGAGCGCTAAAATGGCGCCGAGGACGCGCCGTCCGCAGCCACAAACCTATCGGCCCGCAGGACAGGGCGTCCGCCCCCGGCATTCCTCCACGGGACCGCAGAGTTGGGAGACCACGCTTCCATCCGTGGCAAGAGAAGGCGCCACCGGTGTCCACCGCCGTCGGGTGTGGGAGACGGTAGGAGTTCCGTCTCGTCCTGCTACGCCATCTCGGTAGTGGCCTCGGGGCTCCGGCGAGCGAACATTGGAGGTAAAAACTCGCCGCCGCTCGTCCGCTTCTCGATCCCCAGGGTCCTGACACTTCCTGGGATGTTGTGGGCAACAGGCAGGGCAAGCAGAGCTCACTAGGTGCGAGGAATTCTCATGGGGCAATCATCGGGGTCCGGAGCTGAGGCGGCTCACGACCGCTCAGCCATCTTACTTGGCCACCCCCTTTCGTTTTCTTTTTAAATTATTGTTTGGTGTGTGTGTGTGTATGTATGAATGTTTGGGAAAGAGTGTTGTGAATGAATGTGTGTGTGTGTGTGTGTGTGTGTGTGCGTGTGTGAATGCATGGTTGTGAGTGTTATGTGTATGTGTGCGTGTGTGTGTGTGTGTCCCGTCTGCCCCCCTCCCTCCAAAACTTACCGGATGCCCCAGGCACACAATATATATAGCAAGAATTGGAGAGTAGAGCAAGAGCTAGAAAATTACAGGGAACAGCAATTCCGGAACAGATGGGAAGAGTGCCATGGCAAGACTTCTAAAGAGGGGAATCTTCAAAGTGGCTTTAGACAAACCATAAGATGCAAATTTGGTATATATATATATATATATATATATATATATATATATATATATATATATATATCCATTTGAATGGAATGCACAATGTAGCAGTCAGAGAGCCCTGAAGGTGACTGTGATACCGCGCTGGCCACTCCTGAGAACTCCAAGATGGCGGCCAGAAGCGGATCGGGCAGTACGGGGGTGAGCGCACCAGCGTATCGGTTGCTCCTAGAAGAAAAGGCGGGGCCACCCCGCGGGCACGGAGGAGACGAGACGGAAGAGCCTGAAGAGGACGAGAATGCCAGCTACGAGGGGGAGAGGAGTCCAGGAGGTTCGCGATTTAACGAGGAAGGCAGAATCCGGGTTCCTGACGTGACCAGCGTGAAAGCCGAAAATCCAGCGTCGTTCCCCTGCAACACCACGGACTCCGAGAGCAGAGAGGCTGTTGCATTCCAGTCCGCCACGTCCCAGGAGGAACGTGGCTGCAGGCAAGTCCCTTTCCTAAACTTTATGGCGCATCGCAGGTGGTGGGCAGGAGCCAGTCACAACCCACAGGGCACAAAGATCACTAAAAGTGAGGATTGATCACGAGTGTGGTGTGGTGGTGGAGGGAACATAAATCAAGAGAGCACCTAGGTGACCACAGTCAACCTACTCACGGCGTCTCCCCTTTTTGCTTCTTTTGAGGACTACCCTCCAGCGAGGCCTGGGTGACGAGTGGATAGGCAGTGAAAGAAAGAGAACGAGGAAGCCAGAAGACAAACCCTTTTTTTTTGTGTGTGTTTTTTTTATGACTGACTGACCCCCAATAAAAGGCTGGAGAGACTGTAATAGACTCGTGTCTTCTGCATTCTTGTGCTGTTGTTTTTCTCATGAGCCAACCGTCCCTAAATAAAACAAAGAAGGGAGGCATAAAACGGTATCCTGGTCTCACTTTGGTCATCTCTCTTTCTCTGGCACCCTTGACGGAGGGGTGTATGACACATTTATTACAGTGGTGTCAGAAGTGGGATCTCGTGTCTAGCTCAAATGACACAACCCATTACAATGGAGGCTATGATAGCCCAACTCGGAGAGGGGCAGCGGCATCTGCAACTCATAATGGAGAAACAAGCAAAAACTGCCCAAGAGGAAAGAAAAGCTTTCCAAACGGCCCTCAAGGAACAAGCATCCTTACTTGCGAATAGCCAACAAGTACAAGATACAGCCATTCTCCGCTTCACGGACGCCTTTACCAGCGCCCATGTTCACCCAAACGTATCGGGTTCAGTCTTGCAGAAATTTCAAGAAGGGGACGACCCGGATTATTATTTTTTTTAATTTTGAGAGGGTAGCCTCTACCGCTGCTTGGCCTCCAGAGAGATGAGGCCAGTACATTGCTCCCCTCTTAACCGGAGAATTACAAGCCGCATACCAGGCTGCCAACCCTGATGGTACTACGCCCTATCATTTAATAAAGAAGGCCATATTAGAACGACTGGGATGTGATGCGGACCATTACTGCACTAGATTCCACAAGGAACAATGGGTCACAGGGGACAACCCAAGGGCTTTATATTTTCGAATAAGAGACCTTGGAAATCGGTGGCTACAACCTACCACCTCCTCTATAGAGGAGGCTACCGAAAAAATATACTTAGAGCAATATTTAGAGGCACTACCCTGTAACACCCGCTCCTGGATAAGACAACATCCGAATCTCACAGTACAAACAGTGATAGACCTTGCTTGTGCCCATCATCGCTCTCAAGAATTTCGTACGGTGTCACCCAAAATCGCGGTAGCAGCAAATCCACGAACGGTTCCAAAATCACTGCCACGTGGTTGTGAAGTATGACCACCCACCAAGCAAAAAAGAACAGCAAGAATTGAAGCCGACAATTCAATGCAACACACGGGTCCCCAGTGCTTTCGTTGTGGCGAGTGGGGCCATATATCAAGAAACTGTCCCCACAAGACGGACATTAACGAACCAATGGAAGTAGATTACTCCAAAGGAAGAGTGTTGTTGACAGGTGACAGTAGGGACCGCTATAAGAAGACTATCTACCTTAATGGAAGAATAGTCAACGCTTTACTGGACACAGGATGCCGCCATTTGGTTATCTGTCAAGAGCTGGTACCAAAAACCCAGATAAAAAACGGAGAAACGGTATCAGTGTCCTGTGTCCATGGTGATGTAAAGACTTACCCTGTGGCAGAAGTATTCCTGACTATAGTTGGGGAGTCCCATCTACGTAAAGTAGGAGTCGTCCCCTATTTGACAGAAAAAGTGATCCTCAGAACTGAACTGCCCCGTTTCGCTGACTACTTAAAGGCCGTAACAAGAGAGGCCACGGTGGTAGGCTGGTTAGAAAATGGTCCTTTCTCTACTATAGAGATAGAAAATCCGACAGTAAAAGTCTTACAATCCCGAAAGGAGAAAAGAAAAGCACAAGTGGATTATCAAAAGGCAGTCCAGTCCCATACCACTCGCATTCTCTCTTCTTCTCCTGTTGCTGAAACAACACCCCTTCGAAGTTTTCGGGCGGCGCAGAGAGATGACAGCACTTTGACCTATGCTTGGGAGAGAGCACAGGAAGAAAACCCTAAGCAGGTAGGGCCCTACTTTTATGTCAAAAGAGGCTTACTATACAGGGTCTGTCCGGATATAAACCAATCTTTTGACCAATTATTGGTACCAGTAGCCTTTAGAGAGCAAGTCATGTGTCTTGCCCATAACAAAGCGGGAGGGGGCCATTACAGACAGGAATACACACTTAAGTACATACTGCGACGTTTTTATTGGCCTGGCCTTTATCGTGAGGTGGCTAGGTTCTGTTCCTCGTGCCCCCGGTGTCAGTTAATCAACCCACCCCATACCCCAAAAGGCACCTTTAAAACCTCTCCCTATCATTGACATCCCATTTCAGAGGGTGGGAATGGACTTGGTGGGTCCTTTAATACCGTCTGCTAGGGGTCATCAGTATGTCTTAGTGATCGTTGATTATGCCACCCGCTATCCAGAAGCCATACAATTAACAAGTATGACCTCTTCCTCTGTGGCCCAGGCAATGATAACTTTTTTTTCCAGCGTGGGTTTCCCACACGAGATTCTCACAGACCAAGGCACACCCTTTGTCTCCCATTTAATGAAACAGGTATGCAACCTACTGGGCATCCAACAAATACGCACCACTGCATACCATCCCCAGATGGACGGTCTGGTGGAACGGTATAACAGAACGATCATAACTATATTGAAGAAGCTAGTAAATTATACTGGAAAAAATTGGGACCAAAAGCTACCCCTAGTGTTGTTTGCCATTCGATCTCATGAGCAGAAATCTACGGGTTTTTCTCCATTTGAATTGTTATTTGGGAGGAAACCCCGTTCCCTACTGGATATGACATTTGAGCAGTGGGGGGAGGAGGAAGATGAAGGGAAATCCCTACTGACCTACAGCACGTCCCTTAAGGAAACGTTATCCTCCCTGTGGGAAACGGTACATAGGAACTTGGAAAGGGCACAGGAAAAGCAGAAGAGGGAATACAATAGGGGGACCAAATTGAAATAATTTACTGAAGGTGAGAAGGTGCTCATTTTCCTTCCCAGCCCCGACAAGAAGCTTTTAGCCACCTGGCAGGGTCCTTAACCAATCCTAGCCAAAATAACCCCCGTCACTTATAAAGTGGCCGTACCAAACAAAGCCAAAAGGGGACAGATCTACCATGTAAATCTGTTAAAAAAATGGAAGGAACCCCTAACTGAGAAAGAAGCCAAAGGGGTAACAATAGGGAATATAACTCTCACCAATGATAACGAGTCCCCTCCTAAAATGTTTGAGGAGACCTCTCTAGAAGATATCAACTTCGGTGAGGCATTAAACCAAAGACAACAACAGCAGTTAGTAGCCCTGTTGAAGAAATATCCAAAAGTGGTGTCCAAGTCCCCGGGCCGTACTACCCTTATAGAACACGATATTGTAACAGAAGAGTGAAAAATTGTCAGGTTAAAATCCTATGGAGTACCAGCTGCCAGGAGACAGGCCATAGAGAAGGAAGTCGAGGACATGCTTAGGGCAGATATTATTGAACCCTCCCAAAGCGCTTGGAATTCCCTTGTAGTACTCATACCCAAACCTAACGGAAGTCTTTGTTTTTGTATTGATTTTAAACAACTAAATGCCATATCCAAATTTGATTCCTATTCTATGCCCAGGGTTGACGAGTTAGTAGAAAACGTAGGAAGGGCCCGCATTATGTCTACAATAGACCTTACTAAAGGGTATTGGCAAATCCCCTTTCACAACCAGCCCGAGAGAAAACTGCCTTCTCCACGTCGTCAGGGTTATATCATTTCAAAGTCCTACCATTTGGCCTTCATGGTGCCCCGACCACCTTTCAAAGACTGATGGATGTAGTCTTAAAAGCCCACCAGCAATACGCCGCTGCTTACCTGGACGATATTGTAGTTTTCAGCCCTGATTGGGACACCCATTTAAAGCACCTGGAACAGATCTTATCCACCCTCACACAAGCAGGCCTAACCTTAAACCTAAAGAAAACCACTCTCGCTACGGACCACATAAATTATCTAGGATTCTCTATCACACGAGGTCATATCAAACCTCAAATGAACAAAGTTGAGGCCATACAAAACATTCCACAACCCTCTTCGAAGAAGGAAATACGATCATTCCTGGGTCTAGTAGGATACTATCGCCAATTTATTCCTTGTTTCTCTGAGTTGGCATGTCCCCTCACTGATTTGTTAACAAATCGTCACACCAATAGTAAGGTGAAGTGGTCCGAAGAAGCAGATCGCAGCTTCACTAGGTTGAAAGATGCTTTATGTCACAATCCCGTACTCCAGTGTCCGGATTTTGCAAAACCTTTTGTTCTCCAGACAGACGCATCTGCTCATGGACTGGGGGCGGTATTGTCACAACCTGACCAACAGGGGCAATTAAAACCCGTTTTGTACCTTAGTCAGAAATTATTCCCTAGGGAACAAAAATACGCAACCATTGAAAAAGAGTGCTTAACCATCAAGTGGGCCATCGAAGCTCTGCAATACTACCTACTTGGTCGGCCCTTCATTCTCTTAACTGATCATGCCCCCTTGACCTGGTTAGCCACCAATAAGAATACTAATCCTCGTATATTACGTTGGTTCCTAGCCCTCCAACCTTTTTCCTTCCAGACCTATCATGTTCCCGGGAAGCTTCAAGGGAATGTCGACTTCCTGTCCCGTTGTCCAGTCTCAGTATGGCCCGAACGTCCATACCTAACAGGGGAGCAATGTGATACCGCGCTGGCCGCTCCAGAGAACTCCAAGATAGCGGCCAGCAGCAGATCGGGCAGTATAGGGCTGCGCGCACCAGCGTATCGGTTGCGCCTAGAAGAAAAGGCGGGGCCAACCCGCGGGCGCGGAGGAGACGAGACGGAAGAGCCTGAAGAGGACGAGAACACCAGCTACGAGGGGGAGAGGAGTCCTGGAGGTTCGCGATCTAACGAGGAAGGCAGAATCCGGGTTCTTTACGTGACCAGCGTGAAAGGTGAAAATCCAGCGTCGTTCCCCTGCAACACCACGGACTCTGAGAGCAGAGAGGCTGTCACATTCCAGTCCGCCACATCCCAGGAGGAACGTGGCTGCAGGCAAGTCCCTTTCCTAAACCTTATGGCGCTTCACAGGTGGTGGGCAGGAGCCAGTCACAACCCACAGGGCACAAAGATCACTAAAAGTGAGGAGTGATCACGAGTGTGGTGTGCAGGGCCGGACTGGGAAACTAAACCGGCCCTGGCAAACAGCTCGGCCGGCCCCCCTGGGGGTGAGAAGGGGGGTGCGGTCGAGCTGTTTGATACTGCCGATTTCGGCCGTCTTTGTTACAGGGGGCCAATATTGCCGGCCGCCGGTAACAAAAACGGCCCCCAAGGGCCTAAAACCGGCCCCCTCCCTGGCGGCCTACCGGGGAAACGCCCGGTGCCCGCAACGGCCAGTCCGGTGGAGGGAACACAAATCAAGGGAGCACCTAGGTGACCACAGTCAACCTACTCACGGCGTCTCCCCTTTTTGCTTCTTTTGAGGACTACCCTCCAGCGAGGGCTGGGTGACGGGTGGATTGGCAGTGAAAGAAAGAGAACGAGGAAGCCAGAAAACAAACCTTTCTTTTTTGTTGTGTTTTTTCTTATAACTGACTGACCCCCAAGAAAAGGCTGGAGAGACTGTAATAGACTTGTGTCTACTGCATTCTTGTGCTGTTGTTTTTCCCATGAGCCAACCGTTCCTAAATAAAACAAAGAAGGGAGGCATAAAACGGTATCCTGGTCTCACTTTGGTCATCTCTCTTTCTCTGGCGCCCTTGACGGAGGGGTGTACGACACACTTATTACTGTGACCCTTTTAAAACATGGAGAGATGGGGCGGGGAAAGTCACATTTTTGCAACCCAAGAAGGAGGCTGCTGTGTCTTGAATGATCTGCAGTCTGTTTAATAGGAATTTGGACTGCCATAGTTAGAGACCATTGCCACAATCCAAATGCGAAGAAGTGACAATTGTTAGGAGTGGATGGCACTTGTTTGGATGGAGAAAAGAAGTAGATCTCTCAGTAGCCCTAGGACAAAAAGATAATGCAGGATCAAAGATTACGCCCAAATTACATATTGCATTGCATGGAAAGGGCTTGGTCCAAGAGTCAAAGACCACCAAGAACAGAACCATACAGAGAAATACCCCCCAAGAACTAGGACGTCAATATAATCTATATTTAATGTTAATGAACTGGCTGACATCCAATCAGCAATGGTGGTATGGTAGGATTTGCAAATTATGTGAAGCATTGGCCTGAGAGCCAACAGGATGTGCCAAAATGTTGCGATCCTGAGAGAGGACCATTGAAGTGTGCTGCAAAGCAGTGGTCTTAATTCACTTTGAAGAGAGGATAGTGACCCTTACACCAGTCTCAATTGAAATGTTATACTCTCTTAAAAGTTAAGGAAACAACACACATCTGCTGAAGCTTGACTATAACAACTAGATGGTTGGCGGTGACGAAAGATCCAGACATAGTTGTGAGATGGGCAAACCCAGATACAGCCGAGTCGACTGGAGACCTCAAGAAGGCAGGAGAATTTGTAGTGCCGTGCCTTTTCTAATATCTTCACCAAAAGTGGGATGTGTGCAAAAGACACATAGTTTTGCAGATCAGAGGCATCAGCTCTAGGCTTCTTTAATAGGTGCACAAAGATCGCTTGCTAGAGAGGTAGAGAAATTGAAGATGAAGCTGTGCAGTAATTTAGAGTCTGACATAGCGTAAGGACAGCAGTAGAACATATGTTTCTAAGATGAACTGGAGGGTGCAGTCTTCTAGAAGATACCCAGAAATAATGATAATAAGACTTTGGGTGAATGAATGAATGAATGAATCATTTACTGTTCAGTTAATTAAAACCTCAACAAAAACACAGCCATCTGACGCCTGGTGGGCTGTGCTGTCTGTGCTGCGAGAGAGTGACTGATGGTGTCCGATTAGTGTAATGTCACTGCATGGTCAATGTTCTTACATTCAGAAGTATGTATGTGGGAAGTTAACAGATACTGGCAAAGGTTAGTAGATGTAAGAGCCACCTGGACCTACTTGTAGCACCCTGTTGGTTAGGCAATGTATAGGCACACATGGAAGCGAGATGTTGTTGGGGGGATATTGTATTGTTTTTGTATTCAAATGGGAGATAAGCAGACTGCAAATTGTGTTCCGTAATTTTTACTATACTGATATATTTTAGGTGCTGTTGTGCTATGTGAGTTTACAAGATGATAATATCCGCTTTTAAGACTTTTCTAGTGCGAAACCAATTTTGTTACCCCACATCTATTTCTATGAGACTCACTTGTAATTCCCTTATGCATAATACTACTTAGTCCTTCCCCTGAGAGAGGATGGGGATATGAGGTTGTTGAAATTCTGTAAAAGGGCTCTTTACAGTATGTTTTTTGTCTATTATCCGAAAATCAATAAAGATTTCTTTTTTCTTTTTCTTAAAAAATGCAGCCAGTCTATGCCATGCAAGGTAAAGTAGTTAAAACATAATTTATTTTTATTTATTTTAGAGGTTTTATACAGCGCTGGCTGGACCCAGAGGTATCAGAGCGCTTTACATAGGAAGAAGGTGGTCACGATATAAAACAAAACAAAACAAGTCAATAGCATATAGAGCCAACATGTCAACAGATTAGGAACAGCTTGAGTTAACTAAAAATAAAATACACTGGTGGAGAGGGCGGGTGCTATAAACATAAATAAAACAGGGAGGTGGGAGATCAGATTTCGTAAGGTGTTATGGGGAGGGAAAAGGGAAGAAGGGCAACAAGGTGTAGGCGGTTAGATTTGAGATAGGGAGGAAACAAGGGGAAGGAAATTAGGTAGGAGGGGTGGAGGTGGGCGAGGATGAGAGAAGTGGGAACGGGGGAGGAGTCCTGAACCAGTAGAGTGTAATGGGAAGGGGGGGAAGGGGAAAGGTTGGAAAGACGGGGGGACCGGGGAAGTGTAAGGGGCGAGTTCAGGGCGCTGGTAGGGATCCCCATTATTTATTAAGGAGGTGTATTTTGAGGTCTTTTTTGAAGCTGGAGTAGGAAGGGTTGCATCGCAGGTCTTTAGGGAGAACATTCCAGATGTTTGGGGCATTGCCAGATAAGGAGCGGGCCTGAGTAGATTTCTTTTTTAGCAGGGGCGGGACTAGGAGGAGAGCGTTGGTGCTTCTCATGGGTCGTTTGCTGCCAGCTTTGCTGATTTTATTGGCCAGATATGTTGGAGTATTTTGATGGAGGACTTTGTGTGTAATGCAAGCAGTTTTGTAGGCGGATCTGCCTTCAATTGGGAGCCATTTAAGGGTTTTGAGGGCAGGGGAGATGTGGTCAAAACGCTTGCAGTCTGTGATGAGCCTGGCTGCAAGGTTGAGCACAGATTTGAGCGGGGCAAGGTGGACCTTGGGGATTCCGGTGAGGATGGCGTTTCCGTAATCAATACGTGACAAGACAAGGGATTGGACGACGAGTTTAAAGTCATCAGTAGGGATGTAGGGCTTAATTTTCTTAAGATGACGGAGCGTGAGGAGGGCTCCTTTAGCCGAGTTTTTGATGTGAACATTGAGAGATAGGCTATTATCGATGGAGATACCCAGGGATTTTACTGAGTTGGATAAGGATAGGGAGCAGTTGAGGGCGTTGAGGTGAGAGATCCAGGTTTGGATGGGGAGATGGTTATTTTTAGGGGAGAAAAGAATGATTTCAGTTTTTTTGGGGTTAAGTTTGAGGTGATTTAATTGGAACCAGGATTGAATCTTAGTAAGGGTGTTGTTAAGGTGTAAGATGTCAGCATGGGTTTTGATCTTGTGGTAGAGTTGGGTATCATCGGCATAAAGGTGGTAGTTGATACCAGCTTGTTTTAGAACGAGAGTGAGAGGTTCCATGAAGAGATTGAAGAGAGAGGGGGAGAGAATAGAGCCTTGGGGGACTCCTAGGGAGACCGGAGTGGGGTTAGATAAGCAGTTGTGCATTTTGATTTGCTGAGATCGGTGTTGGAGGTATGAGACGAACCATTTATGTGTCGTACCATTAAGGCCAAATCTATCTCTGAGAACATTAAGTAGGGCAGAGTGGTTGACTGTATCGAACGCGGCAGAGAGATCAAGGAGGATCAGTAGGCAGGTCTCACCATTGTCGAGGAAGTGGTGGATGTCATCGACAATGTTAAGCATGGCCGTTTCAGTGCTGCAACCTTTCCTGAAACCTGATTCGAGAGGGTCTAATAGGTTGTAACTTTCAATGTGATTATCTAGTTGGAGCAGGACACATTTTTCGAGGGCTTTGGAGAGAAGGGGGAGGTTAGAGATGGGGCGGAGATTGTTAAGGTCATTGGGGTCGGCCAAGGGGTTTTTGAGAATGGGAGTGATTTGTCCAAGTTGAAGGGAGGTAGGGATGCAACCCGTGGCAAGGGAGGTGTTGATGATAGAAGTCCAGGATGGGGTGATGATGTGTTTAAGGTCCTGGACAAGGTTGGAAGGGAGGGGGTCTTTGGTGTGGGAGGACGGTTTAAGTTTGGCAATGATGTTAAAGACTTCATGCTCCGTTACAGGGTGGAAGTTGTGCCAGGAGGCATTGTTTTTTAGTGGTGGGATAGGTAGATTGATTTTAGGAGGTGTGGTTATGTGTAAGTGGGGGGAGGGGTTATGGGGAGGTGATGTAGAGAGAGTGTGCGCAGAAAGGTGGAGGTAAGGGAGAGGAGAAGTAGAATGTGGGTTCGAAGTGGGATCAGGGGGTGTGGGGGTTACGGAGTGAGTTTTTGAGGAGTTGTCAGGAGAGATTTGGGGGGTGGTTAGGAGCGGAGTTGAAAGGAAGGATTGATCTATCTTCATGATTTTTTCAGAGAAGAAGTGGGCGATTTCTTCACATCTAGTTGTCGAGGCCATTGGGACTGGAGGTGCGGAGGAGGTTTGGTTACGAACAATGTTGAACAGTTCTCTGGGTCTGTTCTTGGCCCTTTCGAGTTGAGTTCGGAAAAAGGATACCTTTTCGTTAAAAATGTGTTTTTTTAAGTCGATCTAGCTAATCTGAGGAGTGCCAGATGTGAGGGAGAGGGATGTTGTCTCCAAGTTCTTTCAGTCAGTCTGAGTGTACGTCTTTCTTTGTTGAGCTCGGAGTTAAACCATGATTTGGAAGGGATATTTCTTAGATTTTTTAGTTTCAGCGGTGCCAATTGGTCTAACGTATCGGTGACTGCTTTGTTAAAGTGTTCAGTAAGCTCATTAGCGTCTTGTGAGGGAGGGATGAGGCAAAGTTGAGCATGCAGTTTAGACTTGAGTACATCAGGGGGGATAAGATTAAGATTTCTGGTCCATTTCTTAGGTTTAATGATTTTAGTGGGGGGGGGGGGTGGTGTTGGGGTAGCTATGGCGAATAGTATGAGGTGGTGGTCAGACCAGTCTATGGGGACGATATTGGATAGGAAGGCCAGGTCTTTATTTGTAATGATAGCGTCCAGGGTGTCTCCTTTGGTGTGGGTAGGGGATTGACATAGTTGTTTGATGTCATTGATCTCAAGAAGATTGGAGAGGAGGGTGATTGAGGGGTCATTAGTATCGTTCCAATGGAGGTTAAGGTCACCAAGGAAGAGATTTTTAGAGCTGGATAATGAGGCTTGAGTCAGAAGGTTGGATAATTCATCCACAAAGGGGTGAGGATCTCCAGGAGGGTGGTAGATATGGTGTATGCGAATGGGGTTTGAACCTTGTAATTTAAGTTCTGCTTCAAGGTATTCAAAGGTGGAGTATTCGAATTTGTTAACGAGGGAGAGCTGAAATTCTTCTTTGAAGATGATGGCTAAACCACCACCTATTCTGTCATGTCTATCTTTCCTAAGGATGGAATATCCTGGTGGGGAGAGTAGGTCAAGTATGTTAGTAGAATAATCATTAAGCCAGGTTTCCGTGAGGAACGCAATGTCAATGGATTCAGTAAGGATAGTTTCGGAAATTTCAATGGCATGTCGGACCGCGGATTGACAATTCACAAGCATGCATGCGAGTGGTTTAGGGTTGCATTTGGGGGGTGGGCAAGAGTGTATGGAGGTGAGTTGAGGAGGGGGTATGGGTGAGACGGGAGAGAGGGGGGTTCTGTTCGTCCCCAGTATAACGGGGATGTTCGAGTAGTGTGATGTGGTTTGCAGAAACGTGGCCAGCAATTTACAAATATAGTAAAAAAAAAGTTAAAAACATCAAGCTGCGCTGAATAAGGATGTTGATTAAAATTCTAGAGGGAAAGTGCAGCAGAACATAATGCCTTAATTTGACAGGAACAAGTGTAGTTACCTCGGACCAGGTTAGATGCCGCGATTATCATCATAATGACTTCCTGCTCTTTAAGATCATCCACCCCTAAGCAGAAAAGGCCAGATGTACGACCATTTTTGCATGCGCAAACGGGTTTGCGAACCCGTTTTCGAATGCAAAAACAGCATGGGGAATGTACAAACCCTATTTTGCGACTCGCAATTTTTTGCAACTCGCAAGATAGGGTTTTGCGACTCGCTATTAGGAAGGGCCGTTCCCTTCCTAATAGCGAGCACAACCCTATGTAAGAATGTTTTGCGTCCGCAATTGCGAGCGCAAAACACTCGCAAATTACCACCCTCTTCAAGAGGGTGATAATGGGGTCGCAAAAGGGAAGGGGTCCCCATGGGACCCCTTCTCCTTTGCAAATGCAGGGGAAAATAATTTTTAAGGGCAGGCAGTGGTCCCAGGGACCACTACCTGCCCTTAAAAAATGAAACGAAAACGTTTCATTTTTTCTTTTTTAAATGCATCCCGTTTTCCTTTAAGGAAAATGGGCTGCATTTTTTTTTTTTAAACTGCTTTATTTAACCCCTTCGCTGCTAGGCCTTTTCCCCTCCTGTGCTAAGCCTTTTTTTGGCTATTTGGGGTAGTTCGCGCTTAGGCCCCTGTAACTTTTTGACCACATAACGTATCCACGCCAAATTTGCGTCCTTTTTTCCCAACATCATGGGGATTCTAAAGGTACCCAGGGTTTGCGGATTCCCTGGAGGGGACCCAGAAATTAGCCAAAATACAGCTAAATTGTGGTTTTCTGGGGTAAAATGCGAAAAAAGGGCTACAGATGAAAGCGTCTGGTTTTTTCCCTGCAAATGGCATCAAAAAAGGGGTTGTGGTGCTGAAATCACCATCTTCTCAGCTTTCAGGGACAAGCAGATTTTTGTCAGAAAACCAACATTTTTTACACAGTTTTGGCATTTTTCTGGGACATAGCCTATTTTTGCTATTTTTTGTGCTTTCAACCTCCTTCCAGTTAATGGTAGAAATGGGTATGAAAGCAATAATGGATCCTGGAAAGCCATACATTTCTGAAAAGTAGACAAAATTCTGAATTCAGCAAGGGGTCATTTGTGTAGATCCTTCAAGTTTTCTTTATAGAAACAAACAGTTAAATATAGGAAAAATTGAAAATTAGTTGAAAAAATCAGCCATTTGTGTCAACGTTTTCACCTGTAACTTCTTCTAATTATGACAGCTATTTGAAAGCAATATACCGTTACATCCGCTGGACCTTTCTGGTTGTGGCGATATATAGGACTTGTAGGTTCACCAAGAACCCGACGAACCCAGAGCCAATATCTGAGCAGCGTCTTTCAATGGTTTTTTATTATGTACCGGGTATATAGCAATTATTCTGGGAAAATTTATACATTGAAAAATCGGTATGAAAGACACCTATGTATTTCTGAAATGGGAATAAAATATAGAGTTTAGAAATAGTAGATATTTGCACATTTCCGAAATTGGGAGCATGCTAGCATGAGAATTATAGGACATTTTTCAAAATGACTTCTTTTTTACACATTGTCTTTCATTTGGAAGGCAGAAATGCATCAAAAGTCAATAGGTAATAACAGTTGCTCTACAATTTTGTGTTACCCTAAGTCTCCAGATAAAAATGGTACCTCACTTGTGTGGGTAGGCCTAGTGCCTGCGACAGGAAACGGCCCAAAACGCAACGTGGACACACCACATTTTCACAATGAAAAATTACCCTTTTTTTGCAAAGTGCCTAGCTGTAGTTTTTGAACCCTAGCTCTGCCGGCACCTAGGGAAACCTAGCAAACCTATACATTTTTAAAAACTAGACACCCAGGGGAATCCAGGATGGGGTGACTTGACTGGCTCTCACCTGGTTCTGTTACCCAGAATCCCTTGCAAACCTAAACAATTGTCAAAAAAACCCATATTTTCCTCACTTTTCTGTGGTGGAAAGTTCTGGAATCTGCGTGGATCCACAAAATTCCACCCACCCCGCATTCCCCAAAGTCTTCCGAGAAAAGTGGTACCTCACTTGTGTGGGTAGGCCTAGTGCCCGCGACAGGAAACAGCGCAAAACACAACGTGGACACCACATTTTCACTGTGAAAAATGACCCTTTTTTTGCAAAGTGCTTAGCTGTAGTTTTTGAACCCTAGCTCTGCCGGCACCTAGGGAAACCTAGCAAACCTATACATTTTTGAAAACTAGACACCCAGGGGAATCCAGGATGGGGTGACTTGACTGGCTCTCACCAGGTTCTGTTACCCAGAATCCCTTGCAAACCTAAAAAAGTGTAACAAAAACACATTTTCCCTACATTTCTGTGGTGGAAAGTTCTGGAATCTGCATGGATCCACAAAATTCCACCCACCCCGCGTTCCCCAAAGTCTTCGGAGAAAAATGGTACCTCTTTTGTGTGGGTAGCCTAGTGCCCGCGACGGAAACAGCGCAAAACGCAACGTGGACACACCACATTTTCACAGTGAAAAATGACCCTTTTTTTGCAAAGTGCCTGGCTGTAGTTTTTGAACCCTAGCTCTGCCGGCACCTAGGGAAACCTAGCAAACCTATACATTTTTGAAAACTAGACACCCAGGGGAATACAGGATGGGGTGACTTGACTGGCTCTCACCAGTTTGTGTTACCCAGAATCCCTTGCAAACCTAAAAAATTGTCCAAAAAAACACATTTTCCTCACTTTTCTGTGGTGGAAAGTTCTGGAATCTGCGTGGATCCACAAAATTCCACCTACCCCGCGTTCCCCAAAGTCTTCAGAGAAAAATGGTACCTCACTTGTGTGGGTAGGCCTAGTGCCCACGACAGGAAACAGCACAAAACGCAACGTGGACACACCACATTTTCACAGTGAAAAATGACCCTTTTTTTGCAAAGTGCCTAGCTGTAGTTTTTGAACCCTAGCTCTGCCAGCACCTAGGGAAACCTACCAAACCCACACATTTCTGAAAAGAAGACACATGGGAGATTCCAGGGAGGTATGGCTTGCGTGGATCCCCCAATGTTTTCTTACCCAGAATCCCCCAGAAACCTGAAATTTTGCTGAAACAAATCACTTTTTTCACACATTATTGTGTGGGAAAGTTGTGGCATCACCGGGCTGACACAAATTTCCTACCACCCAACATTGCCCCAGGTCTCCCGATAAAAGTGGTGCCTCACTCGGGTGGGAGGCCCAAGTACCCGCGACAGGCTAGGGCCCAAAACGTATTGAGGCGACATCAAAAATGCCTATCACAAAACGACCTGGTTTTGCAAGGGGGGGTCCCATGACTTTTTGGCCCGGGGCTCGGCGGCCACCTAGGGAAACCTAGCAAACCCACACATTTCTGAAAAGTAGAGACCCGGGGGATTCCAGGGAGGTATGGCTTGCGTGGATCCACCAACGTTTTCTTACCCATAATTCCCTGCAAACCTGAAATTTTGCAGAAGAAATCACTTTTTTCACACATTTTTGTCACATTTTCCCAGCGACACAGTTCGACTGCCCCTGCTGCCACACCCCTGAAGCCCCATTCATCCACATGTTCTGGACCTGCCCCACACTGCAAGCCCTTTGGACAACAGTGCACACTACACTGCAGACGGTCACGGGCCTGGCGGGACTCACCACGTGGGAGGCATGTGCCCTAGGCATCTTTAAGCGACACAAGCAGAGAAAGGTAGAGACTCGATTTGCATTACTAGCTATACTCCTCGCAAAGTGAAGCATCGCAATGCACTGGCGCTCACCGGGCGGTCCCCCAATACCCGCATGGTGGGGGTCGGTTAAAAAGTGGGGCGCTGCTGAGGAGGACATCATCAGACAGGAAGAGGCACGCGGCGCGCGACGAAACCCTATATCGATGGAATGGTCAATGCTCCTCCATAACTTTGTACAAACACAGGCCACCCCTATGGAGACTCCACAGGCCACCCAGACAGAGCCAGATCCAAATACACCTCGACCCACACAAGGCCCCCCCCTGAACTAGGCCATCCCCTCGACCACCCTGAGTAGATCACCCCACTTGCGCTGATGGGAAATCACCGCTCGCTGATAATGGACCTGCGAGGAGCTACGCCCCTACCCCCCGCCCCCATCTCCCCGAGTTCTGCCCCCATCTCCCCGAGTTCTATCTCCCCAGTTCGGTTGTACATATGGATCGTCCCCTTGAACCGTCACACATAGACAACATAGGTCCAAGAAGAGCGGCATCCCCCTCAATAGACACGCAGTTATCCACTGTGAAAATGTTGACAATGAATGTTATGCAATGATAAACACTATCGACTGTGATATAACATGTACGATAACTGTAAAATCCAATAAAAAGGTTTACAAAAAAAAATGCTGAGCAGAGTTGTGTGACTATTTGGTAAATAAGCCCCACAATGTAGGAATGCACAACAGTGGAATTACTCCCCAATTCTACTGTATCTAATTGAAAGGTGTGCACAATTAATGCTGTGATTCCACAGGCTGAAAAAGAATCCCACATACATTACTTTGTGCAGAAATTCCAATAAAACTGCAAATGTTCTTTTATAACTTTCCCAACCAACAGATAAGTAATTACCACCATACAATCTGAACGAATCTGGGCAATATTTGAACATTTACATGTTGATCACAGCTTGTGTCACTGCAAACGCAGTTGGAAACCACCTGCTTTAGCATATATTAGCACTGCGCTTGCGTTAAACTGTAAAGGAAGGGGTATTACTGCACCTCTCAATTATGGTAGCAGTATCAGTGCATCAGCATGTACCGCACTTATTTTCAGAGTATGAATACAATGGTTTATGTGCTGATTGTTAGTAGGTGTTATCAAGTGTAGGAAATTATTTACAAAGACATTCTGGAGTATGTAATAGTACTTCTGTAGTATGCTTACATACTTTTATATTCTTTTTATGAGCTGCCCCTAAAACATATAAAATTGGGGTAAAATTAAATATTCATATACAATTAGTACAAATAGAAAGGACTGTGCCCTTTTTGCACCTTTACTAATAGAGAATATAAAATATCCTTGTTATCGTGAAGGAAAGTTTCAATTCTATTAAGGACTTCGAGGCGTGGATTATGCATATCTTCTTTATTTGTTTTTCTCAGCAGCCAACCAAAAACAACATTAACAGTATCACAGGACTACATTTACCATGAGTCCTGGCAAAAAACTTTACACAGCAACAATAAGCATAGTCCACCAATCAGCTTGCCCTCCTTTCACATAAAACAATTTATAAGGAAAAGTACTTCCTCTTTCTTCGTGCAGAAACTCCATCAGTACTCTTGTTTTTGTTCTGATCCTGAAAAAAAAGAAAATGTTTTAAGAAAAGAAAATATCTTGAGGTAAACATCCAGCAGACTCAAAATATAGCATAGACAATAACCATACGAAGAGCTTGTATGCAGTCAACAACTCATCAACTGTTTAAATGTATGAAATATCAAAATCACAGTACTTATACCAAAAGGCGATCCACTGTATCCACTGGGCGGGTCACATCCGGTAGCATACCATGTCAGGTGGGATATTCTTCGCCTCCGAGTCCTTAGCCCCTTAACTGCTGGGCCTTTTCCCCCCCAGTGCTGAGCCCTTTTTTGGCTATTTGTAGTAGTTCGCGATTAGGCCTCTGTAACTTTTTGACCACATAAGGTATCCACGTCAAATTTGCGTCCTTTTCTTCCAACATCATGGGGATTCTAAAGGTACCCAGGGTTTGTGGATTCCCCTGGAGGGGTCCCAGATTTTAGCCAAAATACAGCTAAATTTTGGTTTTTGGGGGGAAAATGGGAAAAAAGTCCCGCATATGAAAGCGTCTGGGCTTTTCCCTGCAAATGGTATCAAAAAAGGGTTTGTGGGGCTGAAATCTCCATTTTCCCAGCTTTTAGGAAATGACAGACTTTTGTCAGAAAACCAAAACATTTTACACAGTTTTGGCATTTTTCTGGGACATAGCCTATTTTTGCTATTTTTTGTGCTTTCAACCTCCTTCCAGTTAATGGTAGAAATGGGTATGAAAGCAATAATGGATCCTGGAAATCTATACATTTTAGAAAAGTAGACAAAATGCTGAATTCAGCAAGGGGTCATTTGTGTAAATCAATCAAGGTTTCTTTATAGAAACTAACAGTTAAATATAGGAAAAATGGAAAATTAGTTGAAAAAAACAGCCTTTTGTGTCAACGTTTTCACCTGTAACTTCTTCTAATTGACTGCTATTTGAAATCAATATACCGTTACATCCACTGGACCTTACTGGTTGTGGGTATATATAGGACTTGTAGGTTCACCAAGAACCCGACGAACCCAGAGCCAAAAACTGAGCAGCGTCTTGCAATGGTTTTTTATTATGTACCGGGTATATAGCAATTATTCTGGGAAAATGTATACATGGAATATTCGGTATGAAAGACTCCTATGTATTTCTGAAATGGGAACACAATATAGAGTTTAGAAACAGTAGATATTTGCACATTTCTGAAATTGGTAATACTCATACTAGCATGAGAATTATAGGTCATTTTTCAAAATAACTTCTTTTTACACATTGTCTTTCATTTGGAAGGCAGAAATGCATCGAAAGTCAATAGGTAATAACAGTTGCTTTACAAATCTGAATTACCGTAAGTGTCCCGATAAAAATGGTACCTCACTTGTGTGGGTAGGCATAGTGCCCACGACAGGAAACGGCTCAAAACGCAACGTGAACACACCACATTTTCACAATGAAAAATTACCCTTTTTTGCAAAGTGCCTAGCTGTAGTTTTTGAACCCTTGCTCTGCCGGCACCCAGGGAAACCTAGCAAACCTATATGTTTTTGAAAACTAGACACCCAGGGGAATCCAGGATGGGGTGATTTGACTGGCTCCCACCAGGTTCTGTTACCCAGAATCCCTTGCAAACCTAAAAAATTGTAAAAAAAAACACATTTTCCTCACATTTCTGTGGTGGAAAGGTCTGTAATCTGCGCAGATCCACAAATTTCTACCCACCCCACGTTCCCCAAAGTCTTCCGAGAAAAATGGTACCTCACTTGTGTGGGTAGGCCTAGTGCCCGCGACAGGAAACGGTGCAAAACGCAACGTGGACACACCACAATTTCACAGTGAAAAACGACCTTTTTTTGGCAAAGTGCCTAGCTGTAGTTTTTGAACCCTAGCTCTGCCGGCACCTAGGGAAACCTAGCAAACCTATAAATTTTTGAAAACTAGACACCCAGGGGAATCCAGGATGGGGTGACTTGACTGCTTCTCACCAGGTTCTGTTACCCAGAATCCCTTGCAAACCTAAACAATTGTCAAAAAAAACACATTTTCCCTACATTTCTGTGGTGGAAAGTTCTGGAATCTGCGTGGATACACAAATTTCAACCCACCCTGCGTTCCCCAAAGTCTTCCGAGAAAAATGGTACCTCACTTGTGTGGGTAGGCCTAGAGCCTGCGACAGGAAATGGCGCAAAACGCAACGTGGACACACCCCAATTTCACAGTGAAAAATGACCCTTTTTTGGCAAAGTGCCTAGCTGTAGTTTTTGAATCCTAGCTCTGCCTGCATCTAGGGAAACCTAGCAAACCTATACATTTTTGAAAACTAGACACCCAGGGGAATCCAGGATGGGGTGACTTTACTGCCTCTCACCAGGTTCTGTTACCCAGAATCCCTTGCCAACCTAAACAATTGTCCAAAAAAACACATTTTCCTCACATTTCTGTGGTGGAAAGTCCTGAAATCTGCGTGGATCCACAAATTTCTACCCACACCGCGTTCCCCAAAGTCTTCCGAGAAAAATGGTACCTCACTTGTGTGGGTAGGCCTAGTGTCCGCGTCAGGAAACGGCGCAAAACGCAACGTGGACACACCTCAATTTCACTGTGAAAAATGACCCTTATTTGGCAAAGTGCCTAGCTGTAGTTTTTGAACCCTAGCTCTGCCTGCATCTAGGGAAACCTAGCAAACCTATATATTTTTGAAAACTAGACACCCAGGGGAATCCAGGATGGGGTGACTTTACTGCCTCTCACCAGGTTCTGTTACCCAGAATCCCTTGCAAACCTAACAAATTGTCAAAAAAACCACATTTTCCTCACATTTTTGTGGTGGAAAGTCCTGAAATCTGCGTGGATCCACAAATTTCTACCCACCCCGCGTTCCCCAAAGTCTTCCGAGAAAAATGGTACCTCACTTGTGTGGGTAGGCCTAGTGTCCGCGTCAGGAAACGGCGCAAAACGCAACGTGGACACACCTCAATTTCACTGTGAAAAATGACCCTTATTTGGCAAAGTGCCTAGCTGTAGTTTTTGAACCCTAGCTCTGCCAGCACCTAGGGAAACCTAGCAAACCTATACATTTTTGAAAACTAGACACCCAGGGGAATCCAGGATGGGGTGACTTGACTGCCTCTCACCAGGTTCTGTTACCCAGAATCCCTTGCAAACCTTAA
Organism: Calotriton arnoldi; assembly: GCA_963921515.1. Lineage (NCBI taxonomy): Eukaryota > Metazoa > Chordata > Amphibia > Caudata > Salamandridae > Calotriton > Calotriton arnoldi. The sequence goes on along the minus strand of CAWUFW010000001.1, from coordinate 3,444,023 downwards.
AATATTGTAAAAAAAACCACATTTTCCTCACATTTCTGTGGTGGAAAGTTCTGGAATCTGCGTGGATCCACAAAATTCCACCCACCCCGCGTTCCCCAAAGTCTTCCGAGACAAATGGTACCTCACTTGTGTGGGAGGCCTAAGTACCCGCGACAGGAATCGGCCCAAAACGCAACGTGGACACACCACATTTTCGCAGTGAAAACGGACCCTTTTTCAACAAAGTGCCTAGCTTTAGATTTTGAACCCTAGCTCTGCCGGCACCTAGGGAAACCTATACATTTTTGAAAACTAGACACCCAAGGGAATCCAGGATGGGGTGACTTGGCAGGCTCTCACCAGGTTCTGCTACCCAGATTCCCTTGCAAACCTAAAATATTGTAAAAAAAAACCACATTTTCCTCACATTTCTGTGGTGGAAAGTTCTGGAATCTGCGTGGATCCACAAAATTCCACCCACCCCGCGTTCCCCAAAGTCTTCCGCTAAAAATGGTACCTCACTTGTGTGGGAGGCCTAAGTACCCGCGACAGGCTAGGGCCCAAAACATATTGAGGTGACATTAAAATTGCCTATCACAAAACAACCTGGTTTTGCAAGGGGAGTCACCTCGGTTTTGGCCCCGTGCTCAGCGGCCAGCTAGGAAACCTATCAAACCCACACATTTCTGAAAACTAGACACCCAGGTGGTTCCAGGGAGGTATGGCTTGCGTGGATCCCCCAACGTTTTCTTACCCAGAATCCCCTGCAAACCTCAGATTTTGCTGAAAAAATCACTTTTTCACACATTTTTGTGTGGAAAGTTGTGGCATCGCCGGGCAGCCACGCATTTCCACCACCCAGTGTTCCCCAAGGTCTCCCGATAAAAATGGTGCCTCACTCGTGTGGGAGGCCCAAGTACCCGCGACAGGCTAGGGCCCAAAACGTATTGAGGTGACATTAAAATTGCCCATCACAAAACAACCTGGTTTTGCAAGGAGGTCACCTCGGTTTTGGCCCCGTGCTCGGCGGCCAGCTAGGGAAACCTATCAAACCCACACATTTCTGAAAACAAGACACCCGGGTGGTTCCAGGGAGGTATGGCTTGCGTGGATCCCCCAACGTTTTCTTACCCAGAATCCCTGCAAACCTCAAATTTAGCTGAACAAATCACTTTTTCCACACATTTTGTGTGGGAAAGTTGTGGCATCGCCGGGCAGACACGCATTTCCTACCACCCAGTGTTCCCCAAGGTCTCCCGATAAAAATGGTGCCTCACTCGTGTGGGAGGCCCAAGTACCCGCGACAGGCTAGGGCCCAAAGCGTATTGAGGTGACATTAAAATTGCCTATCACAAAACAACCTGGTTTTGCAAGGGGGGTCACCTCGGTTTTTGGCCCCGTGCTCGGCGGCCAGCTTGGGAAACCTATCAAACCCACACATTTGTGAAAACTAGATACCCGGGTGGTTCCAGGGAGGTATGGCTTGCGTGGATCCCCCAACGTTTTCTTACCCAGAATCCCTGCAAACCTCAAATTTAGCTGAAAAAATCACTTTTTCCACACATTTTTGTGTGGGAAAGTTGTGGCATCGCCGGGCAGACACGCATTTCCTACCTCCCAGTGTTCCCCAAGGTCTCCCGATAAAAATGGTGCCTCACTCGTGTGGGAGGCCCAAGTACCAGCGACAGGCTAGGGCCCAAAACGTATTGAGGTGACATTAAAATTGCCTATCACAAAACAACCTGGTTTTGCAAGGGGTCACCTCGGTTTTGGCCCCGTGCTCGGCGGCCAGCTTGGGAAACCTATCAAACCCACACATTTCTGAAAACTAGACACCCGGGTGGTTCCAGGGAGGTATGGCTTGTGTGGATCCCTCAACGTTTTCTTACCCAGAATCCCCTGCAAACCTCAAATTTAGCTGAAAAAATCACTTTTTCCACACATTTTTGTGTGGGAAAGTTGTGGCATCGCCGGGCAGACACGCATTTCCTACCACCCAGTGTTCCCCAAGGTCTCCCGATAAAAATGGTGCCTCACTCGTGTGGGAGGCCCAAGTACCCGCGACAGGCTAGGGCCCAAAACGTATTGAGGTGACATTAAAATTGCCTATCACAAAACAACCTGGTTTTGCAAGGGGTCACCTCGGTTTTGGCCCCGTGCTCGACGGCCAGCTAGGAAACCTATCAAACCCACACATTTCTGAAAACTAGACACCCGGGTGGTTCCAGGGAGGTATGGCTTGCGTGGATCCCCTAACGTTTTCTGACCCAGAATCCCCTGCAAACCTCAAATTTAGCTGAAAAAATCACTTTTCCACACATTTTTGTGTGGGAAAGTTGTGGCATCGCCGGGCAGACACGCATTTCCTACCACCCAGTGTTCCCCAAGGTCTCCCGATAAAAATGGTGCCTCACTCGTGTGGGAGGCCCAAGTACCCGCGACAGACAAGGGCCAAAACGTATTGAGGCAACATCAAAATTGCCTATCACAAAATGTTTTGGGCCCTAGCCTGTCGCGGGTACTTGGGCCTCCCACACGAGTGAGGTACCATTTTTATCGGGAGACCTTGGGGACACTGGGTGGTAGGAAATGCGTGTCTGCCTGACGATGCCACAACTTTCCCACACAAAAATGTGTGGAAAAAGTGATTTTTTCAGCTAAATTCGAGGTTTGCAGGGGATTCTGGGTAGGAAAACATTGGGGGATCCACGCAAGCCATACCTCCCTGGAACCCCCAGGTGTCTAGTTTTCAGAAATGTGTGGGTTTGATAGGTTTCCCTAGCTGGCCGCCGAGCACGGGCCAAAAACCGAGGTGACCCCCTTGCAAAACCAGGTTGTTTTGTGATAGGCAATTTTAATGTCACCTCAATACGTTTTGGGCCCTAGCCTGTCGCGGGTACTTGGGCCTCCCACACGAGTGAGGTACCATTTTTATCGGGAGACCTTGGGGAACACTGGGTGGTAGAAATGCATGTCTGCCCGGCCATGCCATAACTTTCCCACACAAAATGTGTGGAAAAGTGATTTTTTCAGCTAAATTCGAGGTTTGCAGGGGATTCTGGGTAGGAAAACATTGGGGGATCCACGCAAGCCATACCTCCCTGGAACCCCCCGGGTGTCTAGTTTTCAGAAATGTGTGGGTTTGATAGGCTTCACTAGCTGGCCGCCGAGCACGGGGCCAAAACCGAGGTGACCTCCTGCAAAACCAGGTTGTTTTGTGATAGGCAATTTTAATGTCACCTCAATACGTTTTGGGCCCTAGCCTGTCGCTGGTACTTGGGCCTCCCACACGAGTGACGTACCATTTTTATCGGGAGACCTTGGGAACACTGGGTGGTAGGAAATGCATGTCTGCCCGGCGATGCCACAACTTTCCCACACAAAAATGTGTGGAAAAAGTGATTTTTTCAGCTAAATTCGAGGTTTGCAGGGATTCTGAGTAGGAAAACGTTGGGGGATCCACGCAAGCCATACCTCCCTGGAACCCCCGGGTGTCTAGTTTTCAGAAATGTGTGGGTTTGGTAGGTTTCCCTAGCTGGCCGCAGAGCACGGGCCAAAACCAAGGTGACTCCCTCACAAAACCAGGTTGTTTTGTGATAGGCAATTTTAATGTCGCCTCAATACGTTTTGGGCCCTAGCCTGTCGCGGTACTTGGGCTTCCCACACGAGTGAGGTACCATTTTTATCGGGAGACCTTGGGGAACACTGGGTGGTAGGAAATGCATGTCTGCCCGGCGATGCCACAACTTTCCCACACAAAAATGTGTGGAAAAGGTGATTTTTTTCAGCTAAATTCGAGGTTTGCAGGGGATTCTGGGTAGGAAAACGTTGGGGATCCACGCAAGCCATACCTCCCTGGAACCCCCGGGTGTCTAGTTTTCAGAAATGTGTGGGTTTGATAGGTTTCCCTAGCTGGCCGCAGAGCACGGGGCCAAAACCAGGTGACCCCCTCACAAAACCAGGTTGTTTTGTGATAGGCAATTTTAATGTCGCCTCAATACGTTTTGGGTCCTAGCCTGTCGCGGGTACTTGGGCCGCCCACACGAGTGAGGCACCATTTTTATCGGGAGACCTTGGGGAACACTGGGTGGTAGGAAATGCATGTCTGCCCGGCGATGCCACAACTTTCCCACACAAAAATGTGTGGAAAAAGTGATTTTTTCAGCTAAATTCGAGGTTTGCAGGGGATTCTGGGTAAGAAAACGTTGGGGGATCCACGCAAGCCATACCTCCCTGGAACCCCCCGGGTGTCTAGTTTTCAGAAATGTGTGGGGTTGGTAGGTTTCCCTAGCTGGCCGCCGAGCACGGGGCCAAAAACCAAGGTGACCCCCTCACAAAACCAGGTTGTTTTGTGATAGGCAATTTTAATGTCGCCTCAATACCTTTTGGGCCCTAGCCTGTCGCGGGTACTTGGGCCTCCCACACGAGTGAGGCACCATTTTTATCGGGAGACCTTGGGGAACACTGGGTGGTAGGAAATGCATGTCTGCCCGGCGATGCCACAACTTTCCCACACATAAATGTGTGGAAATAGTGATTTTTTTCAACAAAATATGAGGCTAGCAGGGCATGTTGGGTAAAAAAAAACAGTGAGAACCACGCAAGTTATTCACCCTTGTACTTCCCCCTTTGTCTACTACTCAAAAATGTAAAGGTTTGCCTAGGTGACGACTGAGCTAGGGCAGAAAGTCCCCTGCTACCCATTGTGAAAAAAAAATATCTTACAAAAGGCCATTAAACCAACACAAATATAAATCTAACACTCATTTGATAAAGCTAATCCACCACTTACACAGGTTGGTTTTAGCACCTCCAGAAACGCTGGCTTCAAAGCACAAATACTTATCAAAGTATATAAATATTGAAGCCAAGCCTTCTGAAGGGGAGCCATAAAGCCACATCACGGCACCAACCACTTTATGGTCCATTCACACGCCATTCACACACCACACACAAGACTTCCGTACTGCCAGCCACGGGCCCAAACAACCATATCACTTGCACTCACACAAACATACTGCCGCCATGCAAGGGCCCATCACATTCATATGCCACAAGACATAATGACTTTGACTATATTCTACCACCTGTCAAGTCTCCACCTCCTTCTTCCAGAACGTTACCGAACTCATGCCCAGTGAACCTATACTAATGACTTCCATGACAGCCACATGAGGCTCAGGAAGACATGTCTTTCATGCACCTTTAGTGCACTCACTATGCTAAATCCAACTCCTTCCAGTTTGTGGATGCAAGTTGGGGGTGCTCGAGTATGCCGCAAAAACATTTCTCGAGCTGAGCAAGCATATCTACCTTTGAAACTAAGGCAAACATGCTGGAAATTTTCAAAAGATAACATCATAAACTATGAACGGATGAATGTGAAACAAGGGTAGTCCGTGACAACGTAGCATATGTCCAATCCACCGTTATGTGCAGTGACTGTAATGCACTTATCATACAGCAAACTGACCATCTACTAAGTTCTAACGGAGGATGAACATGGCAAGCAGCATTGACCCATAAGTACTACAGTAAATTCAGTGTGAGTGTGGCAGCAATGGATTTAAATCCATGGGTGAAGAAGAAGTCAGGACGTGTGTCTATACTACCTTTACTATCTGCCTTCTACCTTTGCAATATTCCTCGGAAAGCGTACCTACCGTAAGCTGTTCTAACCCGTTCGTGTGTCTGTCCTCAGAGTCCTGACTAACCCTGTCCAATTGTTAAGAGACCCTATACTAATGCCTTTCATCTCTAGCTACTTGAAGCTTGAGTGAACATTTCTGTCACGAGCTATCAATGCTCTCACAATGCTCTATCCAACTCCTTCCAGTTTGTGGATGCAAGTTGGGGGTGCCCGAGTATGCCGCAAAAACATTTCTCGAGCTGAGCAAGCATATCTACCTTTGAAACTAAGGCAAACATGCTGGAAATTTTCAAAAACTTCCTAAAGAGAACATCATAAACTACGAAGAACGGTTGAATGTGAAACACGGGTACTCCATGACAACGTGGCATATGTTCTGTCCACCAGTATGTGCAGCGTGGGGACTATAATGCACTTGTCAATTGGCGAACAGAACAACTACCACGTTCTGAAAGCAGATAAAGGTGTTGAGAAGTCCCTGATTTCATGAAGTAGAGGAAGAAATATCCTGCAGCTGCTTGCGTAGTGAAGGAGTGGCCCACAGACAGTAGGTATCCATTCACACCAATTGAAAGGTTATCCTATTGGCAGCTCCACCTCAGTCAATTTCCCAGTATTTTGCTTTAGTGTGATACAACATAAAGCAAGTAGGAAAACAGAAGGCAGGCTTACTTGGGCACTGGGGACAGTAAACACGAGTCTCCTGCCTCTTTCCCTGCATCGAGCACACTTTACAACGACGACATGGTTGCTCCTTTTTGGGTGTTGCAGGAATTTTATCTGCAAAGTGTCGCTCCTGCAGCCTTGCCACGTCCTCCAGAACACATGAAGTGGAGGCTTCTGCTTCTGTAGCAGTAAGACTTTCAATCACAGACAACTGAAAGTCAAGGAAAGACATGAGTCTTCCTGTGGTGGTCTCACGATAAACAACATACGCATTGTATGTTGCCATCTGGATCAGGTGCGTAAACAGTTTCTTATACCAAGTGCGAGTTTTACGACTCGCATTGTATGGCTGAAGAACCTGGTCGTTCTTGTCCACTCCGCCCATGTACTTGTTGTAATCAAGTATACAGTTGGGCTTGTGGACTTCGGCCATCTGACCCCAAACCGTGACAGGGGAAATGCTCTCAGCATGAATTGTAGTGAGCATGTACACATCACGCCTATCTGAGAACTTAACTGCGAGCAGTTCGTTGGAACGCAACGCAGTGCTCTGGGATTTCTGGAGCTTCTTGCAAACAAGCTCCTGCGGGAATCCTTTGCGGCGACAACGAATTGTACCACAAGCCACGGTGCCAGCTTTGTAGAGCTCACTGAACAGCTCTACTCCTGTATAGAAATTGTCCACATAAAGGTTATAACCTTTGTGAAGAAGTGGCTGGACAAGCTCCCATACGATCTTTCCTGTGACCCCTAGCATGGGAGGGCAACCTACAGGGTTAAGAGTTGTGTCCTTCCCTGTATACACTCTCAAGCTGTACACATAGCCAGTCGAGCTCTCACACAGCATGTACAGCTTGATGCCATAGCGAGCGCGTTTGCTCGGAATGTACTGCCTAAACAGCAGCCGCCCTTTATACAAGATCAAGGACTCATCAATGGCTATATTCTTTCCAGGAGTATAAACCTCTGGAAACCTGGTAGACAAATGTTCCACGACAGGCCGAATTTTGAACAACCTGTCATAGTCTGGATGGTCCCGGGGCAATGCAGCAGAATTGTCATTGAAATGCAGCATGCGCTGCAATAGCAAAAACGATCTCTGCTCATGTATGGTGCAAAGATGGGGGTTAACCAAACCGTGCGAGTAGACCAGTAGGATAGCAAGGTTGGTTTATGCACTACCCCCATATTAAGTGTGAGGCCCAAAAATATCTTCAACTCCCCTAGTGAAGTGGGAGTCCACTTGCGCGCCCTAGAATGAGGCCCAAGAGTGCCTCCTTGCTCCCTCAGAAATTGTTCGGCACGCAAATTTGTTTGCTGCACAATTTCGTCTAGGAAGTCAACACCAAAAAAGAGATGGAAGTAGTCAATTGGCAAAAAATTTGCTGTATCTACTTTACATCCAGCGTCACCAGTGAAAGGTGGAATTTGGGGCTGAACTAAATTGGGAGGCTGCCAAGACAGCACTCCGTCTGTGCTTGCGGCCGCACGTGCCTGCACTCTGGGTTGCTCTAACCTGTTACGGGTGTCCTGCTGCACAGACTGTGCTGGCAAAGGGACAGCACGACTGACATCGTCTCCTTCAGAATCGCTGGACGATGAGTCATCGGATGGAACTGCGCCGACTGAAAAGTCACTCCCAGATTCGGCTCCATTGTCCTCTCCCTCAGATGCTGTCTCAGTATCTGCTGTCTCAGTCTCTGATCCTGCCTCAGAGCTGGACTCCAGAACCAGATTTAGGGCCTGGGCAGCATTCATCCAACGATATGCCATCTCTGCTAGTGCCTAAACTATCCTTTTAAAACACTATCCTACGTAGAAGGCAGATAGGTTGTTGGTTTTAAAGTGTAGGTGGGTGTGTGCGTAAGTGAAGTGTTTAAGTCAATAATGACGAAGTCACCTTACCTTTGCGAAATCCGTACGCTCTCCAAAAAGACTAAGAAAGAGAGAAAAAAGACACAGTATTACTTTACCTTGCCACATACCCATAATCGCAGCCTTTTAGCGCTGGTGGGAGCCAGTGCTACCATCATTTTAGCGCCAAGATGCCTACGGGTGAACGTGTGCTTTACAATTGCACACTATGACCTCCTTTGATGCGCCCACTACCATCCTTGCAAACGTGCCCCTCATCTCTCCATAGCCCCTCTCTCACATACATTTAGTCTGTTACAAAGTGTTTCTACTGCGTGGCTTTACTAATCCACTTAGCTGTCTACATAATACCGATCTGTTCGTTTCAGCATACCCTTTATGGCGTCAAAACTGCCACTACACAAAAGTCAGATATCTCTATCTAGCAGAAATGTTGTACTCTGCAGCAGTACCACACTTTACTGCCTTTCAGGTAACTTCAAAGAGACTCATTATAGTTCTTTCACAGTCTCATAATTTCAGCACTGAGAAATATCTCTGTAAATAAATATTTATATATATATAACAATTAATTCCCAATGTCAGCGCGCTCAATACCTGGTGCAGGCAGCAACGGGTAGAATCCTTACACGATATTTAAATTCAGAAACACAAAGGATGCCACACTCCATAGACAGGTTTCAGAGTTGCTTTATTTTCACCACCACTACCACCAGTCGTGGTGAAAATAAAGCAACTCTGAAACCAATCTCTGGAGTGCGGCATCCTTTGTGTTTCTGAATATATATATATATATCCATATGAATCATGACGAGAAAAGGCGCCCTTCCAGGTGGGCCAGGGCTTCGTAGCGACATTGCCGCTTTACTATTCCAAATGAAAATCATGCCGTATTATAGCACAAAGGAAGCCCTCCAGTCGAGAAAGGAGGTAACAGCAGTCAAAGAGTACATGTATCTATATATATATATAGATATGTATATAGATACATATATATCATTCACTCCAGGGCCGGCATTAGCGCTGGTGGCGCCCTGTGCGACAATGTCTGCTGTTGCCACACCAATGACCACCTCTGCCATGGATTCCCTCACTAGCACCATTTAACAGTGCCCCTCAAGTCTCAAAAACCACTGTCTCTCAGATTCATTTAGTTTTATAGCAACACTCACACCAGTGTACGGTGTCAGAGCACTTTACACCACACACACACACACACATTGCACAGAGACAACAGTACATAGGATATGCTACATCAGACAGGACAAGGTGTAGTGTAGCAGTAACATGCCATCTATACTGGCAGGCAATATAGTTTGAGCCCTTATTCTGGGAAAGCACAAATCCAGAATTTAAAACGTACCATCGTTGGGGGTTCTCTTTCATAATAAGAATTATTTTCTACCCAAATGAACCCTTTTCACAAGATTAGATGATGAAAGACTGGGCAAAAAAAACATAAAGCTGGCACAGAAGCAGTAACCCACTAACCTCTTTACATTATATGCACTTTGTTATGTGCATGCCTATGGCTCCCCTGGGAGCAGATTGTGGCCCCCATAATTATGTACATAATTGCCCCCACAGGCAGACATGGCAGACATGCCAACCCTCCCGATTCAGGCGGGAGACTTCCGATTTCAAGGCTAGTCTCCCGCCTCCCGATTCCTTCAAGCAAAAACCCGATTACTCGGGGGTTTCAGCTGACAGGGCTTGGTATTATGTAATGTGGTGTATGCACTGCCAGCAACCTGCTCCTGCAGGCCAGTGCACAACACTTGCATCACCCTCTTTCTGCCTGCCATTGCACTCACTCCATGCTTCTGAAATGTAAGAAAAAACGTGTATTTGCGTTTCAAATGTCCGATCCTGCAGCAGCACACTTGCTAAGCCCATACATGACAGTAACCCGATTCAAGGCCCCATTCTCCCACTTTGCTCTTGTAAAATGTTGGCATGTATGCCCACAGGGGGTCGGCCACTGAGCAGAAGGACCGACCCCCTGCCAATATCGCCGCCATTTTAAAAAAAAAAAAACGTTATTTATTTTTTATTTTTTAGGGGGCGATCGCGCCCCAGGGAAAGCCAGGTAAATTAATTTAAAAATGTGCCCCCGGGAGGGGGGGGGTGACCCATCACCACGAGGGCCGACCCCCCCAAAGACATCCCTGGTGTCTAGTGGGGTTTCCTGGCCGTGGATCGCAGCAGCGCTGCGATCCACGGCCAGGAAACCCTTTCAGGAAGGCCTCGTTTGAAAGGGGAGACTCTCCCCTTTCAAACGAGGCCTCCCTGAAAGCTGGGGAGGCCGTTTCCAGCCAGATTTCCCCATCGGAGTCGAGCGCGGCCTTACCTGCTGCTGTCCTCGGCTCCGGTGGGGAAATCAGTGACGTCAGAGCGCCTCGCGGCGCGCTGATGTCACAGATGGGCGGGAGAAGACGCGGAAAGCCTTCCGCATCTCCCCCAGTAAAAAATAAATTACAAAAAAATTCCGGTGCAATGCACCGGATGATTTATTATTGCCCTCCCTGGTGACGTCCAATGGACGTGCGCATTGGCCAACGCAAGCACCAAAAGGGTTAATAGAATTGAAACTTTCCTTCACAATAGTAAAGTATATTCTATATTAGTACTGGAGGCTCAGATTATGCAAGTTCAAAGCTTACTGACAACCTAAGATGCTATTTGAAATAAAATGTCTTAAATGTGAAGTGTGACAACCAGTCAGCCTCCTCTAAGATAATGGTTTGGATACCATGGCCCCCCAACAGAGTGGGCTCCAGGCTCCAAAAATCCCCTGATTCATATATAATCCACCTTACCCATCTAGTGGGAGAGGGAACGGGTTTATAAAGCTGCTACATTTCTATTAATAATTGTCGGGTACCCGGAGGTCTTAGTTCTTCTGTAACCGCCTCATACTCCCATCTCACCACACAAAACTTTGGGTTATCTGGGAAGGCCAGATAATGGACCACCCGGGTATGCGATTTGGTATGCCTACAGACCTCGAAAGTGAGCCCTTCCGGAGAAAACATGCGGGATTAAATATCCCAAGCTCGCACATCTGATGCTATCTTGCAAGATATCAAGCATAAAAGCATAGTAAACTTACCTGATAATTGCTTCCTGGATAAGAATCTGTTATCCGCCCAATCAGTTAAGATTCTTAGAACCACGTTCACATCCCAGAGCTGTGAGTATCGTGGCTCTGGAGGGATTGAAAGTGAATTACTTTTAAAAGTTTACATACTAAGGGGTACTTTCCCACTGGAATACCATTAAGAGGCACATGGCCCGCAAAAATAACAGATGTGAATGTGTTAACCATGTGTTAAGCCATGCCCTCCTCTGACAATTCTGACAGAAAATTAAGATTGTAGACTATCTCTGCCCCCATGGGATCGAGATTCCATACCACTCACCAACGGGACCATCGGCGCCAAGGTGAACCATATCTTCTGGATGTTGAGTCAGCCCAAACCTTCCTGATGAGCCAGGAAGCGAACTCCGAAAGCTTGTGGGGAATCTGGAGAAGTAGGATTGGAAAATCCCAAGAAAGTTCCAGAAGAGCTGGAAACCATGCTTGCAATCTTCATAGTAGTGCCACTAAGACCACTGTCACCAGCTGCTTCCTGACCTGGGTTGTCAGCCTGGTCATTATCAAAAATGGGGAAAAGCATACCCCAGTACCTAACTCCAGTCCTAGAGAAACGCATCTGTCGCTTCTGCCATTGGGTCTTGCCTCCAGCTAGAGAACCTTGGGAGTTGAGTGCCCAGTTTGGAGGCAAAAAGGTCTATTTTGCATGAGCTGCACCGCGGTTGAGATCGTTGAACACCAAAGGACCCAGTTTCCATGAGCTGAAATCCCTTTGGGATCTGGAGTTCCAGTCCACAGTTGAATCCAGCCTCCCTCGGAGGCAAAAAGACAATATTGCCAGAAGCCCCTGACCATGTCTGCCAATGCTTTTGACTGTGTTCCGCCCAGGCGGTTTATGATACATTGTTAATTTTCAGCAGAATAGCACAAGAAGGACTGGTGGTATGGAGATAGACGAGACCCTGCCTACGCTGTTGAGTACTGGTTAATGGACTCTAAATCCTTACACACAATTCTACACTCTAGCGTGACGCTCAAACCGCTACCACCCGCAACCCGGACGGTCTTTGTGATATGGCGACAAGCACTGCGTAGGATGGGGTGGTGGGGCAGACTCACGAAAGAGACTTCTCTTTGGCGCAATGGCCTCTTACCACAATTGTCTGAGTTGCAGGGCTTTGTGGGTTGGGATGATATTGGTATTTCAACGGTCGGCGCCGTCTTCCATGGTCAGGCCCTGAAGTCATTTCAGCAACTACAATCCGAATTCCAAATGCCCCGGTCTTAATTTTACAGATATCTGCAATTTCGTCACGCATTCTCCCCGTACCTATCTCAGCAAGACAGCATTCCCTACTTCAATCCCATTGAGGCCAAGGTGTTCCTAGGCGAGATGGGTGCGCACAAAATCACAGCATTAAACCGCACATTGGTCACTAACAGCCACACTAACTCAATAAGACCAGAGACGCCTGGCTGGAAGATTTGGGTCCACTTGATGAAGACGACTGGGTTGAGGCTCTTAAGTCCCCGCGCGGGGCGGCCATTGCTGCGCGCCTTCGTCTTATACAATTTAAATATCTCCACAGTGTATATTTCACTCGCTACAGGCTTTGGCGCGCTGGAATGATTGCATCCCCCCTGTGTCTGCGCTGTGGAATGGCCGAGGGCACTTTCCTCCTCATGATATGGGAATGTACTGCTTTATCGCAGTTTTGGCGTGGGGTGCTGACTTGTCTCTCTGAGGTGCTGGGGTGGGACGTTCCACAGTCACCGCGTTTAACTATGCTTCATATTACGGAGGGAATTGGAGGTAACAGGTACAAAAGACATCTGCTATTTCTGGGGCTTACTCTGGCTAAGCGTGACATTGCTAAGGCTTGGAAAGCGGCTTCTCCGCCATCTGTAGCGGCCTGGAAACGGGGCCTTGACTTTTCCATGGGGCTAGAAATACCAATTTTTAAGGCTCAGGGATGTACCCAGAAACACCCAAAGATATGGAAGTGGTGGGCTGATTATCGGGGTCTGTATCTTGAACCTATCCCCCCTGCGTCACGCAATGAAGATCTGCCGTAAAGATCAAATGTTGGGTACTCCTTCGAGGACAATTATATCTGTACTCAAATATTACAATTGGGGACTTTGTACGATAATATATATATGGACTTTGTGACACTGATGTTTCTAGTTTATAATGTTTATATGCGTTTAATTCAGTTTTTTGCATATTCCTTTTTCGACAATTGTATATTGAAAAAGTTGACATCTTTACCATTGCCATGATACGTATACAATGTGCTGCCCTGGTGTCGCCTGGGCCTTTCGTGTCGGTCAACAATAAACTCTGTTGTGAAAAAAAAGAATAGCACAAGAAGTTTTCTCTTTCGTAAGACACCTCACAGCAAAGGAGCCCACTAGAAGTTCCAGATAGTTGTTATGCAACTGGCTCTCTTGTTTCGACCACTGACCTCCAATGGTTATATCTTTGCATTGGGCGCCCGAGCCCGCTCTGTTTGCATTCTAATCTATTACGAGGTCCGGCGTGGAACCAAAAATTGCCCTGCCTTTGCTTGCCTCCATGTGCTCGAGCCGCCATTGCATTGCATGTCCTCTCTGGTCTTCCAAGAGAGAGCGATCTCTGCGGCATACATTAAACCTTTGCGCAGATGGACTGCCTTCAGACGTTCCAGGGCCCCATATTAGAGTGGTCGAGGAAAATAGCCTGAATCGATGATGAGGCCAACAGTCTCACTATCCTGGCTAAGTATCTCAGAAAGATTTTCTCCCAGGTCAGAGACTTCTGTAGCACTTTGCGAATGAGAGTTATCTTTCTCTGTGTGAGTTGCAAGGTTTGTTGAACTGAATCTTTGAGAAACCCTAGAAAAACAACGTTCTGTACAGGAACACACACTGACTTCTGCATGTTGATAATGAAGCCCAGCTCCTGAAAGAGAGACTGAGCCAGAGCCAGGTTGTGGCACAGTCGACCCGGATCCTGTGCCATGATAAGAATATCGTCCAGATAGACAATCAGTCTGACCCCTGGAGCTCAAGAGTTGTACCACCGGTTTTAGCACTTTGGTAAAACACCAGAGAACAGAGGAAAGTCCGAACGGCAGTGCTACGAACTTGTATACCTGATGTCGCCACTGAAATTCCAGAAAGCATCTGTGGGGAGCGAATATGGGAATGGTAAAGTAGGTATCTTTTAAATCCAGCCTTACCATCCAGTCATTTGGTAACAACACATCCTGCAGGAGGTATAGCCCCTCCATATTGAAATGGTGATACACCAACCATTCATTGAAACCCCTTTGATTGATCACTGGCCTGAACCCTTAATGCTTTTTCTAAACCAAAAATAAGTTACTGAGGAAATCTCTGGGATGAAGAAGGGTCGGAATGATTGCCTCTTTGAGTAGCATGCCATGCACTTCTTGATCTATCAGTAAGAACTCTTCTTCTGAAAAGAAGAGTGAGTTAGTTCTTTGTTGCTGTACCAGAGTTCCGTAAAACTCTATATGGAAACCTGCCACTGTCTGGAGCACCAAGCATCCGTGGTGACCTCCCTCCACTTAGGAAGAAAAAGTGTCAGCCTGCCAACCCCTTTGGTAGGGTAGAAGGGGTAGTGCTTACCTGAAATTACACCCTGCGCACTGGCTGCGCTACAGAATTCTCCTCGTCCTCCTTCATCAGTTTCTCTGGTAAGGCAGAAACCCCCACATTTCCTGTGGTCTTGCCACTGGTACTTTTTCTGTCCCTGGAACTTCTGGGAGGCTGGAATTTACGTGTGGCCGGTGGAGAGTCTCCTGCCTCTAGCGGCCCCTCCAAAAATCTTTGTGACAAAGACCTTTTGGATGGATTGCTGCACATTATCAAGCGAGGAGAAAGTGGTAACAAACCTACTCAACTCCTTAATGAAGGGGTCCCCAGAGAGGCCCCCATCTGCCACTGCACCGGCTAAGGTGGTAGCCAATTTCCCCTAGCTTGGGGTCTATCTTAATTAAGAGAGAATGGTACCTCATCGTTGAGAGGGCACAATTTGCATCATCTAAAAATCGTATGACACGATGTGCCCATCCCGACATTGTCAGGAGCAATCAAGTTGCCAGTATCCTTTGCCTCCTCTTGCATATCTAAGATTTGGCTCAGGCTCCTAATGTGTACAGGAGTTTGTCCTGGCACACCTGCCAGGATGATATGTGCCCTTCTTACGGTCTTTAGTAAATTTGGCCACAAACGTGGCCATTTTCCCATCAATGTCTGGGGTGTGGGCTACCTTCCCCTCTAAAATCAGGCAAGGACACTCCACCCCCAGTCTGCCCTTCACCTCTTTGTTCAGAGGTTTTC
Source organism: Calotriton arnoldi (assembly GCA_963921515.1). Classification (NCBI taxonomy): domain Eukaryota; kingdom Metazoa; phylum Chordata; class Amphibia; order Caudata; family Salamandridae; genus Calotriton; species Calotriton arnoldi. The sequence goes on along the minus strand of CAWUFW010000001.1, from coordinate 3,428,406 downwards.
TGATCCTACTCGCAACATACTCTGCCACCTTTGGTGCTGGGGACGAATCCGCCTAGCGCGGACGGTAAATTTCATCTAGATTTTACATCCCATGTGAGGATTTTCCACCGTCTCCTACCCACTTGGGATTTGCCACTAACTTGGGGTGTTTGGGACCCCCTTCCAGACTCCAAGGTTTACTAGGACCGGATTCATCTCCCCAATCTTCGTTCTGATCAGGGTCCCCATCATCACAGGTATCCCCCTGTGGAAAAGTGCAGCCCTCAGGCGGAGCATTGACCAGGGTAACCCCATCGTCCTTCTCAAGGGCCCCAGCCTACCTCTAGAGGAATGCCTGGCATAACCTATCGAAGGCATCTGATGGTTGGGGGGATGATGGAACAGCATTAGCTGTGGACATTCCTCCCAGATCAGGAACCTCCGTGAAGGTCCGTGAAAACCAGAAGTTCTCTCCCAGCAGGGAGCTCATACTGGGCATACTTTGCCTGCCCAGATGTTCCATGGTATTAGAGACAGCCCTCTGAAGGGACACGTCAATAGCATCTACAAACTCCTCATCCAGAGGCTGTTTTCCCTGTGTGGTTTCTTGGAATTCTTCCATGTTGATCCGGATCGCTTTTAATCTTTAAAACTGGCAAGAAAAAAACAGACAACCAATATCTGACATAATCCCCTTTGTGCAGAGTAGCTGTTTGAAAGTCCAGTGGTCAGAGGAGGCAGGGAAGGTAATGTCCCATGTTGACCCACGCCTGTGAAATATATCGGGCAGGCTCCTTGTTTCTTTTGCCTAACAGTATTCCTAACCGATGCTGTTGGGGTCTTCAGCCTGTAGCCCCCAGTCAAGCCGTCCGTAATCAGGCCGTTACGCTGCGCGCTCTTCCCCGCTGCTCCCAACATGGACGTCATCCAGCGGGATGGGCAGTAGCGGCCTGTGAGCGAGCAGGCCGCGCTTAGCCGTGGAGTGCCAATTTGCCGAGCTAAGTCACACTCACAGTCTGCCAGGAGGTGAGACCTTCAAGAACTGAGGGAAGCACAGTGCACAAATGTAATCTGACAGAATGCTATATCTGCACCACAGCAAACAGCACCCGAGCTACTAGACACTATATAAACAGAGAACAATGCCTCAACACCCAGAAAGATGACCATTACACATATAAACAGTTGTCAAGGAACAGTACTTATCTGGCTGCTGAGTAGCGAAGAAAGAGAAAGGAGACTGTTTTATGTGAAAGTTTATGTTTATTGTTGCTGTGTAAAGTTTTTTGCCAGGACTCATGGGAAATGTAGTCCTGTGGTACTGTTAATGTTGATTTTGGTCGGCTACTGAGAAAAATAAAAGGAAGAAATACATGCATAATCTAAGCCTCCGATCCTGACATGGAATTGGACATTTCAGGACGGATTCACAAAGGCACATAAGAGTATGCTAAAGAGTACTCTTGTAGTACTATTGCACCTACTCCCAAACGCTTTTTTGAATCTTCCTCAGTGTGTTTTTTATCTGCTAATTCATATGCACCATATGCATCACTGAGCATTTTGGTGACCAAAAAGTAGTGCACATATGCAGAGTAATGGGGATTACTCATATTACCTTCAGAGATAAACCTTTTGAGCACTTTGTACAATCAGTTTGTAAATGTTTTCTTGGTCTCTCAAAGCTGCAACTTGAGGTATTGTGATGTGCTGCAATGCAAAAAATACATAAAGAAAAAATATGTATCACAATGTTTATATTATACTTGTATGTTTGAAAATGTGTTAATGTGAAATTTGTATCAATGCTTGGAAATACCTGTTGTTTGATAAATCATTGTTAGCTGACGCTCTTGGGAAGTAATCAATAGTATTATAGTACAGATGAATCCTAATTCTTCTGGCTGCTTGCACTGCCGCGGAAACGTAGAAACCGGTTCACAGAAAACATTTTAACAGGTAAGTTACATTTTTGACTTACAATTGCACATTCACTTTTAAAATTCACAAAACGTGCATTTTAACTCATAAGTGCATTTACCTCTGCATAATGTTACCCAAGTGTGCGGTTTTAAATCCTCTTCTGGTGCGGATAGGGTTAGTTGCAGGACGGAAATTGACTGGAAATTTTCTGAACACCTACAAACTATGGCGTTTGACGGTAGTCTCAGACTTCCCCACAACCCATTACTACCCAGGGAACAGTTGGCAACTTACTCCTGCCAAATTATGTTATGTGTATTTCTAAAGAACACTATCGCCCGCAAAGACATCCTGGCGCTGGAGTGCAGGAGTAAATCTGTTTCCAAGTTACAAATGAGAAGGGAAAAGGCTCAAAATTGGTGGGAGTGCAGCAGAGAGGATTTCTCTGAGAGGAAAAATATTTTCATCCTGAATCAGAAAACAAAAAAATAAATAACTGCACTAATCTGATCGTATTAGTGCAATTGCTCGTATGGGGACTGCATTAACATACATATATGTACATAGTTTGCAAATCGGGCCAGCTGGCCCTGATTTACATAGGATTGTTTCTTGCGTAATTCACTCTTAAGAGGGGCTACAAAGCCTACGAACCCCCTTCTTACTCACGCCTTCACATTGGTGACCCACTTTGCAACTGAGCGTCTTTTCCGCTTCTACAGGGACTAGACATTCATGCAGACTTGGGACCTTTAGCTCTAATTGACGAGTCTGAGTTCTCATCTTTTCTGCACCGTGGGCCTTAAATATGTGGGCATTAAATCCTAATGTATAGACCAGCAAGTTAATGATTCCAAGCGATGATTTGTGTCCTCTTAACGAGGCGGGTCGGCTCATTGCAAAATTAACACATGCCTTAATTCTTTCAGGTGGGAGATGAAGGAGGATGCTGACCTCGAGGAGGAGGAGAAAGCCATGCTGGACCATTTAAAAGACATTGTCCTAACGCAGGAGTCTTCAGCTTTGGGCCTCTGAGGATAATTCCAAGCGCCCGTCCCTTTTTGTTATAATAAAGTGCCTTTCTTGTTATAATATAACATGCATGGTCCAATGTGAGCGAATATGGTCGCTTCGGGAGAACTCACATGTGGTGTGTGGTTCAGCCGCGAATGTTACCTGAGCGTCGGCTGCCAGCCAAGTAATGTGACAACCTGCGCACTTTGAAAATAAAACCATGCTTTATTGAATTAAGAATGAACTTGTTATGGCATTGTAAGTACCCACTTTATATGGTCGACGCGCGCGTCCCCGAAGGCCCACTTAAACTCGCTCATTCATTAGCTTTGCAATAGGCCAGCTTTAAGAATATTAATGACTGCCTCCTAAGACATAATTGCTTCACCGCCACCTTGCAAAGCAATAGGAAAATTGGACCCCGGGTTTCTGTATTCCTAGAAGACTCTTTGCAGGTTTATAATGCTGAGCTAAACTCTCCTTAGCTCAGTAAGACAGGTTTAGTTGATTTTTAGTTTTTCTGCTTGCTGCTTTTCAGTTTTAATCGTGTAGTCAGCTAACAGGCCAAACGAAACAATTCACGTTCAGCTGGCACGCCAGACACTGTGTGTTTGGCCTCTGGAGTTGCAATAGAATTGAGAGCAACAATATGTGATTATGCCTGCTAAGTGACATGTCCCTGTTTCATGGTATACAGTGAATATCGTTCATAGCACTGAATAAGAGTTACACTGGCACAGCTAAATATGAAAGCTGTTTTGCCTTTTCGTACCTTTGTAAAAGAAGTGTGTCTGCAGTAAATAATTGATGTATTGTACTTTTTGACATTTCTAACGTGTGTGTTCGTGTGTAGATATATCTTCAAAAGCCTTTTTCTAAAACCCTGTTTATTGACATATAAGTTGGAACTGCCGAACTCCATTTTAGGAAGCAAACATTTAAAGCGAAGAGAATTGAAGATAACCAAACAAAATAAAATAATGGGTTGATTTTTGTCTTTTTACTTGTCAACTGGGTACTTCAGTCATTAATACATCTTACTTCCCACAGAGGAGAATTGTTTGACGAATTCTGCTTCCAAAAATTGATCTTTAGAAATTCACTTACAAAAATAAGGTTTGGAGCATTCTCAGCTGAAACTGCGTTGGGTGTAATTAGGGCAGCTATTTTGTTTGACTCCAAATTCTATCAAAAGAGCTATACATTGATCTGCTGTGTGCCATTTTAGCTTCCTTTTTAGTTCAAGCCTGAGCCTCTGCGAGGCATGCTGTAATGGAGTATGTACTTGAAGCCCTGCCCACTCTCCGCCCATATTTGTCATTGGCTTGTGTCATTGTCGTTAATAAGCTTGTTGGTCCCTCCTTAGTACTGCCTTTTCCTCATTTGTAACCTCCCATGAGGAGGTTACACGGTACATCTTATTTAGTCTGTAAGCACTATTTTCTTTAATGAGCTTTTCCTACTGCAAGCACTACATGCTTTCCTGCAACATTCAGCGCGCCATGTGCGCTTTCACGGGGCGCTTTTACATAAAAAAGCATTTATTTGTCAATTTGACAAACAAATGCTTTTTTTGATAAAAGCGCCCCATACCGCTCTTTCACTTTAATATCAGGCGCTGACCTTTTTTTAGACATGGTTGGTCTAAAGAAAGGGGCGTGGCCTCTATTAACGTGAAAGCGCAGCATACATTTGAGTAGTATATGTTGCAATGCAATAGGTCTCGCATTTTAGAAACTTTGACCTATTGGTATTGTAAATGACAATGCCTTTTATTATTGCAGGTTTTTTAAACACATAAATAAAAGGCATAGTCATTTACATTGCCAATAGCTCAAAATCTCGCAATTGCTATAACTATTGCATTGCAAATGCTTGTTTCCACTGCCACAGAATAATTTCTAGGGTACATGTTTGCCTCAGGAGGATCTCTAGATACTAGGCTTTTATTCAATACCCACACAATTTACAAAGTGTTCTGTCACTCAATGTTTGGTGAGTTTATGATAGCTCTGTACACAATAAAAGTCCACCAGAACATCGAAATTAACGAATATTGTTTGTCTTGGAGCAAATCAATCACCCCCTTAGACGACCCGCTACTTCCAGGACATATGATCAACAAAAACAGAATCCAACAGAGGGGAAAGGCTGCCAGTATTAAACGTCACAAATCTGTTAGCATCACATGCACCAAACTCCTAGACCCGAGTTTACCCTCCTTTGTGTATGTAGCAACATGTTGCTTTGTCAGCTTGATAGCCTGTTTACCATAACTGTCATCTATTATCCCTTGGGGTAAAACCAATCATTTGAGCCAAGCCCTGTTTCAATCACAAAGAAATTTCTCCCAAAACTCCCAGCTGCCGTTACAAGCGTAATCAGCTCTTTCCTCATATGAAGCAGAGTTCCTGACTATGAAATATGCAGTAATCACCTCAAAAAGAAACCTACGGCAGACCCGAGGTGCTGTCCAACCGTCATCCAATCTCAAACCTACTATGCCCGTTCTTGGAATCAGAAGTTACCATACAGCTGTAAGTATAGTATGAGCAAAATCTCATCCTGTATGATCACCAATCTATAAATAGGCCTTCTTGTGGTACACAATCAGCACTGGACAACATCAGAGAAGACCACTTTGTTGCCCTTGATAAAGACCGGTCCTCACTCTCCCCTCTATCCTTAAGTGTCTACACGCTCTACCTGGTTCAAGCCCATGCTTATAACTTAAAATTCTTATGTATGTGGTTGATATCCCCCTTAAGAGTAGTGCTTTTTGATGAAGGAAGGTTTCCTTTGTTTGAGTGGAACAAAAACTGTATTCCTAGTCATAGAACGGGTGGTTAAGAGTCACTCTCAATGGGCCCTCCTCCTAACCCCCTCAAAAGGTCAGAAATCTAGGGATAATTTTTTATTCAAACTTCAACTTGCCCCACAACTCAACAAATTTGTCAAGGGTACCAACTTTTAAGTCTTCCCGCCTCTGGAAAATCCCCCTGCTCGTACACCAAACAAATACACGTAATACAGACTTTAGTTGTGATTCTTCTAGACCATTGCAATATGATCTATACCCACCTTCACAAAAAAGCTCATCACCACACTGCAAAAAGTGCAAAAACAGGCAAGATTTTACTAACTGTGAAAGCTCTCCATTGGCTTCCGGATGAATTCAGGAACAAATAAAAAACACCATAAATTAGGGGTGTGGCCAATGGGAGAACATATTTTAAAGAAAAAATGGTTCTGTCGGGGTAGCAATTGCTTAGGACAAGTAGTAACAACTTACTTATAACCAAATTGAATAATTTACACAAAAAAATATAATAAATACATAAAGATATAACACACACCAAAGATTTTTTGAATCAAAAATGTATTAGGAGAAAATCAAATAATAAAGGCTGTCGCAATTTATAATTTCAATTGCAATACGTGACTGTGGTGCAACAGTGACATGTGGTGAATAGTGATAAATACAATCTACTATATACAGAAATAATTGTGCAAAAAATGAGGAGGGGGAGGGAAAAGATTTCATAAATGTCCTTATTATTAGCACATATGCTTAATGATCCAATGACGAATGGGACTGTGATCATCAGCGTTGTGTGGACATATGTAATACGCCGAGGTTTCGACCCTATATATCGCGCAAGAAGTGAAGGTGCGTCCAGGCGGGTCTTCCTCAAGGCAGGAGGGGGGAGGAACGGCAGCCCAAAAGTAGATTCCTGGGTGGCCCTGTGATTAATGAATTCTTAGTCAGATAGAAAATTAATTCATAAGGATCTCCACCAGCCGGTTTGGAGCCTCAGAAAAAACTGTATTAGACTTCCACCCGTCGGTTGGAGTCGATTTTATGCCAGTCCGGTGTGTTTTCGTGATCTGGGAATCAAGCCTCCTTCTGTCCGCAGTTGAATTCAACTGGCATAAAATCGACTCCAACCGACGGGTGGAAGTCTAATACAGTTTTTTCTGAGGCTCCAAACCGGCTGGTGGAGATCCTTATGAATTAATTTTCTATCTGACTAAGAATTCATTAATCACAGGGCCACCCAGGAATCTACTTTTGGGCTGCCGTTCCTCCCCCTCCTGCCTTGAGGAAGACCCGCCTGGACGCACCTTCACTTCTTGCGCGATATATAGGGTCGAAACGTCGGCGTATTACATATGTCCACACAACGCTGATGATCACAGTCCCATTCGTCATTGGATCATTAAGCATATGTGCTAATAATAAGGACATTTATGAAATCTTTTTCCCTCCCCCTCCTCATTTTTTGCACAATTATTTCTGTATATAGTAGATTGTATTTATCACTATTCACCACATGTCACTGTTGCACCACAGTCACGTATTGCAATTGAAATTATAAATTGCGACAGCCTTTATTATTTGATTTTCTCCTAATACATTTTTGATTCAAAAAATCTTTGGTGTGTGTTATATCTTTATGTATTTATTATATTTTTTTGTGTAAATTATTCAATTTGGTTATAAGTAAGTTGTTACTACTTGTCCTAAGCAATTGCTACCCCGACAGAACCATTTTTTCTTTAAAATACGTATACCCAGGTTCTGAGGGACACCGGGCTGCCCCATTACGTTTAACACAATGGGAGAACATGGCAGATGCTTAATCTGGCATCTCTCTACTATCCCCCACGATCCTCTGCTATCCTGATGTTGCCCGTGCCCCATGGGGTGTAATACTAGCTGCCTGAGGTGATGAGGGCAGGGCCGCGCAAATGGCAGAGGAAGAATAACACAGCATGAGAGGTGGGCAGCTGCAACATGGCGGCTGCGGCTGATGACGCAGCCGGGTGTTCACTGCTCCTTGCACTGGAGACCGTGGCATATGCTGAGGGCCTGGACAAGTGACCACTGGCATGCAGGGGCCGGAGCCAATGCTGAGAGGCAGTAATGCCCTCTTGAGAGCTGCTTCTGGACTGGGGTGGAAGAGCGTTGCCTCACCTCCTGTTTGCACAGACTGATTCAGGGAGTCTCTTCTCTCCCTCCCTGCCCTCTTAGACAATAGGGCAGCGTGGTGCTGGGCTGCAGGGGACCAAGCAAGCAGGGCCCACCGCCTGGCGCCCTGGGGCTTGGACCAGTGGAATTATTTCTGTGGGCCACGCCCACCCAAGCTATTGCACTGGGTTGCAGTGGGCATTGGCACACAGGAGGAACTGCCCTGGCATGGTGCCACACACAGTTGGAGGAGTGAGGCCGCAAAAGAATATGACAGTGCAGGAGGAAGATAGTGGGCCCAGTGACTCAGGTGTGCAATAACCAGGTGAGAGGCCCGGCCACTGAAGATACCTTGAAGGGGTGGGGAGCCTGCTAGCTAGTACACCACACCACTACTTTGCCAATTTGTAGATGGGATCCTGAGCTGGGGCGTAGCCTGGTGGATATTTTGGGGACCGGCTTAAACAGTACTGCTCGCTGACTGGCAAGAGGGTGAGCCCAGGAACTTTTGTGGATTCACCGGAGGTGTTTCACTCTTTTGGCCTCCTCCCCCTGCAGGAGACAAACTGGTGGGGTGGGCGCACCACAGACTAAAATGAAGGGTCCTTACCGACCTGGATGCACATTAGACTGTGAAATTGACTGTGCAATCTAACAAGACAATACAGCGAAGTTCCCCTCCCTCCTTCTTCCACACCGTGCAGACCAACCTCCCCTCCCCAGTAGCCAAACTTCAGGACACTGGGCCTGGAGTGAATCACTTAGCAGACATGATCAAAGATAAAAGCAGCCACCAGTCACAAGCAAAGGTGAAACGTTACCCAGGCACACCCATTGGGGGCTGGATTACAGCACCATATGGGCCCCATCTACTGCACAGCCAAAAACTCATATCCTCAACGGACACCATACTACAGGCTATTAGTGATACCAGGATATACCTGGAAGGGAAAATGGAGAAAATCAGAACCAGAGACATGTAGTTGCTGCGACAAGACCTCCACAACACAGTAGAGTGGGTGACAGAGGTGGAGACACGTGTCTCGAGGGTGGAGGACTAGATTCTCATAATGCAGGCCAGGATCACCCGACTGATAGAGGTAACCAATCGCCTAGCGGACACAACCGAAGTCACGAAGGGGAGAGCCTGGAAAATTAATATTAGAATAGTGGTCATTCTAGAGGAGGCAAAAGGCACATGTATTGAACACTTAATCAGACTGGAGTATATGTTGGTGTACCCTGCTAAACTGCATGTTAGCTTTATTGACAGAACCTTCTTCGATACTCCAGAAGCAGCCTGGGATTGAGTGGAGGAGCAAAAAGTGCTACAATGGCAGTTGACACATCCCTGGACCGCATCTGTAGACTCAAGACCAGAGAAATACCCACGACTTTAAAGAAATTAATCTAGGCGACGCAAAGGTAGACAGGAGGTAAGCAGCAATGGAAGCAAGGCAAGTAATGCAGCTGAGTAATCTGGAGGCCCCCAGCCCCTGGGCGGTGGAAAGAGTGGGGCACCCACCCAAACCCTAGAGATTTCGTACTAACCAAGATGATGGCAGACACAGACACATATGGCCGCTGCTTGTAAATCTGCTGGCCTACCCAGCCCATACTTAAAATACACAATTCTATGGGTGTGAATATGGCAAGCACACATACTTAAGCCACAAGTTCATCAATATGACTGTTTTAGAAGGTGGGGGAAAGGCTGCAAAAGACAATTGACTGTACGTGGCCTACAAATTAGTTTACTGAGTTAAAGTGTTGAATGTTTGAGCTAGAACGACTGGGGCTTCTTTGGAAGAAGTATAGGGGGGGACATGAGGGTGAATGGGAATTTTAGGATTACATTGAGGTTTTTTTAATGGTTGTTTTCCTCAGTTTTCATGTCAGTGGGTATGGGACACTAAGAATCACACAGATGAGCACATCTGCACCTCTGACACTTGCCAATTCGTGGGAGGTGGTGCAATGTAGATCACCAGCAGCAGGTCTTTTTGGCTCTTGAGGTGATAGGATGCAGTTCAGCTGCGCACTTGAAGGGGCTCTGGAGATGTATACGGTGCTCTCTCTTGATTTTCTGGTACTATTACCTACCATGAACAACTTGACCGCAGGCCATTACCACATTGTCCCCTGGAACATGAATGGATTAAATGATAAAATTAATCTGGAAGTGGTCAAGCTTTATACAAAAAACACACTTGACACTCCTATATCCAGGAGACACATCTACAAGGCACCAGTTGTAAATTTCTAAGTAGATATGGTTATACAAGTATATTCTGGGGTTTCAGAGAGGTGGACATCCTTCTCCTGAAAACGTTCCCATTTTTTTCACTGACAACACAGATGGACCCTTTGTCATTTTGTTATTGTGCGGTGTGGGGTGTAGTACGCCCATGGGAACTTGCTAGTATTTACCTACCCCCTGGCCTAAGGGAAATTACACTTATTCTCATCTTTAGCTCGCTATTGAGCACTCCAATGGGACATACAATCCTGGGGGGGCAACTCCAGTTTAGTAATGAACCCCAAGCTGGAGGTAGTAGCAAAGCCTCCCCTGGCAGATCTCTGACTTTAAGCAAATGGTCAGCCTCCCTGGGTCTAATAGACACATGGTGCTGTTGTCTTGAGAGTGAAAGACAATATACCTAATATTCTAATACACATCACTCTTCATGCATCAATTACATCTTTATCCTAGCGGCGGAGTCTGCTTCAATCTCTTGAGTACAAATCCTCTGAAGGAGGCTCTCCGAGCACTCACCAATTGAGATCTGTTTTCGAAGAGTGAGAGTGGTGTGGTGACTGAATGCCTGGCGGCTGCGTGAAGAACAGCTGTCCGATTTGCTTAGAGATGTAGTGGCGGAGTACTTCTAGCAAAATGAGGGCTCATTCTCCTCACAGTCTTCCCTGTATCCTCCCCGAGAAGCATTTAAAGTTGTTGCAAAGATTGGGAATAGGAGCAGGAAGTGGAGGGCATAGAGGATCAGATTATGTACCTAGGGGTATGCTTACAACCCCACACATGAGTGTAGAAAGCTTGAGGCGCTTAAGAATACTTTACCTGTTATATCTGGTTGCATTCGCAGCTTGGAATATATGAGTGGGGAGATAAGGCAGGCAAGCTGCTTTATTGGCTCGCCAATAGAAATAAAGAAGCACAAATAGTCCCATCTATACAGGAAGACATCAGCCGGCTGGTTATTGATGCCGTTGGGATTGCATGGCAATTTGCCGAATAATACAAGATTCTATACTTTAGACAGGACCCAACGCTGATAGAAATGGAGACTCCAATAGCAGAAGACTTAATCCTAGGTGCAGTTTCAGAGTTAGACCGAGCAGAGCTAGACCTCTCAATTACAACAGATGAAATTCACTGAGCCATTAGAAACATGCCCTACGTTAAGGTCCCTGGCCCAAATGGATTCCTATTGGAATTACTCAAGAAGTATGCCTCACTGCTGTTGTCGCACATCCAGGCGCTGTACGCAGAGGTGCTGACAGTGGGCACACTCCCGCAAGATTTGAAGGGTGCCAAAATTGTGGTGGTTCAAACCCCCAACAAGTGCTTCTCCTACCAACCAAAATCATTAATAAATATTGAAGCAAAACTCTTGGCCAAACCCTTTCCACTAGACTGGCTTCAGTGATATGCACCTTAGTGCCTGTACAGAGGATGAGGGTGCCTGTACAGGTGGAGGAAGGTGCCTGTACAGGGGGTGAGGGTGCATGTACAGGTGGAGGAGGTGCTTGTACATGGGGTGAGGGTGCCTGTACATGTGAGGGAGTTGCCTGTACATGTGGTGAGGGTGGCTGGACAGGTGGGACAGGTGCCTGTACAGGTGAATGTGACTGGTAAGGGCTGGGCATGTGCAGGGGGGAGGTGCCTGTAGATGTCCAGGGGGTGCCTGTGCAGGTTGTGGTACACGTTATATGGGTGGGGTGTGATGCAGGTGTGTTGGGTCCACTCCATGTGTAGAGTTTAAAAATGCCTTCCATCATCTTCATGGCCAAGGCATGGTGTCTTGCACTTTCTTCCCTATAGATAGCTATGATGTCATTTTGCCTCCCTGCCTTGGCAAGATTTCTCAATCCTGTGCAAGACACAGGCCTGTCTGTCAATCATGAGAGGGATTCGTGTATTTCCTGTAGTGAGCCTGAAATCTCAGACAGTGTAGCCCCTATGGCACAAATGTCCTTCCTCCAACATCAGCCTGCTGTTGGAAAAAATCATCCTCCCACTGGCCACCATGACCAACTGCCACCCCCTCCGCATGGGACAGTCTCTAATACGACCGCCAGGTCTACCAGCACAGGGAGGGGTGGCACATAGGAGATTGGTGCCTAGGGGATACCTGCTTCTTACCAGGGGTGTTAGGTCCCTTAGATGCTTGAGAGAAGGCCTGGGAGGCAGTGCCATGGGAGGAGTGTGTAGGAGATGCAACACGTCTGAACTGGACGTGAGGTCTATGAGGTGTTGATGGTAGTGTTGGGGTAAGTGAATGCTATGGCTGGTTGGCTGACTGCTGGGAATGGGCAATCCTTGCAAGTGAAAAGGGAGGTGCAATGCAGGCTGTACCTGGTGTAGGCTTTGGTGTTTTGCCCTGTGGGCCATCAATGCACTCCAGAGACTCTGACTTCTCCTCCTCGACCTACACCAGATTGTATTCCTCATTCTCCTCTTCTTCCTCCTCATCCTCCTCTTCTTGTGTGGTGCTGGCAGCTGACATAGCTGCTTGGAGAAGGCTTGGGTTCTCTCTACGAATGGTCCGTCGGCCTCCACTGGTGGATGGTGCAGCTTCCTCAAGTGACTCATCATCCTCAGCACCTGAAAGTCAGAGGTTACCACAGGATAAGTATTTGCCTTAACATATCATGTGCTACATCACGAGGGTTGGGTCAAATAATCTTTGCCTCTATTTGATGTTCCACATGTGACCTGGTTTGTGTAAACCTACACTGTAGCACTGAGGTCTTTAATGCAGATATGCTATGAAAGGTCTAACTCACCAGCTCCAACCACAGCTCTGTGTGGTTTTGAGATCCCCTATGATGTCAGCTGCTGAACCTGGCTCCTTGAGTGTGTGGCAGAAGATGTGGTCCTTGATCCAGCAGCTTCAGAAGGAAGTGACACCATATTTAATTTTCAGCATGGTTTATATGTGAACATGCAAAATTAACACAGACATCACTGATTATTGTGGGAACATAATACACACCAACCTCAGATGCTACAAAAAGTGGCAATACCTGCTAATATCCTTTTACAAGGAGTTGATTATTGGGCACAATTAGGGAAGCAATAGTTTACAACACTATATGGCACACTTACCTGACGGACGGATGTTAGTAGGTCTGACTGCTGCAGCCAGGATGCCTCCTGGATGGTGTTGTCTGGATCACAAAGGAGCTCCTGACAGCAGGTGTAATGTGCCATAGATATCCACATTTCAATACAAAGGATGATGGTAATCATTGTATATGTATATGTCATAGGTATAGACTAGTGGTACTCAAACTATGGCCCGGGGGACACATGCGGCCCTCCTGACCTTTACATGCGGCCCCCTGGTCAACACAGCACTAACATTGAAATGATGTTAATTAAACAGGCAAATGTGTATTTGAAGGTCTATTTAAGTTAAAGTAAGGGGTGTCCTGCACCGCTTAACGTTAGAAACACCTTCATTTGTAAAGATATCTTCCAGCATATGTGCATGGTATGATAAAGTCTCTTCAGTATTACAACAATGTATTTCATTAACATACAGAACTATTTTGCCTTAGTACATCAGATTATATTGGTGCATTGCAGAGTAGTTTTTAAAAAGGGATAGTTTTCAGACATAAATTTGGTAATATTCATTCTTCCACTCCACCCACTCTGACAACAATGTTAAAAGTAAACTAAGAGGTAAATCAGTTGTAATGTGCACTCTTCGGGTGGCCTGTGTTCCTATTATACGTGGACAACATCATAGTTTATTAAATCAAACACTGGAGAAAGTTTTGTGCAGCACACATCTTGAAGCTATGTATTTCAAGGCTCTCTGATATGTGATTATGAAGAAAGAGGAGGGAAAGTCAATAAAACAATTGCCTAGGATCACATAATTTGGTTAAATCGAGAAACTGGGATATATCAAAGATTTTCTGGTTTCACATTGTGCAGTTCAGCCACCAGATGTATATGCTTACTTCACCTACACCCACCTTACTGCCAACCCCCCCACCCACACCAACCGCCACCCTGCTGGCATCAGTGCGGACCTCTGCCACATCACTGACGATACATTTTTGCCCATGGGAAAATGTTTGTAAATATCCATGTTATAGACTTTCAACCCAGTTGTGGATACTCCTCTTTAGTAGAGACAATATAAGCAATTTGGTACATACTATATTAATTTAACATGAATGTAGAATCATCCTTTCATCAGCCACCATGTTATGAAGTAGCATACTCTAGTGAGCCATATCTGAGCATATGGAGATGAGTGGCAACAGGGATATTAGACACACACCACATGATGCTGACATATCATCCAGTATTTAAGAGCATAAGCATTTTGTGATGTCATTACTTAGTGTACTTACCAGGGTCTACCATCCGCCCTGTGTGTGGTGCCTGACCAGATGTCATACCCATCCGTGGAGCAGAGATCCCTGTGAGCTGTGTTTTTCTGGACAACGCCACAGGGCCTAAATTGATATGAGTGTATTTAGTTTACTTTCTAGTTTACAAATGTAATGAACCACATTTCCTAGTTCACTTCACTTTTGAGACTATTGATGGATTCTATGTAAAATATCTATGGGTTGTCTGGTCACAATGTAGTAGGATGGGACCCTCTTATTGCCATATTTACGTACCAGTTTGTGCTGGTGGTATGGGTTGATGTGCCCCATGATGTTGCCTATCTGCAAGTGCAGGGACGTCTACTCCACTGGGTGATCCAACTCTGGCTGTGTGTGGCAATAAAAATAAGGAGCCAACAGACAATACCAACAAATTATGATTATGTAGAACAATTCACATATTTACTCAATTGCATTTACAAGACAACAGTGATGGTGACTAAATCGGACATATTTTCTAGTGCCACTTACCAGTGTAAAACGAAATCAGCAGCAGTGATGGGCCACTGTCTGTGAATGAGAAATTTGAAGTTATTATTTCCATCACAAAGGATTCTGGGACTTGTAGTGCAATAGACAAAATGACACATGAGAGTCTAACTTACAATTAATATTTGCACAAACTTTAAGTGATTTCCATAGTCACATTTGCAGAGTATCATACACATTTATCATTTTAAGTAATTGTTTAAATCATCACATATTACCTGGCACCACATTAAAGTCGTTAGTCACAGGCAGCCCATGCAGCAGGTGGGGGTGCATGGTGGAGAGGAGGTCCCTCTCAAGAGGGGTGAGTCGGAGGCGGGTTCCTGTTAGTTCACCAGGGAGAGCTCTGGCCACCTCTATCCTGGTGAACTTCTCCTTCACCCGCCTCTTCTCATCCTGACATTTCTTCTTAATGTCTGTGGCAGTCCGAACATCCTCCCCAATGGACTAACTGCAGTTGCTAACTGCTGCCATAGAGCTGCCTTCTGTGTTGCACTAGTGAGGTAGGGTGGAAAGCCATGCAACTTCTTGTGTGAGTAGGCCTAGTGCCCGCGACAGGAAACGGCCCAAAACGTACTGTGGAGATTTCAAAATTATCGATTACAAAAAGACCTTGTTTTGCGAGGGAGTCACCTGCGTTTTTGATCCCAGCTCGGCGGCCATCTAGGGAAACCTACCAAACCCACACATTTCTGAAAACTAGATACCCGGGGGAGTCCAGGGAGGTTTGGCTTGCATGGATCCCGCAACGTTTTCATATATACATACATACATACATACATATATATATATATACAGAGTAAGCTTCCTATTTCCATGTCTCTGGTCTATTGATATATGCTGAATTCCACAGAATCTAATTTGTCATTCCTTGGACGTTACATTACAAGTAGAACAACGTACTGCAATGCAACATCTTTCATCTTTAACTCAAATAGCTTTAAGATGTTCCAAGATTTGCTCCTTTAATGGTCTAATTGTACTTCCCATGTATTTCAAAACACATCCACATTTTATTACATACATAATGTTTTTCGTAAAGCAGGTCATGTGACATTGTATATAATATGTGACAGAATTATTGCATTGGAAAGTCTGCTTTTTATCTGCCGCATATATGTAGGTCATGTAATCCCCACATTGAAAGAATCCCTTATTGAGTCTGGAAAACCAGTTGTCCACCCCCATGGATGTAGGATAACTCGGACTCACAATATTTCTGAGGGTACTCCCCTGTCTGAATGTTGCACTCGGTTTATTTGTAATCAAATTAGCTGTAGCAGGATTATTTGTTAAGAAGCCCCAATGCTTATAAAGTATCTCTATTTTCCAGCATTACAGCGATAAGAAGTGATAAACCTAATCAACCCTATGTGCTTGGCATGCTCCCCGTATGTCTTCTAGAGAGCTCACTTCATGCCTCAAGGGTGAGATCCCATGGAGCTTTCCATTTTTTCCCTTCCTTGTCACCCCTCCACTTGCTTTTAATGGGAAGGCCTCCTCTTGGGCCTAGAACCTCCCATTGACCACACCCTTCCTCAAATCCTCCTCTTGGGCCTAGAATCTCTCATTAACCACACCCCTCCTAAAATCTTCCTCTTAGGCCTAGAACCTTTCATTGACAATGCCCTTTCTGAAATCTTGTGAGATTTCAGGAACCTGCGGCCATGTTGGGTGTCTACGGGGGATAGGTGGTGTACTGTTCCCTTCCGCAGACCTCCACCACTTGTCAGGTGAGTGGCGCCTGGCGTCTTGACAGTGCTCACCCTTACTCTTTAGGGCCTTTCTGTCTCTCAATTTGTCTTCCCTTTTCAGTCATAATGCTCTTTGTAAAGCCTTCCTAATCACCCATTCGTCATGACCCCCTCTTCTGAAACAATCTATGTCATTCACAGTATCCTAAAATTACTGACCTACACTACAATTTCTTCTTGTCCTAACCATCTCACCATAGGGTATGGCTTTCAATTGTGATCTGGGATGCATGCCTTCTGCATTTAGTATAGCAATGGTTCTTACCCTTTTGACTTCAGTGGACCCCCACTTAATCATTAGTGGAATCCTAGAACCCCACCAATCATTGTTGGAATCCAGGGACCTCCCAATGAGTCATTATTGGAATCCAGGGATCCCGACCTAAGTAATTATGATTATTTAAACCACAAAACAATACACAAAAATGCAGAAACAAGCTTTTATCAACAAATACACAAATTATTAAATACTTTACTTAATTCTTTAACAAATATAAAAACATCACAATTTTTATTTAAATGGATTGGTTGAAGCTTTTCTAAATTAAATTGAGACCACCCATCATCCATACTATATTCTTTTTGATGCACTTGTACTGAATTTAATTGAATTTATTAACTGTTCAATTAATTAAAATCATTACAGTTAAAAAAAAAACCATCTATTACAGTACAACCATTGTTAGGAACAATTTTGCCTTGGACCCCTGCCCGCACCCCAGTCCTTCAGTGCCATCGTCCTTACGAGGGCTTTGGTTCCTCGATTTATTTGTACATGCTCTCTGGGGTTTATTTAAAAATAGTTTAAAAAGTGGGGCGATTCTAAAATTATGAAAAATGAGCTTTGAGTAAAAGTATTGACCCTAGTGATGCTTAACAGGGTCCCCCCGGCCACAATCACCACTTTGTGAGACCCAGATAGCAAAAGATGAAAGAGGGCCATCAAACTAGCGCAGAAGCAGCCTCTCCCTGTGACACCTCCTTTATGACACTCCTAATTATGTGCATACATTTCCCCAGTCTTGCTAAGTTTCTTGCTGTTGAGTCTGAGAAACACAAAGCCGAGGCCTCCCTGCAGGTCCTTACTCCATTTGCAATGAGCAGCGGGTGAAGAAGGTGCTGGCGCTCTTTGTTCAATTTAGGGCAGCAGCACAGAAGGTGTAGCCAGGATTCATTAACAAAGGGGCATAGCCTGCACTCGATGCTCACCCCCTTACGAGCCCACGCTGGGTTAAAATCTGTGATACCTAACGTGATGAGTCTCATGGAGAGTATTTTCCTGCGAGCCTCCACTGACAGGGCCTCTCACAGGTAGGGTTGAGACTTTCCCAAAATATATGAATTGTCCAGTGGTTCTGTAAGCGGACTGGTGCTGAGGGATTCGATGTCAAGAGTTTCCAGGTGATGATGTTTCCAGGACCTGCTTATTCACCGCTTTCTTCCAAGAGTATTCAGGAATTTCGGATAGTTGTAGACTTGCTGCCTCTAGCTTTAAAGTGGTGATGGCCTGGCTGAGGCTAGTCTGCCAGGCTGTGCCTGTCTCCTCGAGAACGGACCGTAGTTGATGTCTAAGTGAGTCTTCCGGAGCCCTCAAGTACTTGATGTATAACTTTATCAGGTCCCCATGGCCCATCAGGTCCGGCCTCCGATGGCCACGCTCCAATCTTAGCCTTGATTTCCTTGCTGCTCGCGGGATTTGCAACACTGATTTGTATGCCTTGATTTGACTTGTGTTTAGGAACTTGTCCATCTCTCCGGGAAAGGCCTGGTGACCATAGCAGATGGCAGGAAGTAGTTTTGCTCTTAAGACTGTCAATATCGGGGGCGTGGCTTGGCGTGTCTAGATGGCGGTCGCACTCTAAGAGTGCTCTGGACCCCTCCGTCATCTGCCCAAGCATCCTTCACCATCGGCTCGACTAAATACAGCCCCAAACATGCCGATACCCCACTGATGCAGCGCAGAATACCTGGGCAAGCGTTGAAGCCGCGGGGTGGCTGTGGACGGCCCATGTCAGAGATGCCGAGGTCCGAACTCCCATGAAAGATGGCGGCGCGGCTGGCGATCTGAGGCTGCAAACACCCGTACACCTAACTGAAGGCGTCCCATATTTCTGGACCCCATGAGACCTGTGCACGGGGGCCTGCAGCGGAGACTCCTGGCCTGCTGGCGAAGCCCGCGACCGTGCCGCTGCGCTGCCGGTCCGGAAACTGCGGCATGAAATCAAGCCGGAATCACCGGAGGGAGACCCTGCCGCGACGGAGTTGAGGAGCGAGAGATCCGCCTGCGGCCGTGATGGCATACGTGGCCTTAGGGCCTTGGGAGAGGAATAGGACCCATGGGGCTGTGCCCCGACCGTGCAGGTAGAGCTCGAGTGACCGGTGGTGGCCTGCGCCCCCAGCACCCTCCGGCGGTGCGGCTGAGGAGCGTTCCTCGCTTGGAGGTGCGAGCCGCAAAATTCCCTGGGCCTCTGAACTTGCTCTCTGACTGCCCGTCTGAGGCCTGATGAGCCGCCACGGCTCCCACAACCCTGGCCCCCCTCCCACAGCACCTAACAGATAGCGTCCTCTATGCGAGAGACCCACCTGCGGCCGAAGAGACGCACGCAGCCTTGGGGAGGGGATCGGACCCCTCGGGCCGTGCCCCGGCCGCGTAGGTGGGCCCCGGATTCCCTGATGAGCACTCCTTGCCTGGAGGCGTGGAACGCATAACTGACTGGGCCAACGAAATCCGGCCCAGTGCGTCCCCCACATCCACCGCTGGCTGCGGCATCTGGACACCACACCATGCCGTGAATCCCAAGGTGCAGACGAGACCATCAGGAGGCGGCCTGAACTTGGTTTGAGGACCTGCAACCGGATCGTAAGACACACGGTGAGCGGGGAGCTCCAACTAAGGTGGTGTGGCGGGAGTGACCTTCGGGACCCGAGCCTATGAACCTGATCTCTGGCTGTGCGGCTGAGGCCTGAAGAGCTGCAGTGGCCTCCACAACCCCGAACCCCCTCCCACATCATCTGGCAAATAATACTCCCCATAAGAGAGACTTGTGACACTGTACTGCCTTAGACCTGACATGTCTCTCTGTTCCTGGCGCATGCCAACACGACCAGTCGGTACAAAGGGGCTCAGAGGGACCAGCAGATCTAACAACCGGTGGCCCAGGCTTGGGCCACCGAATCACCGTGAAGAATCTGACTCCTGGAACCGGGCAAGACGGTGGGCTCCGGCCCCTCCCCCCCTCAGACAATATGGTAAGCGACGGGGCTGGAAAACTGGGAAGAAGACGGAGTGTAGAATCCTCCCCCATAGAAACTACCTGACCACATTTGGGCCACCCCAGAAGTGCTAAGGAAGTGCTGTGACACCAAGGGCGGTCCATTGCTCGCGAACCGAGCCCTACAGGGTCGCAAACGGGCTGGAATAGTCCAATACCAATCCCCTCCCGCGAATGAAGACTGTTGAATTCGGGGTGGTGGCCTGCTGGGACCCCCGAGACACGAGATTGAGAGGCACCAAATGAAAACGGGCGCTCTGCCCCGCTAAAGGCCAGCGCTGAAGCTACGTCAGACCCCTGGCCTCCGCCAAGCTTGCACCGCGATGGGTGGGGTACTGTGCCGGATCCAGATGCCCGGTGTGTGGACTGAGGACCTGACAAGATCCTGCAGGAGCTCGGCTGCCCCTCCATCGCCCCATCCGGCAGTGACTGGAGAGCTTCCCCTCCCCACCTGAGACAAGTGCCCTGACCTGACTTAGTGCTTTAGTACAGCGCCCAGGGGATCTGTGTTGTTCCCTGAACCACAGTATATCGGACACGACAAACAACCGAGACCACTGTGAAATCCTGGAAGTGTCCCGCTGGCGTGTCTCCGCGCCAAGACCTACCTGCAAAGTGGCGAAAGAGACCTAAACGCTACCGACACCGATCCCCTCCCTTTCTTCCGCGTGCAGGTCAAAGAAACAGCGGACACCTTTCCCCCCCCCCCGGTACAGCGGGCCTACATCCTAAGTTGCCTAATACAGAAACTATCCACAACGGCTGTGGCCATGGGGAAAGACCGAGGGCCCAGGCCTCCCCCAACACAGACCACAATGGATCAATACACAACCAACGACCCAGGGACAATAGCCGGACCCGCCGAGAAATCTACCACGTCCGCTGCTGATCTTGACTCAATCCTGCAAGCAATCAGCACCTCGCAGACCACAGTCGAAAACAAGATTGGTGAAGTCCGAGTAGACATGGCTCTCCTCCGACAAGATCTCCGAAATGCGACGGCCCGCATCACAGAAACTGAATCCCGCATTTCTACCATCGAGGATGACGTTACTCAACTAAAAGAACAAGTAGCCCGCCTACAGACCCACACTAAGGAGCTACATAAGAGGGCAGAGGATGCTGAAAACAGGTCGAGGTGTAATAACCTCCGCCTCGTGGGGTTCCCGGAGGGAACGGAGCAATGGCAGATGGTAGACTTCATCGAACACTGGATCAGATCTTGGATGCCTAAGGACTCCCTGTCCACCTGGTTTGCAGTGGAGCGAACCCACCGCTCCCTGGCTTCCACACCTCCACCGGGAGCTCCACACAGGCCCATAATTGCCAGGATTCTCAATTTTAAAGACAGAGACTCCATCCTGAGCGAGGCCCGCAACCAAAAGACTCTCACCTTCCGTGGCCATCCCATACTGATCTTCCCAGACTACACTCGGGAGGTCCAGGCCCAGAGGCGCTCCTTCATTTAAGTGAAACAAAAATTACGAACCCTGAATCTCCAATACAGGTTGCTCTTCCAGCCCAACTCCGCGTGGTGTTCCAGAACAAAGCTCTTTTCTTCGAATCCCCTGAGACGGCCTGGACCTGGCTGACCGAAGAGCGGCCTCTCAGGATGAAGGTCTCAGACCCACCCTCGGAGGCCCGAGCTAAAGGCACCCGGGTGGGGTCACCCAAACCACGCAGAAGGCGCACACAGTCCCGCAGGGGGCGTGGAGCCCGCCGAGCAAGGTCGGGCTCACCTGCAGATTCCGAACTACACCCTAGAGACCAAGCACCTCTGAACAGTTCCCGCTCCCCGCAGCGATCCGGCTCCTCAGACCGCATAGAAACCAGAAGCACCTCACCAAAGACTCTCCACATCGACTCCGCTGAGTCAGACCTCTCTCGCAGTCCAGCGCTTCTGGAATAAATGGCCTAGCCAGAGCCATACTGTCCAACGTATCACCACCAAAACAATGCTTAAGTGGGTGTATCCTGCTACATTCTACAGACCTTTTTGCCGAGACACTGACAAGGAGGGGTCCTCCACGCAATTCCAACCCGAACGTTTTAGTTTGGTCAGTTAACCTTACTTAATTGGGACGACAGATGCTTCTGTTCTCGATGTATAGGGTGGGGGGAAGGGGGGTTGGGACTGTTGTCCCGAGTTTTTGTTGTCGCACCGTGTTTGTCACACCAGCCTTTTTACTTTACAGTATGATAGCCACACGCACCGCCCGCAAAATAGCGCCACCGTTATTGCCTTGCAGCCAGAACATACTCCAATCAATCCCACAGCCAGTTCCGGCCCTGTAGGCCTCCAAACCCACTCACGCCCACCATGATATGCACGAGTAATAATGGAGACTCCCTCTGAATACAATCATGGAATGTCAATGGGCTCCTTGACAGGGTTAAACGGACGGCAGTCTTGCGCTATGCCCAACGCCAGGCATCCGACATACTCCTACTCCAGGAGACCCACCTCATGGGTAACCATTGTCCCTTCCTACCGAGATATGGATATGATAGAGTTTGGCACTCAGGGTTTGCCCGGGGGTCACAGGGGGTGGCAGTTCTCCTGCGACGCAATCTCCCCTTAGTGCTTACACAGGCCTCAGGGATGTTTTATGGCTCTAAGTGGAACAATAGGAGGGAACGCTCTCAACTTAGTCTCCATATACTCTCCTCCCTCGACGCTTACAGCGACCTTGAAGCGTACTGCTGATCTCATTGCATCCCTACCCCTGGGGATGACAGTAATTGGAGGCGATTTTAACGCGGTTATGCACCCAGACCTTGATATCGCAAGTGCGCCTTCGGCCACAAGAGCCACACACGCTAAACACTTAGCGAACTGGGCGGATGCCTTGGGCATCTGTGACACTTGGAGAATTTGGCATCCCCAGAGCAAGCAATTCACTCACACCTCAGCTGCGCATCACACTCACGTGCAAATTGACATATCTGAAAGAAACACGTTAGTTATAGATTCCTTACCTTATTATTACCCCCAGGCGTTAGACTGGATCCGGAAAGTTTTTTCATCAGCAGTATCCCTGCGCATTGGTAGGCGTCGTCGGTCGACTCCGCGTCCGTCGTTGGCATCGTGGTCGCCGTGATGATGTCGCGGAAGATACCTAGACGCCGCCCTCGCGCCTGACGTCAGTTCTTTCTCTTTCCGCGCCAGCAAGCGCAGATCCGGGAAGAGCAGTACCCCCAGTCATTTTTTGACTGAGTTTTTTGTGAATTTTGTCGACATCTTTTCGAGTCGTTCGACTCCTGGTAGCACGAGGGATGCCCGGTTTTAAGTCCTGCGGTTCCTGTTCCCGCATGATGTCGGTGACGGATCCGCACCCCGTGTGTCTCTTCTGCTTGGAGCGCGACCACGACCCCAAGTCGTGCTCCGACTGCCGAACCATGGCCAGAAGTCTTTGCGGGAGCGGTTCCGAAAGCTCCTCGAGGCCCGGCAGTCGGCTCCGTGTCGCGTAAGGTCCCGGTCGCGTCAGAGGTCGAGGGACCGATCGCGGAGCCATCATCATTCCTCTTCGACGAAGTCTTCGCACTCGGGGTTGGGTAAGTCAAAGCATAAGAAGAAGTCGAAGAAGCATCGTCGCGCTTCGACTTCCCCTCGTCCGTTGGCCGACGCGACGCAGGGTGTGGGTGGTGACACTCCCGCGGCTCCGCGTGCAGAGCCTTCAGGGTCGACTCCGGCCTTCCCACCCTTTCCGGGACCGGCAGCGACCCCTGCCCAGCTTCGTCAGTTTTACGAAGCCATGCACGTTATATTTGGGCAGTCCGACTCCGCCGGTGCGCCCTTGGGCCCCGCGGGCTCGGCTGGGGGCCCTAGGCCTTCGACGCCGGCGGCTTCGGCCTCGGCACCGCAGGGCCCCCTTGGATCCAGGCCTGGATCCGGATCGGCGCTGGTCGACTAGTGACACCTCCACCGGCGCCGAATCCACCGGCACCACGTCCGCAGACAACGCCGGCTGGACCTCCGGCGGACGTCGACCCCGGCTTCCCCCTCCATATGGAAACGGCATCGGCCGACGCCGGACCCAACGCCGATGGGTACTTTTGTGCCTACTTTCCACCCTGGCAAATTTCAGCCAGTTTGGCAGCCAGAGGAGTGTGAGGAAGACTGGGAGGGGTCTGAGGACCCTCTCACTGCGCAGATAGAATATGGATAGGACTGGAGAGAGGACCTGGGGGATGCCAGTGGTTTGGATACCTCGCCAGACCTTGGCATGTTGTCTCCTCCTACCGTGGCTACGGAGGAGGGAGCGTCTTATGCAGTGGTGTTGCGTAGGGCGGCCGAGGCTCTCAACCTCGAGCTTCCTACGGTGGCAGTCAGGACTAACCTCCTGACAGAGGTGCTTCAGCCGGCAGCGAGCTCTTCGGAGCCCCTTGCTGCCGTTTAATGACACCCGACCAGACATCCTTTTGGGCACCTGGTCCAGGCCCACCACAGGGGCTCCTGTGGATAGGATGGTTGCCCGACGCCACCGCCTGGCTCCGGGCGACCCCACTTTCCTCTCCCAACACCCCTCCCCCGAGAGCTTGGTCGTCCAGAGCCCATTCCCTACCGCACCACCAGACAGAAGTTGTTTTCTTCCTTCAGGTCGGTGAACACCGCATGCCTCTTGGGCCGTTATTCCCACTCTGCGTGAGATACGGTCGCACAGGTGCTGCCTCAGTGCCCGGAGGAGGCCCGGGCCGTGCTCTCCCGTGCTGTTGCCGAGGGGAGAGACGCAGCAAAGTTCACCATACGTTGTGGATTGGACACTGCCGACTCACTGGGTAGGACTATTTCAACGTCAGTGGCGCTTCGCCGCCACGCCTGGTTGAGGACGACTGGCTTTTCAGGGGATGTCCAGAACACCTTGATGGACATGCCCTTCGATGGCCGTCGCCTGTTCGGCGACAAAGCAGACAGTGCGCTAGAGCGCTTCAAGGACTCTCGGGCTACAGCCAAGTCCTTGGGCCTCTCCACCATGAGCCCTGCACGGTCTGCTTTTCGCCCCTTTCGTGGTCACGGAAGGGGTGCCCCAACACGTTCATTCCAGAGCCACAGGCCAGCGCACGCTGTTCCATCTCAGAGCGGCCGAGAACGTGGGAACCAACGACGTGGTTCTGGGGGCCAGCAGGCAGGCCAATCCACCTCCACCCCCTCCACCGCAGCCTCAAAACCCTCCTAGTCCGACCTTTCAGGCCCATCACACGCCAGAAGGCGGCAGGATTCGCCATCACCTCCCCCACTGGCGCACCATCACGTCGGACAGGTGGGTTTTGCAAATAGTCCGAAGGGGCTACTCTCCCCAGCCATGCCACCCCAGTACCATCGCATGTCGGAGGATCATCTGACCCTTCTCCAACAGGAAGTTACGGCACTCTTGGCCAAGGGTGCCATCGAGCGCGTTACTGTCCCAGAAGTAGGTCGTGGTTGCTATTCCCACTACTTTCTGGTACCCAAGAAGAACAAGGGCCTGCGTCCTATCTTGGATCTCAGGGACGTCAACCGTTTCCTCCGGAAGGAGAAGTTCAAAATGTTGACCCTGGCTCAGGTCTTGTCTGCCCTCGACCCTGGAGACTGGATGGTAGCTTTGGACTTGCAGGACGCGTATTTCCACATCCCTGTCCTGCTGGCCCACCGGCGTTACCTGCGGTTCACGGTAGGCCACGAGCATTTTCAGTTTACCGTGCTCCCCTTTGCCTTACCAGCGCCCCTCGGGTGTTCACGAAAGTGATGGCGGTGGTCGCAGCTCAACTGCGCAGATCAGGGGTCCCAGTCTTCCCCTATCTCGACGACTGGTTGTTGAAGGTGACCTCGTCCCAAGCAGTCGTCTCCCACCTCCAGACTACGGCCGACCTCCTGCATTCGCTGGGGTTCTCCATCAATGTGCCGAAGTCACACCTGATTCCCTCTCAGAAGCTCCTTTTCATCGGAGCGGCTCTGGACACGACGCGGTTTCGGGTCTATCCTCCCGAACAGCGAGTCCGGGATATTCGGGCTATGATTCCGATCTTTTAGCCTCTATCCCGGGTTTCGGTCAGAATGACCCTGAGGCTGCTGGGCCTCATGGCCTCCTGCATCCTGCTGGTCAATCATGCCAGTTGGCATATGCGGGCTCTGCAGTGGGACCTGAAGTTCCAGTGGGCACAGCATCAGGGGAATCTGTCCGGTTACGTCCAGATCTCGGAGGGCACTGCACACCAATTGCAGTGGTGGCTCACGAACCAGGATTGGGTCAACGGCAGATCCCTCTCCCTTCCCCAACCAGAGCACACAGTGGTGACGGACGCATCCCTTCTGGGATGGGGCGGCCACATGGGAGAGGCGGAGATCAGAGGCCTCTGGTCTCCGGCGGAGTCCGGGCTCCACATCAACCTTCTGGAGCTTCGGGCGATTCGTCTTGCACTCAAGGCATTCCTTCCCTCTGTCCGGGGAAGAGTAGTGCAGGTGTTCACGGACAACACCACCGCCTTGTGGTACTCCAACAAACAGGGCGGGGTGGGGTCGTGGACCCTATGTCAGGAGGCCCTCCGCCTCTGGACATGGCTGGAACATCAGGGCATATCCCTGGTGGTTCAACACCTGGCAGGTTCCCTGAACGCCAGGGCAGACGAACTCAGCCGCAGGTGCATGATGGATCACGAATGGCGTCTTCCCTCGGAGGTGGTGCAAGGTCTCTTTCGACAGTGGGGAGAGCCTTGGTTAGATCTATTCGCCACTGAAGAGAACGCACAATGTCAGCAATTCTGCGCGTTGGTATTTCCAAGGCGGCACTCGCTAGGCGACACTTTTCGTCGCAAGTGGAGTTGCGGTCTGTTGTACGCCTTTCTGCCTATACCACTTCTGCCCAGAGTGCTGAAGAAGATCAGACGCGACCGGGCCCAAGTCATCCTTGTGGCTCTGGATTGGGCATGAAGAGTCTGGTATCCCGAGCTGCTCAAAATGGCCATCGATCCTCCGACCCGTCTGCCTCTTCGGGAGGATCTTCTGTCGCAGCAACAGGGGACGGTCCTCCACCCGAACCTGTCCAGCCTCCACCTCCTTGCGTGGAGATTGAGCGGCGGCAGCTGACGTCTTTTGACCTGCCTCCCCAAGTTTGCGATGTAATCTTGGCAGCCAGGCGTCCCTCCACTAAGACGGTATACGCCTGCCGGTGGAACAAATTTGTGGCATGGTGCACAGCAAAGGCTGAGAATCCCCTTTCTGCCCCTCTTTCTGAGGTTCTCGTTTCTTCTTTCTTTAGCCGAGCAGGGCTCTGCTCTGGGCACTATTAAGGGCTATCTTTCGGCCATCTCTGCCTTCCTTCGGCTTCCAGATCAGCCTTCTCTTTTCAAGTCCCCGGTGGTTAATCGTTTCTTGAAAGGCATAACTCATCTCTTTCCTCCTATTCCCTTCGTTATGCCTCAGTGGGACTTGAATCTAGTCTTAACCTATTTAATGTGCGCTCCCTTTGAGCCGCTTCACGCTTAAAACTGCTTTCCTGGCAGCCATCACATCTGCCAGAAGAGTGAGTGAGCTCCAGGCTCTTTCCTCCAAGCCTCCTTTCCTGTCTGTCCATCCGGACAAGGTAGTTCTCAGGACTCGTCCATCCTTCCTTCCTAAGGTTGTCACTGCCTTTCACATCGGGCAGACCATCACTTTGCCCACCTTCTTTCCGCCTCCGCATCCTTCGAAATAGGAAGAGAGGCTCCACCGTCTGGACCCAAAACGTGCACTTTCGTTCTATCTGGATCGCACAAAACAGTTCTGGGTGGATGACCAACTCTTTGTTGGCTACGTGGGCGCCAAGAAAGGTCGGGCCGTACACAAGCGAACCATTTCTCGATGGGTCGTTTTGTGTATTAAAGCATGCTATTCTCTGGCTAAAAAGGAGCCTCCTGTGGGGCTACGCGCCCATTCCACCAGGGCGACGGCAGCCACTACTGCCTTAGGACGAGGAGTTCCTCTACATGACATTGTCAGGCAACTACGTGGGCATCACTGCACACGTTTACGAAACATTACTGTCTGGACAGCCAAGTCCGGAGAGACGGCTTGTTTGGCCGTTCTGTTCTCCAGGACTTTCTCGTGTGATCTTGGTTCGCAGACCCACCACCGGCGTTGGTATTGCTGGGGTATCTATTCTAAGGTAAGGAATTTATAACTAACGTGTTTCTTTCAGATGAACAAGTTACTTACCTTCGGTAACGATATATCTGTAAGAAACATTAGTTAGTTATAGATTCCTTACCGCCCCACCCATCCTCCCCGTTCTGCGAACTGATTCCTGGGGTTAAGGATATCCTTTCAGGGCCCTAGTTTTGTGCACCAGTGGTCAGTGTCTTGCATGGCTCTGCGTTCCTGCCGCGGAAAGTCGTGTACAGAACTGACGTCAGGCGTGAGGGCGGCGTCTAGGTATCTTCCGCAACGTCATCACGGCGACCACGACGCCAACGACGGACGGGGAGTCGACCAACGACGCCTACCGACGCGCAGGGGTACTGCTGACGAAAAAACTTTCCAGATCCAGTCTGACTCATGGGTGTAATTTTAAGGTAAGGAATCTATAACTAACTAATGTTTCTTACAGATATATAGTTACCGAAGGTAAGCAACTTGTTCTTTTATGCCCTCTCTCGATTGCCAGAAGATCAGGCATGTCACTATCCTTCCCAGGGGCATTTCGGACCATTCATCCATGTTCCTGAGCATTGGGGAACACCCCCGACACAATCCGCCCGACATGGAGGATGAACGCATGTTTCCTCCAAGATAAAGAATTTTAAAAAGCAGTCGAGGTAGAGCTTCAGCAATATTTTCTCACCAATGGTGGCTCTGTCCCCTCTCCGGGAACCCTGTGGAAAGCAGGCAAGGCCACCATCCGGGGTTTCGCCAAAGGCCACTTAAAACTCAAACGTATAGCTCACAATAGCCAGATTACTCTCCTAGAGGCCCAGGCGACCCTTCTCGAGAAACATCCACCTGGAGACCGAGATGATGCCCAGACGAGGCAGCTCGCACACCTTAGGGACGAAATCAGGCTACTCTCCATGGAAGCCGCCAAACTACTATGGAGATCCTCCATAGCTAGGGTGTACGGCTGGGGAGACAAAAATGGGAAGATCCTGCACAGACTGGCCACATACCCCATGGCCAACCGCATAATCCCAGAGATTAAGGACTCCGAAGACCTGGTTCACCGCTCCCCCCCCAGCAATGGCCCAGATCTTTGCCACCTACTATCGCAGGCTCTACTCAGCGCAGCGCCCTGAAGCTTCCCTATCAGAGCTGATCAACTCGGAACGCCTCCGTCTCCCCCGCCTCACTACGGCCGAATCAGCCGACATAGACCTCCCCATCACCAGAGAGGAGATCAATGAAGTCATAACACGTACCGCAACGGGCAAAACCCCAGGCCCGGACGGTCTCCCGCATATCGGGAGATACTCGTCCCACACCTCTCAGATGTATTTGCTGAAGCCCTCAAAAAGGGCTCATTTCCCCCAGAAACAGATGCTGCCACCATTGTTGTCATTCCTAAAACACAACCGCCCTCATCAAATTGTGCCGACTACCGCCTAATCTCTCTCATAAACACAGAGATTGAAATATTTGCCTCAGTTCTAGCCCATCGGCTGAGACCCTACCGTACCAAATTCCACCCCGATCAATGTGGGTTTATGCCATCACGAGGGACTAGACACTGCCTCCGACGCCTCCATCTGGCCCTAGCAAACCGCCAATCACTAACCTCCTATTTAGCGCTACTCCTAATTGACTTCGAGAAGGCCTTTGATTCTGTGGATTGGCAATACTTGGAGGATGTACTGGTTGAGATGGGTATAGGCCTACACTTTCGCAACCTGGTTAAGATCTTGTACTCCCGACCTCAAGCACGGGTGCTCGTTAATGGGGTACTTTCCAAAATGTTTCCCATTATAAGAGGAACGAGGCAGGGCTGCCCCTTCTCACCCCTCCTTTTCGCCTTAGCGATGGAGCCCCTGGCGTGCCTCATTCGATCTGACGACCGAGTTCAGGGTTGGAAATGGCCAGGCTCGGAAGAAGACAAAATTGCCTTGTACGCAGATGACGTCTTGCTCATCCTTGCGGAACCGGCCCAATCTGTCCCCCACTGTCTCCGGGCGTTACACTCCTTTGGACAGGTCTCCGGTCTGCAACTAAATCCAAGTAAATCTGTCCTGGTCCCTCTACACATCACAGGAGATTGCATCGACTGGCAATCCACAATACCCATCAGGTGGCAATCGTTTAAATACCTAGGAATCCGGGTTACATTGCTCCCTGACCTCGCCTGGTCACTCAACATAACTCCATTAGTGAAGAGAGCTAGAGAAGACCTCCGCAAATGGCAGACACTACCACTTAACCCCTTAGGGAGAGTCGCCCTTTTTAAAATGATGATCCTCCCTAGATTCCTCTATGTAATTCAAAACACCCCACTTCACTTTCCACGGACTTGGTTCAGGGAGCTAGATAGCCTAGCCACTAGGTTCCTTTGAGGTGGACGGAGACCCTGTATAGCCTTAGCCCAATGCCGAATCCCACCCTTTGACGGAGGCATGGGGATGACCAATCTATATTTATACTACCTATCAACTTGCCTACTTACTCTACATGATTGGTTTAATGGGGGCTGGTCTGACCCGGTGTACAGACTTGAACTGAGCGAACTAGGCCTACCTCAGATCCAAGCGATGATGTACCATGCCCAGAAATCTGCCTTTGGTGACGCGAGCAGTTCTCCTAGCCTGGCGGGCTTCCCTGCGCTACACCCAATGGACGAACAAATTGACACAACACACACCGCTCTGGCAGGGCACCTGGCTCAGGGATGTCAGCGAATTAGAGGGATTCCGGGCGTGGGACCTTATTGGTGTTTCACAGCTTGGGGATGTGTGGACCGGCGATCACATGAGCACTTTTCACGACCTACAGACCCGACACTCCCTGCGCTCATCACAATTCTACAGATACTTACAACTTCGCCACGCCCTCCATACGCATATATCAGATGGCACGACACTGCCAGAATACAGTCCTCCGGAGGCACAAACCATGATGGGAAATCTGGGGAAGGGAGGAATTTCGCGTATTTATCGTTCCCTAAACAACAACACTCCAGCCATACGAGATCGGCTTAGGAGCCAGTGGGAGAGCTGGGTGGGCCCCCTTGAGGAGGAAGATTGGAGGGACGCACTGATGGCACCCAAAACGGTCACCACCTCAGACAGGCTCCGCCTGGTTCAACTGTACTACTTACATGCAGCCTACTTAACCCCAAAACGTCTTCACAGTGCTGGCTTGAACTTGACTGCATCCTGCACTTGCTGCGAACGAGACCAGGCAGACTTCTTTCACATGGTATGGACCTGTCCCCTCCTAGCGCAATATTGGGAATCTATTGAAAAAGAGCTCACCGAAGTCTTGGGTTGGGAGGTCCCACACAATTCACTAAACACGCTCCTGGGAATCACAGATGAGCTGGATGGGTCCGGAAATGACAAACTATTCCTCAATACGGCCATGATTGTGGCCAAACGAGACATTGCTGCTAACTGGAAAAATCCAAGCCCACCTAGTATAGCGAAGTGGCGCAGGGAAGTGGACTGGTGTGCGACACAAAAGAAACCCCTGTATGAAGCCAGGGGATGTCCGGCTAAACATCGCAGGGTTTGGGGCAAATGGCTGGGTCAGATAGAATGAGTATGTTTCACTCCGCTGACTGTATATATTGTTTGTGGCCTCATGGGATCATGGTCTACAAAGTGCATAACATCCAAAGACAAAATGTGGTGACGTTTTATCATTACTGCAATGTGCTAAACTATGATTATCGCTGGTGTATCTTTGTTCAAAATCCAATAAAATTTGTTATAAAAAAAAAAGACTGCCAATATCGGCTCAGCTGTTGTACTTAACAAATGGTGGCTTAATTGTCTTAGCAGATGAGTAACGTTGTTGGCCTTGGTTTTAAGATGTTTTAGATGAATATTTGAGGTGGCCATTTCTGAGAGCCATACCCCAAGATAGCTATAAGCTGCTACTGTGTCTTCGCTGGTCTCCCATGAACCAATGGGTTTGCTTTTTGTGCTGGTGTTTCCCAAACACCATTACCTTGGTCTTCCCCTGATTAATCAGTAAATGGTTATCTTGGTTGAAACAATCCAGCGCATTCAGGGCTCTCTGAAGGCCAACTCTAGTATGGTCCATTATTACAGTATCATCTGCATATTGCAGTACCGGCATCCTCATCCTGCCCAGCCTTGGAGAAACTAGGCAGGCGTCTTGCAGAGCGGTCCCCATATCTGCAGTGTAGAGATTGAATAGAAGAAGTGCCAGTACACAGCCCCGATGAAGACCATTGTCTGTGAAATTTTTTGAGGACACTGTGTTAGCACTCGTTTTGACCCGTACCCAAGTGTCTTCGTATAGCGATGTTACTGCTTTTAGTAAAGATGGAGGGATCCCCCATCTGTGTAATTTCCACCATAGCCTTCTGCGGTCAACTTTGTCAAAGGCAACGCTTTAATCGATAAAACAACAAAACAGCGAAAGCCTCATCTTCTTAACTGCCTGGTATGATAAATGGGCTAGTGCTATGACGTTATCCATAGTAGAAGAATGTGGCCTAAATCCTAATTGATAAGGTGGAATGATGACTTCTCTTTGTGCCCATTTCTCCAAATCTTTCATAAGGAGGCGTGCATAGGCCTTGCTTCTATATCAAGAAGAGCGGTTAGCCTATAATTTGTGGGTTTGGAGGGGTCGCCCTTCCTGAAAATTGGACAGAGTATGGAGCCCCTCCAGGAGTCTGGTACCCTTGCAGTTAAAAAGATGTTATTGAAAAGCGGGGTTAGGGCAGCTGCCCAAAAGTCTGGTGCCGATTTAAATACTGGAGCTGGTAACCCGTTAGGTCCTGGTGCTCCATCATTCCTCATTTTCTTGATTGTTTTGGTGACCGCATTGGCTTTGATTGTTTTGCCTGGGGCCCTGCAGTGTCCTGCTTCTGGGCTATTCAGAACTATATGACCTTTTTCTATATTGTGGGGTGGGATCTGATGTTTTACTGTATTTGGCCTACGGTGCCCTGCTCCCCTCTTGGTTGCTTCTGTGGGGACTTCTTTCGATGAGTTGCTCGTGTATAGTTGCTCTACATGGCTTAGCCAGTCACTCTCTGCAACCCCATTCTCCCTCGACCCTCCACGGTTGCTCAGCTGATTAATATGCCTCCAGTGCCCGCTAAGATTCTTCTCTTTCATCAGGGAGAATATTTTCAGCCATTCCATTTCAATATGTTCTCTCTTTTGCTTCCAAACCCTCCTTTTATAAGCTGACCTCAGATCTGTGAGGGAGAGACCCTCTGGTGGGATTCCCCCTCTTTGACTAACAGGGCCTTTCGTATGGCTCGTTTGCCTTCGATTATGTCCTACGAGAAACGTGAATAGCCAGTAATCGGAAAGAGCTTGTTGCCAGAGTGCTGTTGCTGTCTGTTTCCCAGGTACGGTAGTAGATCTCCTACTATATTCTCCCAGCCTTTTATTGATGAGACATATTTTAGTGATTCGGGCCATGCTGCTTTAATTCGATCCATGCTCTCATTTTGTCTCCAATTTTCACAGACCATTTGATCCTTTGAGGAACCTTGTGTGTTTCTTCTCCTCTTGCCACCCCTATTGGATTATAGGAGGTAGCTAACGGTGCCTTTAGTTGTAGTGTGGCCCTCAGAGGTCTGTGATCACTTTCAGCCCTATCTACAACTTCAAAATCTATCAACTTGTACTGCTCCCATTCATCAATCTGAGAATATCAACTTAATTTATACTCTCCAGTTTCAAATTCCTTCACATTCACGGAATATTTAATATTTTCCAATTTGACATTTAGCTTCTTTATTTATATACACTTTATTAAGCTGTTAAAATCATTTAGTTTTGTAAGAAGTCGCGGACCCCCGGGGGAGCGGACCACAGGTTAAGAACAGCTGTTGCAGAGTATTGCATAACGTTTCCTTCCTATGCATTCTACTTTACATCTTATTGTCCTTCACATATATTTCCACATTCAAGAAACATATCCTTTCAGTATTATAGTTGAGTGTGAGCTGCACATTATAAGGATTATCATTCAAGTATAGAACAAATTCCTTCAGGAGTTCAACTGATCCTGTCCAAATCATGAGGATGTCATCAATAAATCATCCTCAATACAGTACGTGATCAACCCATGCCGATCCACTTGCACCCCAGACATGCATAACCTTGTACCAACCCATAAAGAAGCAAGCATATGAGGGAGCAAATCGGGAGTCCATCGCAGTCTCACACTTTTGCTTTTACCATTCATTGTTGAACAGAAATACATTATTGCATAAAATCAACTTTGCCATATCCAATCATGCCCATGTATTCAAAACTATTTGCAGGCCTTTTTCTAAGAAAGTATCCTATCGCCTCAAGCCTTCATCTGAGTTCAATATTCGTATATAAAGAGATCACATCTAGGGTCACCAATACCATCCCATCTTCCTATTTCAATCACTCAAAATGTTTAAAACATGTTTGGTGTCTGTAATATAGGACGGGAAAGGTCAGAAAATTGAGAAGAGGTGATAATGATTACAAAATGTATCGAATCTTTACATATGCGGAGAAGTATGATCACTTAGTACGCAGTAAGTTTCATTTACCGGATGGGGACACAAAAGGAGTAGGTCAGAATAGTGACTCTATCTCTAGTGCAATAACTAGTAGTGAAGGAGAGAAACTGTCAGAACCATTCTCTAATGCTAATGAAAGGAAATATAGGTTATTTTGTGTGTAGGTTTTAGACAAAGGCTGGTAGAGAGGTCATAAATCCCAATCTATCTCACGTGCCATGGTAAATGGCTGCACTATTCAGGCTCTGGATCAGCCGCCAACCTGGGAACCTTTCCGACCCTGGCTATTTCTGAAAACTAGACACCAAGGGGACTCCAGGGTGGGGTGGCTTGTGAGGAACTCATCAAGTTTTCTTACTCCGGGGTTGTGGTCAACCGCCAAAGAACATGGCTGCTTCCTAAGGCGGCTCCGACTGAGCGCACCCGCTCCAACGTAAATCCGCCCATATATCCGGACGAGAACCGTCAAAAGACACTTGTGCTGAGTCCGGCATGCCCTCAGGAATCGAATGAACCCTCACGCTGCCGAATCCGGCTGGTGGAGCCGAAGCTAGCCGTCGGTGAGCCCTGCGGCCCTCCGAGCGGCGAGTGAGGTGGGGGAGGTGCGAGCAGGCCCAATACTCAGAAGACGCGGAGTTTCCTAAGTGCCGGCCTCAAAGAGTGCTGAGGTGACTGTGGCTGTCCGGTGTGAGACGACGTCAAGGGGAGCCTATCGGAGGGTCTCCCAGGGCCCCTACAACGTCTGCCAGAGTGTGGAGCCTGGGCGGAGCCCTGCGGCTGTGTGGTTCCCCCGAGGTGGCCTGCAATCTGTGATCCACCTAACGGCGGAGGAATGATCCAGACGCCAGTGGGAGGCGAGCCTCGCATCCCGTCACCTCCAGAGCGGTTGGGGGAGTGAGCGGAGAGAGGCGTCTGGCACCGGTGAGTGAGAGCCGGGATTGAACACTCGGTGACGCCTGGGGGACGGCGGACACCCTGGGGCTAATCGGGCCGCCTTGGTGGTGGGGGCGGCGTTGTGGCTCTGCACCCGGCTACCGTGAGATCCTGCCAAGCCACTGGGGGCAGAAGCTGAGCTGAAAGCAAGACTTTGAGCCCTTCTCGGCTCCTAACCATTCCTCTGTGCGGCGGGCCCCCTGGGGGTCTACCACTACACCAGATTGCGGTGTCCCCCCTCCCCTCGGCTGCTGTTTAGGTACTCCGGCCCCCAGCCTGAGGGATTGTGGTCTACCCTACGGAGCTGCAGACACTGACCTGTGAGATGATCCTGAGGCTGTCCTATCGGGGGCATAAGTAACTTGCTTCTTGGAGCCTGGAAATAACCCTCCCCCTGGGGACCGCCATTATTGACCTCGCCCTGTGGGATCTACATGAGGTCGGTGCTAGCAGTGATTCCGAGCTCAGGAGCCTCCGATCGCTTTCGCAATTTAGTTTCAAACAGCGCAGTGGAGGCGATTCACAGCAGACGACCTTACACCAGGCCCTGCTGCTTGCTCTCCACGCTTTATCGACCCACTTTCGCGTCACCCTAACCTCTGGGACCAACCGAAACTGGGCCTGTGGGGCTATAGTTTGCCTGGAAGAGAGGGCTCCCGTTTGGTGGCGTGGCGTCAGGGGATAAGCGATAACCACCCGGCACACTCCCATCCGTCCTGTAAGCACTGCGCCGGTAGAGCCCAGGCCATGACAGGTCGTCATACCAAGGCCGCACAGGCCAAGCTGGAAAAATACACTTGGGAAAAATGTCCCGGGGCAACTCAGAAAGGGGGAGAGGCCCCATCGGAGACGCAAAAATCGGACGCAGAACCTAAGGAACCGACGCTGCAGGACATCCTCACGGCCATCACGACGGTACACACATCGCTGGACTCCGTTTCCTCTGAGGTGTCCCTCATCAGAGCGGACATGCGCTCCATGAACACCAGACTGCAGGAGGTGGAAATCAAAGCCAGCTCGCTGGTTGTCGACACTTCCGACCTACAACGAAAGGTGGAGGATCTCCAGTCCCTAACCACGAGGCTAGAAACACAGCTAGACGACTATGAAGGGCGTTCCCGGCGCAACAATGTTCGCATACTGGGGGTTCCGGAGAGAGCGGAGGAGCCTGCAGCAAATTTATTTGTCGAGGAGCTGGTTACCAGTCATCTAAAACCAGTAAGACTGTCAAACTTTTTCTCCGTTGAGAGAGCGCACCGCGTGCCAGGGGGAAGACCAAAGCCGGGAGCCCCCCCATGCCCGATAGTCACCAGAATCTTCAACTACAGAGATAGGGACGCCATCCTCCAGGCGTCCCGGGTTGCACCCCCGCTGGAGTTTCAAAACAGCAAGATAACTTTCTTCCCGGACTTCACCCTCAAAGTGCAGCGGCAAAGGCGTAGCTTCTTGGACGTTAAACGTGCACTCCGGGATAAAAATTTTAAGTACGCCATGTTATTCCCAGCCAAGCTGCGAGTGGAATCGGAGGGGAGAGCTTGGTTCTTCACCACCCCGGAAGACGCCTGGGAGTGGCTGGATGGCTGGCGTAGGGTGGGCGAGGGGAGAAACAACCGAAATCCGAAACCTGGAGCGGATGGTGTTTGTGGTGGCGCTGAGGAGGATGCCCCGTCGGATGAACGAGCGTCAACTGGCGGCACTGAATAGACTGGTCTGTATCCTGCTTCCTTTTATTGGGGGATGGTGCGGCCACATGGAACTGTTGGACTGGGCAGAGACTCTGACCTCCTACCAGTGGTAACAAATGCTCAAGAACAATGTGAGGGGGATTGAATTCGATTTGGTTGGTTAGTTAGTTTAGGCCTGATACGATACTGGTGGGACTACAGTGCATTAAGATAAATGACTACTGAACGTCTTTTGGAATTGGAGTGGGTGTCCGGTTGGTTGCACGCACCTACTAGTTTTAGGGGTGGGCGAAAGGCACTCTGCATGTTTGGGGGGGGCGGGAGGTTTTTATTACGTCATGCAGGGAGGCAGGGAGGGGGGGTGAGTTTGAAATGTTGGGAGGGTGGGATGCCTGTGCATGATGCATCTTAGTCCAGAACCGCACTCAAAGTGCCCCCGTTGGGCGTTTGCAAGTGCAAGGTGGGGAGGGGGGGGAAGTTTTCTGTTGTTTAGTTTTGTTGTTTTACAGACAAGAGACAATTGATTTCAACTGCATGCTGGCAACTGTAGGATTCTGCGATGGGCACCAAAGTATTGATGGGTCCCACACTCACAAGTTCATTATTCTGTATGAAAGCCAGAAGGGAGGGCGCCCCAGGGCGCTACGTCTGCACTGGCACAATGGCAAAATGTCTGCAATCTGAAAGAGACACGTTAGTGACAGATTCCTTACCTTAGAATATCCCCAGGCGTCAGGCTGGATCCGGAAAGTTTTGCGTAGCAGTACCCTTGCGCGTCGGTAGGCGGCGTCGTGCGGCTCCGCGTCCGTCGTCGGCGTCGTGATCGCCGGGATGACGTCGCGGGCAGTACTTAGGCGCCGCCCCTGCGCGCTGACGTCAGTTCTTCTTTTTCCGCGCCAGCAAGCGCAGATCCGGGAAGAGCAGTGCCCTGGTCATTTTTTGACCATACTTTTTGGTGATTTTTTCACTGTTTTTCCATCTTTCAAGGTGTCGTAGGGATGCCCGGCTTCAAGCGATGCGGCGCCTGTGCGCGGATGATGTCCGTCACCGACCCGCATTGGGAGTGTCTCTTCTGCCTCGGCCGAGGCCACGACACGGAGTCTTGTACCGACTGCCAGGCCCTCCACCCAAGAGCTTTGCGAGAGCGGTCTCGAAAGCTCCTCGAGGCCCGGCATTCGGCTCCGCGGAAGCCCCGGTCGCGTGAGAGGTCCAGGGGTCGATCGCGGAGTCCACACCGGTCGTCGGCGTCGAAGTCTTCTTCGTCCGGTAAGTCGAAGCACAAAAAGTCCAAAAAGCATCATCGCTCTAGGACTTCGCCTCGCCGGTCTCGCGACTCGGCTGAGGCCCCTCCCGGCACCGTCCCCGCGGCCCCGGACATGCCTGTGGAGTCGCCCCCGCCATACCCGCCCTTCCCGGGTTCGGGGGCGGATCCGGCCAAGGTACAGGAATTCCTGTCGGCCATGGCCCGCCTCTTCGGGCCTTCAGGCCCCTCCGGTGCGCCTTCGGGCCCCGCGGGCCCTGATGGGGTTGCTCCGGCGTCGCCGACGGCTCCGGCCCCGGCGTCGCCCGTGCCTCCAGCCTCGATCCCGGCTCCGGCTCCGGCCCCGGCCTCGATCCCGGCTCCACAACCCCCATCGACGCCGGTCGACCTAACGACACCTCCGCCGGCGCCAATGTCTCCGGTGCCGTTCTCGGCGCCGCCCTGGGCTCCGGGCGGCGTCGTCCCCCTGTTCCTTCCGGCTCCGGACATGGATCCGGACCGACGTCGCTCGATGCCGGCTCCGGCGTTGATGGGACCTTGGGTCCCAACTGTCCCTCCTCCTCCTTATTTTGAACCAGAGGAGGACCAGTTGGACTGGGAGGGGTCTGATGACCCTCTGACACGACACTGTCAGTATGATCAGGACTGGACAGAGAGTCTAGGGGAGGCCAGTGGTCTGGATACTTCCCTGACACTGGCATGCTGTCTCCTCCCGTGGCTACAGAGGAGGGAGCCAATTTTGGTACGGTGTTGCGTAGGGCAGCTGGGGCCTTACGTCTCCAACTTCCTACTTTGACGGTCAAGCCTAACATCTTGACAGAGGTGCTTCAGCCGGCAGCCTCCTCTGCGGAGACTGTGCTGCCGTTTAATGACGCCCTCACTGACGTTCTTTTGGGCGCCTGGTCCAAGCCCAACACAGGGGCTCCTGTGGATCGGAACGTGTCACGACGCCATCGCCCAGCTCCGGGCGACCCCCTGTTTCTCTCTGTCCACCCCACTCCTGAGAGCTTGGTTGTCCAAGCCTCCGCTTCCCAAACCGCCTTCCCTACCGCTCCTCCGGATAGGGAATCCAAACGCCTGGATCAGTTTGGGAAGAAGGGTTTTTCTTCCTCCAGTGCTGGCTTGCGGTCCGTTAACACCGCTTGTCTTTTGGGCCGATATACCCACTCCCTGTGGGATTCGGTGGCGGATGTTTTGCCCCAGTGTCCTGAGGAGGTCCAGACACTGCTTTCCCGCGCCATTGCGGAAGGAAGGGATGCGGCTAAATACACCATTCGTTGTGGCCTTGACACCGCCGACTCGCTGGGCAGGTCTATTGCAACGACGGTGGCGCTCAGACGCCACGCCTGGCTGAGAACCACTGGTTTTCAGGGGATGTCCAGAATACTCTCATGGACATGCCCTTTGATGGAGTCGGTCTTTTTGGGTCCAAAGCAGATCATGCGTTGGAGCGCTTTAAGGACTCACGGGCTACTGCCAAGTCCCTGGGCCTTTCTGCTACACGCCCTCCGCTGACTTCTGCTTTTCGCCCCTATCGTGGCCACGGTAGGGGCGCCCCTTCACGTCAGCAGCCCAGCCACCGGCCCGCGCAGCAGGCGTCTTCGCGTGGCCGAGGACGTGGATTCTGCCGTGGCGGATCGGGCAACCAGCGTGCGGGTCAGGCCACCACCTCCAACCCGTCCGCGGCCTCCAAGCCCTCCTAGTCCCTCCTTTCAGGTGCACAGCACGCCAGTAGGGGGCAGGGTCCGCCATCACCTTCCCCACTGGCGCACCATCACCTCGGACAGGTGGGTCTTGGACATTGTCCGAAGGGGCTACTCCCTCCCCTTCGAGACCACCCCCCAGCCATGCCACCTCAATTCCACCGCATGTCAGGGGATCACTTGGTGCTTCTACGGAAGGAAGTCACGGCCCTCTTGACCAAAAGGGCCATCGAGCATGTTCCGACCCCAGAAGTAGGGCGTGGTTGCTACTCCCACTACTTTCTGGTGCCCAAAAGGACAAGGAGGACATGCGTCCTATCTTGGACCTCCGGAACGTCAATCGCTTCCTCCGGAAGGAGAAGTTCAAGATGCTCACCCTAGCTCAGGTCTTGACTGCCCTCGACCCTGGAGACTGGTTGGTAGCGTTGGACTTGCAGGACGCGTATTTCCACATCCCCGTCCTGCCGGCCCACCGGCGTTACCTTCGGTTCACGGTAGGCCACGAGCATTTTCAGTTCACCGTGCTCCCCTTTGGCCTTACAAGTGCCCCTCGGGTGTTCACGAAAGTGATGGCGGTGGTCGCAGCTCATCTGCGCCGGGCAGGGGTTTCAGTCTTCCCCTACCTCGACGACTGGCTGCTGAAGGCGGGCTCGTCCCAGGCAGTCGTCTCACACCTCCAGACTACGGCCGAACTCCTGCACTCGCTGGGGTTCTCCATCAATGTGCCGAAGTCGCATCTGATTCCTTCTCCACAGCTCCTTTTCATCGGAGCAGTTCTGGATACGACGCAGTTTCGGGCCTATCCTCCCGAACGGCGAGTCCGGGATATTCAGGCTATGATTCCGATCTTTCGGCCTTTATCCTGGGTTTCGGTACGGATGACCCTGAGGCTGCTGGGCCTCATGGCCTCCTGCATCCTGCTGGTCACTCATGCCAGATGGCATATGCGGGCTCTGCAGTGGGACCTGAAGTTCCAGTGGGCGCAGCACCAGGGCAACCTGTCCGATCACGTCCAGATCTCGGAGGGGACTGCAAAACAGTTGCAGTGGTGGCTCTCGAACCGGCAATGGGTCATGGGCAGATCCCTCTCCCTTCCCCAGCCAGAGCATACAGTTGTGACGGACGCGTCCCTTCTGGGATGGGGCGGTCACATGGGAGAGGCGGAGATCAGAGGCCTCTGGTCTCCGGCGGAGTCCCGGCTCCATATCAACCTTCTGGAGCTCCGGGCGATCCGACTTGCACTCAAGGCATTCCTTCCCTCTGTCAAAGGGAAGGTAGTGCAGGTGTTCACAGACAACACCACCGCCATGTGGTACTGCAACAAACAGGGCGGGGTGGGGTCTTGGACCCTTTGTCAGGAGGCTCTGCGCCTCTGGACATGGCTGGAACGTCAGGGCATGTTCCTGATGGTTCAACACCTGGCAGGTTCCCTGAACGCCAGGGGCGGACGAACTCAGCCGCAGGTGCATGATGGATCACGAATGGCGTCTTCACTCGGAAGTGGCGCAAGGACTCTTTCTACAGTGGGGAGAGCCTTGGTTAGATCTATTCGCCACCGAAGAGAACGCGCAATGTCATCAGTTCTGCGCGTTGGAATTTCCAAGGCGGCACTCGCTCGGCGACGCTTTTCGTCACGAGTGGAGTTGCGGTCTTTTGTACGCCTTTCCGCCTATACCACTTCTACCCAGAGTGTTGAAGAAGATTCGGCACGACCGGGCCCAAGTCATTCTTGTGGCTCCGGACTGGGCTCGAAGAGTTTGGTATCCCGAGCTACTCAATATGAGCATAGATCCCCCGATCCGTCTGCCTCTTCGGGAGGATCTTCTGTCGCAGCAGCAGGGGACGGTCCTCCACCCGAACCTGTCCAGTCTACACCTGCTTGCGTGGAGATTGAGCGGCGGCAGTTGATTCCTTTCGACTTGCCTCCCGAAGTTTGTGATGTGATTCTGGCAGCCAGGCGACCCTCCACTAAGGTGGT
Source organism: Calotriton arnoldi (assembly GCA_963921515.1). NCBI lineage: Eukaryota > Metazoa > Chordata > Amphibia > Caudata > Salamandridae > Calotriton > Calotriton arnoldi. The sequence continues at coordinate 3,386,141 of CAWUFW010000001.1, read as the reverse complement.
ATACGCCTGCAGGTGGAACAAATTTGTGGCATGGTGCACAGCAAAGGCTGTGAATCCCCTTTCTGCCCCTCTTTCTGAGGTCCTTCTGTTCCTTCTCTCTCTGGCCCAACAGGGTTCTGCCCTGGGTACCATCAAGGGTTATCTTTGTGCTATCTCGGCCTTCCTCAGGCTCCCTGATCAGCCCTCCCTTTTCAAGTCCCCTGTTGTTAACAGGTTCTTAAAAGGCATTACTCACCTCTTCCCTCCTGTTCCGTTTGTGATGCCTCAGTGGGACTTAAACTTGGTTCTTACCTTTTTAATGTGCGCTCCCTTTGAGCCTCTGCATAACTGTCCTCTTCGTCTTCTGACTCTGAAGACAGCCTTTCTGGTGGCCATCACCTCCGCTCGGCGGGTGAGTGAGCTCCAGGCTCTATCTTGCAAACCTCCCTTTCTGTCTGTTCATCCAGACAAGGTTGTTCTTCGGACGCGTCCGTCCTTCTTGCCAAAGGTGGTTACTGCTTTCCAGATTGGGCAGACCATCACTTTGCCCACCTTCTTTCCGCCTCCGCATCCTTCTAGAGAGGAAGAGAGGCTCCACCGTCTGGACCCAAAACGTGCGCTCTCCTTCTATATCGACCGCACAAAACACTTCCGGGTGGATGACCAGCTCTTTGTTGGATACGTGGGCGCCAAAAAAGGTCGGGCGGTGCACAAGAGGACCATCTCCCGCTGGGTTACCTTGTGCCTCAAGACCTGCTATTCTTTGGCTAAGAAGGAGCCTCCTGTTGGGCTGCGTGCCCATTCCACCAGGGCAACGGCTGCTACCACGGCCTTGGGCCGCGGTGTTCCGCTGCCGGTTATCTGTCAGGCAGCTACGTGGGCCTCGCTGCACACGTTTACAAAGCATTACTGCCTTGACAGTCAGGTCCGGAGGGACGGCTTCTTTGGCCGTTCTGTCCTCCAGGACTTCCTTGTCTGATCTTTGTTCGCAGACCCACCACCGGGGTTGGTATTGCTGGGGTATCTATTCTAAGGTAAGGAATCTGTCACTAACGTGTCTCTTTCAGATGCACAAGTTACTAACTTGTGTAACGATATATCTGTAAGAGACAGTAGTTAGTGACAGATTCCTACCGCCCCACCCATCCTCCCGTTCTGCGAACTGATTTCTAGGGTTAAGGACATCCCTTTCAGGGCCCTAGTATTTTTTCAGACACCTATGTCAGCTTCTTGCATGGCTCTGCGTTCCTGGCGCGGAAAGTCGTGTACAGAACTGACGTCAGCGCGCAGGGGCGGCGCCTAAGTACTGCCCGCGACGTCATCCCGGCGATCACGACGCCGACGACGGACGCGGAGCCGCACGACGCCGCCTACCGACGCGCAAGGGTACTGCTACGCAAAACTTTCCGGATCCAGCCTGACGCCTGGGGATATTCTAAGGTAAGGAATCTGTCACTAACTACTGTCTCTTACAGATATATCGTTACACAAGTTAGTAACTTGTGCAACGGGTCTCGATCTGGTCCACTGAAAGGGTCTGGGGAACGGACTACCCCGGGTAGTTTAACCAAACTAACGTTCACGTCTGGGTGTGTTGAGCCTTCACTGATCACCCAGACTGACTGGGATGGCGGGTGGTTTGGGCGGGATACACCTACGGGGCATCAGGCGGGCGGCCTCAGTAACATACCTTTTTACCATGGGAACGTCACGAATAGCAGGATTTAAATTGATGTCCTGGAACGTAAACGGTCTGGGGGACAAGATTAAACGAGGCATTGTATTGCAATATATCAAAAGACATCTGCCAGACGTAGTTCTATTCCAGGAGACACACCTCTTGGGTAAAGCATGCCAGGCATTGACTCGTTAGGGATTCAAAATGGTGGCACACTCAGCTTTTGGCTCCGGCTCCCGCGGTGTGGGATTACTTCTCTGTAGAAATTTCCCGATGAAAATCAACTCCACAAAGTTAGACCTCCAGGGAAGATTTGTGGCTGTCACCGTGTGCTGGGAAGGATGCACACTTAATCTGGTGTCGGCATATATCCTGCCTGGACTACAGGGTCCAGCCTTCAAAGACATAGGCGACTTTTTGCTTTCACTACCCGAAGGGAGACTCTTTATTGGGGGAGACTTTAATTCCATAGTATCGGATAGCTTGGACCGATGGCCGCCCAAGACTCTACCAGTAACGCGTACGCGGGTCAATTTCCTGACAGCGATGGGCCTTACCGATACCTGGCGAGCGTTTCATCCGACGGACAGACAATACACATTTTACTCGGGGGCCCATAGAACTCAGTCTCGCATAGACTATATAATCACACCTGCGGATCAACTGGGTTACATTAGAGAAATTAATCACTTAGCACTAGGTATCTCTGACCATTCACCCCTGTGGGCCCGGGTTGAAGTGGGAGAACCACTAGTAGGAAGAACAGCCCCAATAAACCCCTGGTATTTCAAGGTCCCCAAGATACGTAAACGAATTGTCAGTGATACAGAGCACTATTTTCATGAAAATGAAAGTTCAGTAGACTCGGCAGTGGTGCTATGGGAGGCCTATAAAACGGTTATACGAGGGACTGCCGTCTCCCAAATTGCCACCTCCAAGAGGGAGAAGCGGGAGGACCTAGACCAGCTAGAAATAGACATATTAACGATAGAAAATAGTCTCCAGGGGACTGATTCCGATGAGAAAAGACACAAACTGCTACTCAAACAGAATGAGTTTCGGGCAGTGGCGAGGGATGCGGCCAAAACCCAACACCGAGCCACACAATGTAGAGTTTATGAGCTGGGCGACAAAGCAGGAAAGCTACTTGCGTGGCTCAACCGCAGAGAACAGGCGAGTCGCATAGTGGTGGAACTAGCCACTAAAACCGGCGGCGACCCGCAAACTATTGCTAATGAGTTCGCCAACCATTACAAAGAAGTATATACCTCCCGAACGAAGTATACTGAAACTGAGGCACTCTCTATGCTCCACGACATCCCACCCCCTAGGCTTTCCGACAAGGAGCGATCGGACCTGGATAGGGAGTTGGAGCCCGGAGAAGTGGAGAAAGCTATCCACGACCTGCATGGGGGGAAAGCCTCCGGTCCGAATGGCTTGCCGGTCGAACTATACAAATTGACCGCAATTAAAATCGCACCATTTCTAGTTAGAATGTTCCAAGACAGTCGAGAGGCTGGATTGCTCCCATTAGATCAGAGACTGGCCAATATAGTGGTAATCCACAAATAAGGAAAACCAAACCACCTGTGCGCGTCCTATAGGCCGATATCACTTTGAAATGCGGAGGCCAAGATACTGGCTAAGATACTCGCCACCCGTCTTTTGACAGTGATTACCAACCTTGTACATCCCGACCAATCTGGCTTCATGCCAGCCAGGAATACCTCTCTCAATCTGCGGAGACTTCACAGAGTCCTTGCGAGGGCCGACACTATTCTGGAAGATGCAGTGGTGGTCTCACTTGACGCGGCCATGGCCTTTGATACGATCGAATGGTCATATATGTTTGCGGTGTTGCAAAAACTAGGATTCGGCCATGACTTCCTGAGTTGGGTACGCCTCCTTTACGCCGCCCCCCTGGCTCGGATAGTGGTCAATAATCGGGTGTCCTCCCCATTTGAGCTGGGTAGGGGCACTTGTCAGGGTTGCCCCCTCTCCCCATTGATTTTTGCCCTCATTTTGGAACCATTGGTGATGTGGATAAGGAAGGACCCGATAATTAGAGGGTTGAAATGGGGATCAGACTGGGAGGACTGTATATCGCTTTATGCAGATGACATCTTACTTTATTTAGCGTCACCAGCAGCCTCTTTAAATCGAGCGCTCCACACCTTCATGGTCTTTGGGGAATTTTCAGGATACACCATTAACTGGTCTAAATCGGTCCTTTATGTCTTGAGCGGAAGAACCCCAATCTTACCCAGAGGTTTCACCATAAAAATCGCCCCTACTAGTTTTAAATACCTGGGGATCCATGTTTCCAGAGATCTGACACTCTCATACCATCAAAATCTCCTTCTCCCGTTACAGCCTTAAAAGTGACGTCACACACTGGAAATCGCTCCCTCTGTCCCTCTTGGGGAGGGCCGCCTTGTTCAAAATGATGTCACTTCCCTGTTTCCTTTATGCTCTCCAAAATGCACCACTCCCAGCAACACAAGCATATTTCAAATCAATCGATTTTGTTCTGAGGGAGCTCCTGTGGGAGGGGAAACCTCCACGGATATCTCTTTCCAAGCTCACAAGGGGGTGGTACGACGGAGGCATTGCACTCCCCGATATTAAAAGATATTACTGTGCAGCTCATCTCACTGCCATTAATCATTGTACATACGGACCGCAGAATGACCCAGGCTTTAACATGGACAGATGGCTACTCCCCGGACGGAGTTACAGGGGAGCGCTATACGCCAATCCTTCTAAAATGAAACTAACGGGGCCCACCAACCACTCGGTCAAAGTATGGAGAGAGACCACGCTGAGTTTGGGGTGGAAGGACAAAATCACGTTGGCCACCCCACTCTGGGACACAGCCCAGTTGGGTAACCTGAGAGTTACTAAAGGGTTTGACAAATGGGACCTAATTGGTTTAGCCTCAGTTGGGGACCTGTGGAAGGATGGAGGAATACTCTCCTTCGACCAGTTGAGAAACGAATATGACCTAGCTGCCTCAGAACACTACAGATATCTTCAGGTCAAACACGCGCTGCAAGCGGTAATACCCAGGGGTGAAAATCCGTCAGAGTCCTCACCGCTAGAGGACAGAATACTAGACGGCCACCTCCCGGAGAAGGCAATCTCCATGATATATAAAAAAACTTATAAACAATTCTCCCGATACCCTTCTCCGACTCCGTACTCACTGGGATCATGACGTAGCTGGGCTGGATGATGGGGAATGGCTAGAAGCACTTGCATCCCCAAAAGAAACAGCAGTCTCATCCAGGCTGAGGCTCGTCCAACTCAAGATATTACATAGAATATATTATTCGGGATCAACGTTGATGAAAATGGGCTTTAGGGAGGACGCAGTTTGTACCAGGGGCTGTGGGCTGGATGGTACATTCATACATACACTCTGGGAGTGTCCATTAATCCAGAGATACTGGGAGAGAGTGACGAACTGTATGACAGAAGTCATGGGGGTAACTACTGATTGCAACATTAAGTTATGTCTTTTGAATATTTCGGGCCCTACAGATCTAAATGTCAAAGATAAGTTATGGGTGTCATTGGGAATGATGGTCGCCAAACGAAATATTGCAAAACTGTGGGGGGCGAGAGAAAAACCGTCCCTGAGACTCTGGGAAAACGACATGGACCATTGTATGTTCACCGAAAAAACTGTATATATTTCACGAGGTTGCCCCAACAAATGGTCGCAGATATGGCAAAAATGGAACACTTACAGGGGAGACATCTGTGAACCGCCGAGAGACATACCAATCATGGACATGGAGTAGTGGCCACTAGATTGATGTATTGTGTTATTTTTCTGCCCCAGCGGGTGATAAACCTTCAATATGGATAGTTGCCGACTGCAGCATGGTGCATAATATTGTCTGTAATAAGTTATTTTATGTTAATTTGTTTTTAATAACAAGAACAGTTAAAAAAAAAAAAAGTTTTCTTACTCCGCATGCCCTGCAGACATCATACTATGGGTCAAAAAAGGGTATTTTTCCTATATTTATCTGACAGAAAACTTGAGCATTTCCAGCCAATGCCCAAAGTCTTACCACCTGGCGTTCCCACAATTGTTCACATTGAAAGGATGCCTCCCATACATGGGTGGACATAACACATGCCATTGGAATGTACCAGAACTGTGACCATGTGAAGACATCATTGACACCACATTTACTTCACATGGTCCAAGTTTCATCCAGTTCCAATCACAGGTGAAAGGCCAAGTCACAGAAGTTGGGTACCATTTTTATCAAGAGAAGTGTAGAAATGTTGTGTTGCAGGAATTTTATAGATCCCCACATTATTTCAAGCCGTTTCCTCATCTAAAGAATATAGTTGATTTTAGCCAAAATGTGAGCTTTGTAGGATATTCTGTGTAAGACGTTGTAGTGAGATCCATGCATGTTACACCATTACGGACTCTGCTCTGTGTCTAGTTTGCAGAAATATCTGGGTTTAGTAGGTTACCCTAGATAGCAGGTGAGCCCGGGCCCAAATTCCGTAGCCAAACAAATGAGAAAATAGGTCAATTTACATGGCAAAAAGTTAATGTTTCCATGTTGTGGCCTATTGTGTCATGGGTGATAGGCACAGCCACAGAAGTGGGGTACCATTTTATTGGGAAAAATGTAGTTATATTGGATGGTAGGAATTTTGTGGATCCCAGCAGATTCGAGAAACGTCCCCTCAAATGAGTAAAATGAGTGATTTTAGTCAAAATGTCAGGTTTCCAAAGCCTTCTGGGTAGAAAGTCGTTATGGAATCCATGCCATTCACACCACTCTGATTACCCCTTGGTTGCTAGTTTTCAGAAATGTCTAGGTTTAGTGGGATTTCCTGGCTAGCAGTCAATCCCAGGCCCAAAAATTGCTGCTACCCACGTGGCCAAAATGGGTAAACTTTTACAGTAAAAAGCTGATGTGTCATTGATATATACTGTGGCCATCGTATCACAGGTGGTAGGCCCGCTACACAAAGGTACTGTTTATATCAGGAGAAGTATGGGAACGATGGGTGCTAGGAATTTTGGGAATCCCCACAGATTCCAGTACTTTCCCTCACAGAAATGTGAGGAAACTCTGTGATATTGGCAACAGTATGTGGTTTGCAGGGCATTCTCTGTAAAACATTGTAGTGGGATCCACACAAGTCACACCATCCTGGACTTCCGTAGGTGTCTAGTTATCAGAAATGTCTGGGTTTACTAGGTCTCCCTAGGTGGCGGCCAAACCCAGGCCACATTTCCAAAATGGGTCTTTTTTAATGGCAAAATGTTGGTACATCCATTTTGTGTTTTGGGGCCTACCATGTTGCGGGCGATAGGTCCAGCCACACAAGAGGGGTACAATTTTTAACAGGAGAAATGTGGGAACACTGGTTGGTAGGAATTTCCCCTCAGAAATGTGAAGAAAATGTGTTATTTTAGCTGACGTTTGAGGTTTGCAGGGCATTCTGGGTCAAAAACCTTAGTGGTATACACATGTTCTTTCCACCCTGGACTCCCCTAGGTGTCTAATTTTCAAACATGTCTGGTATTAGTAGGTTTTCCTGGCTTGCAGCCTAGTCTGGGCCTAAATACCACAGATACCCACGTCGCCAAAATGGGTACATTTTTCAGATGAAACACGCATGTCTCCACTTTGCATTTTGAGGCCTTTCCTGTTGTGGGTTATGGGTCCACCCACACAAGTGGGGTACTGTTTTCGCAGGGAGAAGTGTGGAAACACAGAATAGTTGAACCTCTGTTATTATCAATTTTAGCTCCATTTTTGGCATTCAAAATTTAAGCTAGATTGCAAGAAAGAACACATTTTTCAAAATGACCTCTGAATCGGTATTCAGACAAAATATCAGAGAAAAAATGTAGTGTGGACAAAATATCATGTCAAGGTAAGTTTCTATAGGTAAGCAACTCCACATATATGTACCTTGACGATATATATCTCTTCAAGGTACATAGATGTGGATTTAAGGATAGCGTATCTGTACTTACCTATTTGCACTTACCTTTTCAATATTTTGGTCCTCGATATTTTTGGCACAATATTATGTCCATACAATAGTTTTGTTTCTGATATTCTGTCAGTCATCCCTCTGAATCATGTGATAGTATGGGTAACTCTAAAGGGACATTGTTCCAACTAGAGGGTGCGAAATGTCACCCTGTCAGAGAGAGGGAGTAAAAAGAATAGAGTCGTAGGTTAGGAGAAAGGGAGAAGAAAGAGAATCTTCCGTACGGTCAGTTCCTGCGGATCAGACGAAACTGCACTACCATTCAGGATTTTGAAACTGAGGCCAATCTCCTGGAGGGGAACCTTCTGGACAGACACTACCCAAATAATGTTGTGAGGAATGCTAGAAAACGAGCCAGGAATAACAACAGACAAGCCCTCCTTGAAACTAAAGCAAAGGAAAACCAACAACATCCTCACGTGCGTCACCACCTTTACACCCTTAGCCAACAAACTGAAGAACATCATCAGACGAAATTGGAGGATTCTCAACTCTGACTCACTGGATATGGAACAACCACGTTTTGCATTCAAAAGGACAGCGAACCTTAGGGACACCCTGGTTAACACACGTCCCATTGACAGGATGAAGAAATGAATGAAATGAAATGAAATGAACACCCCTAACACCTCTAACGTCACACTCTGGAACTTACCACCCGTATCGGGACATTACCCATGTGTTGTCTGTAGTGCCTGCTCAACCACCACCCAGACGAAGACACTGAGTTTTGGCAATTTCACCTGGGAACAACGGGGGCACTCTAATTGCAACACCAAGAACTGCATCTATCTCATCACGTGCCCATGCGACCTGAGATACGTCGGCATGACTACACGCCCGGTCAAGACACCCATAAGTGAACATAAGAGCACCATACGGCGTGGCAGGATGGCAACAAAATTGACCAACCACTATCTGGAAGTGGGTCATAGCTGCGAACAACTAACCTGGACAGTCTTAGAGTTCAGACCCTCGTGGAGTACACAGGCCTTCCTACGTCGAGAACAACGCTGGGTGTTTCGTCTGCATACCCAAACTCAGGGACTGAACGATGACATTCCTTGGGTGGAATTATAGCCCTGGGTACACTGAGACAGATATACCACTCTATATCCGCCCATGACAGCAAATGGTTGCTGCCAAAGCCCAGGAGTAATGTGGCTTTTCTTAGATTTCCAGGTCACACACATTCGCCCGCAGTACAACATACAGGTCATTTACACTGAGGGACACACATTGACTGGCGAATGATGCCATCTTTTTCTAGACCTTTAATAGTACTGTCATCATGGCCCTGCACATCCTTGGCACGGTGTTATGGACCTCGTGTGCTCCGCCTCACTTTTGGACACACTCAAAAACAGCTAGTCCTTATATCTCACGTACTTCACTTCATTGTGATCGGGCACCGGGGCACCTCATCGTTACACCCATGCGCGAGAGAGGAGCGTTCACAGAGCTTTTGCGCTCTCTTCTGAGACTCTTTCCCGCTGAGCTAGCGCGCATGCACTCTGACGCGTCACCGCACGTAGACCAGTCAGGAAGTAGGGCACGCCTTCAACAGCCACCCCAGTAGCTACTTAAACTACATGGAACCGTCACACACAGTGATTGCAGGCGACCGCTAGGAGAGGGTAGGTGCTGAAGAGCCGGCACCCGACGTAACCGTGAGTACAGCACAGTGCTATGGATAGTCCGCCTCCGTGCGACCTATGTAAAACCCCCCGTATCTTCCCGGTTTTAATAACTTTATGTTCTCTTACTGTTTGTTTTCATTTAGCAAATAGGGTGCGGGCACCTGGCGGTCAATAGCCTAGGGAGACTGTTCCCGGTTGAAGCGAGGGTAAGCGGGGCACTGCCCACACCTGTTCAACTGGCGTCTTTATGCATTTGTAGCCAGCCGCGCATGTAGTGGGGTCGTCCTCCTCTAGACATCACTGCTGTACCATCACCGGTGACACGTTCCTCAGTTGGAAGGGGATCGATACATCAATATATCGACACACCCCCCCACTGAGGCAGCGCATCAGATGGGTCACTATACGCACCTGAGCGGGATACTCGTTTGCCTTTTCTTCGGGTGACCTATTAACGCCTCACCCCTGGGAGACATGCGGACCACAACGGATGCCTTGACCACCTTCTACGCTATGCGTCATGGCATGGCGCTCGTATGTGTCTCCGGGCGGTAATCTTTGGGTGTTGGTAGGGACTAGGTCGCCCGTGCATGACTTATGAGCAGTGGCCATAGCCGTATGAATGTGTTCTGGTATGGACGTATTGGATTGTTTGTTATCACGTGTCAGGTGCACAGAACTTACCAGGATGCTTACTGTGACACCTTTGACACACGATTTTCATTTTTCTTTGTATTTCTCTTTGTCATCCCTATTTAGGTACTACCATTGCTTGGGAAAATCTACTATTTGAGATTTCCATACCACTAATTAGGGAAATTCTCCCTGTGGTGAACCCCAAGCCACCTTTGATTCACGTGGGTTACCAGTCCTATTTCTGGAACCCGTCCTTTAGTGCACATCTTTCACACTAGTTAGGTCCTGAAGAAACGCCATTGATCATTTAGACTACCAGGCGTGAAACATGTCGACCTTTTGTTAAGTTACACGGGCACATTAGGCCTTATAGTAACTCACTAACCTTCGGGTTTTTTATTCTACCAGGGGCACCACGCTATTAAAGAATTTCCTTGTGGATACCCCTAGGTATTTTTAGCCACCACCTCTGCACGCACTTTTACACTTTTTTCACTGGATCCACCCCACACACCCGCATTCACCTTACGGCTTTTCTCTTAAAAGATCTCCGTGAAAGTGACCCTTCGGGGGACCGTCGGGCATTGCAGCGCCGGCCCGACGAGGAGCAAAAAAAGCCCGATGATGAAGCATGACATCCTTCGGGGTGTGTGAGGGCTACTAAGAGGCTAGACTTGGCCCTCCCCTTCGGGATTGGATCCTTGATACCGGGGATGAACCTCTGCCTCTTTCTCTTTCTTCTCCCTTTCTCCTAACCTACGACTCTATTCTTTTGACTCCCTCTCTCTGACAGGGTGACATTTCGCACCCTCTAGTTGGAACAGTGTCCCTTTAGATTTAATGGTCATTTGTGGAGCACGGACACTGGACCATAATAGGCTCCTGGTCCCCCCATCTCTTTTGTAAACATAGTATGGGTAACACCAAATTCAGAGTTATACAAATAATCACTATTTCCATGGTCAGACTGGCCTATAGGGCAATCTGACAAGACCAGATGAGCAAGGCTGACATGTCAGTGTATGGCTCGATTATGTGGCTGTGTGAGGGGCAGTTTTGTGAGGTGGTGGGGCAGTGTGTGGCTCTATCTGGACCGGTGTTTAGAACATCTTTATAAAATAACCAGGAGGCAGTAGCAAGTAGCACTGTGCTGGTGATGCTAGGTGAAATTAATTCAAGAATCCCATCCATCACTTTTTGTTTACTTCTAGATGTAATGGGCGCACAGAGCAGCCCAGGGGTGGATGTCTCACGCAGTATGCAAAGAGCTGCATCATCTAAAATTGTGGCGGGCGGTGCAGTTCTAATTTTAAAATAAATCAGCTGCCACCCAAACCACCATGGTTACTGCACACATACCTTTCCCAAGATCCTCTTTCTCCTACTCTATACTGCCCCTAGTTTTGACAGTGCAGAAGGCACCAGTGAATGGTCATTGCTGAATCACACCTGAAGTACCAGCAACACTTAATTGGCTGAATGTTAATAGGTGTGTTTGCTGGGCAAGAGGGCTGTAATCACTTCCCTTTGCAGCAAAACCTCTGCAGAAGTATAACAGGAGAGATTATGCCTGCCTTACTGGTTCTGTCATAAAGTGCTGTAATGGGGGCCTGACACAGTGGAGGAGGAGTTGCTGAGCCAGACAGACAAACAAGAATCAATAGAGAAATGCTTCTTCCACTCATTTGAATTGTAATTTAAATCCTCTTTAATAGTAAAGTCAGATTTTAAGTTACTATTCTGAAAATGGCACTTTTAGAAAGTTGGCATTTTCAGCATAAACCAAGTGTGCCTTTCTGACAGTGTCTAGGGTCTCCTGTGGGTTGGTGGAACAAAAGGGTCTTGGTGTGGAGCAGGGTGTTCCTCTCCCGAGCAGGATGTCCTGGGGTTTGTACTCAGACTTCCTGAGCTTCAAAGCATAGCCATGCTGCTCACTTGCTTCCTGACTTCTAAACACTGCTTTTATATTTTGGTGGCTTACATTGGCATACATGTTTGTTATTTATGTTTGATTGTAGTTGTTTTGCTGTTACTTCAACTATTCTGGAATGTTGGCCACTGGGGATAATCAGCCTGTGGATTTGCTAGCGTGCAGACAGGTTGTACTGCGCTGCCTACCAATAAAACACTTTACACTTTTTTCCTGGATTATTCTGGACCTGTTACATTACAAATGGCTGCCTTGCCACTGACAAATGCAGCTCAGACCTCGGTCTGCCTGCCTTTTGTTATCCTTGACAGTTTGGAGCCAAACCCAGGAAAGGGAGAAGGTTAGACAAAGGGGATACCCCAAGACTGGCACTGTGAGGAAAAATAGCATCTTCAAAACCTTTCATCAGAACACTCCTGGACCTGATAAAGATTCAGCAGAAGAACTGTCCTGCTGTTTGAACAAAGGCTGGACCTGCTTGCCTATAACCCATGGTCCCCACAAGTGACTCCAAGTGTCAGTTAACTGACATCCTGTTTGAGTCACAGGGCCACAACAAATTCCGGAGGCCTTCCTGCAACTTGTCAGTTGAACCGCACCACCTGGACCTGGCTGAGCCCTACTGCTGGCCTTTGCTGGATTGAGTCCTCTTCCCCAAGAGGTGCCCCCAGGTCCTGGCCCTTGCCTGGCATCTTGGTGTACTCTTGCTGAACTCCTAGTAAAAATCCTGATGTTTTGGGCTCCTCGCAACTACGAGCAGACTGTTCTTGCCAAGAAAAGACCATCTGCAACACTGTCAATGCGAACCTCCAGTGGCAAACTGCTCTTCATATTAGCAACGACCGTCAGCAACGACCACCCCATCTCCCACCATCATGAAGCTTCAGCTAAACCTGCTCTTCGTGCCAAACAGTGACCACCCATATAGACCTTCAATGTGAAGCTCCAGTGGCGACCTGATCCTCGAGCCAACAACAACCTCCTCGCAGCCCCAACGAACGCGATGCTCCAGCAGAGGTTCCTCACATATACTTGGGCTTTGAGAAGGTAAACTCCTCACAGGGGCATACCTGGTCTCTGTATCTGACCCTTATTCCATCATGGTCAGCTTGAACTTGTGATTTTGACCTGGTCCTGTGCAATTAGGTACCTGCGAGTGGCGCTTTGTTCTGTTTGGAGCAATTTTCACCTAGAACTTTACAACTCCTAACTCCAATTCTTTTATTGGATTGTTGTAATTTTGGTGTCAGTTAATGTATTAGAATTAACTCTATTTGTCTAAATTGGTTTGGGATTTTTCTTGTGTTGTGTTTTCAGTTTATCACTGCGTGGGTGCTGTATAAATACTTTACACACTGCTTCTAAGCTAAGCCTGACTGCGTTCATGCCAAGCTAACAGAGGGTTAAGCACAGGTTTTAGTGACTTTTGACTCTCCCCATAAGAACAATCCTGAGCCAATCCATCTTAGGTATGCAAGGGGAAGTTTTCATTTTATTTGCGGGAAAGGTGATTCATTTAAACAAGCAGTAGAAGTGAAACAGGTTCTAGTGAAGGTCATAGAGAATATTGAGTTTAGGTGCACAGTCATAAAAGACCACCTAGTCCTGCCTCACCAATACGAACAAGGACCAGTGTTGGACTTGCCCCTTTCAGCAGGGTCATCCCCAATTTGTTTTCTTCACCCTCCTGTTTCTGAACCCATTTTTGTTGGCTTTTAGGACTCTGTGCACTTTATCACTTCTAACCAATGCTAAAGTGCTTGTGCTCTCCTTAAAACATGGTAGAAATACCCAAATGCCATATTTAATTTACTTTTAAGTCCCTAGTAAAGTAGTACTATGTCTACCCAGGGCCTGTAAATTAAATGCTACTAGAGGATTTGAAGCCCTGATTGTGCCATCCACTTGCGTAGCCCTTTATTCATGTCTCAGGCCTGCCTGTGTGTGCAGTTTTAAAATGTCATTTCGGTCTGGCAGAAGAAACCTTTTAGCAGGCTCAAACATTCCTTTTAATACATATAAGTCAACCCTAGGGTAGGCCCTGGACAGCCCACAGGACAGAGTGCAGTGTATTTAAAAAGTTGGACAGATACTTTTAATTTTTACATGTCCTAGTGGTGAAAAACTCTTACATTTGTTTTTCACTACTGCAAGGCCTGCCTCTCCCATATGATAAAATTGGAGTTACTTTATTATATTTAACAAGCTATAACTTCCAAATCGGAGCAGGTAACCAGTTCATATTTGGTGTTTTTTGGAACTGTAATGAAAGATACTCTCTTATGGTAAAGTCGGTTTTTAAATAAAAATGCTTTAAATACCACGTTTAGAAAATTAGCATTTTCCTGCCTTATCCATTTAGTTTCTTCAGCCAGTGTCTGGATCACATCACTGGGTATAGCTGGCAGTTAGGCTTTGTGTGACAGCCACACATAATAAAGAGCTCAGGTGTGCCTGGATGGGCAATCACTGGCGGGATGGGAGGGCAGTGCTAAGCACAGCTCTACTAACCCTACTTACACTTGAATTGGCCGTATCCTGCCTCCACACAAAGAACGGCATACCCCCTGTAGATAGTCTGGGGAGGGAGGAAATCTGTGCACTTCAAAGGGAAACCTCTAGAAGCTTCTCCCACTTCAAAGAAGGCACCTGTTATAAATATTGGACCTCAGCCACCAACTCTTCAGTACACTTCTGGACCCAAGGAGACTCTGCTGCTGAAAGGACTGCCACTCCTCTGGTCTGCTGCCTTGCTGGACTGCACCCTTGTTAGATTGCTGCCCTTCTGCCTGAGTCAGATGTATTTGAACCTGCATCTGAACCCAGGACTCCCAGAGTGACTCCAAGAGCTAGTCTGCTGGCCTCCTGTTCAGAGCCACAGGCACATAACAGGCTCACAACCACCTGCACCAGCACCCAGATCCAGCTGGAGCAAGCCCCGACCCCTAAGTGGTGCCCCATAGGACCTGGAGTCTTGGTGTGGCCTCAGAGAGGCTGAATTGAAGTTTTTGGACTCTTCATGTCCGTAAAAGGCTCGTTGGTGCAAAAAAACCTTGATACTCTCACAGTCTGCCAACACAAAGTTCCATCAGCCCAACCCTTCGCACTACAGCATCAACTGCTTACGGGGAGTGCCACTACGAAGCTCCTGCCCGACCGCTCGCGACAACAACAGGATCTTCGCACTACAGTGACACCCATCCATGACACCAGGCCTGCTCTTCACGCTACATCGCTGACTGTTTGCAACACTTCTGTACTCCTCACGGCCCCCTCTATCGCGAACGGGACTCTTTGCGCTGGACTGAGAAGGTAACATTTCAGCGGGACTAAGATAGTCCTTGTAGCCGACCCGCACTTCCTTGTGGTCTGCCTGAACTTGTGACTTTCTCCTGGTCTTGCACGACCAGATAGCCAAGGGTGACACTTTGGGCTTTTTGGTGCTATTTTCACTCAAATCTTTAAAATTGCATATCTCCAGTTCAACTGATTGGGTTTTTGTTGTTTGTCTTGTTTTACTTATTACATTTTACTCTATTTTTCTAAATTGGTGTGGGATTTTTCTATTGTGTATTCTGTTGTGTCTTCACTTTATTATTTTTTAAAGTGCTGCATAAATACTTTACACATTGCCTTTACGTTAAGCCTGACTGCTCTGTGCCAAGCTCCTAGAAGGTTGAGCACAGGTTAATTTAGGGTTTTCCTGTGCTCGCCCTGATAAGGATTGTGGATGCTGCTTGAGTAGGGTTTCACCCCCCTCAAAAAGTAGCCCAATTTCTCACATCCATGTGTCTGGCTAACACAGGCCCAGGGACTATAAACATTACCTCATTGCTCCTTTAGACCACGGACATCATGTGATACCTGCAAGGGTTGATGTTATTCCCAATTTGGCTGATGACTTTAATATAGGAAGTAACAATGAACAATTAAATCAATGTTCACAGAGCTATCTCCCTGATATACCAAAAGAGCAGGACTCCAGCTGCAAGAAGCTTTTTTTCCTAAAAGCCAATGACAGACTTCACCTTTGAAACCCCAACAAGTTCCCTAAAGGGAAGGTTACGTACCAGGAGTGGCCCATTTTGAAAGGCAGATGTCAACCTCTTTATGAGAAGCCATCAGACTAATTGGTACCACAAGACCCTGAATGACTGAAAAGTTTAAATCAGCTCAAAGGAAAGACACAACATTGACTTAAATTAGTAAATGAGCAGTCAACAATTATGACCATGTACTGGTATGTCCTTATTTCCTTAAAACAAAGGGTTTATCGTATTGCATTGTTGCACCAGAAAAAAAAGAAACAATTGCTAGTTGTCACTCCCTTCTGGTTTCAGGTGGTAAAAGGTTGGCTCATGCTTATTTTGCAAGATGTCATCTAGCGAGAAAAAACCAAAGAGCAGTATTTAACTGACCATTTTCTTTTTTGGCCTGGGATTTATTCTGCTACTGTCAAACCTGCACTTGATGCCAGTGATACATTCCCTCAACTCATCCAAAAAGACCTTTGCAACCCCTTCCCATTATTAGCATTCACTTTTACAGAGTCATTATGGACCTGATTAGGCCACTTGTGATATCCTCCAAGGTTACTGATACATCCTGGTTTTTGTTAATTATGCCACCAAGTATCTTTGGAAAATTCCTTTGTGCAACACCTCTACCCTCACCAGAGCCATAAGATGGTTCTGTTTTTCGCTAGGTATGATTCTCCATGGCTATCCAGATGCACCATGGTACTCCCTTTATGTTCAAACGAATGGCTCTGGTTTGCAAGACCTTAGGGATGGAGCAACCATGTATGCTGCTTATCATCCCTAAACGGACGCACCCGTGAAATAATATAACAGGACTATTACGTATGTAATGAAAATGGAGCTGAAAGCTTACTGGATACCCTGTGTGGGCCTTAGAGGGAGGAGTATTGTTTGCATTGTCAGATAGCATGCTCTAAGATGCAGCGCTTGGCGTGTGGCTTTGCATCCGCACTGGTGTTTTCATGCTGACAGCTGCCAGAGGGGCGCTCTGTAAGCTGTCTGGAGTATAAAAGTAGAATCACAGAATTTAGCACTAGTTGAAAGATGTTGAACATAAGCCTCTTCTTTGCTTGCCACATGAATGGCATCCTTCCCAGAATGAGCAAATAAACTGGCTTTATAATATGCCCTTTCCAAGATGGTGGTTTGTCTATACAATGTTATCTAAGAATCCAATCCAAGATGAAATAGGGCCATTTTCCTGTGATATCAGTTGTTGTTAGAACCATATATAAGGATGCCATACTGAGTTACGGCTATGCCACAACACAGTCATTGACTTATTTTTCATTGTGTTCTTCATCCACTTGCTTCCATATTTGTCCCTGATTTTTTCCTTGCAGCTGGAACTCTCTTCCAGATTCTACTTCTGAAATTTGGCCTGGCTCTTTTCTTCTAATTGCACAGGAAGTGGCACCCCTTCCTGTCTTCTCCTTACTTCAGTCAATTCCCCAGAGCATCCCTTCCTAGCAAAAGGCTGACACAAACAAGGGCATTGCCTGTTTGGGCCTGTTAGAGGCAGGAAGGGCCTTAGGCCACGACACCTACAAGGTACAATACAATGGTGTGCTCACCCAGCACTCCTTATTGCGACTCCTCACAATCATGCCAGAGCAAGACGACACAAACACTCATGCTCATTAACACTTGCTCTTGCCATGCACCAAGCATTGTAACCTCATCACTTATAACAAGTTTGGCAGATTCTACATCACAGAAACACGGATCCTCACATATCCTAAATTTCCTTCTTCCCACAAGTTACAGCATCAATTGTGTGGACTGTGCACATAAGAAGGGAGGAGGCCTCACTGTCATCAACAAGTTCACCCCCATTTGTCCTGCACCCTAGGCAGGCAAGTGACACTCAGTTCCATGGAGCTGCTGACATGCCACTTCATGAGCTCTTGCACATCAGACCGCCGACTTTCATCTCATCTACTTGCTTTACAGGCAGAACGAGAACTTAATTGATGAATTCTTGGGTCTACTTGGCACCTTATCCATTCAAGGCAGCCACAAAACCATGTTGGATGACCTTAACCTCACAGACAACATAAGCTCAAAAAATAAGAAATACCCTCCTCAACCTCATTCACACACTCAACGTGGTACAGCACCTCACCCAACAACACACTTCAAAGGCCACTTCCTCAACCTTGTATTTTCAATATCATTAACAATCCAATGCAAAGTACCCACACCCCTGGACTGGACAGACTACCTTATTATCAGCATCCTACCAATAAACCAAGGTCAACCCTAAAGAGAAAACCAAACCGTCGGATTTTTCAAAGACTTCTCCATTGATACTTAATGAATGAACTCAACTCTCGCCCTGCCAACTCCACGTCCAATGCCAATATCTTTCTAAATTACTTCATTGCTTTTTGGAAAACTGCTAACATCCACGCTCCAATGAAAACACACAAGTGCAAGTCAAAATGTTCAGCAACCTGGAAATATAAAGACCTCACTGACAATAAATGCTACATCCGCAGACAGGAAAGAAAAATAGAAGAAAAACTGAAATCTAGATGTCCTTGTGATGCTGAAGTTCCTCTACACAACACACAGGCAGGTCTTAATATCAACCAACACATTCAACAAAGCCACCAATAGAAGCAGAACACTTTTCAAGACAATCAAGTACTGCATTAAACCCTGCCTGACCCACCTACCTCACACTCCATAGACAAGTGCAATGCCATAAATCTCTTCATCAGAGAAAAAATAAAGAATATCCAACATCACATCAACAGCACCAAGTCAGCTTCTCCTCTTAGGCCCACCCATTCTCGTAAAATCCCTCAATGGTCATCAAAGCCATATCTCTCACAGATCTCGCTGACATACTCAGCTTGCTCAAAGCCACTTCATATAAAGGTTACATCTTATCCTCATTCTTCATCAGAGTTGTCTCCGGGGGATCGCTCTCATCCCTACTCACCATTGTCAATGCCCTCCTCATTCAAGGCATCTTTCTAGGAGGTCTTAACACAGGTCAGATCCTCCCACTCCTAATGAAACCTACATTAGACCCTGAGGATCTTGCCAATTACCGTCCCATCGCTCACCTACAATTCATCAGCAAGGTCACTGAAAAAGCAGTCTGCACTTAACTCCAAGATCACATCAATACTAACCCTCTCCTGCATGATTACCAATCTGGATGCAGATCATGCTGCATCTACCTTACACCTCAGAGATGAGGTCTTCTTGACCACAGATGAAGATGCCTTCTGCCTCCTGATATTGCTGGACCTTTCAGTTTCCTTTGACACAGTTAGCCATCCAACTCTCATCCACACCATGGCGCCTAGAATCGGATGTACTAACAATTCCTTTCACTGGTGTTTTATCCACAAGGGCACCTCAAGGTCCTAAAAGATACATATCACCTGTAGTGCCCCCAAGGTTCCATAGTCTCTCTCGTTCTCTTCAGCCTCCAAATGGAGCCCCTTGAACTTTATTCACATATAATTGATGATGCACAACTCTACCTGAAAGCTTCCTCTGCTCCAGCCATCCAATGCCTTAAACACTGCCTGCACCTCATCGAGCCCTGGATGTCCATTGCCTAACTGAATTTCAACCCAACCATGATAGAATTCTTCTTACTTGCCAAGAACAAGAAACAAGAAATACTACAAACCTGGCTCAGTGACATGATTGATGGCTTCGAAGCCCACCTTAAAGTGAATGCAAAGTGTCTTTGATTCACCGTGGATGCCAACCTCACCCTCAAAGAACACCTTGCCAAAAAATAAATACAGCCTCGTACCAGCTCTCGCTTCTTTTCACAAGGCCACCCAACGAGGAGGTAATATCACACTGCGAGCTAGAAACCATCAGGCTGATCTATACAGGAAAAAATTGGTTGCTGCTTGGACCATAATAGGATTTGCAACATCTGCAAAAAAGGGAGTCAGCATCAGTTGCCTTTGTGTTTCTGGGGAAGGTAATGGTAGCTGCTTAGTTACCTAGGCAGTGCTGTTCTTCTAAGCCATGCCACTCCCCAAGGACCCACCAAAGTATCTTTCCCCAGACTCACACAGTGAGAATGAATCTGCGGTAAGCAGGCGGGTTGTGGCTGTGCAAGGCTTTCTGTGTTCGGTCACTCATACATTATTACCCAGCTACATAGGCGTCTGTGGCCATTTTTCCTTCATTGAAAGGCATGGCCCTCTATGGATAACGAATAGCGTTTAAGACATTATATGCTTCCCACGTGGGAAAGAGTACATTATCACTGTTGGAGAACATGCAGGTGGCTCATTGACCGCATTATATTTAATACTAAACACGTTCTTCCAACAGACTTATGAAGCAGAATTATCCTGTGCTAGCCAGCTCTCACATCTATATTTATATCCAGTTATCCTCCTCTTTAAAATTACAGTTCCCTCCTATAAAATTGCTTACAATGCTTTACTGTACAATGCTATAATAAGCAAAGCACTCTGGGGCTTGTTTACCGGCCCATTAAAGCGCTTCTCGGGTTGTTGGCGGCACTTGGCCTCAGGGCGCGCTGCTCTCAGTGCATCCAAGGCCTGTTTTAATGGTGCTGTAAAAAAATTCCCCGTTGAATCGTTCTGCATAATTATTCTCGGAAACGGATTTAAATCAAAACGGCTCTATTTTGGGCACTTTGCTTGAGTATTAGGATTTTCAGTTTTCATAATGCTATGTGTGCAAGACAAGAACGTGTTTTTTGCAAACGATGGACTAGGGCAGCAGCCATGCCAGGCAAAGTGCGTTCTACTTTAATCCATCGCCAGAAATGTACAATGGTGGGGATTGTCCCAGCTTTAACAAATGACCACAGTGGAATACTGTTATTACTATTGAGTGAAATGTCTGGAGACAGAAGAGCCCAAACTATCATCAGTGGGCTTGGTTCAATAGTCCTACTTACAACAGGCACTGAGGAAAGTAACCAATAGTGTACTCACGAGAGGGCTTTTCTCTGCCTTCGCTCTGTGCATAACGTGTAAAAATTGTCTTCCATTCCTTCTATAAAATCATTGCTTTTCTGTTTCAGCTTTACTTTTAGGTCTGGCCTTAAATCAGCTTTAACAATCTTACCAGCCTCATGTTTTTCAAAAAATCGTCATAGAAATAAAACATACAGCATAGACAAATGGATCAGCAGACTTCAGCCAGCAGCTCGTTTCACTGTAGGTGACAGCATTTTGTTTGTGCACCTGTGCACATCCGCTTTGAAGTAGTCAAGTTTCAAGTTAATTTAGTTTGCTTAAATTAAAAACACATAAACCACCACATCAATCCAGAATCATTAATAAAAAAACAAGAATTGGTGAAGCCAATTGGGTTTGCCTACACGGGCAAGTGGGGGGGGGGGGATGAGGCCCTAGTTGGGGGCTGGGTGAAAGGAGCAACATGGATAAAGGGGGTGGGAGGGAAGAAGCAAAACAGACAACGGGGAGTGGAAGGGAAGAAGCAACACTGGCAATGGGGGGAGTGGGAGGAAAGAAGCAACATGGACACCAGCAGGTAATGGCCAATTAGGAGGCAGCAAATAAGAGTGACAATGAAGCCGAAGAATGGTAAGCAATGGGCATGCTCCAAGCTCCTTTTAGTAAACAAAATGTCTCGCTGGCGCACATGCACATTGCCTCAGGCGAGACCTAACAATCAAATTAATTTACAACTGAAATACAATTATTTAAAAGTAATTAGCATGAGACATGTAAAGTTTGCAGATAAATCTCATCATCTTGAGTTTGTTAAATTTCAGTCCAGTCTACAAGAAGTTAAAAACTTAAAAATTGCAAAGGAATAATATAAAATAAAATTTGAATAACCCAGCACTTAAGCCTCCCTTGTAGATCTTTAATCAAAAGCCCAAAACAGTGGTAAAGCCATTTTTCCTGCATATTCACAGAGGGGACAGAACAATTGACCATGCATACTTCTCTCAAACATGTCACCCCTACATACAAAGGCTCCAGATCGAGATGTAGCATTGTCCATTTTCTTGTCACATCACCGATTTTCAAAAGTAGCCAAATAAATCTCTCCCCAACTTCAGCCCTTCATTTGAACTACCAAAGTATCTAGCATTATAAAGCATCAAGGCGGCTGAAAAAGCACGACTTCCAAACCTATGGTTAAAAAACTACAAGCCAGCCACTGCTGGATATTTTTGGACTTTTTCAGTTGTTTGGCCCACTTGTCAGATGCAGTGAACTGTATTTCTAAATAGTCAGTCTCCGAGACTTGGGCCAAAGCAATTCCATTATGAAAAAAACTTTTTCAACTTTTGCTTGGAACCAACAGCCAATAGTTTAAACTTTTGCGTGTTAGTAATATGCCTGGATTTAGTGCAGAATTTTTCAAACCCTGACAGAAGTTACTCAATCCCATTTTCTGTACAATTTAAAACCGTGTTGTCACCATAAAGTAATATCGACACTGTACAATCCCAATTTAGGAACGTCATACTGAAGGGTAATAATGTGTCATTCCTAAAATCAGTAATATATAGTGCCTGAAAACGTGACAGCCATGTCTCCTCTGAAATGAAAGAGTTTATATTCGGATCTGCCATCGTATTACTTCCTACCAATAGTTTCGATAACCCTTAGGTTTTTTTTTACTGTAGGGCCAGTTGGAGATCTTCCCAATTCCTTCATCAGAAGTCCTCTTTTTTTCTCACCAATTAATATCTTTTAAACTAACAGATCTTGTTCCCTGGATATCAGATGCTTTAATCCTTAACACCAAAGCCCTCTTAGTAGTCATACACAATTCATCACACCAATGGATTCTCCTAGTGGAACCATTGATTCTTACTTTGCCTTGAAGGAACTGATTTAGTACAGCAAGACCAAGCTTCCTGCATAATAATATGAAACATCTGCCAAAAACATGGATATCTGCATCGATAGCCACAGGCTGGAATCTTAGGATATAGGAAAGACATCTAGGGATAATACAGCAGAAAGACATCTAGGGATAATACAGCAGAAATACATCTAGGGATAATACAGCAGAAGGACATCTAGGGATAATATTTTCAAAATCAAGAGGTGCCTATGTGTTGATTTTAAATTTGACATACCTTCTATATCACCATTTAAATTCTCCAGCTCATTACCCTCCTTTGCGGATATAGCCAAATTAATATATAAGAATAATGGGTCGTGTTCACTTCTGACCCTCAGGACCTGTTCACAATCCTTTATTATTGGCCAATGTTCTTTTCACCACTGGAGTCCAGAACCTAAGTTCCATAAATCCCAGTTCTATCAGTCCCTGCAGCTAAGACATCCCTGCCAGCCCATCAAGCTGAAACAGGAGATCTTCCTGAATATAGCCTTCTAGAAATGGGCCATTTTGGCAGGAAGTTTACATCTCCCTAATCACCCACACACCAGACCTTTTAACAGACTGAATAAATAATTGGAGGAAAAAGGTGGGACCCCCAGATAACTTTCACTAGAGTGATGCCATGTAAGAGATAGCAATTTATGCTAAATTGAGACTACTTTGGCTCAAATATCTACTTAAAACATTCTTGAAGCCAGAGAAGCTGCGGCGAAAGGGAAAGATTCCCATGTCAGCATGCAGAAAATGTAATAATCATTTAGGGGACTGTTTTTCATGTAGTGTGGGAATGCTCTGTGATAAAATGTTATTTGGAGTTGGTACTACAAAAGAGATTGGGCAATAAATTGAACCCACTCCCAGTATTGCACTGCTGGGTATCATTGATTATTTGGGTTGGAGCAAAGGGAAACGACTATTAAAGGACCTCGGTTCACTCTTGGCTACGAAAAAGAGGGCTTGGATTGGTGTGTCATGATGGAGGAGCCAATATATCATGCAAGAGGATGCCCTCAGAAACACAAAACGTTTTCAGGACAATGGTGGGACTATTATTGTATTTCCAATGCTTAACTTATACCAAATACCTGCATTTGCTGAGGGACATTGAAATGCTTGCATCACAGTTACAAGATGTATTTCTTCTAATAAGAAGCTCCTGATGTGTATGGTTTGTGAAAACTTAATAAAAATTTATTTTCATTAAAAAAATAGTGACCAATGTTCAATGCTTACAAAGATTTAATCAACCAGAAATTTTCTTGCAATGGAACAGAAATTAGGTTTTGAAGGGAAATCAGATGAAAAGCTGCAACAAATCTTTTTTAGCCAGTATCACATTTAGTAAAGAGCACATTTTTCTGTTAAATACATTTTTGTATAGTTGAATGGCTGGGCAGTCATATCTAGGACCAGGTAACGCTTGCTATCATACTCAAAATCGAGGTCTGCCAAATCAGGGTACCGGTATGAAAGATTGACATCATCCATTATCGGGGACGTTGCCTGGACTGAGACCCTTCTGAGCTCTGTCCACCGGGCCCAGCCAAATCTTCACAGAATCAACATAGAGACAAATAAACTAGATATAAGAAAGGTAAAGGCACTGTGGATGATTCGCACTACACTAGACAGCAGATAGTGGTGAAAATCACCTGCCTCGCCAACGGAGAAAGCAAGCACATGGAGCATGTTGATCAGTAAAAACAAGATGGCCACCAGAGGTCGTATGAAGTCACAGAAGTCGATGAATTGACCTCAATGATCATCCCACGAATCCGGTGAGCCAGCAGCTATGATCCTGAGGCGTGAACCGGGACACGTCCCGTAAGACGACCCAGACGTGCAGTAAGACTTCAGAGCTGCGCAGGGCATGGTTTGGTCAGAATCTGCTGTTGGATCAGAAGAGAAGGCCCCCATACCAGAGGCCAGTGAGACGTGGGGCAAGAAGGAAGTGAAGAACTACCCAGATTCCCAGGAGCACTCATGGGAACAGTCCAGCCCGAACTGCCAAGCCAGGTCCTCTCTGGACCGGAAACAAGCATCCTGGCACTGGAGGTGAATGTTTGCATTGTTCAGCATTCCATCATATGTTCCTTTTGCTTTTGTCGCCCTAAGTGGGAAGGGTATGCCCAGACGAGGGTCCCATGCCCAACCACTGCATTCAAGATAGCCCTGCTGATGAGGGGTGATGACCTGAAACTGGTCCCAGGATGCTTGTTTCCGGGCCAGGGAGGACCTGGCTTGGCAGTTCTGGCTAGACTGTTCCCATGAGGAACAGGGTCAAGACTGATTTGCATATGGCTGGTTCCAAACTGGGGTGGCGTGGTGAGCAAAAGAACGATGGATTAAACCCAGATCTTTGTGACTGGGGGTGAATGTTTGCATTGTTCAGCATTCGGTCCATTATTTGTTCCTTTTTCTTTTGTCACCCTAAGTGGAAAGGATATGCCTAGACGTTTGGTGGGAAGGGTATGCCCAGACGTGGGTCCCATGCTCACTTCACCACTGGATTCAAGCTAGCCTGGCTGATGAGTGGTGATGCTCCGAAACCGGTCCCAGGATGCTTGTTTCCGGTTCAGGTAGGACCTGGCTTGGCAGTTCGGGTTGGACTGTTCCCATGAGGAACAGGGTCAAGACTGATTTGCATATGGTGGGTCCAAACTGGAGTGGCGTGAACGATGGATTAAACCCAGATCTTTGTGACTGGGGTGAGTGTTTGTATTGCTCAGCATTCCGTCCATCATTTGTTCCTTTTGTCACCCTAAGTGGGAAGGGTATGCACAGATGTGGGCCCCATGCTCACTGCGCCACTGGATTCAAGCTAGCCTGGCTGAGATGGGGTGATGCCCCAAAACCAGTCTCAGGATGCTTGTTTCTGGTCCAGGGAGGACCTGGCTATGCAATTCGGGAAGGACTGTTCCATTGAGGAACAGGGTCAAGACTGATTTGCATATGGCTGGGTCCAAACTGGGTTGGCGTGGTGAGCAAAAGAACAATGGATTAAACCCAGATCTTTGTGACTGGGGTGAATGTTTGCATTGTTCAGCATTCCGTCCATCATTTGTTCCTTTTGCTCGTGTAGACCAATAGCACTGGTGAATATTGATTCACAAGTATTTACAAAAAATTTGTGTAGACGCCTGGAAAATACATTGCTCTTAATTATACAACCTACACAATCAGGCTTTATAGCTGGGAGACAGGCATGTGGCATGGAACAACGTATGCTTATCACTTGACATTTGCCAAGTAGCTAGGAAAATGGACAGGCAAATGATCCTTCTCTCGCTGGCTGCAGAGAAGGCATTCAACAGAATGGACTGGCAATTCATGTTTTATACCCTAGATAAAAATACACTGAGCCCAAACAACAAAAGGTTGACTAATGCTAATTTTGTCCAACCCTCTACACAACTCAAAACGTATACAGCCCGCATGGAAAATATTTATATAAAGAGAGGCACTTGGCTGGGATGCTGTCTATCCCCCAGTATTTTTGTTCTGGGCTCAGAGCCACTAATGAAAAAAATAATCACCAATCACTTAATTACAGGGATGAGGATTACAAATTCCACTTATAAACTAGTCCTGTTTGCGGACGATATTTTATGATTTCTTACTAATCTGGAATTCCCGCTCTTATTAAGGAATCGGATGATTTCTCAAGAATCTCAGGCTTCAAAATTAAATTTGCAGCATTGGGAATTACACATATGCCCAACACATCGGCTGATATTAAAGAGAAATTAGGCCTAAGAGTAGATCCGGACTCTCTGGAGTATTTGAGAATACTAATTAGTGTGCAAAGGAAGAATTTACATGCAGCTAATGTTTCCCCTCTTTTTTAAAGATCTATATAGATAAGTGAGACTAGAGATAGCTTGGTTTGACAGAATTGCATAAATTAAAATGAATTTTATTTCCAGACTACTCTACATTGCCCAGATAATGCCACTAATATTTACATTGCAAACCCTCCAAACTACACAGAAAATATTATTAGCATTCACATAAAAAGGTAAAACTCCAAGCGTAGCAAAGAAAACTTTAAACTTTATACAGAGGAAAATTTGAAGGGGGCATAGGTTTCCCGCAGAATAATAGATGCATTTGAGCAGCTCACCTCTGACCATTGTTACATCTCACAAACCTAGACAGTACAAAATTATGGGTGTACACAGAACATTAGTTTTACACTAAACCATGAAACCATGAATTCCAGCTTGAATGAGAGACCACTCAGGTTTATTAGAGTCTACCCAAATTACGCTTATTCAATGGAATACTAGTATTCGAGATAATGGAGTAATCCTCTACCCCTCCCCAATGTTCCCAATATTAAACAACCCAGATTTCTTTACCAGGCCTGACAGATAGAAGATTTCCCATAGTGAAGTGGCTTCATTAGGAAAGACTATCACTCCTACTGATATAAGACAACAATGACCATACACCAATCGAGGCCCTATTAAAACACAATGAGACAAAAAGTAGTATTACCCCACTGTACTAGTGCCTAGCAGACCCAGCATCTAACTTTAAACCCCCATAGGCTCTTAAATGAGAAGGGGGACAGAAATAGATGAAGCCTCCTTGATTCACATTTGGGACCGAGCTTTTAACATGTAGTTTTTCCCAAACAAATGTCTTTACCACGCATAATGGTAAGTGTAGGTAAGTTTAGGTAAACATGTTTTTATTTAAAAAATGTTTTTAAAATAGCATTAATATATGGAATTAAATAGGGTGGCTGAAATTTAAAGAGAAATTAATAAAGAGAAATAAAAGGAATAAAATATATGGAGTAATAGAGGGTTTACATTAACAATATTCCAAAACATTAATATCAAGCAGTATTAATGTTTTGGAAATAAAAGAGAAGTTGGAGGTTTACCCCCATTAAAATATTCTATCTTTAATATTTACGTGAAAAGTTGGGAGGTTTACACCCTCCTAAAAAAAATATATTGTATTGGAAAAGTTAGTTCATACAAAGGTATTATTAATACATGGGTATAATTTTATTTATTTGAATTCATATTTAAATAGAATTTAAAAAGTACATTTTAATAATACAAAAATAATCCTTTAAATGAGTGGGATGTAAGGGGTATAGGGTAAGGGGTATAGGTCTAAAAGTTGAGGAAGGTTATTAATACTCGGGCATTAATTATAGTAAAAAATATTAGAATTACATTTTAATTTTAGAAAAAAAGTAACTTTTTGGTTTAGATATTCAAAATTTATTTTTATGAGCAGAATGTAAAGAGCATAGAGATAAGATATAGGGTGAGGAAGTGTAGTAATACTCAGATATTGATTTTAATACAAGAGCATTACTTTATTTTAAACGTTTTCAATCAAAAATACATATTAGGAGCAGAATGCATGGGGTGAAGGGCTGTGGAGTATGTTAATACTTGGATATTATTTTTAATACTGGAGTATTAATTTACAACTTAATTTAAAACACTAATTGATATGTTTACAATTAATTAAACCTTTATTAATCATTTAATGTTTTTTAAAATAGTATGAGTATAGTATGAATACATATATTTCACATTCAAATATATTAATAAATAACTTATAAAAACAAAATAACCACACAAGTTCATTTTTAAAACCTTTACTGTATTTTTAATAAATGCAAATTATCTATCAAACACATTTATTTCTTTTAAAAATATCTTTATTAATCATATTTTAAAAATGCATTCCATATTTTGGAAACATTTACAATATACATGTAACAGTATTTTGCCACAGTTCTACATGGGTTCAATGGTAGTAATTGTCGTTTTTTATTTCTACTTTGCCGCCATTCTTTTGACGTTCCTGTTTTTGCATCTGTTTCTACAGTAGTTTGTTCCGGGCAAGATCGGAAGCACGTGGAAGCTGCAGTCAGGTAAGAAGATTTTTATTTACTTGAATTAGTATATAAAGGTAGACAAGTTATTGTAAGGAGAGAGTAAGTAAGGGAGTAAATTTTAATAGCACATTAATATGCATGTGTTTCATGTTTTACAAACTTTTACATTGCCATGTAGGTTGTTACATATGTGCACATCTGGAAAGCTGTTTTTTTATTTTTTTTAGTACAATTAGACTTTAAGAGAACCCTTTTTTCAGGCAGGTTTTTGCACTGCCTTCAACTTTTCGAGTGAAGAAAAACGTTTTCAGAGGGTCACATTCCTCCATAGTTTTTGGAGTCACTTTTTTAATTTTTAAAATGCTTTACGATTAAGAATGGGATCAGAGCTGATCATTTTTGAGCTAAATAGATAGGGGAGAGTGGTGTTTGAATGTAATTTAATTTTCAGGTTTTGGATTGTTTTTAAGCATTTGGATTATTGGAATATGAGTGAGTCTTGGTAACTAGATGAATAACTCATCACTTTGGGGCCGATTCCGATTCGGGCCGGAAATCTCTCCGACCGAGCCGGACCCGGAGAGATTTCCGACCGAATCGGACCCGTGCAGCCCGACCGAACGAGTACGATGCGTCTGTATGCTATCGGACTCGAGTCGGTCGGACTCCCATTGAAGTCAATGGGAGGCGGTCGTACAACGCGTACGCGGGCTCCCATTGACTCAATGGGTGCGAGGCGAACAAGGACGCCCCCTACAGCGGGTACGCGGCGAAGCGACTTGCGCCGTACACGCACAGGTAGGGGGGACCCATGGGTCCCCCCTGTGTGCGACTCGCGCGGCTACGCGTACAGGGGGGACCCCCGAAGTACGTCTCCGACTGCTCTTTCGAGCCGGGCGGCGCGTGTCGGTCGGACTGCTCGCGGCGCGCATCGTACTTACCCGGCCGGGGAACGTCTCCATTGCGCGGTGTGAGTCATGTCCGAGCGAGTCGGTCGGTGCGGTTCGACCCGGGAACGAGTCGGTCGGAGCGGTTGGGACGCCCGAACGAGTCGGTCGGCGATTTCGCATCGTACTCGCTCGTCCGGACGCGCGTACGAATCGGTCGGGAAATAGGGCTCCGAATCGGATCCGGTTATGCCGAATCCGATTCGGAGCCCTACCGGCCGAGATCAGAATCGGCCCCTAAGACTTGAAAAAAAACCAACTTCAGGTAAGGCTGAGTTTTAAAATAAATGCGAAATTAGCAAAATAGTAAGTAATGCATTTTATTTACCATTTTATTTGACAGGTTAAGCCAATGTTTTCGAGGTAGTCTGCACCCCCCATCATTGAACACTTTTGGATTTTTGGCAATAATCTTTTTTTTTGGAGATAAGAGTTTGCAGACAGCCTGTCCAAGATTGAGCCTGTTTTATTTCCTGGACACTTTGGGCCTCATAACAATGGCGGTGGGACCGCCACCGTCAGGCCGTCGGTGGCAATCCCACCACCATCGGAACCTGCATGACTACCCGCCGCATTATGATGACGGGCGGATGGAGTGCGGGCGGAGAGACCGACTGCCACGCATCAAACGGGCTCAGGGAGCCTGTCGGTGAGTCAGAGGGACTGCAATCCATACAACAGTGGCGGTGCTTACTCAGGCACCGCCGTAGGGATTACAATGTCCCTTTCCGCCGGCCGTTTCATGGCGGTTAACCCGCCGTGAAAAGGCAGGCTGAAAGTGACTTGGGGACTCAAAGTGGGCCCCCCTTAACCTCTGGCCCTCCGATATGGGCCCTGTAAGGCACCTATGGTGCCCGGCCTACATATCCCTGCACCATGTGGCAGGCACCGCATGGTGCCTGCCACATAGTGCAGGGATATGTGCAATGTGTTCATTTTGGACTGCGGCATGTGCTGCAGCCCGCAGCATACGCCACAATACAAAATATACAGTTTGTGACCGCCTTGAAGGCTGTTGCATTCTAGTCCCGATGGCGGGACCGCTGACAGCTAGTCAGGCAGTCCAGTTTCCGACAGGATGGCGGTTGGACGCTCATCATAATCAGGCCCTTTGTTCTTTTTTCAAAATTTCCATGAAATGAAATAGATTTGGTTGACTCTTGTCATTTGAATAGTTGAAGGAGTTATGGCATCCCTATACAGCATTATTTGTTTTTGCACCTCCTTCTAAACAGGTCGAATAACAGTTTCACTGCTCAATTGGAGAACCTGGCTTCTTCTGCGACCTAACCCGTTTAGATGTCCAATCCAAGTTTCTTCATACTAATTTAAAAGTGGTGCCAAGTTTTCTTCGCTTTGTGCAAATTAATCTGGTTGAATAATGGAAGTGAAGAGTTAATCTACGAGTTCATGAGGTACAAAACATAATGCTTTTGTTTTTGGAGTTTGAATCTTAGTTTGCTACTTGACATATATTCCCATTCTAAGGATGCTTTTTGATTTTTTTTCCAATATGCCCGGGAAACATTTTTCTTAATGATATTAATCATTTGTAATTCAAAGTCAATTATTATTTTCTTATACCTGTCAAAAATTCAGTGTATGTTGAAGCATGTTTGTCAGGTAGCAAACCATACACTAAGGGGCTGATTACAAGTTAATATCACTAAAGGTTTTGGTGGTTTTATTTCAACATTACTTGTCTGTTTTTGTCTGTGTACCATTTGCCTTAAATTTGTAATTGTGGGCTTACTGATAGCAACATGTATGGGTGTGTTTTGGGCTACCTCCCTTAATGTTGAGCCACAGCGTTCCTTGGCGGTAGCACCAAGCATCCTAATGTGCTGGACTTTCTCTCTAGTTTCTAATTCTGTTGCAGAAGCAAAGTGTTATGGTTGAATGTCTTTTTGACAAAGTCGCCAAGAGTAGTAACATCTCTTGGTGCATAGCCTTTGCAATGAGTTAAGAGGTAGTCTACGCACCTCCAATGACCGCTGGGCTCAGTAAGTCTCTCCTTACAGTAAATATACCCACCATGTTTTAGAAGTCTGTTTCCTTGTATGAAGAGTACATACTCAGCTTTCTTCAAGTTCTCCATTATTTTGCATTCTGTAGAAAAAAATTAAATAACCATTGATCTAATTTTAATATTTATCTTTATGCTTGAATTGCATTTATTTGTCCTGTTTATTTTTGGAAAGAAGATGTTGATGGAAAGAAACATATTCTGTTTAGTGTCCTGTTGAGAAAAGAGAGTTGTTTTTGGAAAAAATAGAAAGTATAATCTATGTTTGTTTGTTTGTTGAATCATTATTATTTGAGGAGAAAAGAAAATAAATACATTATTTGGTGACGAGTTGTTATTGGTTATTTTTTCCTGCCTGTGAAAAATAATATGTTTGTTAATTTCCTCTGTGGAAGAAAATATGGTTATTTGTAAACCTGTGGAATTAATAATTATGTTATTTGTTTTTTTTCTTATGTACTTATGAAGTATCAAATTTATTTGACTTTTTAATGCTGTTTCTTTAAAGGGATGTTCAAACAAATTTCTATTGTAGTCTTTCAATTGTCTTTTAAATAGTAGGCTTTTAATTGTCTTTTACCTTTTGCTAAAAAGAAATATGTATATGTAATAGATCTGTTTACATTTTTTAAATCTGTCGCATATCCTTCTAACAATTTTCATAAATCAGATGGCAATTTAAAAAAAATATATCTTCTGCTTTTTTTTTTATAAGTCCTCATTGTGCAAT
Source organism: Calotriton arnoldi (assembly GCA_963921515.1). Classification (NCBI taxonomy): domain Eukaryota; kingdom Metazoa; phylum Chordata; class Amphibia; order Caudata; family Salamandridae; genus Calotriton; species Calotriton arnoldi. The sequence continues at coordinate 3,353,763 of CAWUFW010000001.1, read as the reverse complement.
AAATTGGAGAGGGAGGTGTCAAGGGCCCCTGGCCAGTCTGTTCCGATCTGGGTCCACCCCTTGAGGAGACGCCTGTAGAAAAGGGGGGTTTCCCAAATTTTCCGTTCGTGGGGGCCCCTTTATTTCCGTTTCCAAAGTTAACCGCTTTTGGGGGGGAGCTAGCCATTATGGCTACTCATTCAAGCCCTTTGCTTGATGGTTATTGCTATTGCCTAATCATAGGGCACCCATAGTGAATTCAAAAGGTCGTCATGTGGACTGATTGTATTGTTCCCAGATATCCCAAAATTTATATCGCTTGCTTTTCCTCCGGCTTTATCTAGCTTATTCACCCTCTGAATTGAGGCCAGCCATTCCCTTTGTGTTGGAGGTATAGGTTTCACCCACTTAATGCATATTTCTCTTCTAGCCAACAATATCAGTAGGAAAAGTAGGTTCTCCTGATCTTTGCTTAGTTTCGGATAACCCTCACTAGTATGACCAACCCCAAAAACAACAAGATCTATGTTTACCTCTACTGGTTGGCCAAGTAACCTCAAGAAGATCTTACCCGCCTCACTCCAGAATTCCTCGAGCTGGGGGCACTGCCGAAACATGTGTAGATCGTCTGCTCTTTCTTCCCCGCATTTTGGGCAGCTTCTCACCTTCTGCTTGTTGAGCTTGGATAGCCTCTTTGGTGACCAGTACGCTCTGTGTGTGGTAAACAGATGGTTTTTTCTTAGGGGGGCAGATTTTACAATACGCCAACATGTAGCCATAGATACTTGCCATCTATGTTGCACGTCTAGCGTCTATGAGGACCCAGTACCAACATGAGATTTCTTTTTTAGGTATCCTGTTTCCCTGAAATTTTTTCTCGATTTCCCTGGTTCCTGTTTCCTCTTTTCCGAGGCTCTTGACCCAGCTCGATAGTTGGTAATATTTAAATGTTGCTAGGGTACCGTTAGTCTTAGTTACGAGGACTTCCCAGTCAATGATAGAGTTTTCCTCTATAAGTTGGCCCCATTTGATTATACCTCCCCCTTAGTGGAGTGGCTAGCTTATCCCTGAGACATTTAGGGGTTCCAGGAGATTCCCAGATGGGGGCTAGGTCACTGTAGTAGGGAATTTTCAGAGTTCTTCTTATCTGGTACCATAGATTTGCGGCTGACCAGAGAGTCTTCAACTTTATCTTTTTGAAATACTTTGGGTGCCCAAATTTGTACAGAAAGATGCTTCCTTCTGTATAAACCAGTGCCTGTAAGTGTGCGGGTAGACATCATATTTGTCCAGTAGTATCCGCGTATATTTAAATTGGAATGCTCTGCAATATTCTAGCATGTCAGGGCTTGCTATCCCCCCCCTGTTCTTTTTTCCTTCTCAGTTTCTTCCAGGCGAGTCTTGTCCCCTTGGCGGCCCAGATGAAACTACTTAATTCTCCTTGCAGTTTTTTCATCCACTCTTTTTTAAATTCCAGTGGTATGCGCTGAATATGTATGTGAATTTAGGTAAAATTGTCATTTTAATTATGTTCGATTTTCCCATGAAAGTCAAGCGGGAGGCCCCCCCAGACTTTAAGGAGCTTCCTAACCTCTCCAAAAATTCTGTTAAAATTTATGCTGGCTATTTTCTGAATATCTTTTACTAGGTCCACACCAAGATACCTTATTTTTTCCTTCATTAGAGGATTTTTGGAGTCATTGTTTCCATTCTAGAATTTCAGATTTTGATTGGTCGATCATGTAGCCTGAGACCTTTCCGAACTGCTCCATAATATCTTCTATTACTGGGAGTGATCTTGCCAGGTTATTGGTGAATAACATCAGATCGGCGTACAACACCACTTTTTTATCCCAGCCTTGAAATGTAAAAGGGGTCATCTCCTGATTACTTCTGAGCATACATGCCAAGGGTTCGATGTATAAGTTGAAAAGAAGAGGGGATAGGGGACAGCCCTGCCTGGTACCCCTCTTGATTGTTATCTTACCCGTGAGGCTCTCATTAACCAGGACCCTTGCTGATGGTTTTTTATAGATTGATTTTATGGCATCCTGGAAAATATCCCCGAGGTTATATTTTCCTAGCGCTGTATTCAGGAATGGCCAGCTGACTCTATCGAACGCTTTGGCTGCATCGAAAGTAATAATTGATAACGGAGTGTTTTGGTGTGTTGCTATGTCTATTGCACTTATTAGCTCATGGGTTAATTCTTATATTTGTCTCCCTCTAATGAAGCCTTTTTGATTTGGATGTACTAAGGGTCCAGCTACTCTTCCTAACCTTTTGGCCAGTATTTGTGTATAGATCTTATAATGACCATTTAAGAGTGAGAAGGGCCTATAGGATTCACATTTGGCTGGATCTTTCCCGGGTTTTAATAATATGCTGATGATTGCATCATTCCATGAGTCTGGGAGATTCTTTTTAGCTAGGAAGATATCATTCACGAGCTCCGTCGGGGGTGGGGGGACCAATACTTTTCGTAGTTTGACATATAGTTCATTGGGGAGTGCGTCAGGGCCAGCGGCTATCCCCTTTTTTAGGCCTTTGATTGTTTCAGCCACCTCTTCCATTGAGATTTCTCGATTGAGTTCCTCTCTTTGTTCCTGGGACAAGGAGGGAAGAGTTATCTTTTCTAGGAGGCTGTTTTATTTGTTCTGATGTTGCCACGGTATCTTCAGAGTATAGGTTTTCAAAGAAGTTTACGAATGCCTCTTTGATCACAAAATCTTCCGAACTGTGAGTAGGCTGATTACCTATTTGAATGCTTGCTACCTTATTACAGGTTTGGTCTGTTTTTGTTTTCCAGGCAAGCAGCTTGCCACAGCCCTCTCTGTATTCGTAGTGTGAGAGTTTGCTTGCCTCCCATTTACTTCTTACTATTACTTCTAGTGTGTCTGAGAGAGCCTCCTTCTTTACTTTCTTCTCTTCTTCCAGCCTAGCCACTTCCTGAGGGACCTTCCCCTTTGCTAATTCTGTTTCCAGTGTTTTTATTTCTTCTTTCAGTTGATTAATGCGGGTCTTTGTACTCTTGTATTTATATGCCGCAAGGTTTAGTATTTTCCCCCTGATAACTGCCTTATATGTATCCCAGGCTACTTGTCTTGAGGTTCCTTCCTTATTTAGTAGAAAAAAATAGCTCCAGCTCTTTGGCTAGTGCTCCTATATTGAGAGGATCAGTAAAAATACCACGTTCCACTGTCCACCTGGAGGGGGGGGGGTTCTAGGCAAGAGCCGTATTAGGACTGCCGAATGATCGGACAGGTGTGCTGGTAGATGTTCCACCTTTTGTGTAGTACTAATCATGCCCCTATCTAGCAGGAAGAAGTCAATTCTGGAGGCATGTCCAAGTTTTTTATTCTGAAATGTAAATTGATGGACCTTATCCACCTTCTCTTTCCAGATGTCTATTAACCCCAGATCTTTAATACATAATCTGACCCATTCTCTCATTTTAGGCAGATTGGCACTGTTCCTGGCTGGGAGCCGGTCCTCTTTCGGATTTAAGATTATATTAAAATCCCCCCCCATGATTATGGGGGACTGGGCGGCCAGTAACTGTGAATAAACCTTTTGGAGCGGGGTGGGGTCATCCGTGTTGGGCCCATAATATCCAACAATTGTATACAGATTGTTGTATATTCTTACTCTCGCAATTGCCCATCTCCCCTTCTTATCTACTTCTGTTGATTCGATCCTTACTTTGAGCGATTTTTTAAACCGAATAGCCTCTCCCTTAGTACAGCAGTCCTGGTTTGTACATACATAGGCGTCCACCCACTTCTGATACTTAATTATGTTTGCCCATTCCTCTTTTAGGAGGTGGGTTTCCTGTAATATTATTATTTCGCTGTCAATAGCCTTCAGATACTCCAAGATTTTTTGCCTGCGTCTCTTTATTCTGAGGGCATTTATATTCCACGAGAGGATATTAACTGTCATTAAATCTTTTTCTCCAGTGCTTTCCAGGGGTGATCCCTAGCTTATCTTGCCTCATCCGGGGTCCCTTCCTCCTCAGTATTGCATTACTTGGACTATTTGTTTTGCTTTTTTTCCCTAGTATGCTCTCCACCCAGTGTAACTTTTTTTTGTGAATTTTCTCTGTGCCTTTCTTGTCCTCCCCCCCTTCCTCCCAGGAGAAGCCTCCCTTTTACCTTTGATGGGCAGGATTCCGCCCTTTTGAGCTCTTCGCCCTCCAGGTAATAAACATGTTTTAGTGTTTTAGGTGTGGTCTTTTTGTTGTGTTTTTATTCGTTCGATTAAGCACTCCACCTCTTTAGGGTCTCTTATGTTGTGCATTTTGTTTTCCCACATGATCCGTAGTGAGGCAGGGAAGCGCATCTGGACCGTTGCACCCAAGGACTTCAGCTGCTGCATTAACTGACCTAGTTCCCATTGCCTGTCTTGTGTTGCTTTGGAGATGTCGGATCTAATTCTGAATGACCAGCCGTCCTTTGCAAAGGAGCCCGCCTTTAGGGCCTCATTTAGAATTCTTTCCTTGAGGACATAAGTTTTGAAGTTTATTAATATTTTCCTCGGGTTCTTTCTCATCTTCCCCTTTCCAAATGGGTCACGGTGTATCCTTTGGATATCTTACGGGAGGTTGGCCGCTTTTGCCCAGGGGAATAATTCTTCTAGCAGCATGATCGTGAATTTTTTAATATCCTCCCCTTCTAGTCCTTCCGGGACATTAAGCACTCTCAGATTGTTCCTCCTGGCTTGATTTTCCAGAGATTCCATTTTGTCCCGAGGTCAACTTCCTTTGTCCTTAACAACTTTATTTCTTTTTGGTTTGCTTCTACCTCTTTATTTAGAACTTCTATTGTGGCCTCGACTGATGATACTCTCTCCATTAAGGCATTGATCTTTTGGTCCAGTGCTTCGCAAGTCTCTTGTATTTTTATTTGATTCTTTTCTGACGTTGCAAACTTTGTCCTCATTTCTAATAGCATGGCTTCCATTAGTTTTTCCGTATTGCTCTGAGGTGGCTGACAATATTGTTCCTCTGGCTGTGGCCTGCTTGTGGCCGGGACCAGGCTTTCCATGCCCGCTTCTGAATGCTCAGTTGTCGCAAGGACTTGGTACTTGTTACCGTCAATTTTTTCTAGGGTCTCTACCTCCTTTCCCCTTCCTCTCTGGCCCCCCCTCTGTTCGATATCGAGGGTCCCTTGCTTTTCCTGGACTTTAAAGTATGACCTCAAAGAAGGGGTGATTTTTAACTTGGGGCCAGGACCAGGACCTCCTAGCTTAGCCTGACTTGCCCTGAACAGAGGGGCGAGTTGTTGTCCTGAGGCGTAAGTTTTCCTCTTCTGTATTGTGCTTTTGGGGACTATATGCCCTGGTCCTTGAGAAGCTTGTGGGGGTTTTGGCGATCTGCCGCCTATTTCTAAGGCAGTAGCTGATACCTTTGATCTGCGTCTGATCTAAGTCTGTTGTGTTGGGAGGGTGGGGAGGGGTCGTTTTTCCTTTCCCTCCCCCCTCACAGCCCTCTCCACCCGTCGATATATTGAAGTCTTGCAGGGGGTTTTAAATGCAAAGTTCCACCCTCGTCCCCAACGTCAGGCTCAGCCTCAGCCCGACCTTCACTTACCCTCTGCATGCATCGACCGAGCTGTCCTCTTCCTTGTTTCCCTATCGTAGGGGCAGCCTCCAGGATGCATTTCCCGGTGCTCGCGAGGTGCCTGGTGTCCCTGCTCCTCGCTGCTGACACAGAAGCTTTCCCCCGGAAAGAGACTCTCGTGGCGGCCCTCCTGTTGCTGCAGCACACCACTACTGCTTCCGCCCACACGCCAACCGGACAGATCGTGCCACGGCTCGCCGCCGCCTCCTCCTGCTCACCCGACTCCACTGTCCCGACCCCCGCCGCCACCTCGCGTCTGCAGGGCTCCGCTTCAGTTGTACAGGTAAGATGTGATTATTAGGAACTTAAGATGCTATATTTTCTTTAAGTGGGGGAGAGTACTTCCCTCCTGCATGCCACACGTCTTCTTGCTTGCTTAACTTCAGTTCATGGTTACCTGGCGGGCTCGGAGCTCCCGACCGCGCTAACTAGCCAGCCGCCATCTTCTCTAGCCAATGACTTTTTTTTCTCTCGCTTTTTTTTTATCTTGGCAGGGTTTTATGGACTTGTAGTAAAAATTCCTAGCATGAAAAAAAAAAAAATAGACATTCAATTAATAATAATAGTATTGAGTATTGTATAATAAAATGTTGCTCTCATGTGTGTCATACATACTTTTATTAAGAGAGGGCAGACTTCTCTCTTTTGTTTGGTGCTCTGTTAAAAAGTGTGTGGTTAACTCAAAGTTTAGCATATCTCTGGCCACAAAATGGTGGGTGCTGCTTTTTATAGTCTGTTAGTTTGTACTTTAATTTAAAATAAAAAAAAGTGCATTTTAATTGTCTCTTTTTTGTTGGAAACATTTGGCAGAAACCATATGTATTTCTAAAGATAATTTTTTGGATTGTTTTTGAGCTTCCACAAAATTTTTGGCCACCATCTAGGTTGCAGAAAGAACGTTTTCGACATGTTAAATCTGACATTTGAATATTTTTCGAAATATAATTAATGAAATTATTTTAATGGTAGAAACCGTTATGAAAGGATTTTAAAGGTCAACAGTAATCCATACTAACAGGCTATCTGATAGTCGCCACATATGATTCTTAACAGTTGATAAAGAAGTATAATACCCTTCTATATTTACTGGAGCCAGTAGAGAGGGTTTTTGCAAACAGATCACTTCCACCTGGCTTTGGAATTCCTGGAACTCATTGTCAACTAATTCAGACAATAAGCTGTAACTTTTCAATTAATTTGTCTACTCTTGAAAGTGGATAGCCATCCAACTTAGAGACTCTGTTCACTGCCCTGAAGTCTATGCAGAACCAAATTGAGCCATCCGGGTTGGGTACGAGTACAATGGGAGAGGACCAGTTGCTCTGGGATGGTTTTATCACTCCCATTTTTAACATCATCTCAACTTCTTTTTGTATAACCTCCCTTTGAGCGGCAGGAATCCGGTAAGGTTTTGGTTTCATTATGAGCCCCTCCTGTGTTCGGATAGCATATTCGTCCAGGTGAGTCTGACCAGGAGAGTCAGAAAATATAGACAAAAAGGAGTGACAGATTAACAAGAGTGTCATTTATGGGTAGTTGACCCAAAATGCTGGAGATGATCTCTACAGGTTGAATGGTATGTATCTTTTTTAGGTAGAGGTCCTAACCACTTTTCTAGTATATTGATGTGATAGTTCTGCTCCTTTCTGTCTGACATTTGTAGTCGGTAGGTCAGGTTACCTATTTTGGCTATTATATTATTTTATATGGCCCCTTCCATTCTGACTTCATTTTGTTTGTGAGATGTGGGAAGAAAAACTAACATCCAGTCACCTACTGAATAGCTATGCCACTTCTTTCCCTTATCATAGTATACCTTTTGTCTGGTTTGGCTTTTCTTCAAATAACAGTGAGCCAAATCATGGAGTTTCCCTAGTGCGCAACTGATTTGTGTAGTCCAACATTTTGTCTGCTTCGTCTCCCAAATCATTTTACCAGACCTCCTCAGTCATCTCAAAAAGGCTTCTGGGCTTCCTTCCGTTCAGTAGTTCGAAGGAACAACCAAAACTGCTGTGGACCTAACTCCTGATGACAAAAAGCGCCTGAGGCAAAAGTTGGTCCCAATTCCTCCCTTCACCTGTTAACATTTTCTTTAAGGTGAGCTTTAGGGTGCCATTGTATCTCTCCAGTAGCCCGTCGGTTTTGGGGTGATATACTGACGTCTTAATGTGGGTCAGGTTCAAGAGTTTACACACCTGCTTCATAAGTTTGGACACAAACGGCGTTCCTTGAGCCATATTCTCCTTGGGGAAACTAACTCACGAGAAAACGTCTATCAAGATCTGGGCTATATTTTTGGTAGTGGGAGCCCTCAGAGAAATAGCCTCAGGATATCTGGTTGAATAGTCCACCATGACCAGTACGTGCCGATTCCCCTTGTTGGATTTCAGAAGAGATCCGATTAAATCAACCCCTGTCCTCTCAAATGGTTTACCTATAATAGGAAGGGGTTGGAGGGGAATGGTAGGAGGAAGATATAGGTTTTTACGCTGGCAGATCTCGCATTCCTGAGAATACTTCTTTATAGTAGCAAAAACACCAGGTCAATAGAAGTCATGGATAATTGCGTGTGTGGTTTTCTGGGCTCCTGTATGTCCTGCTAGCAAGTGAGAGTGGGCAAAGAACATAATCTGTTCACGGAATTCATGCAGTACAAGCAATTGAGGGGTGTCCCCTGCAGTAGCTATTCTGTACTATAAACCCTTTTTTTATGACAAATTGAGGAAAACTCTTACAATGGGTTTGTTCGTTATTCCGGGCCTCCTGCCAAGCATGCTGGAGTGCTGCATCGTTAACCTGAGCATGCTGAAAATTCCTACCAATAATCCGAGATTCTGGGGTGAGTAGGGCCTTTTTATGGGAGGGTTTTTCTATGCCTTCCTTTCCCTGTTCTGTCCTGTCTATATTAGCCAAGAACATTTCTTGGAAATCAGGATTGTCAGTGCCTAGAATGAGGTCTTCAGGTAACTCCCACAAGACCCCTACCTCTATGTCCATGGCTTGGCCTCTGTGGGTATGTAACCCCAGGTTTCAGCCATTTATCAGCAGCCATTTTTAATTTAAAAAACGTTGTCTTAGGTGTGTCTCCTGGCGACCCCTCTTTCCTTACTGTACTTCACACAATACGTTTCAGCATCCATTCCCAAATGATCAAGGATGAGAGACTTTATTTCCTCATAAGGGGCTTTTCCTTAAGCGTTTGCTATCTGATATGCCGCCTGGGCTTCATCGGTTAAAAGAGGGGAAAGAAAGAAAGGCCATTTTTCTATAGGTCAGACGCATGCTCTGGCTGCCCTCTTGAAGTTCAGGAGAAATGCATCTGGGTCTTGTCCAACAACGTATTTCTGTAAGGCCATATTAGGTCCCATAGGGGCCGTGCTTCTGGTGCCCACTAACCTAGAGGTAACCTCAAATTGGTGTTTTTCCGAAACCTTATGAAACCCTTCTGCTTGGGATTCCATAACTTCCCGAAAGAGTTCCTGATCCACTTTGGCAGACGACATTTGTCTTTCCACAGCCCATTCTAAATTCTCTTGTCCTTGCGCCAATTGTTGTATGAGGTTTTTCATCTTATATCAAATGGAGAGCTGCCCGCATTCTCTACCGCGTGTCGTATAAGCAGGACTTATGACTCACACAACAGTATATTAGTCTCGAAATATATGTATTTCACTTTATGGTATAATGAAACTCAGGTAGTAAATATTCTACCTTCTCTTCTTTCTGTAGATGCTGGGAGGATCGTTCCACCAGTTCAGGGATGACCCGAGGAAGAAGTCACAGGTAGGTGAACTTGTGTTTTTTTTCCAAGTAACTACTTAACAAAGTCACCATCACCGTCACCACGTGAAGAAAAAAACTCAAAAACATTTGGGGAATTGTGTAGGTTTATACGGAGTCCAAACCAGGGCTTTTAAAATAGCCACCTTCACCAATGTGTACATAAGGCGCAATTCGAAATGTGCACTTTTATTTCATGGCCCAACAACAATGACACCGATACCGCCATGAGGAATGTTCCCCGATACCCACCGGGTCTCCAATACTACCCTCCCACCTCTTTCCCAGGAGACGAGCGCGTACCTGTGCTAGCCATGCTCCTCCAGCAGCGTGGCTGGTTGGTGAGTTCAACCAGTGGCCTCTTGGTTTCTTTGGGTCATCAGCTGGGCTTGCTTCTCTAGGTTCTCTCCATCCTCCCTCCTCCTGGCTCCCGAGGGTAGGCTCCTCACGGTAGCAGTGTTCACTTCCCGACGGAATCCTCTCTTCAAACTCCAGGTTCTCTGCACTTTCTTCCTTTCCGACGTGCACACCAAACTCTGTCTCGTTCCAGGTTTTAAAGGGGCCATGTCTCATTGACGTTTCTGGTGTTTCTTACCCGCTGCTTCCATTAAGCTCCGGGGCGGGACTTCCGGTTGTGTCTCGCACCCAGGGACGTCTGAAACAGGAAAACAGGGATTTTACTGTACTCGTCCTGCACATGCCATGGGAGATCATCTTCTATGTCTTCCTGGAGAGAGGTGAGGTCCCTGACATCCTCACAACATGCTACTACTTAAAGGAAAGAGATCAATCACTCCCATAGGTAAGGATTTTGCACAGCGAGATTGGTGATACTAGGATACTATGGCCTGACAGCCATAGTGCTGGCAATTGCAGTCATTGCTTTTAAAACGATGTTCTTTAATTTCCTGAAGGTGATTGGAATCAGCTACTGCTTTGATGTAGGAATTAATTATATGTGATGCACTATATATCAAATTGCCATATTTAGGGAACAGAAGTATTTCATATTTTAGAACTAGATTGGTTTAGGTTTACAGGGACTATCTTTCTTTCTTTCCCTCACCTATCACTAGCAATTTTCCTAAACACTGTTTATTGACTTGAATGTCATTGGGCCCGCTGCATGAAGTGAAAAGTTGACAGTAGCAATGAAATCTCAAGTTATTCTGGGGCAGATGTAAATAATTCGTGCTGACCTGTTTTCGCCATGTATTCTAGCAACCAGAGTTTTGTTCGTCTAATTTGAAACCCATGACTTCATGAATACAAAGAAAGAGGTAGGTGTAGGAGTGCCATTCACACACATATATTCATGTATTACTTAAGGGATATTCACCATCCTCAGCACTTCCCCAACTAAATGGCTCACAGTATCTGCTCCAAAGTTGTCTCAATGCCATGTGTGGTATCTTCAGCCCGTCTTCAGTCAGTCTTGGTCTTTCTAGTCAACACTGTATTGGAGCTCTAATTAATCAATTAAGAGGGTCATTTGCAGGAACAGGACTATCAGAATCTGTTTTTCGCTTAATCCAAGGCTATTTATAAACTGCACACAACAAGTTATCACCTTGGGTGTCTATTTAAAAATATGTAATTTCACTGTTGAAAACTAAGGGCTTGATTATGAGTTCGGCAGTACCACCTCTGCTGTTGCATTGGCGTCGGATTCACCGCCACCAACTAGGCGGTCCGCCCGTCATATTACGATGTTGTCAGATTGTTGTTCGAAAGACCGCCGAAGCACCGCCGACACCGACAGCCAATCCCCAATCGATTCAATGTTGGTTAGGGGAAAGCAGCTGCCATAGGGAAGTTTCACCGCCATCCGAATTACAAGTTGGATTTCCGACTCGCACACCGTGGTGGTGGGACCACCTGCTCTAAGTTGGTGGAATCGAAGGATTTGGGTTGCATACGCATCCATTTCCTTTTCTTCCCTTCAGTCTCTGACGTGGGTCACTTCCTCCAGGTCCTCCCTTCACAGCAGTATCTTGACCCTGGAAAAAACATCCTTGTTGGCGCCGAAATCTAGGTAGGTCAGTTTTGCACCATTTACCGGACTGGGCACATATGGTCCATACTCCAGCAATGGGAAAGTACTGGTAGTAGGTGTTGTTTCACATGTGTCATGCATATGTGTACACTGCAGTCAAAATATACACACATGGATCCACATTTCTGAAAAAATATACACCACCGTCAGAAAGACCGCCACGCGGTCAGCCATCACATCGTAATATGGGGGGCGGTAGACCGCTGCCGCAGAGGTCTTCTAGGGACCGCTGCCGAGGCGATATACGATGAATTCGTAATCAGGCCCTAAGTAGTTAATAAATCAAATACATTAGCAAGCAGACTGACATAGCTCTGACAGCAGAGCAATAAATCTCAAGTCAAAGGTCTCAGACCCAGAAAATATTCCTGCTAGCAAAGTCTCATAGAAAATCTGCAGAGAGAAAGTCTAAGGTCTTACAGTAAAAATCACACAGCAAAAAAATCTAAAAGGTTTACAACGTCTGGCTCCTCTCTAAATAGCATGTCCTTTTATAATAATTTTGTTACACACACATTTTATAACATGATTTTGATTTTGTAGAAGCAATGTTTCAATTACAATAGCCAATAAAATTATTAGGTTTTATGACTTCCCTGCAACACCTACTTCAAGTTATAGCCTTTTGGTGGGGACAGTACATAATTAAGAATGTGAGCTGAACAACATCTTGCTTTAACTACAGTGCAGTGCAGTAATATCAGACGTTACAACAGTCTTTACCCGGCATGCTTTTACGCCACGGACATTACAATATATATATGTATCTGAAGGATGCCTCATTCCTAGTTCAGAGACGACACTTGTGTCAGAGTGTCAGGTACTTTATTGCAAGGTTAAAAAGCACAAATTCCCCAACACATTTTGACCATACTGATCTTGTTCACTGCAACTAGTCTATGTCTTAGTGATACACACAAAAGGTGATGGGAGGCTGCTTGCAAAAGTCTAACCACTGGCAATCATACAGCAGTGGTGCACGTTACTAAATATGTATTTCTATCTGTACATCCTCCTTTAGTGTACCCATATAAAAATCATCTTTTTCCAGTTAATTCATACACCACTAATAGAATTGGTACTAAATATCTACTACCTATCTGTACATCCTACTTAAAGGTCACCCTATCAAATCATCTTTATACCGTTCATTCATCACTCAGATGCTCCTTGAGTTCTTCTTCTGTATTCCACCCATAGGGACCTTTCATCTCCAAGTCTATAATATAATTGGATTCTTTTCTCCTAAGGATGGTTATACTGGGGGGCGTGGCCAAGCCGGCGGCTAAGATGGCCGCTTGGTAGAGAAGCTCCGGTGGACGTCCCGGCCCATTGTCATTTTCCCCAACATAACGCTGCCAATTTTGCTCTGTACCCAAAGCGCCAGGCACCGTAAGAGGCACTGTCCCCGAAAAACCGCTCTCCGGCTGCAGATCAGCCTTAACACCGGAGATACAGCGCACTGCGAGCGACTGGGAGAAGCCTACGTCTCGGCGGCCTGGTGCTCCATGCGAGCCGGAGTGCGTGTGAGGCCCGGACACCTACCAGAAGCGCCTGGGGAGGCCGGACGGCGGAGCGGTGAGTCGTGAGTGGGCGGGGATCCTGCCCCCCCGCCCGCCTGTTTTCCACTTCCTGGCTGGCCCGACCGTCGGCCCGGACTCGCGATCCCCACTAACAATCACTAGGCGTGTGCGGGGACAGGGCCCGCGCACAGCAGATATCAGGGGCGCGGGCGGCGGCGGGGTGCCGGCTCGGCGGGGGAGGCCCCTACATTGACCCGTCAGCCGCTTGCTACCTTCCTGGCACTGCAATCGGCCATACACACTTCAGGGCCTGCAGTTACCCCTGAGTACAGTGCACTTCGTCACAGGCTGCACAGCGCTGCGGTTTAGAGGACACCGAGCGCATGCGAGGACCCGGTGCCTATATGTTGAAGACTTCACACAGGCCCGCGCAAAAGCTGGAAACTCCTCCCGCTGACCATCCAAGCGCTGACAATAGGGGGTATATCTGAGTCTACCCCTACACCACTCTACCACCCAGTTCTTAGCCCGGTAGTCGCCATTTTGCCAACACACGCTGATGTTGCTTTCCTGTACCCAGCAAGTACATTTCTAGGTGTCTACCCATCGCACGGAGGTCCTAAAGCCGCCCACGGTTCGCTGGCCATTGCGATTGGCCTGGTCCTGGGGCCTGCTGCTTCCCACTCTGACCTACGCCACATCACCCCCTGGCACCCCCAGTACGGCATGGGACGCAAGGATCCCAAACAGAGAACCCTCCCATTTGAGAAAGTGGCGGAAAGCACATCCCTGGACTCACCTGAACTGGCCGATAAAACACACGCCATGGACCACTCCGCGACCACCGAAGCAGCGGCAGCTTCCCTACTGCAAGAATGGGGGCTAAAATACAGGTGCACGATCGGCGACTAGACGTGGCGGAGGCCCGCATATCCGACATCGAGGACGGGACCGCGCAGTCCCTCAAGAGGCTGGAACGAACGGAACGCTTACTCAAAGAAGTCGCCATAAAAAACGAAGATTTGGAAGCCCGTAGTCACCGCAACAACGTCTGCATCATAGGGGATTCCAGAGACGACAGCCACCGGCCGCATGGATCTTTTTGTGGAGAAATTGCTCACTGACCTCTTTGGCAGAGAGGCATTCACAACCGGCTTCGTAGTGGAAAGGGCCCACAGGTCACTGGGCCCCAGGCCTAACCCCGGTCTCCCCCCCAGGCCCATAATAGCACGCCTCCTGAACTTTAGAGACCGTGACACTACACTGAGGCTTGCGAGAGAACGCGGAGATGTGGACTGGCAGGGGTCAAAATTGTCCTTTTATCCAGACTTTACAGCAATGGTCCAGGAGGCCCATCATAAATTTAATGGGGTGAAGGCCACTCTGCGAAACCTAGGACTCAAATATGGCATGCTCTACCCGGCAAGACTAAGAATTGATGTTGGCGGCAGGTCCCGCATATTTGACACACCAACAGAGGCGCAGAAATTCTGTCGGACATACAGGCAACGAAACACACAGACAGCTGCTGGAGGGTCCCTCCCTTCCCCGCCCCATAGCGGCTCGGATGCCAGTGCAGAACTCTTTTCCAATCCTGGCACCGGTTGACTCATTTGCTTGATTTCATGCATTTCATGTATCCAACGGGGGAAAATGTTATGTATTTTACATTGTTTTGTCATTTGGCGGGTTCGACCCCGCGCTGCCACCCCCCCATGGTGTATCCGTTGAGTTGGTTTATCTTCACCTTGGGGTACTATGCTTGGGCCACATCAGCCCAGCTAGAAGTTGATTTGTACTTATTGTCAGATTATTCACAGAGGGTTGGCCTCCTTTGGGTTGGAAGGCGGCTGGGTGGGAGAGGTGGGGGGTCGATGGGATTGTATGCTTCAGTTGTTGTTTTTCACACCTTAGCTCACTATCACTAGCAATGTTCGATGCTCACTGCAGTTCTGTCAGGACAGACTATACACTTTGCCCAGATGACACGACCAGGTAACATCGAGGGCCCCTCGGCGATAGCCCTGATGTCGTGGAACGTCAGAGGCCTCAACGATAACCGTAAACGGCGACAGGTGCTTCATTACTTACTCCGGCACAAGATAGACATAGCATACCTGCAGGAAACATCCCCCCCCCACAGATGCGGCGCGATTCGGTGCCAGCTGGGGCGCACATAGGTATTTTGCAAATTACAGCAACTACGCCTGGGGCACCGTCATTTTAATACACAAAAGAGTCCCATTTAGTCTTAGTAACGTTGTCCGTGACCCAGAGGGTAGATATATCATTGTCACTGGTTCCCTCTGTGGCCACAGGGTCTCACTGATCAATGTTTATGCCCCGAACGTGGACTCCCCCGAGTTTTTCCACGCACTGAGCGCCCAGTTTGCAAAACAAGCGCCTCAAAAGCTATTATTGGGAGGGGACCTCAACTTATTATTGGACCCTAGGATTGACAGCACCTCCCGAGTCCCTGACCCTAAACCACGGGCACGGCGAGCCCTGAGGGACCTCTGTGACCAATATACACTTGCAGATATCTGGCGGAGCCGTAATCCTACTCTAAACGAGTACACTCACTATTCTGGTCAACATAACACCTGGACCAGGATAGACTATTGGCTGCTTTCCCCTGAATTTACAGACTGGTTCGATTCCCACACGACGCTCCCTAGGACATACTCTGACCACTCCCCGATAGTGTTACATTTGAAACTCCCACGACCAGAGGGGTACGAACGGCAATGGCGCTTCCCGGGTAGAGCCCTACAGGACGAACTATTCAAGGCGGAAGTATGAGAAGCTATCGAAGACTATTTCGAGATTAACACTGGCTCGGTGGACTCCCGGGCGGTACTGTGGGAGGGTTTCAAGGCCGTTATTAGAGGGGTCTGTATCTCTAAACATGCCGGGGTGCTCAGAGATCTCTGCAACACGATGTCCCGTATTGAACGTGACATCGCTGCATTAGACTCCAAATCCTCGGGGACCCCGAACCCTCTTGACCAGGCAACAAGGCTAGCCCTTTTGTCCGATTATAGAGACACTGCAGACCGGGAGATATTGTACCTGGGGAAATATCACACAGCCCGACGTTATGGGGAGGGGGAGAGACCGGGGAGAGTGTTGGCACAAATGCTGAGGCCGCCGTACAGTAAATCATACATCACTGCACATCATTCCACCACGGCCACTTACCACTACATCCGCTGTCCGCGACGAGTTCCTAGAATATTATACCACACTTTACACTTCCAGGGTTGGGCCTGACAGTACAGCCCAGACAAACTACCTCTCAGAGATCGCGCTGGTGTATCTGGAGAAGCATATGCAAGACTTCTTGGCGGAACCCATTTCAGTGGCAGACGTCACGCTTGCCATCGACACTCTCCGGGGCACCACAGCCCCTGGGTTAGACGGCTTCACAGGGGATTTTTACAAGGAGTACAAAGACCTTCTGGCCCCGCAGCTCATTGAAGTCTATGCGGAGGCATTAGAAAAACAGATACTCCCCCCACGCTACGAGAGGCCGTAATAATTCTCCTTCCAAAGCCCGGAAAAGACCCTAGACATTGCGGGTCCTATCGCCCCCTATCCCTACTCAATTTGGATTACAAAATTTTGGCTAAAGTGATTGCGAATAGGCTGTCTCAATTAATGGAGTACATTATCTCCCCGGTGCAATCCGGCTTTGTACCTCACCGGTCTACCTCTCTGAACCTACGTACGCTGTTCGCGGTACTACACAGAATAAAACCGGAAACCCCTGCGGCCGCTATATTGCTGGATGCGGAGAAAGCATTCGACTCCTTGGAGTGGCCATTCATCATCGAAGTGATGAGACGCATGGGCATGCCATTTGGTTTCATTGCCACGGTTGCTCTACTCTACGGCAACCCCACAGCGAGACTCCGTTTAAATGGCACGCTTTCCAGACCCTTTCGGCTTTTTCGTGGAACTCGACAGGGCTGTCCCTTATCCCCACTCCTGTTTATATTGGCTATGGATCCACTGATCAGGCATTTTCAAGAACGCCACTTGCACCGGGGGCTGCAGTTTAATACCGGCCCTCTCCTTGTTTCCCTATATGCAGATGATACCATCTTATACGTCCGGGAACCACATATCAACTTAACACCCCTCATTAGGGAAATTCTCCGCTTTGGTAGATTCTCAGGGCTAGGCATAAACTGGCACAAGTCCATTATTTTTCCGCTAACCACGAGCACGGTACCGTGGGAATGTGAATTCCCCCTTGAATGGTGCCACGATTCGGTAAAATATCTCGGGATACACATTCACCTAGACACCACTCACATCATACGCTTAAACTATGGGCATGCCGTTCACACTTTGGAAACGCAGGTCGATAAATGGCTGAGGTTACCACTATCACTAGCGGGTCGGGTTGCAATTTTAAAGATGGTGGTCCTTCCCAAATTTCTGTACTTCTTCAACAACATTCCCATACCCCTCACTGACGGTTTCTTTCGTACACTACGATCACACATCACCCGGCTGGTCTGGGGAGGGAAGCAGCCACGCATCCGCTGGTCCATCTTTACATTGCCGTACGAAAGAGGAGGGTATAATGTCCCGGACTTCCAATTATATTATTTAGTAGCACAATGCCGCTACGCGCACGCTTGGTTCCACCTGGACGCGTGAATACCGTTTCTACGTCCGGAGGCGGATCTTGTTCTCCCCGACAAACTGTCTGCGGTGCTTCCCAGGGGCTTTCCTCGAGACCCACGTGACATTCAAATGTATCTACCACCTCCTGGGCTTGGGGAAAATTGAGGAAACTCACCGGCGCTACGACCCTATATTCTTCCTCCCTTCCTCTGCCAAACGCTAGATGGCTCCCAATCTCCGGGGAGGGCCTGGTGCAGCGCACACTGACTACACTAGACGTCGACAAAATAGGAGATCTCTACACTGGGGGACATGTATTTGCACTTGACGAAGACACAAGGTACGCTAACTGCAGTTTCATGACCCGATTTATTATGACCCGTGTACGATCGGCCCTGCGGGCTACGCTCCACACATTTCGTATTGAACCTGACTCATTTTCCCCACTCACACTAGTGATAGAGAATCCTGACGGGGCTCGCCTCATCTCCAAAATGTACAAAGCTAGCGCCCGTATGAAACCAGTGTGTGACGCTAAACTTCGACAAGCCTGGGAGACAGATATTGGCGGGCAAATAACAGACGAACAATGGTCAAAATGCTGCGCGGCCACCAAAGAAATATCCCTTAATAGCAGACACAAGCTGCTTCATTTTAAATTCCTTCGACGTGCCTATTTTACACCTGCCAAGGCGCACAGGATAGACGCCGCTAGGCCCCATACATGTTTAAAATGCACCGCACCTCACGCCGATTTCATACACTTGGATTGGTCTTGCCCCCGATTACAGTCTTACTGGGCGGACGTACACACGACCCTGGGGACAATGGTTGGCTTGCCTCTCAATCCTATCCCGGAGAATGCGCTGTTAGGATACACGGTGCAGTTCCCAAAAAAGGTCAGAAGCCTTGCCTCACTGGGCCTACTCTTGGCCAAAAGAGAGGTTGCCATACATTGGGGTAGGAAGACAGTTCCCAAAGTGCAGGACTGGTTGCGCAGTTTAGCTTATTGTAATGTCAATGCGGAGACCTATGCCAGTCTTATGCCGTCAACATCCCGCCCCAGAGATATATGGGGTCCATTTCGGGAATATATAGCAGCTGCTAAGCAGGCCTCCAGCTCTCAGGCAGAAAACGGTATTGTGCCAGACGGAGTGGGATGATCGGACCGGACTTATATTGTTGAACTTGACAGAACTAATATTCGGAGTGTTGTACCTCTAGGTATCTATGCTGAATGTCATGTCAGATTTGAGGAGTTGTGCATAAGGGAAGTGTTGTGTGGGCGGGCTGGGGGCGAGTCCTCCTGATTCGGATAAGTGGTAACACGAGACTGCATTATTCTTACTGTCGTAGCTGCAACTGTTATTGAACTGTCAGGAGCGACATGTAAAGCTTGCAAAATGATTGTATACGACACTATGAGCAAGGTACTTGTTACAAAATATGTTTGTTTCATATCTGAAAATAAAGTTTAAAAAAAAAAAGGATGGTTATACTGCCCCCACCCCCCACCCAGTGTTACGCGGTATATGTTCTATAGCAAAATATGCCAATTTGGTCCTGGCACTAAAATGTGATTCTTTAAAATGCCTAGCCATTGGGTAATGGGGATCATTGTCATCTATGGCCAGTGTATGTTCCTGCATGAATTGTGCTATATGTGTATGATTGTGCATGCGTATGTATACAGATATAGGTATGTATATTTTTTTTTAATGTGTATATGAATATCTATCTCTCTCTCTCTGTATATATATATATGGTTAGGACCTAGTTACCATAGGAAGAAAATATTTTGGTTTGATAACTTTGATGCCAGTTGACGAATCATCATGAATCTTTCCAAGGAAAACAGTGATCCACCTTAGCTCCTTCTTTGAAATTTTCAGGGTGATCCATCAAGCAGGGGCTGAGAAGAATGAGGGGTTCCAAAATGCAGTTTCTCCATGCAATTTCCAAAGGAATTATTTAACAGCGCTACAGCCTAAACGGCTGAACAGAATAACATGAAATTTTCCATAAAGCTAAATCTTGACCCAGAAAGTGCTCCTTTTGTGATTTGGTGGAAATCTGTTGTGTAGTTATGGAGAAATTTACGTGCAAAATTTATGTGTATCTGGACGGTTGAGTTTGCAGTACTCCAGCGAAAGTCCAGTGGATGCTGAACTTTAAATAACAGAGCAACTTGATTGGCTAAGAGGGCCTCTTTTTCTGTTGGCCGTCTCGCTCCTGTGGGAGCGAGAAGCTCCCATGAGTCCTGAGGAAGCTCATATTTTGATTTGCTGGGTGCAACATGAGAAGAAATGCTGCGGCTACCATTTCAGGACGCAGATCTTGGTCCCTGTGCACTGAAAATGAAAAATAATAAGGTATAAGGGACTGGGTAGGGGTACCTTCATCCCACAGACCTTGTGAGTTGGTCCTAGAGTAACCCCCCTCCCCCTTGTGCAAATTTTTATAATCTTTTTTGGGTTGCCATGATCCCAAGGGACTCTTGCAGGATTCAGCGGGACTCCCCTTTTCCTGCAAAAGTCCCACAGGTCAGCAGAGGCTGCACATGCTACTGCAAGAGTTCAGCTGGATCAGAAAACAATTTTAACACAAAGTGGAGGGGCATAAGTATCTGTGATGGGTTGGCCGTGTACGGGCTGTTGGCAGTTGGCAGTGCGGCTAACCCATGCCGATGGCCATGTGCGGTGGGTGGTTGGCATAGTTACGTATGGTAATAAAACATTACTTTACGCTAAAATACCCCAGGAATTCACTGAAAAAAAACTGTGGTTAAAGATGTCATAGGCAGGTATGGTAATAATATCTTAATTTGCATTAATAAAACTTCATAAATTCACTGAAAAAAGCAAAGGTTTAAGTGACGTTATAGTTAGGTGAAAATGTCAGTTTAAATGTAACATTTGAAACTGAAAAAAACACTGAAATTTACCAGTTAGAGTTATTTCAAGTAACTATAACTCGCGCCCTCACCATGAGCTGTTTTTACATCACTCATGACATGTTCTATGACATAATTGATAACCTCACTTATGAGATCTGAAATTACATAATTGATATTGATAACAACACAGTGAATGGCAGGACGTCAGCTTGATGGAGTACTTGGAACCACCGCCGTGGTGGGACGATGGTAGTACCGCAATATATAAATTAGGCCCAGTGCCTATGACTGAGGCTGTATTTTCTTTAAATTTGTGAGGAGAGAGAAAGACACATGCACAAAGAAAGCTTGTATATATTAAAAAAATATGATGTGAATAGAATGCGGCCTAGTCATGCTAACTAGTGCACCTAGATTAATCATTAATTAGTAATCAATTAAAACTCTTTCCCAACTTCACCCCTCTGATAATTACCACGAATTATTACTAATTAGAGCGTATGGTCACTGTATACTACTATACTAGTTCCTCCGTCATTCTTCATTCTGATGATTTCGTCTTCTGCAAGGCGTTCAGATCATCATACAGTTAGAACAATGCTCATTATAACTGGATTATTACTAATAAAACAATTAATATTTTCATTAGTATACCTATACCAATCTCACTAAACAATGAACCTATCTTCCCCCAAATTCCATGTACTCCAATTGATGATATCTCACGCACATTGTTAGTTGTGTTATCAGTACATTTGTTAATAATCTCATTGTTATCTGGGATGTAAAATCAACTCTGACTCCCTACCACATGATAGAAACCACCTTCTTTCGACAACAGTATATCCAATGCAAGGCGATTTTGATTATCTAGCACTTGTTAACCCACACTTTCTCTCTTCACTCTTTCATGATGCACTCATATGATAAACTTTAGGATACAAAAATCTAAACCTGCCCAACTTTGAAGAAGAGCAAAACATGCGGTTTTATTACAAATGTGATAAATGTTTCTAAACACAGTTTCAACACTATCTAACATATAAAACCTATCTATAATACAATTATAAGCACATGTACTATTCCCTACTATATTCGGTCCATTATACTCACAGTACAAAAAGTAAGCTAAAATGAATCTAATTAATTTAAGTTGTTTTAAAATATCCAAGTTATCCAACTGATTTTTGGAGTAATCCAAACCGTTAAACCTTTATGTTTATGTGTTTATGTTTATGTTTTGTAAAGCGCATGGCTACCCGAAGGCTTCCCCGCGCTGCTGAGTACTTTGCTGAGAGTAGGGCCTCTGGTACATTAACGGGGAAACAGCCATGTCTTAAGTTTCTTCCTGAAGGAAAGTTCATTTTCCAGTGCTCTGAGACTGGGTGGAAGATCGTTCCACAACTTCGGTACTACGTGTGCAAGCGATCTTCCTCCCCATCTCATCCTTTTTACCCTGGCTGTACTGAGGAAATGAAGATGTGAGGATCTCAGGTTTCTAGTTGGAACGTAAGTGGTTACCAACACTCTGAGCTTTGCTGCGTCCTTGTTATTTATGGCCCTATGAGCAATACAGAGGGATTTAAACCTAATCCTTGCCTCAATTGGGAGCCAATGCAGCTGTTTGAGGGGTTCTCTTGCGGAGACATAACTAGGAACCTTTAGAAGAACCTTGCTGCCGCATTTTGCACAGTCTGAAGTCTCTTTATTACGTATTTAAGTGCGCCCACATAAAGTGAGTTGCCATAATCCAGACGGGAACCTATGAGGGATTGAATGACTGTTTTCCTTAAAAGCTCGGGGATCAATACCAGTATCTTCCTGAGCAATCGGAGTAAAGAGAAACAGATGCCAGACTGTTTATTTGCTTGGTGGTCCATTTCTAGCAAATTGTTCAACCAGATTCCCAAATTTTTTATCACCGGTTTGGAAACGGGAGTACCCATGTCAACAGGCCAGCTGATCAGAGGTCCGTGTGTATGGTCTGGTTTCCAAGGATCATTAATTCCGTCTTATCACCATTCAGCTTTAGGCGGCAGCTTGACATCCAGCGGCGCAGTTTACCCAAACAGAGTGCCAAATGTTTATTTCCTGGATTAGTGCCTTCTGTAAGAGAAACAACCAGCTGGGTGTCATCCGCATAGGAGACCGATGACAGGTTAAAGTCCTGCACTAAGGTGGAAAGCTGGCACACATATATATTGAACAACGTGGGGCTGAGAGACGATCCCTGAGGGCCACCACAAATCGTTGGAAAGCTGTCAGAGAGGCAGTCTTTGTCTATGACTTGGTAGGATCTGTTTTCCAGATACGAGGTGAGCCAATCTAATGCTTTGCCCTGAATACTCACATCGCAAAGTCTATTTCTTAGGATCTTGTGAGCCACTGTGTCGAAAGCCGCACTTAAATCCAGTAGTAGGATGGCGGCTGAGCCTCCGTTATCCAGTATAGCTTTGAGCTCCTCTGTGACCACTAGAAGTACTGCTTCCGTGCTATGGTGGGTACGGAAGCCCATCTGAGGTTGGATAAAGAATGTTGTTATTTTCCAGAAAGTTTGCTAATGTCCGATTTACATGTTTCTCTAGTACTTTCCTAGAAAAGGGAGTAATGAGATGGGTCGTAGACTGGCAAGGATTTCTGGATCTATCTGAGGTTTTTTCAATAGTGGCCTAATTACTGCATGCTTCCATTGCTTAGGGACCAAGCCCGCCTCTAGTGAGAAATTAAGAAGCTCCATAAGTGACGGTAATATGACCTCTGCCACTTTGGATAACGTATGTCGGGGAGCGGGATCTAACGGAGAGCCAGATTTGGTTGCCTTAATAAGATTATGGATTGTCTCTTTGTCAAGCGTAGGGAATTTTGCTAGAATTGGAGGCGGTGGCAGATCCCTGCCCTTAGTTACCTCCCCTAGCGCCGGTTCGGGATTGATCTGGACTTGATCATAAATATCAGTCACTTTTTTGTGGAAGAAGGATGCTATACTGTTGCATCTTTCTTTTGTGGCTTGGGGAACGGTGTTACTATCAATAGGAGTGGATAGGGTTTTAACCACTCTAAATAGTTATTTTGGAGAGTTCAAAGCCTGACTGATTTGTTCCTCATAGAATTTGGCCTGCGCTTTCTTTATTTCGTTTGTGATAGGATCTGATTGAAGTTTTATATTTTAATTTAAGTGCCGGGTCAAATTCCTTTCTCCAGTTTCCTTCCAATTTCTTGCAATGTTTTTTTATTGCAAAGAGGTCGTCATTGTACCAAGGGGCTTGTTTTGTATGTGTTTTAGGTCTGGAGTTAGTTTTGGGAATGCATGCATCTAGAGACTGGGTGATCCAATTTTCCCATTGCTGATAATCCTCTTCTAGATTACCTACAAACTTAGGAGTTGTATCCTTGAGGACGGTTTCCCAAGTCCTAGGATCTAGCTTCGACCATCTTCCCATGATCTGTTGGGCAGGTTTGGGAAGTTTAAAGAGAATAAGACAATGATCGGACCAGGGGACCGGGATTATTCTAGAAAGAGTAATCAGAGGGTCATTGGAAAAAATGAGGTCCAAAGTATGCCCTTTCTCATGTGTGGGGGTTGATACGAGTTGGGTTAGTTGTAATGCCTCAAGATCTGCTTTTAGCTTTTTGACAGAGGGGTCGTCCTGTATGTCGAACTGCAGGTTAAAGTTGCCCAAAATAGTCATGTCACCTTTCAGAAACAAAATTCTAAGAAAAATCTCAGTCTTTCAAAATCCAGAGAAACAGTTCACTTCTATATCAGGGACCCTATTTAAGGGCTTATTTTGATGTCGGGCAGAATTGCTTCTGTCCGACACCGACTGGGTCGTGGGACCGACCGACACCCGGTCAGTGGTCCCGATCGACTCATTTCAATGCGACCGAACACTGTTCGGTCGCATGCTTCCTTTCCTCAATGGGAGCTCGTGTTACGGCCGTAAACCGGCCGTAACACAAGCTCCCATTGAGGAAAGAGAGGTGCAGTTCATCCCTGCACTTCGTGGCATGCACCGCAAGTTGCCTGCCACAAGGTGCAGGGATCAACAGGGGGCATAGGTGCCCCCTCGGCCTCCAACTGGAGGCCGTGCACCAAAGGGGGCCCTGTTGGGGGCCCCCAAACACGCTTCCTGACATGGTTTCCATGTCGGACAGGCCAGCATTGAAACCATGTCGGAACGAGCATCATAATCTCAAGGGCGAATCTCAAGGGCGGAAAGGCCCGCCCTTGAGATTACTGGTCGGCTTCCGACTGGCCGACGGACTCTCCGAGCCCGTCGGAAGCCAGCCGGAATGATCGGCCAGTTTCCTTTCCGCCCGCCTCCTTCATAACGAGGCGGTCGGAAAGGAAACCGCACGGCCCATTGTCTTGCAGCCCAGTCGGAGCCTGTACGGGCCGCATGGAAATCAGCCCCAAAGTGTTGATCATTTCATAGTTCAAGTACCATTTCATGGGGGTTCCTGATTCAAAAAGTGAAAACCTTTTAAATCAACGTATCTTTCTTCTGGCACACTTTTTATTAGATATGCCCATTTAGGAGCTATGTATTTCTTGTTTGGCACTCTTACTCTTATTGATCGTCTTGTTGCAACGTCTGTTGTTGATTTCTCAGTTGATGATTTGCCAATATTTTGCTCAGTCTCTTTGTTAGCATTCTCTTTTATTGTTTCAAGTACATTTTCACCGCTTTTTTTCCATGTGCATTTGCTCTGCAACGCTCTGCTTCTTTCTCTCACACTCTCAGGCCATTCAAGCTTCCATCTTCAGTTTCATTTGCTTAGTCTGCTTGAGTTTTATCTGCTTCTTGATTTGCTCGATGTGCAACTGGTGCACTCTGGTTTGCTCTTTGAGTTTTCAGAATTCTAATTTATGATGTGCATGAGTTCATTATGCAAATCTTCACACTTCACAGCTGTGCTTGTCACCAGTCTCATCTGGTGTGGTCCACTCCACCTTGGCTCCAGACAGCATCTGTGTACATGCTGCTTCACCAATACTCAGTCTCCAGGTCCTGGCAAACATCAGTATTGGCAAAGGTGTAGCAGGCTTCACCTAGTGAGAGATATGGTGTACTGTATCAGCCAAGCCTTTGCAGTAAGTCAATACCAAATCATCACTAATATGTAAAAGAGTAGCTGATGGAACGCCAGGAATCATTATGGTCCTCCCCATGATAATTTTATGTGGACCCAAACCAGTTTTCTTGCTTGGGGTACTTCTCATACTGATTGAAAGAGAAAGACCATTTAGCCAATGCAGAGATGTTGAGCCACATACTTTGGCTATTTTATTCTTTATAATGCCATTCAAGCAGTCCACCTCTCCTGAAGGCAATGGATGATAGCTACAGTGAAACTTGTGTTCAATATTTAAATCAGTGAACAAAATCTTCATGATTTCATTCTTAAAATGTATGCCCCTGTCTGTTTCTGTAGACGTTGGCAATCCAAACCTTGGGGCCAACTCCCTCAATAACAATTTGACTACAGTTAATGCATCACATCGCCTTGTTGGATATGCTTAAATCCATTCTGAAAATAAGCAAACAATCACTAAGATATACATTAGACTATTGCAGAGTGGTATCTCTACAAAATCTACCTGTAGTCTTCTGAAAGAGCCTGCTGTTTACCCTACATTCTAATACACAAATAGGGCAACCCAATAGTCCCCAAGGAACTGGGCATAATCAATGACAAAAAAAACAAATGTACCTTGAGGAATCATTCATCTATAACTTAATTTTTCGAGCTGTCACATGTGTGAACAAAATATTCATCAGTCAGGGAATTTCTCATGAATTTATATTTTTTGATTCAATCAGTTTTATAGAAAACACGGTGAAATAAATACATTCATTATATCATGTACGGCAACAATTGTACTACTAACTCAGTATATATAATACACAGTAGTAGCAAACACCTTTTGTTTAGAAACTAGAGTATGGGCAGTGCATAAAATTAACCATACATTGAAATTAATTAGTTATTCACATTAATTTCATTGTGCATCAACGGACATGAATGAAAACAAAAAGGTGTAATTGCGTCGACGTTTCGGTCTCTTTAAAGGTCTACAAGATCCACGAGACCATCTTCAGGACGGTAACGTTGCACCATGAATTTGATGGAAAATCACCAAGATATATCTTGATAGTCTGGAACCTTTTTTTTCAAAGAATCTTTTACATAAATTACTTCCAAATTGATAAGCCGTACTGGTTATTCAAACATTTTGGCTTGCAGCAGAACCGGAATCAATCCGTTCTCCACTCGACTAACAGAACGAGTGCAGGCTGACTGATGAATATTTTGTTCACACATGTGACAGCTCGAAAAATTAAGTTATAGATGAATGATTCCTCAAGGTACATTTGTGGTTTTTTTGTCATTGAGTTTACCCTACATGGCTCATCTTAACATGGTTCCTTCACAGTGTCGTAACACAATATGATGGGACCCCCTGTAAAATATGATGATGGCCCCCTGATTCTCCCAAATCTCATAGAAATGCATTCATCTTAGGCTGAATGGGCCCCCCTTGGTGAGTTGGGGGGTCCCTGTGAGGGTTGAGCCCTGAAGGGGCCTGCGTTACACCTCTATTCCCTTACCTACATTAACTTGTTAACACATTATGCATTTTTGACACAAATTTTCTGCAATAATGAGGATTTAACCAATGCTTCTTAAAGATGTCAACCATTCCATCACGTCCTACATCTGTAGGGCCATGCGTCAACCTTGCCATTTACAGTACCAATGAATCTATTAACACAAACCTCCTATCAGTACATCTCTATATTCCATTTTCATCCTGCATGCATCCTACATTTTCACACTTTTGTTTCTTTTCATTTGACATCTCATTCTGCATTTCTCTCAACTCA
The DNA here is from genome assembly GCA_963921515.1 of Calotriton arnoldi. NCBI lineage: Eukaryota > Metazoa > Chordata > Amphibia > Caudata > Salamandridae > Calotriton > Calotriton arnoldi. The sequence continues at coordinate 3,326,381 of CAWUFW010000001.1, read as the reverse complement.
TTTATTTGAATTGACATTTAGAGAAAGTATTTACATTTTCAACTCTTGTTTCTGAATTCTCATTCATGTGTTCTCACAATCGTGTGAACATAACTGCACAGCACTTAGCACCAGTCTGCACACACAATACCTGTCTCTTATGTGGTGGCTTAATAGCATGCAGAGGTCTATCTCACCTGGGAGAAATAGCAGTCATGTGCTTTTTTGCTGACCATGTACTGCTGGATGCTGCCTGATGCCAAATCTGTCAAGTTGTCCCATAGCTTTTCCAGTCCTATGTATTACTTTGCATTCTCATACTTGTAGTCCTGCTCTTATAGTGGAAAAAATACATTTACAAATACCAAAAATTTGAATTTAAGCCAGGACTGGATGAGCTACTCAGATCTGACATCAGAAAGTACAAGAGCTCTGGCTGTGGACCGCTAGCTCTACTCATGCCAGATTGGTGCAATGTATCTCTGTCTGAGGGGCCTCTCTCTGAAATGCACTGATGCATGAATAGTCGAGCTGTAAGACACTTATGCCCAGCCCAATCCAGCCCCTCTTAACTCCTCCAGGGCGCCAAGCCAGCACTTCTTCATAGACTGGAGAGGGTGGAACCCCTTACTCTAGCCTATTTTTCTGTTCAAACTATTTATTTTGCAAAGAGAGAACAGGGGGACTGCTCGTTGACATAGCATTTCGCCTACAACCCTATGTGTAGGGCCGGCCGCGTAGGGTAGACAGGCAGTCGATAGGTAGTAGTATGAAGCACCACTAAACAGTATGGCATGCGGATCACACAGCAAGTCGCCTACAACCCAATGTGGGCCGGCCGCGTCTGAGAGTAGGTGCCAATACGTGTCATACATATGGCAAGAGCAGATGGCAAGTCGAGAGAGGAAGGAAGAGGTAGAGAAGAAGAGAAACAAATAGGAGAGACAAAGAGGTGGGAGTGGGCGAGGGAGGAAGCGGTAAGCCCCGAGGGATAACGAATGGTATACAGGGAGGGGTCTATTCTGTGTCCGGGGGGTAGACTGCGTCCTCAAATAGGTGTAGGGCTCGGAGTTTCGGGGGCTGGAAGCGGGCGTGCTCCAGTTTGCAGAGATGGGTGACAAGTGGTTGCCACAGTTTCGTGAAGTGGAAATCACGGGACTGTAGGCGAGCAGTGAGCAATTCCATGGAGACAGTGTGCCATAGGCGCGTAAACCAAACAGTGATTGGGGGGGTCTCCGGTTTTTTCCAGTACAGGGCGATGAGCTGTTTGGCAGCGCCCAGCATGTGGAGGGAAATGTGCCAGTCTTTGCGTGTGAGGGCGCGCAGATTGTCAGGTTTGAGGCCTAGAACAGCTGTGGCAGGAGTGGCAGGCAGGGGAAAGCCAAGCACCTCTTTGATATGGCTAAGGATCTCCTTCCAGTATGAGGTCAAGAAAGAACAGGACCACCAAATATGGAGGAAGTCGCCCGTGGAGCTCGAGCACCTCCAACATAAAGGGGATGTCGCAGGAAACATTTTGTGCAGTCTGAGAGGCGTATAGTACCATTGGGTCATGGTCTTATAGGCGGTCTCCCGCAGGGAGATGCAGCAGTAGACCTTCGGGATATCAAGCCATAGGCGATTCCACTGGGCGGGGGCTACATGCAAGGCAATGTTCATTTGCCATTTGCGCTGATAGAGATGGGGAGTAGTGAGTGGAGGATGTTGCAATACGTGATAAGTGCGGGATATGAGCCCTTTAGAGTCGTCGAAGGCGCTCACTAGGCGCTCAAAATGCGTAAGTGGTCGAGTAGCTGCCTGCGTCCAGGAGGAGGTATGTATCCAATGTCGCAATTGGATATATTGCAATCGAGCTCCCTCCGTGAGGTGAAAGTCTGCCTTACACTGATCAAAAGTTTTAAAGGCGTCGCCCAGGAAGAGGTCCCTAATGGTCCGACACCCACCGTCAAGCCAGTCAGAAAACACTAGGGGACGTACTGCCGGTGGGAACTGAAGGTTCCCGGCAATAGGGGTGAAAGGGGACGGGAATGTGGTGAGGCCCTTAGAGATTGCAAGTTTATCCCAGATATCTAGTACCGTCCGAGTCGGGGGGCCAAGTAGGCACTGCGCGATCGCGAAGCCCGGTGCTGCCACGGGAGGTCCCAGATGGATCTCCCAGTCACCGCCCTATCCATGTGGAACCACACCTTTTTCGCTTTGCCACGCCATCCACTCCGATATAAAGCGGAGGTGCGAGGCCCAATAGTACTCCAAGAGGTTGGGGCAAGCCAGCCAGCCCGCCCCTATCGCGAGGAGACATGAGGATTTTGTTGGAGAAACGCGGCCTGCGCCCTCCCCAGACAAACCTGGTAATGTCTCGCTGGAGGCTGCTGATCTGATGGAGCGGGATGGGAGTCGGAAGGGATTGAAAGAGATACAGGACTTTGGGAAGCACCGACATTTTGATTGCGTGGAGCCGCCCCAGCCAGGAAAGAGTAAGTGATTTCCATGTTCGAAGGTCCCCAAGAACCGACTTCCGGCATTCCTGCCAGTTAATTTGGGACCATGAAGCGAGAGTGGGGTGAGCTGTAGGCCAAGGTATCGTATGGAGTGGGAGGCCCATTGTTACGGAACTAAGGCCTGGAGCACAGGAATCTCGTCCTGAGGGATCGTGAGGTTGAGGGCCCAGGATTTCTCGTGATTAATTTTAAGACCAGACGCCAACTCGAATGAACGGAGAAGAGCCAGGAGGGCCGGGAGGGAGACGTGAGGCTGAGAGAGTGTGAGCAGGAGATCGTCCGCAAAAAGGGCCACTTTATGCTGTTGGCCTCCGAGGGAATGCCGTGGATGTCGGAGGCCTGGCGGATTAAAATGGCCAGGGGTTCCACTACGAGAGCAAATAATAAGGGCGACAAGGGACACCCCTGCCGGGTGCCTCTGCCTATCGAGATAGGAGAGGATAGCCGGCCATTAACCCGCACCTGGGCCGTCGGGGACGAGTAAGGAGCCATCATCCGAGCTATCATTAACGGGCCGAGCCCGATTTTATGTAGGACTGCCCGAAGGAAGGTCCAATCCACCCGGTCGAACGCCTTCTCCGCGTCTAGCGACAGAAGGCAAGCCGGGATGCTCCAGTGATGGGCCTTGCTCACCAGGTGTGCAATACGTTGCACGTTGTCCGCACCTTGGCGATGGTGGATTAAGCCGACCTGGTCCGGTTCAATGAGGCTGGGAAGAAGCGGATCTAGTCGTTTGGCTAAAATTTTTGTGTAGATCTTCAGGTCCGTATTGAGCAATGCTATGGGACGGTAGGATGAGCAAAGTGCATGGTCCTTGCCCGGCTTAGGAATGAGAGCAATTTCCGCCAGCCCCATAGTCTGGGAAGGACCAGCGTCGGTGGCGAAGGAGTTAAAGAGACGGACGAGGTGCTTCCGAAGCTGCGGCAGGAACATGCGGTAAAAAGAGAGGGGAAGACCATCCGGCCCCGGAGACTTTCCGATGGGGAGGTCCTTCATGGCCCCAGCGAGCTCCTCGCAAGTAATTGGGTCTTCCAGTTGCTGGGCATGGTAGCTACTGAGTGGGGTCCAGGGGCAGGCATCAAGTAGAGTCCGTATCAGGTCTGGGGAGGGCGAGGCAGGGGCATATAGAGAGCAGTAGTATGTTTGTAATGCGGCGCATTTAGAGGCTTCCGTGGTCGCGCGGGTGCCGTCTCCAAGTTGAATATTAGCGATGTGGGCCTTAGCTGCGCGTTTCCGCAGGCGCCGAGCCAAGACCGTGCCCGCCTTGTCGCCCCCTCGTAATAGCGCTGCTTCAGTGCTAGCAGAGCACCCTCAGCCTTGTTGGTGCGATGAGCCCGCAGCTGACCACGGAGGGTAGCCAGGTTCCGCTTATGGGCAAGTGAAGGGCGTTCCTGGTCGAGCCTCTCAAGGGCCTTCAGGTCCCTAGTGAGATTGGCTTCGAAGAGACGCGCCTCCCGAGCTCGCGCAATCGCGATGGAAGTGATGTGGCCTCGGATGGTGGCCTTGAATGCGTCCCACACAACAGGGAAGGGGGTTTCGGGGAGGTCGTTAAGCTCGAAATAGGAGTCAATGGCCGTCCGCAATTCCGCCACGTCCACGGGGTCCCGGAGGACGCGTGGCGGGAGGTGCCAACGAGGCGGGAGTGGGGTGCGTGCAGAACTATGGCGAAGGAGAAGCTCCACGTGAGCGTGGTCGGAGACCGAGATGTCAGACATGGAAGCGGAAACCGTCTCGCCGATAAGGGCATGCGAGATAAGGATATGGTCAGTACGTGAGTACGAACGATGCACGTGTGAGTAGTATGAGTAGTCACGAGCTTCGGGGGAGTGATACTGCCAGGAGTCAAGTAGCGTAAGATCCGTCAGTTGCTTCTTTAAGGTGGAGGACATAGCCCCGGTGCCCTGAAAGGAGCCGTCGCTACGGTCCAGGGCGGGGTCCCAAACCAGATTGAAGTCGCCCCCAATAATAAGCGAAGGGTCGTCCTGCGGTACTTGTTCCCTCAAGAGGGCTCGAAGGTAGAGTCCTGCGCCTGGTTAGGCGCATAAATACTGCACAGTGTGAGGGACCGATGTCCGATCAAGACCTCAGCTCTAAGGAAGCGGCCATCTGGGCTGCGAAAGGTTTTAGATTTCCCCTGCCGGATGACAGGGCCGCAGAGTATTGCCACGCCAGCTGTTTTGGAGGAGGCCGAAGCCCAGAATTGGAGGGGGTACCGGGGGTGTGCCATGCGAGGGACATCAACTTTCAACAGGTGGGTCTCCTGCAAAAGGATTATATCGGGGTGCTGCTGAAGGAGGTATCGCCATATCTGATGCCGCTTATTGGGAGAGTTGAGCCCCTTGACATTAAAGGAGAGGATTTTCAGGCAGGGAGTAGTAGCCATTGCCTATGGGGAGTGCGGTCTGGCCTAAGCATCCCACAGGGGGGCAGGGTGGGGCAATGGCAAGGAGAAGGGGGAGAGCCGCTGTCTTCTGGAAGGTAGAAGGAGAGCCACAGGAGGCGCCCCCGCCAACCCAGGAAGGAGAAAAGGACAGAGAAAAGATGAGAGAGGGAAAAAGAGAAGAAAGAGGGACAGACATTCAAAACGAATACGATCAACATTGGCCAACAGGGCCACGGTGTCCTGTTCCAGTCTAGGGACCGTCGAGGCCCAGGGGCACAGGCAGTCCCGGAGAAGTCACTCTCCCAGGAACAGATGGGGGGCGAGTCGCCGGACACTGGAGATGTCATCTGGGCAGGTGGTCCGACGCCGCCAACACTGCTTACAGGGAGCTGGTAGGCTGTCGAGACATGAAGCACCACTTCAGGCACAGGGAGAAAGTTCAGAGTCCAAAGTGATCCTCCACCAGCGTAAGTGAGAGCCTTGTCAACTAGGTAGTTAGGGACGGAGGGCTGGGCGAGGGGCGATCCCCCTCCATGGAGCGGATATGTTGGATGATGTCATCTTTGGCTTGTGAGGACGAGTGCTCCCCGGGGTGCAGAGAGCGCCGGCTACGGCTAACCTGGGACCAGGAGGGTTTGGCTGAGACCCTGGCACGGGGCAGCAGGCGTGCAGGACTTGAGGGTGGCATGAGAGAGAGATGGAGAAGATTTGCCGCCTCCTGAAGGGATCGTACCATCCGGCGCTTGGATTCCCACTGAAAGATTAGCGCAAAGGGGTGACCCCACTGGTATTGGATGTTCAGGCTGCGCAGTTTGGCGGTCACAGGCCTCAAATCGCGGCGTCTCCGAAGCGTCGTGGGCGCTAGGTCCTGGAAGATCTGAATGTTGGCACCCTTGTAGGTAAGTTCCTGCTTGGAACGCGCCGCCTTCAGGATGGCCTCCTTTTCTGTGAAAAAATGAACCTGGGTCAGGATGTCAGGGAGGAGGCCCGGTCGACCAGGGCGGCCAGAGACCCGGTGTGCACGATCCAGCGCCGGTGGAGAGGCATCGTCGTCACCCCATACCTCGTGGAGGAGCTGTGCCACGTAGGTCATGATGTCCGACCCCTCGGCCCCAATTGCGGAGGTTGTTGCGGCGGCTCCGGTTTTCCAAGTCCTCCTGCTTTAATTGCAAATGGATGTGTTGGTCCTCAAGGGTAGCCAGGCGCTGCCAGAGTTGCTCTTGATCCTCCGTACGCCCATCCACCGTCCGCTCAAGACCGTCCACTCGGTCCCCAAGTTCCGTAACCTCCCTCCGGAGTTCCCGGACACAGGAATGAACCTCCGTGCGCAGGGAGCCGATTTCCGTCTTGAGTTCTGCCATGAAGCCGGCCATGAAGGACTGGGTGACCGGCGGCGAATGCCCTCCATTTTGCGAAGCCATTGCTTCAGGGGCAGCAGCGCCCGTCTTGCCCCAGAGCGCAGCTACAGGATTGTCCTTTGGGGGTGCCGCTGTGTCCTTCACCGCCTTGGTGCGCGTCATCTCACGGCAGAGTCTAGCACCTCCCAAAGCCAGGCTAAACGGTGAGAGGAGGGTGTAGAGCTGTGGAAGGGCAGTTAAGGGGTGCAGCCGTGCCTACCCCAATCCAAAACTGCAGGGCACGGGTCACGGCTAGAGAGGCCTCCCAGTGAGTGTGAGCGGGCGGAGGGGTGGGCTAGAGCGCCGCCGCCGTCGCAGGCAGGGTCCCCCAGCCGAGCAGTGCAGGCCAAGGTATTCCCCTAAGCAGGCGCCAGTAGGGCACCAAGAGATCCTCAATGCTCCGACGCGGAGGTAAGGCACCCCGGCAGGGCAAGCGCGCCCAGACCTCAGGGGGGGCGTGCAGCAGGGTCCCGGCCCAACGCCCAGCACCCACGCACCCTTATGCGCTGTATCCCCAGTCCCGGGGCCGGAGCGTTGCAGGGCCCAGGACCGCAGCGGTGAAAGCGGCGCAGAGAAGCTGGTTCAGCGTCCCGGTCCCACTAGGCCACAAAGGTCCAGGCGGTGTCAGAGGCAGTCCGTTCTGAGGGACAGGCACATCCACGCCAAGCCGGTCCCCCCGTAGGCCTCAGCGGAATGGCCAAGTGCTTCAGTACCCAGTGGACCGGGGCAGGCCTAGAAGGCCGCAGGCGAGTCCCCCTCCGCAGTAGATTCAGAGCGGGTCCTAGCGCTCTGGCCGGGGCAATTCGGGCAGGGTGCGTGGTCTCCGCGGGGGTCCGCACCAAGGGGCAACGTGCCAGCACCCCCCCTCCGTCCGCAGCGGGACCGCAGCACGGCAAGTCCGATGTGCCTCACTGCAGGGTCCAGCATGCAGGAGAGCCCCCGTCCCCATACCTCACCTGCCCAGGCGATCAGCTTCTCAGGAGTCCAGCCAGGAGCAGGCACACAGGCAGCAGGGAAGAGAGCAGGCTCGTGCCCAACTACAGGCCCGCCACACCGGGGGGGGGGGGCGCTGCTCAGGGGCCGGCTCCCACGGGAGTAAATTCAAGGGCCAGTGCGCGCCCGGCTTCCCCGGGACCACAGTCCACCACTCCGCCTCACCGCCCGACCCAGGAAGGGCCCACCGCGGGGGGAGGGCTCCGCGGTCGCTCCACGCACCAAATCCGCTCCGGGGGGTGAAGAAGCAGCTCTAAGATGGCGGTCGTCGCAGGCGGGGTCGCCGGAATTCCCTCCAGTCCCGGCCGCACCTCAAGCCCAGGGAGGCCCCGCGCAGGTCCAGGTGCTCCCCCTCTGTCCGCCGGTCCGCCCACAGGGCACTTGAGGGCAGGAAACGCGCGGCGTCAGCCGAGACCCGGGGCCGCCAAAGACAAGATGGCGGAGGCCACCGCCGAGTCCAGCCGCCAGGATCGAGAGGTCCGCACTCCGGCTCCCGTTCCCACAGGCCGTCGTCCGCTCACCAAAAGGTGCTCCTCGCTCCGGCCGCACCTCAAGCCCAGGGAGGCCCCGCGAAGGTCCAGGTGCCCCCCCTCTGTCCGCCGGTCCGCCCACAGGGCACTTGAGGGCAGGAAACGCGCGGCGTCAGCCGAGACCCGGGGCCGCCAAAGACAAGATGGCGGAGGCCACCGCCGAGTCCAGCCGCCAGGATCGAGAGGTCCGCACTCCGGCTCCCGTTCCCCCAGGCCGTCGCCGCTCACCAAAAGGTGCTCCTCGCTCTCTGCCACCCGCCCGCCCCGATTTGCGGCGCCTCTGGGTGCCCAGCTCCGCTTTAGAAGCTGCTAGCTGCGGCGGCTTGCGGGAGCACCCTCAATGCACTTCTCTCGCCATTCGCGGCGAGTCCACGCCCCCCTAGCCTATTTTTCAAAGTATTGTTCAGTCTATTACATCTGGGTCACCTTTTGATCCCCTTCCTCTGAATCGTTGGAAAGAGGTTTTGGAAATTCTTGCATCACCACTGCTGGATATATGCAATGCATCCGTAGCAAAGGATTTTGTTCCAATTGAATGGAAAAAAGCATTGTTAGTACCACTGCCGAAGAAACCGAAGGCAGACCCTGATGCCCTGTCTAATTTCAGGCCGATCTCTTTACTGCCCTTTCCAATACAGATTCTGGAGAAATATGTAAATCTAACTCTCTCTACATTTCTGGACCAAAATCTGATTCTCGATCCAGTCCAGTCAGAGTTTCAACCATCCCACAGCACAGAGACAGCTTTATTGTCAGTGCTGGATGACCTATGGCTATTGGCGGACAGGGAGACACCCACAGCACTTGTGCAGTTAGATCTGTCTGCCACATTTGACACGATTTCTCATGCAATTCTCCCATCCAGAATGCAGGAAATCGGGATTGGGGTGGAGGTCGTCATTGAGTGGTATCAGTCCTACCTAGATAATAGATGCCAAGCAGTTCATCTCCACCCATATAGGTCAGACATTAAGGGGCATATTTACAACTAAAGTGGCGGAGCGCTGCATTAAGCCAAGAAGGCTAATGCCGCGCTCCGTCACTTTAAAAACGCAGGGCTGCACCGTATTTACAACAATATGGTGCAGCCCTGTGTTTCTCCCTGCGCTGGTGCTAAATTTAGCTGCCGAGCCCCAACGAAGGCACCCTTGCACCATAGTTCAAGGGTGCCTGCATTGTGGGAATGATTGTTTATGTGCAGGAAGGTGTTCCTTCCTGCACATAAACAATCATAAATGGCGATTTGTAACTTCTATGTGTGCTGCTTGTGCAGCACATATAGGAGTTGCAACTCATCATTTTTAAAATGATTGTTTATGTTCAGGAAGGGATATCTTCCGGCACATTAACAATTATACATGGCGTTTTGTTGTTTCTATGTTTGCTGCTCAATGCAGCACACTAGAAACAGCAAAAACGAGGAGAAATAAAGCATTTCTCCTCGTTTTGTCTGTTTAAGACCAGGTTTTCCTGGTCTTAATTTTGGTGCTGCCCCATATTTACGCCACTCTTGTAAATATGGGGCAGTGTTAAAATCAATGGGTTTTGTGCTGGAACCCCCCCCCCCAGCACACATTGCCCACTCCTTTTACACTAAGTATAGCGTGAAAGGGTGCCTTATTCACAAGGCGGCTTTAAGCCACTTTAAGTGGTTTAAAACCACCTTTTAACTAAGGCGAGACCCCTATCAACACATGAACGTCTAAAAAAGTGACGTTCCTGTGGCAATAGGGGCTTGTAAATATGCCCCTAAGTTTTAGAAGTATACCAAAAGAACGGAGCTAATTCCAACATTTTTGAAAATAACTATATCCACCCATTGGCACTGCCAAATCCATTTTTGCTTGCGGCTGTATGAACTATGCTGACGACACACCGGTGGTCATTCCCATGGATAGATTGGGTCCTACTTCCTGTGAGACTTTCCATCAATGCATGGCAGCGGTTTTCTCCTGGATTACTGACAACACCTTAAAATGTAATTCTAATAAGGCCAAGGTACACTGGATTCAGCTCACTACTAGCTGATTTTTGGTCCATCTCATGGGATACCTCTCCATGCCCAGCTAAAGCAGTAAAATAATAGATTTTTTGCCTAGATCCACAATTGTCACTGGTCAGACAGGTTAATCATCTTGCTTCTACATGTTGATCTACTGAGGACCATAAAAAAAGATCCTACCATCCCTACCCAGACCAATACATTCTGGTTTCATACAGGCCACCATCCTTAGTCACTTAGACTACTCCTTGTTTTTGGTGATCCCGGTAGGACTTAAGGCCAGATGTACGTAGCCTTTTTTCTGTTGCAAAAGGTCTGATTTGCAGAATTGGGCCGTTTGCGACCGCAAAAAGACTTTTCTATATGTACAAACCAGAAATTGTAATTCGGTAACATGTTACCGAACCGCAATTTGAGTTTGCAACCAAAGTCCGAATCGGTATTTGGAATGGCCATGGTTAGGGCATCCCTTACAAATACTGATTCACATCAACCTCAAAGTAGGTCGTAAACCATTAGCATGGGAAGGGGTCCATAGGGGACTCCTTCCTCTTTGTGAATGTTGACAAAAAACATGGACCATTGTATACTCTTAAAAAATGAAACTTACACTTTTCATTTTTTGAAAGGCATCTTGTTTTCCTTTAAAAACAAAAAAGCATTATTTAAAAGCTACTGCGGACATGGTGGTCTGCAATTCCTAGAGGGTCGCAATTTGTGACCTACCGCATTAATATTTATGAGGTAGGTTGAATTGCGACCCATTAGGAATCACTAATTTGCACACTGACCTATTAGTACAAAGGTCAGTTCACAAATTACCACACTGGTAGCAAAACTACTAGTCACCAGTTTATGGAAATCTGGCCCCGAGCTCAGGGGTCTTTCTTTCTCAGGGCAGCACATTCTGCCATTCAAAATGACTACTTTTCAACCACTCCTAAAAATACTTGGGGAATGTATAACTTTTCCCAAAGTATTCCAGGGCTGGAGTTGGAATACTAAATAAGCCTTCTGGAATATCTGGGAGAAAGTTGCTCTTTCCCCAAATATTCTTGGACTGGAGAGAGGATAGTAATTTTGGCCTTCCAGTGTCCTCCACGCCCACTGCTGCCCTAAGGGTGCAGTTCAGGGTAAGAAACACGGAAGAGCTTATTTAGGTGTTGCAGAGGTTTCAAAATGCTGTGGCCCAATTGGCCCCGGGTCTGCCAAGATATGCCTCTTCCACCACCACTCTGGAGCAATTATATTGGCTTCCAGTGCATAAGAGTTATTTTTAAATCAGTCTGTCATATGTCCAGGGCAGTGCATGAACAAGAACGAGTCTATCTCAGAACGAAATTCAACATCTACACCCCTACTTTTCTCCTACGTAATACTCATGTCTGCTCTACATTCCACGTTTCAAACATGCCAATTGTGAAGGCAAGGCCTTCTCAATGGCAGCAGCAAAACTTTGGAATAGTCTTCAGATCGACCAGGTCTGCATTGGCAAGACATTCCGGAGGTCCCTGCAGGAAATGCAAGTGATGAGAGGATCAGACGTGGCATCAGACCATCACCTTGTCGTGGCCAGGCTAAAGCTAAAGCTGAAGACAGCATGAAGGAAACCAACAAACCAACACCAGCGATACAACACCACCCTCCTCAAAGATGCATAGAAATTGAGTGAATACTCAGTCACCCTCAGTAACAAGTTTTAAGTCCAGCAAGAACTAGAGGAAGAGAGAGATCCAGTAGAAAGTCAGTGGGAGAAGATCAAAGAAACAGTGACATCAACCTGGCAAGAGGTACTGGGTCCCAAAAAACCCCAACACACTTTACCTATTCAAAAAACTGTCTCTGCTTATGACTGGTGCAAATCTATGTGTTGCCCAAACTGTACAAGTAGATCAGTAGGACTGGACCGTTAGTTTGTGCAATATTCCCATGCTGAGCTAAAGGTCCAGAACATTTTCAATTCCCCAAATGAAGTGTGAGTCCACTGGTTGCCCTAGAATGAAGCCCCAGAGTGCCTCTATTGTCTCTCAGAAACTCTTCAGCATGCAAATTAGTATTGTGTACAATTTCCACAAGATAGGCATTGTGAGAAGCTGGCCTGGAATATGATGTCCACTAATGTAAGTGGGCACCTTGCACCAGTCCAGACAACCCTTATTGTGATTTAGGAGGTCTCAGACAACCTTAGAAAGTTATCCAAGTGGTAGCTGTGGAGAGCAGCCTTCAGGCTTAGGCTTGAAGGAGTGTAAAGCAGCTTGTTTTACCAGAATGTAATCTTATAGTGTAGATTAAATGAAAAAGAACCACACAAAGTATGTATATAAATGTGTATTTATTATATAACACTCTCTAGTATGTTACAGTATCTCCTACACGGAGATAGACACAAAGCACACAATACTTTAGCAAAGACATCACAGTAAATAGCACTAATACACAGTGGACCTCAGGGGGGGACCAAACCATATACTAAGAAAGTGGTATAAGAACCACGACTTGAGTCAGGACAATGTCAAGAGGACGTAAAATTGCTGGGGACCCACAGAACCACCCAAGGTAAGTAGATAGGGACCCCACGGAGAACGTGTGCAGTGTGTGAACACGCCCGCATGCTCCGTAAAAGTCTATGTGCAAGTCGCGGTTGGAATTTTAAAGATTAGGGACCCTTCCCAGTGGACCCTGAAGAAACCTCGTGGAAGACATAAGGTTGGAGAGCCACCCCACCCGTGGATAACGTGGTACCAAATTACCTATCCCAGGGAAGCCGGGTGCATAGGTGTGAAGTGGTGTTGGAAACCGCCGTCAAACCCAATAGAGGACTTCAGGAAAGTGCCGCTGCTGGAAGAGGAGAAAGTGTCCGGAGGAATCCAAACGTGGATTCTTGACGAGGAGTATCTGAAAGCAGAGGGGACAGTGTCTATGTCACTCGGGAGTGACCAGGAGACTTGGAAGACGAATGCCCTCTGATGTCAGGTGCTTCCGGAAGGATGGCGGTGACCTTGACTCTGCAGCTGCGAGGACCAGGCAATGCTGAGGATGACCAGGACCCGGATACAAGCCGTCCCATGAAGGATGTCGAGTGCTGAGGGGTCGGTGTCCGGTGGGAGCACCAACAAGCCTTGGCAAATACAACCCACGCAGGAAATCAAGGAGGTGAACGGTTGGGACCAGCAAGGTCCAGGCGACTCACCACAAGCAGGGAGTCAGGACAGGCCTGACCAATCAGGGGAGCCCAAAAGAAACAAGTGTGACCCTCAAGTGGACCCACAGGCCGGAGGCACTGGAGTCGCGAGAGGACCTCAAGCAGCTCACCAAAAGATGCAGGCCACGATGTGGTGTGGCCAAAGATTGTGGTCACTAGAGGTGGTCGAGGTTGGGGCTAGTTGGAGCCCGAAGATCTTCTTGCAAAGATGTCAACAAGCCTTTGCAACTGCAAAGGGAGGCAGTACCCAGGGGTTCGGTTATTGCAACCCCCACAAGGACTACTGGCCTCAAACTTGGTGAGAGGGTAGAGCAGGCCTCGGGAGCTGAGAAAAACCACAACCTGTGTTGCAGAGCCCACGGAGTCCGGAGGAGCTCGGGATCTGCAGACCGGTCGTCTTCGTTGCGGTGCCTGCGAATGCAGGGGAGTGACTCCTTCACTCCAAGGGAGATTACTTTGGTTGTCCTTGATGCTTCACATGCCTTGGAAGGTTCCTGTATGATACACAGGCACAGACAATGCAGCAGACTGGAAGGGAGACAAAGTCAGGCCCAAACGAAGTCCAACGAAGTCCAGAGTGCCCAGACGGTAGAAGTGCAGTGGTTTCAGTTCTGAACCTTATCCCACGATGAATCTAGGGACCTACACCCAGGTAAGCCCTTAAGTACCCTAAGGAAAGGGTTGGGAAGATTCAGGGGACCCTCCCAGGGGAGGGTCTGGACAGGGGGGAGGTCACTCCCATGTCCTTTGTCCAGTTTCGTGCCAGAACTGGGAGCCAATGGCTCCCAGGACTGGTTTGAACTGGACTATGCACAGGGACGCCAAATGTGCCCCTCGTACAGACTTTCAGGCACTGGCAAGCGCACCCACCCAGCCCTAATACACTAAATCCTGTCTGGGAAGTGGTCACACCTCCCTGTGACAGGATGCCTATTGTTCTGCCTTCCCCTGCTCGAGCTTGGCTCAGCAGCAAGAGGGCAGAAATGTGTCTCTGGTCGGCAGCAACCATTTTGTGCTGTCCGGAACTAGAAGGCTGGTACCGGGAACACTGAGAGCCTAACGGAGGGCTCTCCCAGTGCTTTGAATCATACCAACATGTTTGATACAAAACATGATCGGATTCGTTGCAGCCGTTTTCGAGATGGTCATCGTGCGATTACACGATGCACCTCTATATAGTATATGGCTGCTTCACTGACAACCCGGGAGAATAGACTCCGTAGGCTGCAGGGGTGTCCTGCTCATGCAGGGGCACCCTCTCACTTAGAACCAAGCACCCTGCCCTCAGGATTGTAAAGGCCTGCTATAGGGGTGACTTATAGGTTTTAAGTGCAGTGACCCTTAGATATAGTAAACCTATATCTTTAGTAAGTGGTGCATTCACCAACTTACACAGGCTGCAATGGCAGGCCTGTAGTTCCATTTTGAATGGTCTCTCATGGGTGGCATAATCAAATCAAATCAAATCAGAGGGCATTTATACAGCGCACACATCACCCTAAAGTCTCATGGCGCTCGCAAACGACTCCGAAAGGAAGTGAAATGGCTTAGATGTCAAAAAGCCATGTCTTCAACCTCTTGCGAAAAGAGTTATGGTCAGGAATGTTTCGCAGATGAATGGGAATTTTATTCCAGGATGATGGGGCAAGAAAGGAGAAAGATCGTCCTCCCTTTCTAGCAGTGTGTATTTTAAGAGGAGAAAGCAAAAACTGATTGCTAGACCTAAGGGCCCTACGAGGTTGATACCAGCATAATTTCCTGGTCCAGTATCTAGGACCTTTTCCATACAACTGTTTATGAACTAGACACAGAACTTTAAAAATAATTCGTTTCCTGACCGGTAGCCAGTGAAGGGTTCTTAAGCATGGTGCGGAGGGCGATCTAGGCGGAAGATCTAGGGCCAGCCTAGCCGCGGCATTCTGCAAGATCTGCAGTCTGTCCAGAAGGTTGCTGTTAATTGAAAACAGTAGGGAATTTCCATAGTCCATTCTGTTTATTATCAGCCCTTGGACTAATGGTTTCCTGGCCTCCACTGGGAGCCACTTAAAAACCTTTCGAAGGCTGCGCATTACTCCAAAACACGTGCCAATGATATGGTTGACTTGGTTCTTCATGGATAATTGGTTATCCATGTGGAAACCTAGGTTCCGCACCGTCGATTTGGGGGTGGGACAGAGGCCAAGATGGGATGGCCACCAGTCGGCGGACCAATGCTCCTCTGCGCTGCCAAAAAGCATAACCTCAGACTTGGCTCCATTTAATTGTAGGTGATTGGAGTTCATCCACCTGTCAATGTGAGATAGGCATTTATTAAAGCGTAGCTGGGTTTCAGTAGGATCTGGGCCAATAGTGACCAGAATTTGAGTGTCATCTGCATAAGATATGACATCAAATCCATAGGATCGAATCACCTTGGCCAGTGGGGTCATGTACAGATTGAAAAGGGTCGGGCTCAAAATAGAGCCCTGGGGTACTCCCATCTTGACTGATCTCTCACATGAGAGGTTTTTTCCAATCTGTACTATTGTCACACGGTCGGTAAGGTAGGTCTTAAACCACTCGAGGGCCGTGCCTCTGACACCTATCTCCCAGAGCCGATGCTCTAAAATGCCGTGGGAGATGGTGTCAAAGGCTGCGGATAAATCGAGCAGAACAAGGATGGCTGACTGATGTTTATCCAAGGCCAGCCTAATGTTGTCTGTTACCTCGACCAAGGCAGTCTCAGTGCTGTGTGCCACCCTGAAGCCTGATTGGGAAGAATCGAGCAATCCCTGACTCTCCAGATGGTTAACAAGCTGCTTGTTAATCAAAGATTCCAATACTTTCCCGAAATAGGGAAGCAGAGATATAGGGCGGTAGTTGGCGAGCAGTGTAGGGTCGGCGGTGGGCTTTTTTAAGATCGGTTTTACCCTGGCCACCTTCCAACATCTAGGAAAGTCTGCTTCTACAAGTGAGTTATTAAATAGCTCAGTAAGGGGCAGATGTATCAAGCAAAATTGCGTTCGCAAACGCCGAAATTCGCAGAATTTCGGCGTTTGCGAACGCAATTTTGCTTAGTGGTATGTATTAAGGCAAAACTGCCTCGCAAAATAAGGAATCGCAAAATTTGCGATTCCCTATTTTGCAATTGCATTTAAGGAATCGCAAATTGCGATTCCTTAAATCCAATGTATGAAGCACCAAAAAGTGCAATTTGGTTTTAAGGAATCGTAAATTACCACCAACTTCAAGTTGGTGGGAATATGCGATTTCTTTGAAAAATGCACTTTTTAGCATTTTTCAAAGTGCCATGTGGCGCACATACATGCCCTTAGGGCATGTATGTGCGCCACATGTGCACACATACATATTTCAGGGGTGCAACAGGGTGTCAAAAGGACACCCTGGCACCCTTGAAATTGCATTCTCAATTTGCGATTCTCTAATTGCGATTAGCAAATTGAGAATGTCTTCCCATTCATTCCTATGGGCCTCTACGCCCATAGGAATGAATGGGAAGGTATTCCTTAATTGCGAATCGCAATTTGCAATTCGCAATTAAGGAATATTAAGGAATCGCAATTATTATTGCGATTCCTACATACATAGCATTTTGCAATTCCTTAATAGCAATTCGCTAAAATTCGCTATTAAGGAAACGCAAATGCAATCCTTGATACATCTGCCCCACAGTCTTTCCAATAATACCGGGGCGACAATGGGAAGAAATTTAGGCGGTACTATGTCAGTAGGGGAACCTGATTTTATCCTCAACATGGCGATGGCAACTGCTTTGATGTCAAATTTGAGGAATTCGTCCAAGATATGGGAGGGGTCGGTAAACGAGCTGTGTATGTCTTCCGAATTCAAATTATAAGGTGAAGGAAAGGACCGATGTATTACCATGATTTTTTCTTCAAAATATTCAGAAAGAGAATCAGTCCAAGTTTGAGAGTCAGGTATTAATGGCTGATTAGTAGGAACTGTAAATTCTTTCAAAATTTGATAAAGTTCTTTGCATGAGTTTTCTGCCAGATTTATTCTATTTAAGAGGAAGAGTTTTTTTGCCTGTTTGATATCGGTCATATAACCTTGATGAACTTTTTTATAAATTTCACGGTCAGCCATACTTTTAGTTTTTCGCCATTTACTTTCCGCAGTCCTACACAGAACTTTTGTGGTTTTTAGTAAGTCTGTGAACCAGGGAGCAGACCTAGGCTTAATTTTGACCTGAGTGAGAGGAGCGATTTTATCTAATGCAACCAGAATAGCTTTATCAAGATCTAGTGCTGCCTGATGTATATTTATTTTTGCCCCTGAAAAGTCTGAACTAAAGTGTTTAGAAAAAAGGGGCAGGGTGATTTTCCGCCAAGGTCTTCGTAGTATTAATGCGTTTTTGGAGCCATTTTTAGTCATTATTGTGGGAATAGTAAATTTTTATAAATAATGGTCAGTCCATAATAATGGCTCAGGGGGTTCAGCAATGATTCCCGGATAATTTGTAAAAGGAGATCTAGTGTGTGGCCTGCCTTGTGAGTAGGGCCAATGATCTGCTGGACAAGTCCGAGAGTATTCATGTTAGAAATCAGCTGATCAGTCTGCGCGTTAGAGAGAGACTCGGCATGGAGGTTAAAATCTCCAATAAGTAGGAAATTGTCGGAAACCAATCCATGGGGCACAAGGGTCTCTAATAGCGTGTCAGGGAAATCACCTCTGGGGCCGGGGGGACGATAAATTAAGGCTCCGCTCCAGGTTCCATTGTGTAAGTTATCAAGTTTAAAAATGCAAAGTTCAAGCTGATCTGAAGTAATGGTGTCTAGAATTGTAATCTTCAAATCCCCGGTAGAGGCGATTAGTAAACCTCCCCCTCTTCTCTCCTTTCTGTCTAGTCTAGTGACTTTATACTGAGGTGGAAAGGCAATGTGAACATCCGAAAAGCGTGTTCATGTAGCCAAGATTCCGTAATGAAACATAAATCTGGTGCGACCAGATCTAACAGGCTCCAAATCTCTACTGCGTGTTTAGGGATAGAGCGAGCATTAAAATAAATGGCAGTAAGCAGATCTGGTATGTCAGATTTACTAGAGTCATTAGAGGTGATGAGTTTAATTAAATTGGGGGCACTCAGTAGAAGGGAAATACCTGGATGTCCAGATAGGGCCTCTTCTAACATAGCGTTAGTTCCTATACAGGGTTTATTTAGCTCTATTAGTTCCCTGTTTGTGTATTTTAGAATTGCCATGTTACCTGGGGCAGTGGCGATGTCCAAGGAAAGCAGGGGTCCTGGCCTCTGGCGTCGGTCAGGCGTGGACGGGCGCAGACGGGCTTGCCTTTGGCGCGCCTTTGGCGCACCATGGCGCGCCGCTGCGCGCGTCCGCTCACTGACCCGCTCTAAATAGAGTGAATGCGGAGGAGACTAGAGCGCCAACTTCAAACTTCCGGCGGCAACCGGAAGTCGCGCTGATAATGCATGCTTCAGCCCATGGGAGACCTCTGGGGTACCTATGCCCTGGGTGCATGGGTACCCTATACTAGGGACTGACATGGGTACCCCAGTATCCAATCTGGAATGTACCTAGGTACTGAACACAACAGTTTAGGGAGAAAGCAGATAGACTGGGGCCCTGATTAGCAGGATCCCAGTCAGACTTGTCAAAGATAGCATCACATCAAGCAAAAAGTGGAGGTAACCATAAGAAGCAGATCCTACTTTCCTACAGTCATCATCTAAAAAACATGTAAGTAATTAATAGGAAACAATATGCAGTATGGACTTCACTACCAGTGTTTATATTGAATGGGGACTTTGTGGCTGAACTAAATTGGGGGCTGACAGGCAGCACTCTCCCTGTCCTGAGCATGGTACCTGCCTGCACTCAGGATTGGACTACCTGCCACTGCCTCTCAGCTGCAAAGATTGCTCTTGCGAAGGGACATCAAGACTGCCATGCACATGTCACATAGAGTCACCGGAAGACGAGTCGTCATCAGAAGGAACGCTGACTGAAAAATCACTTTCAGATACTGTTCCATGACCTTGTTTCTCAGATGTTCTCTCAGTATCAGACCCAGTCTCAAAGCTGTCCTCCATTATTTAAGTTAGGGCCCGGGAAACAGTCATTTAATGTGACACCATTTCTGTTTTCTATCTGAAACTTTCTTTCTCAAATACTATGTTGTATATAGAATACAGAGGCACTCATACAAATGAATGCGGTATGTGTGATATGAACTTAATAAAGCAATGGAATAATATTTTATGCATGTGTTTTTTTGGGTTGTTCTATTTATTTCCAGGACGTTAGCTACAGAAATATAAGTCTAACTTTATTTCTTTTATGATATTCGTGGTTGGGAAAAGTTAACTTATTTTTAATTTTTATAATATGTTATTATTTATTTATATGTTTGTCTATTATGTTAGAAGATATGCATAGGTAACAGACAAATGCGTGGTGATTTTTATTTAAATTTGTTTTTGTTGAGTTTCATATTTATTTATGAATCATTTTTATTACAATTTTTAATTATCATTCTGAATAATGCTATATTAAATATTTTCATTTTTTCAGATTATATTGAAACATTGTTTTATTAAAGTTTTGTAAATAAAGACGTTAAATGTATTTTATGTGATTTGGAAATGTTGAAATATGTTATTTCTTTGTGTGGTCTTTTGAAAGTAGTCTTCTTGCTACTGAATCTAGATATGGTAGGCACTGGTTATTATCAAACAATAATAATTTGCTTGCTAGCATTTCATGCATTTGTATGATTTTTGATCGTTTTAGTTGATTTGTGTTAGGGATTGATCAATTGTTAGTTCTTGGTAGTCTTGTTATTTTTTTGAAGAGTTAAAAAAATTGGTAAAGTGTAGGGTGACTTTTCCATCTCTTTCTTAGAAGGAATTGTGCCTCCCTTCTACAGCACTATTTGCCTTTTCTTCTCTAGAAATGGTTCTGTTGTAAACATTCCACCATGGAAATCAGTTGATGGCTGTGTCCTGATTGGTACAGGTGACCAACCCAAGTATTTTTAAAGTAATCCATTAGTGGGACACGTTTTGTTTGACATCTTTTATAGTACGGGGATTCAATTAATATAACATAATGTTGGTGACCTCTGGGCCATAGGAAGAAGCAGATCACAACAAAAAACAACCAATACCTATGTTCAGTGGGCAGACCATCACAAGTACAGACAAGATGCAAGACAAAGGAATTGATCAACACAAAGATGACTTAATTGTTAATCTATCAGAGAGACCACTTACAGAAATGGACACCAAGGTATATGCGGACTGGGGTTTGTCCCTACACCCAAGGAAGACACATTTAAGCTACACTGGGAATTGTCCAGCTTTTTTAGGAAAATACGCTTCCAATTCTTCTTCCACAATAAACCCCCAGTGTGAGATAACACCAATACAGGACTCAGGAATCCTTCCACTTTTAATCCTCCATCATCAGTCATGCTAAATGAATGTGGGAGGGACGGGCGGAAAAAGAAGCGAGGAGGCTGTATATGTTTCTTAATATTGACTTGTTTTTATTCACAGGTCAGGTTTTAGGGTGATTTCCCCACACAAAATTCTCATGTATCCTCTTTCTTTCTTCTAGGTCGTCTGCTTGTCCCGGAGGGGGCCCCTTGGAGGCTCAAAAGCAAATGAAGAAGAAAGTGATTAATATTGACTTGTTTTTATTCACAGGTCAGGTTTTAGGATGATTTCTCCGCACAAAATTCTCATGTAGCCTTTTTCTTCTTCTTTCTTTCTTCTAGGTTGTGTGCTTGTCCCGGAGGGGGCCCCTTGGAGGCTCAAAGGCAAAAGAAGAAGAAAGTGATGGTAAGTATTTTGGTTCCTTTCCTCAAAGGATAAGGACAGATACCTTCACCACACCCGGGTAACCCGAAAGAGAGCGAAAGAAAAAACAAATTATTTAGAGGATGTGATTTCTTTTTTTCTGATTCAAGTGCTCTTATATTTGTACCATCCTCTCCTTGTCTTGTTTTGCAATAACAACCTAGGGGTGACAGGGTTTTTAGAATAAAAGTGAATTCCTTCTGTAGGGATGACTTGAGCGTTATTGTTCTTAGGTGTTAAGTGGCGGCTCCAGAAAAGAAAGGGGAAAGAGGGAAGGAAAGAAAAAAACGATGCCCTCTCTTGTCTGTTGCTGAGTCAGTGCCAAAAATTACCTTTTAAATATTACAGTCCACACCATGATTACTCTGTTTTGCAAACCGACCTGCAGGCCCAGCCAGCCTCACTTGTAACTTTTATGGGTGCTCTCATATAGTGTGTCAGTGGCCGCATTAACTTAGTGAGACCTTTGATTGATAACTACATTACCCATTGGATATACCATCAGGATGCAATGTAATTGGTCTAACAACTTGAGCTATTGCTATTCGTGCGCAATACAATTGGTTGAGTGTGGCAGATTTATATGTTCTTTTCAGAAATTAATAAAGAGTCTCTCCAGATCTCCACCTACACAATAAGCAGAGGCATACTTTTCTTGTTGCCTACATGGTCAGTTTATTTGTTCTATAAAGGCACCCAAGTATTTGAGTTTTTAAGTTAAAAAAATCTGTGTGAAAGGGGAAGTTATGCTAGTATGTCTCCACAAACATTTTTTTTATAATTTTCCACTTCACAGATTATTTAGGGAATTGATTCAATTTTTTAAGATATTCTAAATATTTTTGGGTTAAAAAATGTTTTTAAACTTTTTTATCAATCCTAATACTCCAGACACATAATACTTTACTTTGGTTTTCGAAATATGTTTGGCTACATTAAAAATGTTTTACTCAGAGGAATCATAATGGCGGCCCATACCTCTCCAGTACCATGCATTCCATACGTACATAGAGACAGCCACATTGGAATGACGTTTGTTGACGTTACGTAGACAAGCCTTGCATGCAACCTTGCCATCGGTACCACTAAATACCGGCACTTCTGCAATTATAAACACTTTCAGAATGCCGGCGAGTGGGTAGGTTCTCCACCACGCTTTCTGAAGATGCAAAGTAAGTAGGACCCTAATTTTCTGGGCACCTAATTGGCGATGCTGAGACTATGCACTTTGATTTATGAGTTATGAATTGTGCCTTTTTATGCTCTCTAAATCAGTTGGAAGTTTCAGAAGCCACTCACTGGCATTCTAGGGGGGCTGTTCACCTTTGCTAATGAATAAGGACAATATCACCACTATTGCGTGACCATGTGTCGTTTGCAGTGTGCAGTGCTCACTTACTCTGCACGACTGGGCTCTTATTGTTATTATTATTATTTCACAAATCTGCCCTCCTTGATTACATGTTTACAAAAGAATACTGTTCATTCTTCTTCTCTTCTGGTCATACAGAGCAAATCTCCAATGTGAGACACTCTCCTTTTTTCCTAATATTCATTATTTGTACACTCCTACCTTTACCTAGTATAGGAATCAGAACTCATATGACCATCACTGCCAACTAGGTAGATTGGGTGACCGATAACTGGTCCTGGTGAATTGCCATTGACTACTCGTG
The DNA here is from genome assembly GCA_963921515.1 of Calotriton arnoldi. Taxonomy (NCBI): domain Eukaryota; kingdom Metazoa; phylum Chordata; class Amphibia; order Caudata; family Salamandridae; genus Calotriton; species Calotriton arnoldi. The sequence continues at coordinate 3,303,881 of CAWUFW010000001.1, read as the reverse complement.
AGCAGACTGAAGCAAGAAACATGTTAACCTTTTGAACCAGGGATTCATTGGTATCCTTCTAGATTCAATGTTTGTTTTGAATTTTGGCATGAGTTCTGAGCACAAATAAAGAATTTCTTTTCGATAACCCATAGCCAATTTTAATTTCACCTACCACCCTATTTTTCATTCCTCCCCCAAGCTAGGAGCATGACATTACTCAACTGCTTTCCCATGGCATTTTTTGTAGGAGAAAAGATCCCCGGCAAAGAGTCTCTTTGTTGGGGCACGCTGGGCATTGCAGCAACCGCCCAGTGAGGAGCATGCATCTGATACAGGAGGCTTCTTCTGTCTATCCTTTCATTAGATTGAAATACCAATGAAGTATTAATCCTTCAACGAACAGCACACTACTTTGGGTCCAATTACGATGTCGGCGGAAGGCTATCCGACAGCTCATTAGTGGTGTTCTGCCCGACATCTGAGGCATCAGTCCAACCGCCGTATTAGGATACAGGCGGTGCGACCGATGCCTGTGGAGCGAATCTGCTTTGCCTCCGACAGGCTCAAGGAGCCTGTCGGGGCAGGGGGCAGATTGTAATCCCCAAAATGGAGGCAGGGGATTACAATGCATGTTTCCTACAGCCTTCCTATGGCGGTCCGACCACCAAAGAAAGGCTGTCGGAATGGGACTTTGGGGGCCGCTAGCAGGGCCCCCATCCCCCGCGGCCTTCGCTATGAGGCCTGTTGGGCACCTGTGGTGTCTCCCCAAACATTCATGCATTGTGTGGCAGGCAGCCTAAGGTGCCTGCCACACAGTGCATGGATGTTTAAAATGTGTAATTTTCCTATTGTGGCTTGTGCTGCAGCCCACAGCACAAGCTGCAATAGGAAATATGCACTTTCCGACCGCTGTGAAGGTGGTCGCATCCTAATTAGGAAAGGGGGCCCTCCAACTCCTTGTCGGGCGGTCCTGTTTCTTACACAAAGCCGGTCGGACGCTCGTCTGACCGGCATTGTAATGAGGCCCTTTGTTGTTCAGATATAGTTATACCTCTGATATAAACCTTAAAGGTTTCCCAGAATGTGAAACCCTTGTTTAGTTGGAAATATTCTTCTATTGCGTGTTGTAGCTCTCCCCGAAAGAGCTTGTCTGTGAGTGCCCCACTCGGGAATCGCCGGGGGCAGTGAAAGCCACGACCAGGTATCTGAAGGACCAATTTCATGGGGGAGTGATTGGGCAATGTACGCAGGGGATGTGTAACTCTGTGATCCACAGGTTGATGGATCGTGTGACTAGCCAGTAGTCAGTGCCAGATAGGGTCCTGTAGCCGGCTGAAAGAAATGTATATTCACAAGTGGCAGAATGTCTGAGTCTTCAAGTGTCTATCAGATCTAAACAGTCTATGGCCTCCGTTAACACTCTGGTAATGTGATGTCCCAGTACATCTAGGACCCATACAGTCCTTTTCAAGGTCAAGAACCAAGTTGAGGTTTCTCCCCATAATACTGAGGCGGTATCTATACACTGCAGGGTCAATGAGAGGGACTGGAAAAATTTGGATGTAACAACGTTTGGTGCATATGTGTTAAAGAAGGCTACTTTCTGGCCTTCAAGAGCACCTTCCACCAATATATATCACCCGTCAGGGTCTGTGTGTTCTCTGGATGGAACAAAAGTTATACGTTTAAATATGAAGATGCAGACACAGCATGCATAAGTACTGTATGAGGAAAATAATCAATGTGTCCCCCATTTAGCAGCAAACGTAGACATCCTACCGGGCGGTAGGTGTGTTTCCTGAAAAAAGGCAAAATCTATATCATGTCGCTCTAAGTACGCCAATACCATCTTCCGTTTGCGTGGGTTGTTTTTGCCTCAGATGTTCCAGAATAACAGTGTCAGTTGTTTAACCGCTGTGGTAGTCATGTTTGAGTGTCAGTTGGAGTGTGGGTCATCCAGCCAAGCTGGATTGCGTACATCATGAGTATAATAGACACTGTGTGACCATCTTGCAATCACAACTAAAAAAATCTGAAAAACAATTTATGCTCCTGATGGAGCAGGGAAAATAAAAAATTTTAACCCCTAACAAATTTTATAATTAATTAAATAAAATGTTCGTTTAAATGTATTAATCAACACTGTATGTGTGGGAATGGTAACATGCCAATGTGTGCTAAATAATCTATTAATGGATGTCCGTGTGTCTAATTATAACGTAAAAATAAATGCGTACTAAATAAAAATAAATGCATGTTTGTGCTTCATAGAAATAAAACGTGTTGTTGCAAAAACAATAGTGATGGTAAGTAAGGAACAGCTTAAATGTTGCTTTCTGCTAGGTAATAACTAACTGGGGTACGTAGATGACGGGAGGGAAACGAAAGGGCTATTTTTCTCTATTTTAATTATGTTTTGTTTGCCTCAAATTAGTGCTTCTAAAGTATAACCGAGTGGCGATATAAAATGGCCGCCAGTGGGAAGATGTGCACAGGCGCAAGGGGACATGTGACACGGGATGAAATCGGAGAAAAAACTAAACCTCGTGAGGTTACTGAGACGCTAGGATGCAAGAAATGGTCAAGGCTGATGTGACCTAATTGAACTGATAGTGTGCCGTGATGATCAGCAGAAGACCCGTGGGAAACAAGTTTAAGAGAAAGGACAATGACTGCGGAGTTCTCGAATGTATCGAAAGAAGTTACAAATGTACTGATCGAAACGGATGAAAATATGTTTGAGCGTATGGGAAAGGAAATGATCCAAGGACCCTTGAATCCAAGAGAACTTGATTAAAAGAATGAATAAGATGACATGCATGGACCAATGAAAGAAAAGCGTGTTATTAATGTTGCAACAGTTAGTTAGCAAAGTTAGAATTAGGGTATAAGAGGGCCTACTCTTAGTGGGAGGGGGTCAGTCGCGGTTGCAGTCACAGTCAGGAGAGGAGTTGGAGAGTCGTGTTGGTGGCTTCCAGTGCTGGGTGGTCCTGATCGATCCCTTACTGAGCGGGAGATGCTGAAAGACTGTTAGATGAGACGGGTTGCAGGTAGCTGATGCTGACGAGCTGAAGTTGCTGTTGCTGTCTTAATTTTCCAGTTGAGTATGAGAATCAGGCTATTTCTAATTCTTAACTTAGGTTAGAAATCATTAGGCTAAATTAGGAAGCTAGGCAGGTAATTAGGGTTTTGGCTTCATGACAAAAATTTCCTTTCTGCAATAAATTGATTATGCTTAATAAATATTTGAATTTAAGAATGAATAATTGAATAAAGTTTTAAATTCTTTCTCATGCTTTTAAAAATTATATAAAATTTAAGATTCTTTAAACCCAAAATGACTCAGTGGTTATTTTCCTAAATGATTGTGACATCAGTACTTGGTTATTGTGATTCAGCTGGTCTTAATCACTATGAACTAATTTTTTACATGAATGATTCATCGACAAAACAATGAGCAGGAATATCTTAAGAAATAACTAAAAGAAAGTGACAAATTAAGGTAATAAGATATCCCGGCTCTTCCAGCGGTACATAAATGGTGTTCTCCATTTAGTTCTCATGCTTCTCCTAGGAGTACAGAATTTCATAAGGGTGTAAAGGAAATCCAGGAGTGTGCGTGTGTGTTAGGCGATGTTTATGGGCCCCATCGTCATGTGGATATGAGAAATATAGTTCGCCCCTGGATGACCTATAAGTGACCTGGGAGGAGAATAGTTTTTATTGTACGCGCTGCATCAGATTTCTTGGTAGCAGAGTTATGGTTTTCTATAGATTAGTTTAGTGATTATTGTTTATTGATTATTGATTATTTTGATGACTAACACTATATGTTGAGTCGCGTTATGTTATATGTGAGTTTTCACGCTTCTGGGATGTAGGAAGTGGAACACGTGTGGCAAGAGAAGTCACATGGAATTTGGTACATGGTCTGAATTCATTTTGGTAATAACGCAGGTTGTGTTATGTTAGGGATTTCTGTGCGAAAAGTGTGTAATTGGAATAGCAAATCACGTTTACTTGTGAAACTTTGGCCTTAATTCTCAGGAGCCTAGTCTCCACATGTGTCTTATCCCCAGAGAAACGAGTAAATTGTTTGTTTGAAAGAAGGGTAAGGTAGAGGGAAGTGCTACTTTATCGGCGAGAGTACATAATTCTGTGGTAGGGTAGAGGTAAGCGCTGCCTACTGGAAATACAGGATTCTTGTGTAAAAGGACAAAGCTGTCACTTTTGTTTAGCGAATCAGACTATGGAATTGTTTTAATTGTTGTAACTAACGAAGAAAACAGCGAAAAGAAAAATTGCCGATAAATTTTGTAAAGGAGGGGTAAAGAGTAGAAGTGACGTGGAACAGTGCCGCGCTAGGATTGGATAGTGCGCTAGTCACGTGAACACAGAGCAGGAGTGACGTGGAAAAGTGCCGCGCTAGGATTGGTTGGTTTGCGGACGGAGGGAATTGTTCTGATTGGTACGTTAGTGTGAGTCGCGCTGTAATTGGTCGAAGTTCCGTACACAGAACAGCGTTAGTGTAAAGAGAAAACAAATAGAAAACATGCCGTATTACGAGTATGAAAGGGAGAGAACGTCATGGACGACGAAATTGAAGAATTTCTTTAAGAAAGACAAAAAGGTTGTGACTAGAGAGGGACAAGTAATTCCTCCGCCGAAATCAGCAGCTTCACATATGATGCTGAAATATGGATATCATACGTGCATATGGTTGGAAAATTGGGCAAAATATACGAAGAATGATGGTGCTTTAGCTTTCCCTGAGAATGGTTCATTTAGTGTAGCGGTTTTGCGAAATTTGCGAGAAAAAATGTGTAAGTTGGAACCTAGACCTAGACCAACACAGTTTGAGGCTTTGACGGAATGGGAAGATGAGATGTATGAACGAGAGAGATTCAGAGGAATGAGAGATCATGAGTTTATGCCTGGAAGATTGTGGGGAGTAAATCATGAGGACAGAATAAAACGATGGAGATGTGCTAACATGACAGGAGGTTTGTTTCCAGCTTTTACAGTTGAGGAAGGGACTAAGAAAAAGCGGACTGAGAAAAAGAAACATATAGAGAGAGAAAAGTATATGCATGAGAGCGAAACGGATGACGAGTTGCTGGAAGATATTTTAAATAGAAATCCACCTCCGTATCAGCAGAGTTCTACAGTGGTGACACCAAATGCGCCGCTAATAGAGACTATGCAAAATAAAAGCCCGGAAAAGAGAATTGAAGTAAATAGGTCACAAGAACAAATGAGAACTTCTCAAAATGAAGGAATAGAAAGCGACAATGCAAGCGAATTGGCAAGGACAACAAAAGAACTAACTGAGAAGATTAGAGAATTAACGAAAAATATGGAAGCAGTTACTGTGCCTGTAACAATAGGTCCAGTAATACCCGTTTTTGAGAATCAGAAAATTGATGAACGATCTTTGGTGATTCCCATGAGTTCACAATTTCAGAGAGAAAAAGAAAGGATGGAACAAAGTGCAAGTACAAGTAATTTGGCTAGTACTTACAGACCAAGTCCACCTACAAATTTGACGGTGAATGAGTGCAATGGTAGGAAAATGCATATGGTAACAGAATCTGCAACAGAAACCCCTGAAAAGAGTGGTAATTGGATAGAACTAAATAATACACCCATAGGTCCGACTCCTGATGAGTTAAATGAGTGGATGAAGGCATTTAAAATAAAGGAACCAGAAGAAAAACCATTAGATGTAATCAGATTAAAAATAGACATGGAAGAATTAATTCTAGGAACGATTGGTACCGAAAAGATAAAAAATTATCAGGATGATGAAATAATGTTTCTGTGCAAAAGTATTACATGGAGGGCAAAGAATTTACATGACAAACTAGAAGAAGTGGCCAGTGAGATTGGAATAGACTTTGCGAAAGTGAAAACGTTGCAGAAACCATACAGAGTAGACTTTTGTGAAAAGGATATTGAAAATTTGAACACAGCAGGAAGGCTGACACAGATAAAGGAGTTAATTGTGTTGTTGAGAAAATGGGGTGATGTGGACAGATGGAAGGTTAGATGGACAAAGAAGAATGAGAAAACTACAGACAAAGGTTCATTGGCTTTTATGATAACTGAAAAAGAATCTGTTGTCAAAGAATACCCCATGAGAGAAACTCCAGGTGGTAGTTACGTGCATGTTCCCTGGACTAGGCAGGACATACTGTCATTTACCAATGACTTTCCAAAGTTAAGAGAGAAGCCAGTTGAGTGGTACCGACAAGTAGAGAGGTTTGTAAAAGTCTCAAAAGTGTTGTGGATAGATTTAGATGGATTGTTTGACATAGTGGTACCAACAGATTTGTGGTCAGAATGTAAGATTACAGTTGACTGGCCAACTACAGAATATCCAAGAGATCCTAAGACAGGAGCTCCAGGTCCTGATGTGATGAAGAAGTACGATAAGGTGATTACCTTTTTGAAGAATAAGATTCCTCCTAAAGAGACAGATTGGGTAAAAATTGATAGAACTACACAGGAAAGTAAGGAGTCTGTACATGCATATTATGAGCGATTGTTATTGGTTTTCAAGCAGTATAGTGGTTATGAAGAATTGAGTGAAAAAGACATGAGTCATTTTGTATACCGATTTGTGTTTGGCCTGAAACAAGAAATAAGTGATATGATTAAGCAACACATGATAAACTGGCAGAATGGAAGTGTAGATGAGGTACTGAGATATGCTAAGTATTGTAGTGATGAAATAGAGAGTAAACAGCGTAAGTTGAAAGAGAAGGCAATGTGGGCACAAGTGAAGGTGGCAGAAAAACAAGAAGCTCAATTGGACAATAATAATGGAAATGAATCAGGACAGAATAAAATGCGACCAAACATAGGTAAAGGAAAGGGTCAAGTGAGTCTAGAAGAGGCAAAGAAGAAATGGCCATGTCATAATTGCGGAAAATTAGGGCATTGGAGAAACGAGTGTAAGTTCCCACCTAAACCTAATCCGGAACATCAATCATTAACTCCACAGGTGCAGAATGAGGTAGTTGTTCAACAAAGTCAGGTGCCACAACCACCACTTCCCAACACTGTTAACCAGCAAAGATACAGTACAGAAACAGGATTCTACGGAGGAGAGCAGGTAACACAGTTGCCGCGAGCAGCTAACATTTCTCAGTATTTGTTGCGTCAGAGTGAGGATGACCCGGATGAAAGATTCTGACGGTGCGCAGGAGAGGGGAAAGAGTGCGTGCTTGGCGCAACTCTAGAGGTAGATCAGTCTGGTCCCTTTGTGGATGGAGAAGTGAATGGTGCAAACGTAACATTCCTTGTCGATACTGGAGCTACCCGTTCTACTGTTAGATCAGTGGAAATTCCAAACCTTCCTCTCTCAGGTGAATACATCCAAGTAGTAGGAGTAGCCAATCAGCAGATTAAAACCCCACTTACTGAATTGGTGGAAGTAAAAATTGGTTCTTTTAGCAAAATGCATAAATTTGTAGTGTGCGATTGTAGTCCTGTAAATCTTTTAGGTCGTGACCTTTTATGCAAGATGAATTGCACAATTTATTGTACGCCAGATGGAATCGGTTTTCAGACTTCAGATGAAGATGTTTTGTATAAGGTAACTTTGATGAATCAGGAACCTGAAACGAATGGTTTGTTTCCTGCATTTGATGCAGAAAAACTTCCAGAAGAACTAAAAAGTGCAGTAAAAGAAAGTGTGTGGGATTTTACAGGAGAAGACATTGGATTAATGAGAGAAGTTGATCCCGTAAAAGTGACAGTGAAAGAAGGGACAACTTACCCGAATACGCCACAGTACAAATTAACTCCAGAAATAATTGAAGGAATAACTCCTGTGATAAATAAGATGATTGAACAGGGAATTCTAAAAGAAATCATGAGCAGTCCATGTAATTCACCTATTATGGGACTGAAAAAGCCAAATGGAACATATAGAATAGTACAGGATTTGAGAAAGATCAACAAAATAGTTGTACCCTGTTGTCCAATAGTGCCAAACCCTGCAGTAATTCTATATCAAATTCCACATGAAGCTGAGTGGTACACTGTGATAGATTTGTGTCACGCATTTTTCTCTATTCCTTTGCATCCAGATAGCCAGCCATTATTTGCGTTCCGGTTTGGAGAGCGTATTTTGGCATGGTGCCGAATTCCTCAGGGGTATACAGAAAGCCCCTCAATCTTTAATCAGATTCTAAAGAAATCTCTGGAAGATTTGAAAATGCCAGAAAAATCAGTGATGGTGCAGTATATCGATGACCTATTGGTGGCATCGAAAACCAAAGAAGCATGTGTAAGTGACACAATTGCTTTACTGAACCATTTAGAGAAAAGAGGACATAAAGTGTCTCCTTCAAAATTACAGTTTTGTCAGAAAGAAGTCCAGTATTTAGGGCATAAAATTGAGAAAGGAGTGCGAAAAATAGCGACAGAAAGAGTAAGAATGATTCAAGGAATGAGAGCACCAATGACTCAGAGAGAGGTAAGAATGTTTTTGGGAATGGTTGGATATTGTCGACAGTGGATAAGTGGTTTCTCTTTGATTGCAAAACCATTACAAAAATTGACCAAGAAAGATGTAAAAGACCCTTTTGAGTTAAACAAAGAAGAAATGAAATCTTTCAAAGAATTGAAAAAGAAACTGTGTGAGGCCCCTGCTTTAGGCATGCCTGATTATGAGAAGGATTTTGAGTTGTACTGCAGTGAAAGAGATGGATGTGCATTTTCAGTACTGGTACAAAAACATGGCACAATGAAAAGACCAATCGCTTATTTTTCAGCTGTTTTAGATCCTATAGCAAAAGCATTGCCTGGATGTCTGAAAGCAGTTGCTGCTACTTGTGTAAGTCTGGAACAAAGTGAAGGTATAGTGATGGGGTATCCACTGAGAGTATATGTTCCCCATTCAGTAGAAATTCTTTTGACAAGAACAAAAACACAGTACATGACACATAGTCGGCTGACTAAGTACGAAAAAGTCATCTTGAGTGCTGAAAATGTGACCATAGATAGATGCATGAATGTAAATCCTTCTACATCATTGCCAGATGAGGAAAATATAATTGAACAGGACGAAGTAGATCATGATTGTCTGAACGTGCTGGAATATTGCACGAAACCAAGAGCTGACATAAAAGATGAACCGTTAAAGGAATCTGATTATGTCATGTTTGTGGATGGCTCATGCTTGAGAACAAAAGAAGGAGTTTTAAGCGCAGCTTACGCAGTATGCACAGTGGCAACTGTGATGGAAGCGTCTTGTCTGAAAGGAGTTAGGTCTGCACAAGTTGCGGAACTGATTGCTTTGATTCAAGCATGTAAATTGGGAAGAAATGTACGAGTCACGATTGTGACCGATAGCCAATATGGTTTCGGCATCGTACATGATTTTGGTCAGATTTGGTCACAAAGAGGATTTTTGACATCTGCAGGAACACCTATCAGAAATGGAGATTATGTTAAAAAACTGCTTGAGGCGATACAGTTGCCTAAACAAATAGCTGTAGTGAAGTGCAAAGCGCATAAGAAAAACGAAGATTACATAGCGGTCGGCAATAATTATGCTGATGAGATCGCTAAATATTGTGCAGAGAACATGGCGTCCATGAACAAAAATAGAGAAAGGGAGCATGTCTCTTGTCCTTTGCTTTTCACTAATACTGTCGAGACATGGGATGAAGTAAGGCAGTTACAAGAAACTGCAAGAGATGAGGAAAAAGATTACTGGATAAAAGCAGGATGTAGAAGACAGGAAAATAATGGTGTGTGGGTATACAGAGATGAAAGACCAGTTATGCCTGATAGCATGATTGCAGACATGGCACGGATGTACCATGGACAAGCTCATATTGGGAGAGATGCAATGATCAGACTTTTTAGACAAACCTGGTATAACCCAAAATTCAGAGCCATTGCTGAAAGTCTTTGTCAAAGATGTCTTATTTGTCAGCAGTTTAACCCAGGAAGAAAAACAGTAGTGAGTCTAGGAACAATAGGACGAGAAGGAGGTCCATTCACTAGAATGCAGTTAGACTTTATCGAGATGCCCCCTAGTAACAGACTACGATATGTTCTAGTGGTCGTCTGTTTGTTCTCTCGTTGGGTGGAGGCATACCCCACAAGAAGGAATGATGGAACAACAGTGGCAAAACTTATGCTGCGAGAGTTCATTCCAAGGTATGGTTTTCCAGTCACGGTTGAGACAGATAGAGGAACACATTTTCAAAATGAGTTGATCCAATTGATTTGTGAAGCATTGAGTATTAAACAAAAACTACATTGTGCTTACAGACCAGAGGCTTCTGGGGTAGTAGAGCAGATTAATGGAACAATTAAAAACAGATTGGGAAAAATGTGTCAAGCTACAGGACTCAAATGGCCGGATGCACTGCCTCTTGTTCTGATGACCATCAGAAGCATCCCTGAAAAGAAAACTGGACTCAGTCCTCATGAGATGATCATGGGACGAGCAATGAGACAAGCACACGTACCTGTCAACAAGTTATTAACTATAACTGATGATCTAGTACTGGATTATTGCAAAGGACTGGCTGATGTGGTGCGTTCTGTGTTTCATCAGGTTGGACCGGATGCGACCACTCTTGAAAGAAAACCAGCCCACGACTTGAATCCAGGAGACTGGGTCCGCATAAAAGTCCACAGGAGAAGAAACTGTCTAGTTCCTCGTTGGGACGAGCCACGACAGGTAATCCTGGTGACAACGACTGCCGTCAAGTGTGCAGGAGTGAAAAACTGGGTTCATGCCAGCCACACAATCAGAGTTCAAGAACCTACTGATCGACATGTGAGTCGACGTCTGGAAGTGTGGGATAAAAGTTTAACGGCTGGGACAACAAAGATAAGAGAAAGGGTGCCAGAACTTGAAGATCGACCTGAAAGTCGACATCTGGAAACCCCAACTGCGAGTACCTCTAGAGAGGAAGAAGAAGAAGAAGAAGAAAGAAATTCAGAAATTCCAGAACTTGAAGATCGACCTGTAAGTCGACATCTGGAAATATCTGACACAACTTCAGAATCTGATGATTCAGTTGAAAACCGTGAAGAATTCCTAAGGAAAACTTGGGGTTATAAACCAATTAGAGAAGAAACTGAGCAAGAAATTGAGTTAGATGAACAACCAAGTACAAGTTATGGTGGAAATCCTTCAGAAACAATATTAATAGATGAAGTAGGGAAAGAAGTACACAAAAAGTTAGAAAATCGAGAAGAACCCCGAGGAGCAATAGGGACAGATAGAGAAACAGAAGAACAGGGAAATTTAGAAGCAGAAAGGGAGAAAAACACCAAATCGGAAGAACACCGAGGAGGGACAGTAATAAGGGAAAACAAGAAGGAGAAGACAGATCCACCAGTAGGAGATGACGAGATCATAAGTTTCAAAATAAGAGACAATAGTGAAACAGTTGAAACAGAAACAGAAGAAAGTGGAGAAGAGGAAAAAGCAAAAACTGAATCAAGAAAAAGAAATTGGAAATCAGAAAGAGAAGAAAGAGAAGGTGAAGCCAAAAGGCCAAGAAAAGGAGATAATTGGCCCAACAGCTATATAAGAAAATTGAGATATAGAATAATAAGAGCGGGAGACGAAGGTGCTGAACAAGTAAATGAAGTAACAAGTCAAAAGGGACAAGAAAAACCAAGTGGAAAAAGATTACAAAAGTCCAAAAGGACAAAGAAAGTGAATGCAAAGTATAAGTCACCTGAGTGGCTGTATATTGCACTAACAGATTACAAAGAAGAAGAAAACACTCACGAGAACCAGAGACTGAGAAGTCGGATGGGAAAAGGTGAGATGCAACAAACTTAAAGTGAAGACTTATAGTGCTTCTGCCGGACATGACAATTTTACTGGATGTGACAAATCACCGGATGTGACAACGAAAGAATTCTGGAGAGAATTAAAGAAAGTACCAAGCAAAGACTTTTGAGAGCAGAGTGGCATCTAAGTCATTTCTGAGGTGTAGTGACACAATTTTCTGAAACTTAACAAATAGAAAAAAGAAAAATGGAAAATAATAGGGATGGAAGAGATAAATGTGAGTTTATAAAAAGATGGTGCAAAATGTGCTGCTTTTGTACAGGGTTATTAATGACCATATGGATAGTTTTAGCAATCACAATTCCTATTAGTATAGCTGTGATAGAAGCAAAAAATGATACTAAACCAGAAAAAGAAACTAATATTAAAGAACCAGTTATTTTAAGAAGTAGTGCAGAGTTGCATAAGGATAAGTCAGTAACAGATTTTTCAAAGAATGTTTTTACAAAATTGTTGTATGAATATGTAGAGACAATGGATGTGAGAGATTGTTATGTTTGTATGCAGTTGCCTGCATCAGTGTCAGAAGGTGTGACTTATCATCACCTACCTTTAACTTATGGGATAACATGTAGTGTAATAGCAAGTTTATTTTATAAAACAGGTAGATTAGAATCTTATTATACTGATATAGATAAGATCTTTGCAAACATTCCAGTAGTACCAGAACTTAACAAAGTAAAACCAGCAAAAGTTTTAGGGGAATTCTTTTAGAACATAGAAAATTAACGTTAGAAGAAATAGTTAGTAACAACCTTACCTGTGAGTTAAAGAAAGAAGAAAAAGTATTTTTAGAAATGGTTGAAGAAAGAAGAATGAAATTTCAAAAAGAAGCAATAAAAGAGGAAGGAAAACGCTTATGGACGTTTGAGGAAGGAAATCATGAAGGGAAAAAGATAAATGCAGCAATGACATTAGATTGGCCGCAAACAGGAAAGTTGTGTATTAGGAGAAATAAGACAGTCTATGACAATTACTTTGTAGGTTCCAGTATCTGCCATGACAATTATCAAATTCTGGGAGGTTGGGGATTCAAAGGTGGAAAAGATCCAATATTTCCAGGTATCTATTATATTTGTGGGAATAGAGCTTATTACAGGTTACCGGACCATTGGTATGGAACTTGCTATGTAGGCCTGGTCTTTCCAAAAAATTTTCACATGGACAGAGAAGAAAAGGGAACATACAAGATGATTAATAGATTTACACGTAGAAAGAGGGAAAGTTTTTCAGAAATTGTAGGTGATATTTTTGGAGCATTGATACCAGCAGTGGGAATATCTTTGAATGCATTTAAAATTCGGAAGTTATCCACAGTAGTAGATCGTTTGTCTACAGATACTGCGGGAGGGTTCTTAATGGTAAATACCGAAATGGTTGCCATGAGAGCTATGGTGATGCAAAATCGGCTTGCCCTTGATATTCTTTTGGCAAAAGAGGGTGGAGTCTGTGGAATGTTGAAAGTCCAACATTGTTGTACTTACATTCCTGATAAAAGTGAAAATATACAGAAGTATATTACAAATATTACAAATTTGCACAAAGAACTAGTTCCACTGGAGGTTGAAAGTGTTTTGGGAAAACTTGGTAGAGGGTTTTCTTCAGTAGCAAATTGGTTGACCAGAATGAGTAGACTAATGATAGGGAAAGTTATAATAATAGCAACTGTAGTAATATTGTTAGCCATGGTATTGAAAATAGTAATAACATGTATAAAAAGAAAAGTAAGACAAAATAAGATAAAAAGAAATAACAGAATAATGAAAGAGAGAGAGAGAGAAATGGGTGAAATTGAGTTGGAGAAAATGAAAGAAAGCATGTATAAGGAGACTAAAAGGCAAGATGAAGAAGAAACAGATGTGTAGATAACAGAAAGCAAAGGATGAAAGACATGCTGCCTGAAAAGAAGTATGACTTGGGTTTTATGTGGTGATTTAAAAATCACCAAAGGGGGAGTTGATGGAGCAGGGAAAATAATTTTTTTTAACCCCTAACAAATTTTATAATTAATTAAATAAAATGTTCGTTTAAATGTATTAATCAACACTGTATGTGTGGGAATGGTAACATGCCAATGTGTGTGCTAAATAATCTATTAATGGATGTCCGTGTGTCTAATTATAACGTAAAAATAAATGCGTACTAATTAAAAATAAATGCATGTTTGTGCTTCATAGAAATAAAACGTGTTGTTGCAAAAACAATAGTGATGGTAAGTAAGGAACAGCTTAAATGTTGCTTTCTGCTAGGTAATAACTAACTGGGGTACGTAGATGACGGGAGGGAAACGAAAGGGCTATTTTTCTCTATTTTAATTATGTTTTGTTTGCCTCAAATTAGTGCTTCTAAAGTATAACCGAGTGGCGATATAAAATGGCCGCCAGTGGGAAGATGTGCGCAGGCGCAAGGGGACATGTGACACGGGATGAAATCGGAGAAAAAACTAAACCTCGTGAGGTTACTGAGACGCTAGGATGCAAGAAATGGTCAAGGCTGATGTGACCTAATTGAACTGATAGTGTGCCGTGATGATCAGCAGAAGACCCGTGGGAAACAAGTTTAAGAGAAAGGACAATGACTGCGGAGTTCTCGAATGTATCGAAAGAAGTTACAAATGTACTGATCGAAACGGATGAAAATATGTTTGAGCGTATGGGAAAGGAAATGATCCAAGGACCCTTGAATCCAAGAGAACTTGATTAAAAGAATGAATAAGATGACATGCATGGACCAATGAAAGAAAAGCGTGTTATTAATGTTGCAACAGTTAGTTAGCAAAGTTAGAATTAGGGTATAAGAGGGCCTACTCTTAGTGGGAGGGGGTCAGTCGCGGTTGCAGTCACAGTCAGGAGAGGAGTTGGAGAGTCGTGTTGGTGGCTTCCAGTGCTGGGTGGTCCTGATCGATCCCTTACTGAGCGGGAGATGCTGAAAGACTGTTAGATGAAACGGGTTGCAGGTAGCTGATGCTGACGAGCTGAAGTTGCTGTTGCTGTCTTAATTTTCCAGTTGAGTATGAGAATCAGGCTATTTCTAATTCTTAACTTAGGTTAGAAATCATTAGGCTAAATTAGGAAGCTAGGCAGGTAATTAGGGTTTTGGCTTCATGACAAAAATTTCCTTTCTGCAATAAATTGATTATGCTTAATAAATATTTGAATTTAAGAATGAATAATTGAATAAAGTTTTAAATTCTTTCTCATGCTTTTAAAAATTATATAAAATTTAAGATTCTTTAAACCCAAAATGACTCAGTGGTTATTTTCCTAAATGATTGTGACATCAATACTTGGTTATTGTGATTCAGCTGGTCTTAATCACTATGAACTAATTTTTTACATGAATGATTCATCGACAAAACAATGAGCAGGAATATCTTAAGAAATAACTAAAAGAAAGTGACAAATTAAGGTAATAAGATATCCCGGCTCTTCCAGCGGTACATAAATGGTGTTCTCCATTTAGTTCTCATGCTTCTCCTAGGAGTACAGAATTTCATAAGGGTGTAAAGGAAATCCAGGAGTGTGCGTGTGTGTTAGGCGATGTTTATGGGCCCCATCGTCATGTGGATATGAGAAATATAGTTCGCCCCTGGATGACCTATAAGTGACCTGGGAGGAGAATAGTTTTTATTGTACGCGCTGCATCACTCCCAAATCCCTTTGCTCCCTCCCACACTGACAACCCCAACTTTCAGTAACAAGTCCTTATCAACATCTCAAAATATTATGTAAACCCATTCACGCTGTGTGAGTTAATATTAGTGCTGAAATGTCATACAAACGACAACCTGTAATGGCCAGAGTAAATTAAGTTCTGTGGTTAAAGTTCCTGTCTCTGAGTGTGGCCGAGCAGTTATTTGTCTCTGGAAGCCTGTAGGAAGGTAGGATCCTTCTAGCATGGTTACCCCCACTTTTTGCCTGGTGTCTGTGTGTTTTGGACTAATCTGACTGGGATCCTGCTAACCAGGACCCCAGTCACTGTGCTTTCTCTCTAAATTTGACAATGATAAGTACTTTGGTACCTTCCTAATTGACTACTGGTGTAGCATTCCAAGTCCTAGTATATTGTACTGAGCCACCCAGGGCATAGGTGCACCAGGGGCCTCCCATGGGCTGCAGCATGTATTGTGCCACCCATGGGAGCCCACTCAAACTGTGACTACAGGCCTGCCATTGCAGCCTGTGTGAGCTGGTGCTAGCACCACTCACAACAGATATAAGTTTCCTTATATCTGAGGTCACTGCACTTAAAACCTATACGTCACTCCTAAGGTAGGCCTTTTAAATTCTGAAGGCAGGGTGCTTGGTTATAAGTGTGAGGGTGCCCTGCATAAGCAGGACACCCCCTACAAACCCGGGAGTCTATTCTCCAGTCTTTGTAAGTGCGGACAGCCATTTTATACATATAGTAGACATCAAGTCAATTACGAGATGTCTAACTATATATTGGCTGCACCGAAACTGGTCATGATTGGTTTCAAACACATTGGCATCCTACCCCAACACCGATTCCAGTGTTGGATGTAGGATCCCATGTTCTGGGGGGCTCCCCTAGGGAGCCTCCCTGTATTCCCAGTACCAGCCTTTCAGAGTCTAACATCAAGCTAGTGCTGCTGCCGACCACAGACACGATTCTGCCCTCCTAATGCTGAACCAGGTTCGAGCAGGGGATGGTAGAACAATAGGTTTCCTGTCACAGGGAGGTGTAACCACCTCCCAGACAGGACTTAGTGTATTGGGCTGGGGTGGGGCGCTTGCCAGCGCCAACAGACTGCTTTGAAGGACACATTTGGTGCCCTCCTTGCATACTTCAGTTGTAACCAGTTCAGGGAGCCGTTGGCTCCCGCTCTGGCGCAAAACTGGACAAAGGGCATGGGAGTATCCTCCCCTCTGTCCAGCCCCTCCTCTGGGAGGGACCCCTGAATCGTCCCAACCCTATCCTTTGGGTATTTAAGGGCTTACCTGTGGGTGGATCTTCAGATTCGTCGTGGGACAAGATTTTGATCCGAAACCACTTCATCTTCAACCGTCTGGGCACTTTGGACTTCGTTGGACTTCGCCTTGGTAACCGAGACTGCACTTGGACGACTCCTGTTGCTCCTGGTTTCGTCGTCCTGCCAGTCTTGTACGTCGTCTGTGCCTGTGCTCCATCCAGGTTCTTCTCTAGGCCTGTGGGCATCAAAGACACCTGAAGGAATCTCCCTTGGAGTGAAGGAGTCACCCCCCTGCATCTGCAGGCACCGCAATGAACCTGACAGGTCTGCTGCTCCTGAGCTCCCCCGGACTCCGAAAGGCTCAGCAACACAGGTGGGGGTTCTGCAACTCCCTCAAGGCCTGCAGTGTCTTCGCAGCCAGTTTGCAGCTAGTATCCCTCGCCGGAACCGCTGGAGCAGTACTCCTGTGCACCGTGTCGACTTGCCATTGCCAAGGCTTGTTGATTCTCTCCTCCAGAGATCTTTGGGCTCCAAGAAGCTCCAGCCTCCAGCATCTCCTGCTACCAAGATTTTTGTGCTCACTGCATCCTTGGTGAGCTGCTCGAGGTCCTCTTGCGACTCCTGTGCCTTCAGCCTGTGGGTCCTCTTGAGGGTCTTCTTTGGCCCCAGTGGGCCCCTCTGCTTGCTCGGGCCTGCTCTGACTCTCCTGCTCTTGGTGAGTCCCTTAGGCCTTACTGGTCCCGACACTGCACCTTCTTAGTTCTCGTCTGTTGCTGCTGCCAAGGCTTGTTGGTGCCCCCTGGCTCTTGACTTCCGACATGGGACAGCTCGTGAACGGCTCCTGGTCTTCCACAGTGTTCCCTGGTCCTCACAGCTGCAGCGACAAGGTCACCATCAACTCTCCTACATCTTCGTTCATCAGTGGTCATTGGTTGTCCGTGCCTCTTGTTCACTCCCGGGTGGCAGAGACTCTGTCCCCTCTGCTTGCAGGTACTCCTCTTCAAGAATCCACCCTTGGATTCCACCGGACTCTTCAGCCTTCTTTGCCAGCGGCATCTTCACTGAAGTCCTCCATTGTGGTCTACAGCGGTTTCCGACGTCAATTCACACCTATGCACAGGTGGGGTGTCTCTCCAACCTTCCATCTTCCACTGGGTTTCTTCAGGATCCTTCGGGAAGGGTCCTTCTTCTTGAAAACTGCAACCGCGACTTCCCCATTGACCTGTATTGAGTACGCTGTAATGTTTCCACTCTGCATACAGCCTCCGTGGGGTTTCTGGGTACTTACCATGGGTGGTTCCTTGGGTCCCCAGCTCTTTTAAGTCTTCTGGGTCCAATCCCGACTTCGGTCGTGGTTCACATTCCACTTTATTAGTGTATGGTTTGGTCTCCCCCTGGAGACCACTGTGTATTTGTGCTACTTACCTGTTCTATTATTGAAGTATTGTGTGTATTGTGATTATATCTCCGGGTAGGAGATACACCAATGTGTTAGTGAGTGTTTATAATAAATACATATTTTTATAACTACACTGTTTGGTTCTTTTTCACTTAACCCACACTATATGATTAGTACTGGTAAAACAAGTTGCTTTACACTCCTTCTGGACTAAGCCTGAAGGCTACTCTCCACAGCTACCACTTAAAGAGCTTTCTGAGGTTGTCTAAGACCACAAAAATCACCATAAGGGTTGTCTGGATTAGTGCAGGGTGCTTCACTTAAATAAGTGTGCACCATATACTAAGCCAGCCTCCTACAGAGCCCATATCCCGATGAGACAGGCTAGGTGTTTTGGTCAGCCAGTGCTCGCTCGATCTCCATCATCCTCCTCCAGGTCGGGTCCTGCTGCAGCCTCCTGGCTGGTGTTCGGGCTTTTCTGCTTAAAATGTTTTTTTTGCAGAACAGGCTGGCATCAGCAGGTTGTTAAAGACGTGCGCTTTGCAATTCATGCTGATCCGTAGCCCAGCTGGGTACAGCATGCTATTACAAACCCCCTTGTTGCGCAATACTTTTTTCACATCTGTGAATTTCCCGTGGGCCTCTTTGCACTAAATGAGTGAAATCTGGAAATATGGATACCGTAGTCCCCTGGAATTGAAACAGGCCCTTCTCCTGCTCCAGGGGGAGCACTTGTCCCAGTCGCAATAATTTAATAGTCGGGCTATGAGAGGCTGGGGTGGAGCCCCCAGCAGCGGCTATTGCCCAAGAGATTTATAGCCTCATTCCGCCAAGAACAGCGAGGAGAACTCTGAGGGGTCAAACAGGTCCACCAGCAGTTGTTCAAGGAACCAGTCCGGGCGGCCCATGGCAGTGGTTATGGCTATTCCCGAGATCTGTATATTGTTATGACAGGATCAAAATCTTCATTTGTAGCCATTACATAGGAGAGCTGCTTTTCTATTTTATTTGAACTAGTGGTGTTGGTGGTGGTGTCGTCTTACAGATCAGAGATCCGCTGCTCCATGCAATCAATCCGCACCGCCTGTCTGTCCAGCCTCTCAGTGAGCTTGTTGATTCAGGTTGCATATGAGTCTATCATACTGCCCCGATGGCCACCACGAAGCTCCAGAAGAATAGTCTTGTCAGCCCATTGAGCAGGGCACTCAGGAGTCCCCTCTTCAGTTTGAGAGTTATTTGTTTGTTTATGGGTACACTTTTTGCGTTCTGTTACCGTCACACGGATGGGCCAATCTCCATAGAACCACTGCGACCAGGGGTGCGGTGTCCACTGCACCAAACATCAGCATAGTGACGACAAGAGTGGGCGCCAGGCAGGGAACCCTGAAGGGCC
The DNA here is from genome assembly GCA_963921515.1 of Calotriton arnoldi. Taxonomy (NCBI): domain Eukaryota; kingdom Metazoa; phylum Chordata; class Amphibia; order Caudata; family Salamandridae; genus Calotriton; species Calotriton arnoldi. Next base: position 3,284,335 of record CAWUFW010000001.1, on the reverse strand, counting down.
AATGGTACCCACAGATCCGCCGCCTGCATCCATTTGGAGGAACTGGTGGTCCCTAGGCTGCAGCAGGACTGTGCACATCCTGGCGGCTGGCATTCTCCCAGCCCCGCACCACAGCACCCATGAGGTCATCGGTGGTCATCGAGCCGCAGACCTCAGGGTGGCATCCTCTGCCTTGTATGATCTTTAGCTCCCTTGACTTAGCTGGAGTCCTGCTGCTACAACCTCAAGCTCACCAGCGTCCCCTGTCGCCGCCTGGCCTCAAAGGCGTGAGGCGACTCCAGTACACGGCCGCACTACAGGAGTTCAGACTGCATCTGCGCACCTTGATGGGATCAGCACTGGTTCTTTAGGGTTTGGGTGTGCTGCGCCCACCATCATTGGACAGAAATGGTCTTTTCAACCACTCTCTCACTTCTGGTCTCTAAGATGGTCAACCTCTGAGGAGCAGCTTCCACTGAGTTCTGCCAGCCCACCAAAATAAATTTAAATAATCCACAGTTTGTCTTCAGGGATCAGTCACTAAGCATTTCGTCCTTCCTTCATAGGGGTTCCTCTTTTTAGAACTTATTTGGCAAGGGGATTAGTGGCAGTAACTGCCAGTAATAACACCCTGCTTCACTCTAGTCGAGTGTCTGTGCTACCAATCCTTAGATCTTTCTGGTGCTATAACAAGGAGGGAGGCCAATGGCACTATCCACAATGTACCAGTGTGATATACCAGACTCAGCTCTACTTCCAATTATTCCTGAACTAGCTGCTGTTCCCTAATGCAAGCTCCCACTGTTCAGAGTGTCTATATGGTATTCATAACTAGTTCTTACCTGTTTGGTGGTCACAGGCCTCTCTTACCTGGATGATGCTGTCACTGTCCTTGACATGTTATATCATCTTTGTTAAACTCTCACTGCTGTTGGGATCTATACAGGACTCATAACTAGTTCTCAACAGTTTGACAGTGCAGGTTTCTCTTACCTGGATGCTGCTGTTGATGCCCTTGACAGGTTATTTCACCTTCGTCAAACCTCCTGCACCTATCTCCACTGTGTGGGATTAATTCTGGTTTCCAGGAGTAGTAGCTAGTTGTGTACAGAGGCCCAGACACTGCTGACTGGTATTTCTTTTGCAGATTGTGGGTTAGCTGCAACCTCCATTGTTCATCCTCACAGAACAGACCAACACTGTGCATTGTAGCCAGAACTCCTCTACTGCATGAAGCAAATGACATGGGTGCAAAGTTGCTGTACTGCATTGCACTGGGGGAGAGAGAATTGCATAGCCGTATCTACTAAGACATAGCCCTGCTGCTCTCTTCCTCTGCACTGGAGCACAAACAAGCTTACCAGCCCGATGCACACACTTTTGTACCATACTTGTGTGCATGATGTCTAGCATAGATTTTGTACTGGAAGGGAATTATTCCAGTACAAAATACTATGCTTAGACTAACTTTAAACTTTTCACTCATTACATAAGTGCTGTACAGTGCAGCACAGATGCAATTTGTGAAAACTTAGGAGAAATGAAAAACTTCTTCTTAATGCCTGTCTCAAGGAGGTGTTATTCTATGGTGCAAAATTATGCATATGAATTTTAATATATATGTCTTTGTGTCAAAACCCATGGGTAGTACTGTGGGAATGCCCATGTGCCACCCATGGGATGCTTCCTTGATTCAATGTACCACAAAGAGCCTTTTGTGTTACTTTTTTAGGACAACTTTCCAGCACAAAAAGTTTTGCCCGGAAAGTATATACTTTATAAACACTTTGCATCACCTTGTATGACTTTGCGGCAGTACAAGGTGTTGGTAAATCTGTCCCTTAGTCTCTGAGCCTTAAATCTCAGTAGGTAAAGGGTTTGAACCTGCTTAGTGGAATACAAGCCTGACTCATTTTTGAAAATCCACGTCATCAAAGGTAACTCGAACCTACTGTAGATCTAGATTGCTTATGTACACTTTCGGCATCACCTCTTCATAGGATCATCTTCTTGAAGAATTTCCTCATCACGTTATGCTTCCACTGCTCATCAAATCATTTAATTTCCTCTTCCTCCATCATTTTGTATAAGACTGCTGACCCGCGCTATCACTTTTTCAGCAAACGGAACAATTGATGGACGAAATGCTGAACAATGCAAACATTCATCCCCAATCACAAGGATCTGGGTTTAATTCATTGTTCTTTTGCTCACCACACCACCACAGTTTGGACCCAGCCATTTGCAAATCAGTCTTGACCCTGTTCCTCATGGGAACTTTCCAGCCCAAACAGCAAAGCCAGGTCCAGCCCTGGACCAGAAACACGCATCCTGGGACCGGTTTTGGGGCATCACCCCTCATCAGCCAGGCCAGCTTGAATCCAGTGGCGCAGTGAGGACGGGACCCACGTCTGGGCATATCTTCCCACTTAGGGCGACAAAAGCAAAAGGAATAATTGACGGACAGAATTCTGAACAATGCAAACATTCACCCCCAGTCACAAGGATCTGGGTTTAATCCATTGTTCTTTTGCTCAGCATGCCACCCCAGTTTGGACCCAGCCATGTGCAAATCAGTTGTGACCCTGTTTCTAATAGGAACAGTCCAGCCCGAATTGCCAAGCCAGGTCCTCCCTGGACCCCAAACAAGCATCCTGGGACTGGTTTCGGGGCATCACCCCTCATCAGCCAGGCTAGCTTGAATCCAGTGGCTCAGTAAGCACGGACCCACGACTGGGCATACCCTTCCCACTTAGGTCGACAAAAGCAAAATGAACAATTGATGGGTGGAATGCTGAACAATACAAACATTCATCCCCAGTCACAAGCATCTGGGTTTAATTCATCGTTCTTTTGCTCACCATGCCACCCCAGTTTGGACCCAGCCATAGGCATCGCCCCTCATCAGCCTAGGGTGGCGTGGTGAGCAAAAGAACGATGGATTAAACCCAGATCTCGCCGGTGCTGTCGACCCTCTCTATTCCCAGTGCCACGCGATCACGTGCACCATGGCGCTTCCCAGTGGAGGCTCTGCTGGATAGCGTGTTCAGAAACAAAATCAAAGACGCCATAGTGGAATACTTTCAGCAAAACACTAGCTCGGTGTCCCGCTATGCCACACTTTGGGAGGCGTTTAAGGTTTGTATCTGGGTAATATGTATCGCTAAACAGTCTGGGGTGCTTCGTTCCATCCGCCAGGAACTCGAGACTACCGAAAAAGCATTGAAAGATCTTGATACACGCGCCTTGGGAGGCGATACCCTGCTTTCGTTGCACCAGAGGGTGAAACTCCTCGCAGAGTTTCAAGAATTTGCTGCTCGCGAGGTCAACTATCTTGGTAAATATGCACGAGCATGGATATACGAAGAGGGTGAGAGATCGAACATTAGCCAGGCTACTATGCCCTCAATATCAATCCTCTTTCAATACACAGCTTCCATTAGATGACGGTATGTCGATTACTCGCAGCGCTGCCATTACCATTACTTTTCTCTCTTACTACTCTCGCTTGTATGCCACCCGTTCTCCCCCCACTGATGACTTCCCCACTGATTATCTGTCCGAAGTGGCTATGGTCTGGCTTGAGGATGGTCAGCAGCAGTTTTTGGCCTCACCCATTACTGCGGATGAGGTTTCTTAGGCCATAGACGAACCCAGCGGAACCCGCACCCCAGATATTGACGGGCAATCTGGCATATTTTACAAAACATATAAGCCATTGTTAGTTCCTCATCTGTTGGAGGTATATGCAGAATCTTTAAAGAACGGATCGCTCCCCCTTACAATGCGGGAGGCCGTTATTTCCCTGCTCTTTAAGCCGGGCAAACCCTCTTACCGAATGGTTTTGCTAAATCAGGACTATAAAATCTTAGCTAAGGTCCTTGCCGTCCACATTTCACTCCTGGTGGGCAAAATAATATCTCTGTTTCAAACTGGGTTTGTTCCAAATCGATCTACATCCGTAAACCTTTGCATGGTGTTTGCAATTATTAACCAAATTACTCCTGAACTCCCTGCCGCAGTGATATTGCTTGATGCTGAAAAAGCATTTGATTCACTGGAATGGTCCTTCCTATATGCCACATTACGCGAATTGGGTAGCCCCCAAAAAATTTCTGATCTCATTCACCTCCTATATACGAATCCATTGGCTCGGCTACATGTAAATGACGAACTCACTGATCAGTTTACGCTATCGCGGGGAACCAGACAGGGCTGTCCTCTGTCACCACTACTGTTTATTATTGCTATGGACCCCATTTTACATCGTCTGCAGGAGTGCAATTTACAACGTGGGCTAAGATTTCATTGCAGCCCTCTGTTGGCTTAGCTATATGCAGATGACATTCTGCTGTTTGTACGGTTTGGGGTGTTCTCTGGGCTTGGTATAAATTGGTCTAAATCCGAAATATTTCCGCTAACATACGCTACGGCTCCCTTTTCACTGGATTTGCCCTTACGCTGGTGCGACGATCCCCCTCCACCGGTACCTGGGTATTTTTTGTATCATAACGCGGCGGAGGTTATTCATCTCAATTACCGGCCCGCAATTGATCAATTATCAGCTCAAATTGGATGATGGATCAAGCTTCCTTTGTCAATTGCCTGCAGAATTGCCATCATTAAAATGTAGGTAGTCCCCCGCTTTTTATACCTTTTCCTCAACATTCCATTTCCACTTACCTCTAAAACATTTTATACTCTCTGAAGCATGCTTACTAGACTGGTCTGGGCCAGTGGGCAGCCGCGCATTAGTTTGCAGACATTGGCAAAGCCCTATCAATGTGGGGGATTTGGCGTCCCAGACTTTTATTTGTATTACTTAGTCGCACAGGCACAGTTTGCGTACTATAGGTACCACCTGGACGCAAGACTGCAGTATCTGAAACTGGAATGGTCACAGGCTTGCCCACATTCCCTCTCCGCTATCATACCACATGGCCTATCTAGATCACCTACAGAAATACAGACACTTCAGATGACATTATGGGCTTGGGTCAAGCTACGCTGCTATTGGAATGCTGACCTCCTCTATTCTCAAAGCATACCTCTTTTAGACAACCCATTTCTATCCCAGACTACGGAAACATTAACTAAGAGAACCCTAACCTGATATGGGCTGCATACTTTGGGTGATCTATTCTGTGAAGTCCGGTTGCGATCCGTTGCATATTTTGCAGAAGGAAATGACGTGTCTCATATGGACAGGATTATCCTGCACAGAACGCCCACCTCTATGTATGCCACACTTCAATCTTCTGCAGCGGAACCGGCGAATTATCCCCCACTCTCACTAGTCATTACATGAGCCAGTAGCGCCCATTTGGTCTCCCAACTATATCATTTAGCCCTGATGCTTCGGCCACCAGTAGGGATGGGGGCACAGTAGGGATGGGGAAAAGATCACGGTCACCCCCTGCCAGATAAGACATGGGCCTATTGCTGTGAACAAACCTGGCAACCACCGACATAAACTTTTACATTTTAAATACATACATAGAACATACATTACACCTAAATTACTGGCAAAGATGGACCCCACTAAACCTCATAGCTGCCGTAGATGCGTGGCGGTACACGCAGATTTCTCTCATTTAGCATGGAACTGCGCACCAATATTAGCATATTGGGGTAAAGTTTTTCGCCATCTCGCTTTGATGACTGACTCCGAAGTAACCCCTTCCCCATTAATGGCTTTGTTAGGTTATGTTAAGCCATTGGATGCTGGTGTTCGTCGATTCGCTGCTATCGCCTTGCTCCTTGCCAAGAGGCAAGTGTCAGGCAGCTCCGCCCGCTACCTCGCTAGCAGTCGCGCCCGTAGCCACTCACGCAAGCCCTGCTCGCCGACAATCATCAGCAGGCAAGGGTGGCGCTTAGGGCCCATAAAAGGGGAAGGCTTACAACGGGAACGCGCTTCGTGTTCCGTCACGGATCCCTGTTTAGCCCCCCCTCTCTCTCTCGTTCTTCCTGCACTTGCCTGCAGTTGTTCTTTGGTTCCGCGCCGGAGAGGAGGATTGTTTCCTGCGTTCTCTCGAAACGTCTCCCTGGGTTCTTCGCTTCCGGGTCTCAGCTCCTCTTCCGGGGCACTCCACAGCATTGTTGCTCCCTCGCCGGCCGATTCTTCTTACCGCAACATCTTCTGGCAGTCTATCCTTGCGCCGCCTTCTCTGTTGCAAAAAGGGAGAAAACAGAGAGAATTTACTTGAAAGAATCCTAGCCTCCAGCCTATACGGTAGGATTACACATACCTAAGCATCTGGGTATATACTTATCTGATTTGCTGCTTTTTATTTCACATAGAGATAGTTCCTCTGCCATGATTGACTGCTGCACCTTCTCTTATGCTGTGAAATAAGAGAGTGGTATTAGTTGCTTTTGTAAATTACATAGAAATTCTAGCCTACCCTGACCCAGCACCTTTTTGTGCATTATTTTTATATTTTCTTGTCCTTTCTAGGAAAATGAGTTTTTTTAGTTTTTTCCTAGATATTCAGAATAGTATTTGTTTCTTGGGTCTAGTGAATCCAGATGGTGGTCTCCGTTAAGGTTAGTATTGTTCACGCTTATCATGATTGAATGTTTAAATTCTGCAGTCCTAATGATTAATATGTATACTTCTACCTTTTGCATACAAAAGTGTTTGTCTCGAGTTCTAATTGTCCATGTCTTCAATTGCACTGAAAGAGGGATGTCCAGCAGGCATCTCTCCTACATTTAGACTCACGCTCCTTATAATATTACTCTTGTTATTTAAGGGACATTACTTACCTCCTGTTATTTTTACCCATTAGGAACATATGCAGTTCAACCATAGAGCATCGTACCAGACGGGCCATCGGATTCTACTCCTTCTCCCTTTCCTTGTTTTGTTCCCCCTCTTCCTCACCTTCTCCTCTTTGGCTTTGACTCTGTTGGGCTGAGGAGGTGAGTGAGGGAAATTGGGATCTAGCTTCTGTTTGTCCACTTCGCCCCTGCGGAAACACCAGGTGCGCCTCACAGCAAGTTTTTAAACACCGGGGTGGATCCACAGTCCCAACAGTTAAGGCCTGGATGAAAGATTTAATGAATTGTGACACCACTAGCGACACTTATGCTGCATTGCAACCACCCACCTCCAGGCCCAACAATATCTGGCAGCCACTTAGCTCGTATTTATTACTGCATCCCGAAAAGACGGAGTGAACGTGTGCTGGTTCGATCTGGTATGCTGGCCCATATATACATGTTAATAGAAGTTGTGATTTTTTTCTCAAACTGTGAAATGCAATGCTTATACTGTACGATGTAATAATCTTGCTTTGATGCACACTCCTCCATTGAGCTATTTAACTTGTTTTAGCCTTACCTCTCAATTATAGTGGAATTGCCCCTCTGCTGACCATGATATGATTTGTACTAATAATGGCGCTATTGCTGACGCTCTAATGTGTCATTTTGGATATCCATGTATGGTTCCTCTTTGTTTTCTCTCCCTCTCTTTTGTTAATCCTCGCCTGTTATTTGTTGGAAAAATGCAATAAACAAAATAAAAAAAATAAAAAAGTCTTTAGTATGTCCTCAGTGGTAAATAGTTTAATAAGAAGATTATGGTCAGTTTGACCTCAAACTCAATTCCCAAAATAAATGTATGGAACTATTCCATGCCCGAGACACACACTAATGCTTTTTGCTGGATTACAGAATAACACTCTTCTGCAAATAGCAAACTTTGAGATGCAAATGCAATAACTCTTTTCTCACGCTCCTTGCTTACTTGTGTTATTACTACATTAAGGCCTTTCCTGATTGTATCCATTGTTATCAAACTATGTGCAACTAGGTCATATCCTTGTATTGGTGTAGGTGACAAATGCTACCGATTATCTCCCAAAAGCATTTTTATGTTCATTATTGCATCGTTTCATCTATATTTTGACTTTTCCTTCAATAACTACCTCAAAACGTATATTTTCTCTGCAAAATTCCACACAAATTTAAAATGTTATTCGGCTGAACCCAAAAAAGGCGCAATTCTTCTTTATTCTCGGGAACTGGTTCCTCCGCCAACTCCTTCTTGGGTTTAATATCATCAGATCCAATTTAGTGGCCCAAATGTGTTACTGATCTTGTTGGAAACTTGCATTTTGCATACTCCGCAGTCAGACCTTTTACATCCAACTCACATAACAAACACTTAAGCCTTTCATTATGCTCTTTTTATCACTCTTCATAATCAGAATATCGTCTTGAAAGAATAAGACTCCATCAATTCCCTTCAAGATTTCTGCAATGAATCTTTGGAATACAACAGCAGCTGAAGCTAGTCCAAATGTCATTCTGACAAAGTGGCAGCTAACCACAATGGTTACAAATGCTATCAACACTTTACTCTGTCTGTGAGAAAGGGACCTGGTAATAGGCCTCTGACAAGTCAATTCTTGAAAACCATTTCTTGCCCATGGTTTTTTATAAAAATTCATCATCTTGGGGAACTGATATTTATCCACCAGGGTGTTCTTATTCAAGTCTCTTAAGTCAATGCAAAGTCTTATCTTTCCATTAGCCCATTGAGCCACTACCACAGGAGATATCCACACTGATGATTCTATCTGTTCAATCACTTCAGGTTCCATCTCTATTTCTTCCCTGACAACTACTGACACACTCCTCGCCCTATGCATCATAGGCTTAGCACTATGATTAAGAATTATTTTGTACTTTAATCCATTGAATCCAACAAACGTACCAATTCTGTCATAAAATACACTAAGATATTCCCTTCATATAGGTTCTCCAACATTATTATGCACAACCAACAACAAAACCTTCTCTGAACTACTGGGATCTAATATAATGCCTGAGGTCCACTGGTCTACCCATCCCAACAGACCTCCGTCAGCTACATAGAGTTTCCCTCTGCCTTCCTTTCTTTAATTTTAAACTTATCTTTTTATCTGCCTGCATAGGAATGGGTTATCCAGTGAAACCATCTGGCTGTATGTCCATATCCTCAGGCCTACTCTCTAAAATATAAACTTAGTACTCCATATTTCCTTGTTGTTAAAAATGGGGGTCTCTAGTTGGCAGAAGTAGGTACCTTTGTGCAAATAGGGACCCTTGCCTCTAGTGAGGGTAAGGGGGATACACACTTTAGATAACCCCTGCTCACCCCCGCGATCCCTCGATGCGTCGGTTCTTGCAGCGGCGACAGCCGCTGCGTCGGTTTCGGCAGCGGCGCAGCGATGAGTGGAGATTCTTCTCGTACAGCTGTTCTGCGTCAGAAAAACTGCCGCAAGAAGAGCGGTGCATTGATTTTCTTGTAGTTGTGTTGCTATTCCAGCTCCCAACAGCAGGAACAACCTTGAGGGGCCCAACACAGTCACAGGCTCCTCCTGGCAGGTCAGAACTCCCAGCAAGGAAGTTCAGGGGAACTGGGGTGAAGTCTTTGTGTCCCTGAGACTTCAGAACAGGAGGCAAGCTCTACTCAAGCCCTTGGAGATCTTCCTCAAGCAGGGGGACACAACTCACAGCAAAGACCTTGTCCTTTCCTTGGCAGAAACTGCTACTGCAGGCCAACCGCAGACAGCACACAGCAAAGGGGCAGTACTCCTCCTCCAGTTTCTCCAGCTCTTCTCCTTGATTCCAGAAGTTGTCTAAAGTTCTGGAATTTTAGCCCTAATACTTATACCCCAAAATGTATTTGTTCTCTTTGTGCAAGGGTCTCTGAGCCCAGTCCAAACCAGTTCTGTCCTCGCTGGTGCAGTATGACCACAGAGGGTGGAGACAGCATTGTGCAAGGGAGACAGGCCCTATTCAGGTGCAAGGGAATCTCCACACACTACTCTAAATGCAGCCAAGTCCCATTCAGCTCAGCTCTGAGTCATCCAGGAAGGACCAGGCACACCTCAACCCGCTCAAAGGCTGTCTACAGTGAATGCATATCCCCAGCCCCTGTCACTCCAAAACCAGACGGTCAATACACAAACAGGCAGCGGCACCCAGAATGGTTAAACAAGAAAATGCCTACTTCCTAAAAGTGGCATTTTCAAACACACAATTTAAAAAACATCTTTACTAAAAGATGTGTTATTAAATTCTGAGTCCAGAGAGCCTAAACTTTATTTCTCTATCTTGCCCCAATGGGAAGTTATACTTGTAAGATGTTCCAAAGCATTTCCCATTCTATCCTATGGGGCAAGCTAGCCTTTCAATAGTGAAAAAACGAAATTGGCAATATTTCACCATCAGGACATGTCACACACACAAGTACATGTCCTACCTTTCACGTACACTGCACCCTGCCCGGGAGGGTGTTACCTTGGGCCTACCATTGGGGTGCCTTAGAACTTACATGTAAGAAAATGGAAGGTTAGGGCCTGGCAAGTAGGTGCACTTGCCAAGTCGACATGGCAGTTCAAAACTGCGCAGAGACACTGCAGTGGCCGGTCTGAGATACCTTTTCAGGGCTACTCATGTGGGTGGCACAATCAGTGCTGCAGGCCCACTAGTAGTATTTGATTTACAGGCCCTGGCACACTTCAGTGCACTGTACTAGGGACTTACCAGTAAATCAAATATGCCAATCAGGAAGAACCAATTGTAACAACAATTTCTACAGGGAGCACTTGCACTTTGACACTGATCAGCAGTGACAAAGTGCCCAAAGCATCTAAGCCAGCAAAAACAGAAAGCAGCATAGCATCAAAAATACAGGAGGTAGAGGCAAAACGTCAGGAGCAATCACGCCAAAGATGCCAAGTCTAACACGTGTCCCCTCCAGCTGAAAGATGGGGAGAACTACCCACCCTCTTGGGAGTTCTCATCACTAAGGTGGAAGAATCTGGACAGACCATCAGCATTGGCGTGTTCTGTACCAGGGCGGTGTTTCACCATAAAGTCCATTACCTGTAGGAAGATGGACCACCTCAACAGTTTTGGATTCTCACCCCTCATCTGCATCAACCATCTGAGGGGCCTGTGGTCTGTCTGAACCCAGAAGTGAGTCCCAAACAAGTAGGGTCTTAGCTTCTTCAGTGCCCAGACCACAACAAAAACTTCTCTTTCAATTATACTCCACCTCTGTTCCCTGGGTAGTAGCATTCTACTAATGAAAGCTATGGGGTGGTCCAAGCCCTCATCGTTCAATTGTGAGAGTAGTGCTCCGACACCATGCTCTGAAGCATCTGTCTACACAACAAATTCTTGGGAGAAGTTGGGTGCCTTGAGCACGGGCGCCGTGCACATGGCAGATTTCAGGGCATCAAAAGTGGTCCAAATCACTTTTCTTGGCTGCTTCCTTGAAGTCAGCTCTGTCAAGGGGGCAACAATGGTGCCATATCCCTTAACGAACCATCTGTAGTACCCGGTGAGTCCTAAAAAGGCTCTCACCTCTGTCTGGGTCTTGGGGGGCACCCAAGCCAGAATGGTGTTGATCTTAGGCTGTGGAGTGCCACCTGGCTGCTTCCTACCTGGTGCCCTTAGTACACCACAGATCCCTGCCCTATCTGGCACTTACTGGCCTTGATAGTGAGGCCTGCCTTCTACAGAGCCTTCAACACTTCACAGAGGTGTTGCAAGTGTTCCTCCCAGCTGGAGCTGAACACAGCAATGTCATCCAGGTAGGCGGCGCTGAATTCCTCCAGCCCTGACAGTACCTGGTTGACCAGTCTCTGGAATGTGGCGGGGGCACTCTTCAACCTAAAGAGCATGACACGGAACAGGTAGTGCCCCTCTGGTGTTGAAAACGCAGACCTCTCTCTTGCCCCATCAGTCAAGGCAATCTGTCAGTACCCAGACGTAAGATCAAACGTACTAAGGTACCGGGCAGCTCCCAGCCGATCAATGAGCTCATCAGCTCTGGGGATGGGGTGTGCGTCTGTCCTGGTGACGGCATTGAGCCCACGTAGTCCACACAGAACCGAAGTTTAGGAGTGGCACTGGGTACAGCAGCTTTCGGAATATAGCCCTGGGCTAGCCCAGGGGCTGCTGGAGGGCTCTATCACCCCTAACGCCAACATTTTGGAAACCTCTTCCTTAATGCTGGCCCTGACTTTGTCAGTTACTCTGTAAATTGTATGTTTTACAGATAAACTGTCCCTAGTGTCCACATCATGGACACACCAATTGGTGATTCCTGGAGCCAGGGAGAACAGGGAGGCGAACTGTCCCCGCACCTGGCGACAGTCCCTCTGCTGCTCTGGGGTCAGGGTGGGAGAGAGGTTTACTCCATCCACTGACCCATCATGTTCCTTGGCTGACAGGAGGTCAGGAAGAGGCTCACTCTCCTCTTCCATTCCATCATCTGTAGCCAGGAGCATTATCACTTCACACCTCTCAAAGTGAGGTTTGAGGCAGTTCACGTGTAGGACCCTCAAAGGGTTCCTGGGAGTTTGCAAGTTGACCAAGTAGGTCACATCACTCTTGCGCTCCCCTCCCTCAAATGAACCAGTCCACTTGTCTTGGAGCGTACAAGGCTCCACTGGTGCCACCACCCACACTTTTTAGCCAGGTTGAAACTCAACCAGGGTGGTATTCTGGTCGTACCATCATTTCATCTCCTGGCTGGCTTCCAGGTTCGCCTGAACAATTTTCCTGAAGCGCAGAGTCTGGTTTCTGAAGGCCAGCATGTATCTGAACACATCTTACCAGGAGTTTTCTCCCAGCCCTCCTTCACCAGACTCAGAGGTCCTCTCACAGGGTACCTATACAGCAATTCAAAGGGACTGAACCCTAAGGATTTCTTCGGTACCTTCCTGTAGGCAAACAGAACGCATGGTTGGAAGACGTGCCACTTATGTCTCATGGGTTCTGCAAGACCCTTTATCATGCCTTTCAGGATTTGGTTGAATCTCTCAACCAACCCATTCCCTTGGGGATGGTAAGGAGTGGTGAATTCGTACATTACACCATACTCCTCCCACAGTGACTTCATATACCTGGAAATTAAGTTTGTACCATGGTAAGAGACCACCTCTCTGGACCACACACAGGAAAAGATCCCCATCAATGCATGGCTCACCACAGTGGCCATGATTGTCCTGAGAGGGACAGCTTCCGGGTACCAGGTGGCATGGTCCACCAAGACCAAGATTAATTTGTTGCCTAAGGCTGTCTTGGGTTCCAGTGCCCCCAACAATGTCGATGCCCACCCACAGGAAAGGGTTGGAGGGGAGCCTTACACTTCCCTCCAGTCTTGCTACTTGCCTGGCAAGCCTGACAATACCTACATTGTGTGCCAACGTGCTTATGCATTTGGGGCCAGTAAAAGTGGGTGAAAAGCCTGTGATAGGTCTTGTCGCACCCCAAATGTCCTGCCAAAGGCACGTCATGAGCCAGACCCAGTAGGTAGGTCCTGTAGCACACAGGTACCACCAGCACACAGGCTGCCCCGGGCTCAGCAACCTTAGGCTCACTGTAAAGGAGACCATTCTATCAATAAATCAAATGTGATCCGGACGGACCACCTGCTGCCTGGTCTGCAGCCTGCTGCCACAAACCAACAAGAGTAGGGCATTCCATCTGCGCCTTGCAGAACTCCTCCCTGGAGGTGACCTCCTTCCTGTTGCCAATGGGTCAGCTCAGGCAGGTCTCCCAGTTCGGCCACTTGTTCCCCTGTAGATTCCAGGGCATCCCCCTCAGGTTCTGCCTCCTCCTGGACCGTGGGAACTTCGGCGGCTGTTTTCCCACGCCCCCTGCCCTTCCTCTTTCTGGCAGGCACATGGGCCACTCTTTCAGGCTCCATCCAGGTCCTCTTGATCACACCTACTGGCTGCCATTGACCGCGTGGTCACACAGGCCTACACAGGCAGTCCCAACATCTTTAAATGAGCCTGGCTCTCCACCTCCTTCCAAGATGAGGTCTCCAGGTCATTGCCAAGCAGGCAGTCAGCAGGCTTGGACGGACTTACAACGACCTTCAAGGAACCTGAGACCCCTCCCACTCAAAGGGAACCTGTGCCACCTTACACAGGAGCTCAGAGTTGTCTGCAGCAACTACAGGGTGACGTACATTGGGGATGACTTGCTCTTCAGACACCCACTGACACCTGACAGATGTCACACTGGCTCCTGTGTCTCTCAGAGCCTCCACCCTCCTCCCATTTATGGTCACCCACTGCAGGTACTTTTTAGTGTTATCCAGCAGGCAGATTTCGTGGACCACCACTCTATATCCTAATGAGATAAGGGTAATCAAAGCTGGCTCCACATCTTCACTAGGAACCAACTCCTCCCCCAGCGCTACACTTGCTAACCCCGGTAATGGTGCGCCAGTGGGTGCTGGTGGTGCCTTGGGGCACTTGGGATCATTCGCCAGGTGGTCTTCCTGACCACATCCATAACATTTGCGGGGACCCCGGTTGTCTGGCCTACCCTTAGGGGGCCATGGCTTCTTAGAACTGGGGGGGGCTGGGAATCTTTACCCTGGGAACTATTTTGGGGCCCTTTAGATAACCCCTTTTGGTTACCCTTGTCCCCCCAACTCCTCTGCTGGGGAGCCTGCCCACCTTTGGCTGGGTTTCCCATATACCCCATGTGGACCCTGGTACTGGTCCAGCGGTCCGCCTCCCGAGCAAGCTTCCTGGGGTCAGTCAGCTTACTATCCATCAGATGCTGGTGCAGCTCTGAAATACAATGAATACTCAAGTGCTCCCAAGCAATCAACTTGTACAACACCTGGTAATCAGTTACCTTGCTGCCCTTTATCCAACCATCCAGTGCTCTGCAATACATGTTCTCAACCCAACCCCACTCAACCCAAGTATTGGACTCAAGTTTCTTGAAGGACCTAAACTTTTCCCTGTACTGCTCAGGTGTGAGTCCATACCTGAGGCATAAAGCCTCCTTCATATTGGAATAAAGCGATACCAAAGGGGATGATGGACGGAGCGTTAGAGCAAATCAAACACTCACCCCCAGTCAACTGATCTGGGTTTAATCCATCATCATTCTTTAGCTCACTCCACCACCCCAGTTCAGACATGGCCATATGCAAATCAGTCTGACCCTGTGCCTCATGGGAACAGTCCAGCCCGAACTGCCAAGCCATGTCTTCCCTGGACCGGAAACAAGCATCCTGGGACCGGTTTCGGGTTCAAAACCCTCATCAGCCAGGCTATCTTGAATCCAGTGGCAAAGTGAGCAAGGGACCCACGTCTGGGCATACCCTGCCAACTTAGGGCGAACAAAGCGATACCAAAGGGGATGATGGACGGAGCGTTAGAGCAAATCAAACACTCACCCCCAGTCAACTGATCTGGGTTTAATCCATCATCATTCTTTAGCTCACTCCACCACCCCAGTTCAGACATGGCCATATGCAAATCAGTCTGACCCTGTGCCTCATGGGAACAGTCCAGCCCGAACTGCCAAGCCATGTCTTCCCTGGACCGGAAACAAGCATCCTGGGACCGGTTTCGGGTTCAAAACCCTCATCAGCCAGGCTATCTTGAATCCAGTGGCAAAGTGAGCAAGGGACCCACGTCTGGGCATACCCTGCCAACTTAGGGCGAACAAAGCGATACCAAAGGGGATGATGGACGGAGCGTTAGAGCAAATCAAACACTCACCCCCAGTCAACTGATCTGGGTTTAATCCATCATCATTCTTTAGCTCACTCCACCACCCCAGTTCAGACATGGCCATATGCAAATCAGTCTGACCCTGTGCCTCATGGGAACAGTCCAGCCCGAACTGCCAAGCCAGGTCTTCCCTGGACCGGAAACAAGCATCCTGGGACCGGTTTCGGGTTCAAAACCCTCATCAGCCAGGCTATCTTGAATCCAGTGGCAAAGTGAGCAAGGGACCCACGTCTGGGCATACCCTGCCAACTTAGGGCGAACAAAGCGATACCAAAGGGGATGATGGACGGAGCGTTAGAGCAAATCAAACACTCACCCCCAGTCAACTGATCTGGGTTTAATCCATCATCATTCTTTAGCTCACTCCACCACCCCAGTTCAGACATGGCCATATGCAAATCAGTCTGACCCTGTGCCTCATGGGAACAGTCCAGCCCGAACTGCCAAGCCATGTCTTCCCTGGACCGGAAACAAGCATCCTGGGACCGGTTTCGGGTTCAAAACCCTCATCAGCCAGGCTATCTTGAATCCAGTGGCAAAGTGAGCAAGGGACCCACGTCTGGGCATACCCTGCCAACTTAGGGCGAACAAAGCGATACCAAAGGGGATGATGGACGGAGCGTTAGAGCAAATCAAACACTCACCCCCAGTCAACTGATCTGGGTTTAATCCATCATCATTCTTTAGCTCACTCCACCACCCCAGTTCAGACATGGCCATATGCAAATCAGTCTGACCCTGTGCCTCATGGGAACAGTCCAGCCCGAACTGCCAAGCCATGTCTTCCCTGGACCGGAAACAAGCATCCTGGGACCGGTTTCGGGTTCAAAACCCTCATCAGCCAGGCTATCTTGAATCCAGTGGCAAAGTGAGCAAGGGACCCACGTCTGGGCATACCCTGCCAACTTAGGGCGAACAAAGCGATACCAAAGGGGATGATGGACGGAGCGTTAGAGCAAATCAAACACTCACCCCCAGTCAACTGATCTGGGTTTAATCCATCATCATTCTTTAGCTCACTCCACCACCCCAGTTCAGACATGGCCATATGCAAATCAGTCTGACCCTGTGCCTCATGGGAACAGTCCAGCCCGAACTGCCAAGCCATGTCTTCCCTGGACCGGAAACAAGCATCCTGGGACCGGTTTCGGGTTCAAAACCCTCATCAGCCAGGCTATCTTGAATCCAGTGGCAAAGTGAGCAAGGGACCCACGTCTGGGCATACCCTGCCAACTTAGGGCGAACAAAGCGATACCAAAGGGGATGATGGACGGAGCGTTAGAGCAAATCAAACACTCACCCCCAGTCAACTGATCTGGGTTTAATCCATCATCATTCTTTAGCTCACTCCACCACCCCAGTTCAGACATGGCCATATGCAAATCAGTCTGACCCTGTGCCTCATGGGAACAGTCCAGCCCGAACTGCCAAGCCATGTCTTCCCTGGACCGGAAACAAGCATCCTGGGACCGGTTTCGGGTTCAAAACCCTCATCAGCCAGGCTATCTTGAATCCAGTGGCAAAGTGAGCAAGGGACCCACGTCTGGGCATACCCTGCCAACTTAGGGCGAACAAAGCGATACCAAAGGGGATGATGGACGGAGCGTTAGAGCAAATCAAACACTCACCCCCAGTCAACTGATCTGGGTTTAATCCATCATCATTCTTTAGCTCACTCTACCACCCCAGTTCAGACATGGCCATATGCAAATCAGTCTGACCCTGTGCCTCATGGGAACAGTCCAGCCCGAACTGCCAAGCCATGTCTTCCCTGGACCGGAAACAAGCATCCTGGGACCGGTTTCGGGTTCAAAACCCTCATCAGCCAGGCTATCTTGAATCCAGTGGCAAAGTGAGCAAGGGACCCACGTCTGGGCATACCCTGCCAACTTAGGGCGAACAAAGCGATACCAAAGGGGATGATGGACGGAGCGTTAGAGCAAATCAAACACTCACCCCCAGTCAACTGATCTGGGTTTAATCCATCATCATTCTTTAGCTCACTCCACCACCCCAGTTCAGACATGGCCATATGCAAATCAGTCTGACCCTGTGCCTCATGGGAACAGTCCAGCCCGAACTGCCAAGCCATGTCTTCCCTGGACTGGAAACAAGCATCCTGGGACCGGTTTCGGGTTCAAAACCCTCATCAGCCAGGCTATCTTGAATCCAGTGGGAAAGTGAGCAAGGGACCCACGTCTGGGCATACCCTGCCAACTTAGGGCGAACAAAGCGATACCAAAGGGGATGATGGACGGAGCGTTAGAGCAAATCAAACACTCACCCCCAGTCAACTGATCTGGGTTTAATCCATCATCATTCTTTAGCTCACTCCACCACCCCAGTTCAGACATGGCCATATGCAAATCAGTCTGACCCTGTGCCTCATGGGAACAGTCCAGCCCGAACTGCCAAGCCATGTCTTCCCTGGACCGGAAACAAGCATCCTGGGACCGGTTTCGGGTTCAAAACCCTCATCAGCCAGGCTATCTTGAATCCAGTGGCAAAGTGAGCAAGGGACCCACGTCTGGGCATACCCTGCCAACTTAGGGCGAACAAAGCGATACCAAAGGGGATGATGGACGGAGCGTTAGAGCAAATCAAACACTCACCCCCAGTCAACTGATCTGGGTTTAATCCATCATCATTCTTTAGCTCACTCCACCACCCCAGTTCAGACATGGCCATATGCAAATCAGTCTGACCCTGTGCCTCATGGGAACAGTCCAGCCCGAACTGCCAAGCCATGTCTTCCCTGGACCGGAAACAAGCATTCTGGGACCGGTTTCGGGTTCAAAACCCTCATCAGCCAGGCTATCTTGAATCCAGTGGCAAAGTGAGCAAGGGACCCACGTCTGGGCATACCCTGCCAACTTAGGGCGAACAAAGCGATACCAAAGGGGATGATGGACGGAGCGTTAGAGCAAATCAAACACTCACCCCCAGTCAACTGATCTGGGTTTAATCCATCATCATTCTTTAGCTCACTCCACCACCCCAGTTCAGACATGGCCATATGCAAATCAGTCTGACCCTGTGCCTCATGGGAACAGTCCAGCCCGAACTGCCAAGCCATGTCTTCCCTGGACCGGAAACAAGCATCCTGGGACCGGTTTCGGGTTCAAAACCCTCATCAGCCAGGCTATCTTGAATCCAGTGGCAAAGTGAGCAAGGGACCCACGTCTGGGCATACCCTGCCAACTTAGGGCGAACAAAGCGATACCAAAGGGGATGATGGACGGAGCGTTAGAGCAAATCAAACACTCACCCCCAGTCAACTGATCTGGGTTTAATCCATCATCATTCTTTAGCTCACTCCACCACCCCAGTTCAGACATGGCCATATGCAAATCAGTCTGACCCTGTGCCTCATGGGAACAGTCCAGCCCGAACTGCCAAGCCATGTCTTCCCTGGACCGGAAACAAGCATCCTGGGACCGGTTTCGGGTTCAAAACTCTCATCAGCCAGGCTATCTTGAATCCAGTGGCAAAGTGAGCAAGGGACCCACGTCTGGGCATACCCTGCCAACTTAGGGCGAACAAAGCGATACCAAAGGGGATGATGGACGGAGCGTTAGAGCAAATCAAACACTCACCCCCAGTCAACTGATCTGGGTTTAATCCATCATCATTCTTTAGCTCACTCCACCACCCCAGTTCAGACATGGCCATATGCAAATCAGTCTGACCCTGTGCCTCATGGGAACAGTCCAGCCCGAACTGCCAAGCCATGTCTTCCCTGGACCGGAAACAAGCATCCTGGGACCGGTTTCGGGTTCAAAACCCTCATCAGCCAGGCTATCTTGAATCCAGTGGCAAAGTGAGCAAGGGACCCACGTCTGGGCATACCCTGCCAACTTAGGGCGAACAAAGCGATACCAAAGGGGATGATGGACGGAGCGTTAGAGCAAATCAAACACTCACCCCCAGTCAACTGATCTGGGTTTAATCCATCATCATTCTTTAGCTCACTCCACCACCCCAGTTCAGACATGGCCATATGCAAATCAGTCTGACCCTGTGCCTCATGGGAACAGTCCAGCCCGAACTGCCAAGCCATGTCTTCCCTGGACCGGAAACAAGCATCCTGGGACCGGTTTCGGGTTCAAAACCCTCATCAGCCAGGCTATCTTGAATCCAGTGGCAAAGTGAGCAAGGGACCCACGTCTGGGCATACCCTGCCAACTTAGGGCGAACAAAGCGATACCAAAGGGGATGATGGACGGAGCGTTAGAGCAAATCAAACACTCACCCCCAGTCAACTGATCTGGGTTTAATCCATCATCATTCTTTAGCTCACTCCACCACCCCAGTTCAGACATGGCCATATGCAAATCAGTCTGACCCT
Source organism: Calotriton arnoldi (assembly GCA_963921515.1). Classification (NCBI taxonomy): domain Eukaryota; kingdom Metazoa; phylum Chordata; class Amphibia; order Caudata; family Salamandridae; genus Calotriton; species Calotriton arnoldi. The sequence continues at coordinate 3,264,451 of CAWUFW010000001.1, read as the reverse complement.
GTGCCTCATGGGAACAGTCCAGCCCGAACTGCCAAGCCATGTCTTCCCTGGACCGGAAACAAGCATCCTGGGACCGGTTTCGGGTTCAAAACCCTCATCAGCCAGGCTATCTTGAATCCAGTGGCAAAGTGAGCAAGGGACCCACGTCTGGGCATACCCTGCCAACTTAGGGCGAACAAAGCGATACCAAAGGGGATGATGGACGGAGCGTTAGAGCAAATCAAACACTCACCCCCAGTCAACTGATCTGGGTTTAATCCATCATCATTCTTTAGCTCACTCCACCACCCCAGTTCAGACATGGCCATATGCAAATCAGTCTGACCCTGTGCCTCATGGGAACAGTCCAGCCCGAACTGCCAAGCCATGTCTTCCCTGGACCGGAAACAAGCATCCTGGGACCGGTTTCGGGTTCAAAACCCTCATCAGCCAGGCTATCTTGAATCCAGTGGCAAAGTGAGCAAGGGACCCACGTCTGGGCATACCCTGCCAACTTAGGGCGAACAAAGCGATACCAAAGGGGATGATGGACGGAGCGTTAGAGCAAATCAAACACTCACCCCCAGTCAACTGATCTGGGTTTAATCCATCATCATTCTTTAGCTCACTCCACCACCCCAGTTCAGACATGGCCATATGCAAATCAGTCTGACCCTGTGCCTCATGGGAACAGTCCAGCCCGAACTGCCAAGCCATGTCTTCCCTGGACCGGAAACAAGCATCCTGGGACCGGTTTCGGGTTCAAAACCCTCATCAGCCAGGCTATCTTGAATCCAGTGGCAAAGTGAGCAAGGGACCCACGTCTGGGCATACCCTGCCAACTTAGGGCGAACAAAGCGATACCAAAGGGGATGATGGACGGAGCGTTAGAGCAAATCAAACACTCACCCCCAGTCAACTGATCTGGGTTTAATCCATCATCATTCTTTAGCTCACTCCACCACCCCAGTTCAGACATGGCCATATGCAAATCAGTCTGACCCTGTGCCTCATGGGAACAGTCCAGCCCGAACTGCCAAGCCATGTCTTCCCTGGACCGGAAACAAGCATCCTGGGACCGGTTTCGGGTTCAAAACCCTCATCAGCCAGGCTATCTTGAATCCAGTGGCAAAGTGAGCAAGGGACCCACGTCTGGGCATACCCTGCCAACTTAGGGCGAACAAAGCGATACCAAAGGGGATGATGGACGGAGCGTTAGAGCAAATCAAACACTCACCCCCAGTCAACTGATCTGGGTTTAATCCATCATCATTCTTTAGCTCACTCCACCACCCCAGTTCAGACATGGCCATATGCAAATCAGTCTGACCCTGTGCCTCATGGGAACAGTCCAGCCCGAACTGCCAAGCCATGTCTTCCCTGGACCGGAAACAAGCATCCTGGGACCGGTTTCGGGTTCAAAACCCTCATCAGCCAGGCTATCTTGAATCCAGTGGCAAAGTGAGCAAGGGACCCACGTCTGGGCATACCCTGCCAACTTAGGGCGAACAAAGCGATACCAAAGGGGATGATGGACGGAGCGTTAGAGCAAATCAAACACTCACCCCCAGTCAACTGATCTGGGTTTAATCCATCATCATTCTTTAGCTCACTCCACCACCCCAGTTCAGACATGGCCATATGCAAATCAGTCTGACCCTGTGCCTCATGGGAACAGTCCAGCCCGAACTGCCAAGCCATGTCTTCCCTGGACCGGAAACAAGCATCCTGGGACCGGTTTCGGGTTCAAAACCCTCATCAGCCAGGCTATCTTGAATCCAGTGGCAAAGTGAGCAAGGGACCCACGTCTGGGCATACCCTGCCAACTTAGGGCGAACAAAGCGATACCAAAGGGGATGATGGACGGAGCGTTAGAGCAAATCAAACACTCACCCCCAGTCAACTGATCTGGGTTTAATCCATCATCATTCTTTAGCTCACTCCACCACCCCAGTTCAGACATGGCCATATGCAAATCAGTCTGACCCTGTGCCTCATGGGAACAGTCCAGCCCGAACTGCCAAGCCATGTCTTCCCTGGACCGGAAACAAGCATCCTGGGACCGGTTTCGGGTTCAAAACCCTCATCAGCCAGGCTATCTTGAATCCAGTGGCAAAGTGAGCAAGGGACCCACGTCTGGGCATACCCTGCCAACTTAGGGCGAACAAAGCGATACCAAAGGGGATGATGGACGGAGCGTTAGAGCAAATCAAACACTCACCCCCAGTCAACTGATCTGGGTTTAATCCATCATCATTCTTTAGCTCACTCCACCACCCCAGTTCAGACATGGCCATATGCAAATCAGTCTGACCCTGTGCCTCATGGGAACAGTCCAGCCCGAACTGCCAAGCCATGTCTTCCCTGGACCGGAAACAAGCATCCTGGGACCGGTTTCGGGTTCAAAACCCTCATCAGCCAGGCTATCTTGAATCCAGTGGCAAAGTGAGCAAGGGACCCACGTCTGGGCATACCCTGCCAACTTAGGGCGAACAAAGCGATACCAAAGGGGATGATGGACGGAGCGTTAGAGCAAATCAAACACTCACCCCCAGTCAACTGATCTGGGTTTAATCCATCATCATTCTTTAGCTCACTCCACCACCCCAGTTCAGACATGGCCATATGCAAATCAGTCTGACCCTGTGCCTCATGGGAACAGTCCAGCCCGAACTGCCAAGCCATGTCTTCCCTGGACCGGAAACAAGCATCCTGGGACCGGTTTCGGGTTCAAAACCCTCATCAGCCAGGCTATCTTGAATCCAGTGGCAAAGTGAGCAAGGGACCCACGTCTGGGCATACCCTGCCAACTTAGGGCGAACAAAGCGATACCAAAGGGGATGATGGACGGAGCGTTAGAGCAAATCAAACACTCACCCCCAGTCAACTGATCTGGGTTTAATCCATCATCATTCTTTAGCTCACTCCACCACCCCAGTTCAGACATGGCCATATGCAAATCAGTCTGACCCTGTGCCTCATGGGAACAGTCCAGCCCGAACTGCCAAGCCATGTCTTCCCTGGACCGGAAACAAGCATCCTGGGACCGGTTTCGGGTTCAAAACCCTCATCAGCCAGGCTATCTTGAATCCAGTGGCAAAGTGAGCAAGGGACCCACGTCTGGGCATACCCTGCCAACTTAGGGCGAAAAAGCGATACCAAAGGGGATGATGGACGGAGCGTTAGAGCAAATCAAACACTCACCCCCAGTCAACTGATCTGGGTTTAATCCATCATCATTCTTTAGCTCACTCCACCACCCCAGTTCAGACATGGCCATATGCAAATCAGTCTGACCCTGTGCCTCATGGGAACAGTCCAGCCCGAACTGCCAAGCCATGTCTTCCCTGGACCGGAAACAAGCATCCTGGGACCGGTTTCGGGTTCAAAACCCTCATCAGCCAGGCTATCTTGAATCCAGTGGCAAAGTGAGCAAGGGACCCACGTCTGGGCATACCCTGCCAACTTAGGGCGAACAAAGCGATACTCAAAGGGGATGATGGACGGAGCGTTAGAGCAAATCAAACACTCACCCCCAGTCAACTGATCTGGGTTTAATCCATCATCATTCTTTAGCTCACTCCACCACCCCAGTTCAGACATGGCCATATGCAAATCAGTCTGACCCTGTGCCTCATGGGAACAGTCCAGCCCGAACTGCCAAGCCATGTCTTCCCTGGACCGGAAACAAGCATCCTGGGACCGGTTTCGGGTTCAAAACCCTCATCAGCCAGGCTATCTTGAATCCAGTGGCAAAGTGAGCAAGGGACCCACGTCTGGGCATACCCTGCCAACTTAGGGCGAACAAAGCGATACCAAAGGGGATGATGGACGGAGCGTTAGAGCAAATCAAACACTCACCCCCAGTCAACTGATCTGGGTTTAATCCATCATCATTCTTTAGCTCACTCCACCACCCCAGTTCAGACATGGCCATATGCAAATCAGTCTGACCCTGTGCCTCATGGGAACAGTCCAGCCCGAACTGCCAAGCCATGTCTTCCCTGGACCGGAAACAAGCATCCTGGGACCGGTTTCGGGTTCAAAACCCTCATCAGCCAGGCTATCTTGAATCCAGTGGCAAAGTGAGCAAGGGACCCACGTCTGGGCATACCCTGCCAACTTAGGGCGAACAAAGCGATACCAAAGGGGATGATGGACGGAGCGTTAGAGCAAATCAAACACTCACCCCCAGTCAACTGATCTGGGTTTAATCCATCATCATTCTTTAGCTCACTCCACCACCCCAGTTCAGACATGGCCATATGCAAATCAGTCTGACCCTGTGCCTCATGGGAACAGTCCAGCCCGAACTGCCAAGCCATGTCTTCCCTGGACCGGAAACAAGCATCCTGGGACCGGTTTCGGGTTCAAAACCCTCATCAGCCAGGCTATCTTGAATCCAGTGGCAAAGTGAGCAAGGGACCCACGTCTGGGCATACCCTGCCAACTTAGGGCGAACAAAGCGATACCAAAGGGGATGATGGACGGAGCGTTAGAGCAAATCAAACACTCACCCCCAGTCAACTGATCTGGGTTTAATCCATCATCATTCTTTAGCTCACTCCACCACCCCAGTTCAGACATGGCCATATGCAAATCAGTCTGACCCTGTGCCTCATGGGAACAGTCCAGCCCGAACTGCCAAGCCATGTCTTCCCTGGACCGGAAACAAGCATCCTGGGACCGGTTTCGGGTTCAAAACCCTCATCAGCCAGGCTATCTTGAATCCAGTGGCAAAGTGAGCAAGGGACCCACGTCTGGGCATACCCTGCCAACTTAGGGCGAACAAAGCGATACCAAAGGGGATGATGGACGGAGCGTTAGAGCAAATCAAACACTCACCCCCAGTCAACTGATCTGGGTTTAATCCATCATCATTCTTTAGCTCACTCCACCACCCCAGTTCAGACATGGCCATATGCAAATCAGTCTGACCCTGTGCCTCATGGGAACAGTCCAGCCCGAACTGCCAAGCCATGTCTTCCCTGGACCGGGAAACAAGCATCCTGGGACCGGTTTCGGGTTCAAAACCCTCATCAGCCAGGCTATCTTGAATCCAGTGGCAAAGTGAGCAAGGGACCCACGTCTGGGCATACCCTGCCAACTTAGGGCGAACAAAGCGATACCAAAGGGGATGATGGACGGAGCGTTAGAGCAAATCAAACACTCACCCCCAGTCAACTGATCTGGGTTTAATCCATCATCATTCTTTAGCTCACTCCACCACCCCAGTTCAGACATGGCCATATGCAAATCAGTCTGACCCTGTGCCTCATGGGAACAGTCCAGCCCGAACTGCCAAGCCATGTCTTCCCTGGACCGGAAACAAGCATCCTGGGACCGGTTTCGGGTCCAAAACCCTCATCAGCCAGGCTATCTTGAATCCAGTGGCAAAGTGAGCAAGGGACCCACGTCTGGGCATACCCTGCCAACTTAGGGCGAACAAAGCGATACCAAAGGGGATGATGGACGGAGCGTTAGAGCAAATCAAACACTCACCCCCAGTCAACTGATCTGGGTTTAATCCATCATCATTCTTTAGCTCACTCCACCACCCCAGTTCAGACATGGCCATTTGCAAATCAGTCTGACCCTGTGCCTCATGGGAACAGTCCAGCCCGAACTGCCAAGCCATGTCTTCCCTGGACCGGAAACAAGCATCCTGGGACCGGTTTCGGGTTCAAAACCCTAATCAGCCAGGCTATCTTGAATCCAGTGGCAAAGTGAGCAAGGGACCCACGTCTGGGCATACCCTGCCAACTTAGGGCGAACAAAGCGATACCAAAGGGGATGATGGACGGAGCGTTAGAGCAAATCAAACACTCACCCCCAGTCAACTGATCTGGGTTTAATCCATCATCATTCTTTAGCTCACTCCACCACCCCAGTTCAGACATGGCCATATGCAAATCAGTCTGACCCTGTGCCTCATGGGAACAGTCCAGCCCGAACTGCCAAGCCATGTCTTCCCTGGACCGGAAACAAGCATCCTGGGACCGGTTTCGGGTTCAAACCCTCATCAGCCAGGCTATCTTGAATCCAGTGGCAAAGTGAGCAAGGGACCCACGTCTGGGCATACCCTGCCAACTTAGGGCGAACAAAGCGATACCAAAGGGGATGATGGACGGAGCGTTAGAGCAAATCAAACACTCACCCCCAGTCAACTGATCTGGGTTTAATCCATCATCATTCTTTAGCTCACTCCACCACCCCAGTTCAGACATGGCCATATGCAAATCAGTCTGACCCTGTGCCTCATGGGAACAGTCCAGCCCGAACTGCCAAGCCATGTCTTCCCTGGACCGGAAACAAGCATCCTGGGACCGGTTTCGGGTTCAAAACCCTCATCAGCCAGGCTATCTTGAATCCAGTGGCAAAGTGAGCAAGGGACCCACGTCTGGGCATACCCTGCCAACTTAGGGCGAACAAAGCGATACCAAAGGGGATGATGGACGGAGCGTTAGAGCAAATCAAACACTCACCCCCAGTCAACTGATCTGGGTTTAATCCATCATCATTCTTTAGCTCACTCCACCACCCCAGTTCAGACATGGCCATATGCAAATCAGTCTGACCCTGTGCCTCATGGGAACAGTCCAGCCCGAACTGCCAAGCCATGTCTTCCCTGGACCGGAAACAAGCATCCTGGGACCGGTTTCGGGTTCAAAACCCTCATCAGCCAGGCTATCTTGAATCCAGTGGCAAAGTGAGCATGGGACCCACGTCTGGGCATACCCTGCCAACTTAGGGCGAACAAAGCGATACCAAAGGGGATGATGGACGGAGCGTTAGAGCAAATCAAACACTCACCCCCAGTCAACTGATCTGGGTTTAATCCATCATCATTCTTTAGCTCACTCCACCACCCCAGTTCAGACATGGCCATATGCAAATCAATCTGACCCTGTGCCTCATGGGAACAGTCCAGCCCGAACTGCCAAGCCATGTCTTCCCTGGACCGGAAACAAGCATCCTGGGACCGGTTTCGGGTTCAAAACCCTCATCAGCCAGGCCATCTTGAATACAGTGGCAAAGTGAGCAAGGGACCCACGTCTGGGCATACCCTGCCAACTTAGGGCGAACAAAGCGATACCAAAGGGGATGATGGACGGAGCGTTAGAGCAAATCAAACACTCACCCCCAGTCAACTGATCTGGGTTTAATCCATCATCATTCTTTAGCTCACTCCACCACCCCAGTTCAGACATGGCCATATGCAAATCAGTCTGACCCTGTGCCTCATGGGAACAGTCCAGCCCGAACTGCCAAGCCATGTCTTCCCTGGACCGGAAACAAGCATCCTGGGACCGGTTTCGGGTTCAAAACCCTCATCAGCCAGGCTATCTTGAATCCAGTGGCAAAGTGAGCAAGGGACCCACGTCTGGGCATACCCTGCCAACTTAGGGCGAACAAAGCGATACCAAAGGGGATGATGGACGGAGCGTTAGAGCAAATCAAACACTCACCCCCAGTCAACTGATCTGGGTTTAATCCATCATCATTCTTTAGCTCACTCCACCACCCCAGTTCAGACATGGCCATATGCAAATCAGTCTGACCCTGTGCCTCATGGGAACAGTCCAGCCCGAACTGCCAAGCCATGTCTTCCCTGGACCGGAAACAAGCATCCTGGGACCGGTTTCGGGTTCAAAACCCTCATCAGCCAGGCTATCTTGAATCCAGTGGCAAAGTGAGCAAGGGACCCACGTCTGGGCATACCCTGCCAACTTAGGGCGAACAAAGCGATACCAAAGGGGATGATGGACGGAGCGTTAGAGCAAATCAAACACTCACCCCCAGTCAACTGATCTGGGTTTAATCCATCATCATTCTTTAGCTCACTCCACCACCCCAGTTCAGACATGGCCATATGCAAATCAGTCTGACCCTATGCCTCATGGGAACAGTCCAGCCCGAACTGCCAAGCCATGTCTTCCCTGGACCGGAAACAAGCATCCTGGGACCGGTTTCGGGTTCAAAACCCTCATCAGCCAGGCTATCTTGAATCCAGTGGCAAAGTGAGCAAGGGACTCACGTCTGGGCATACCCTGCCAACTTAGGGCGAACAAAGCGATACCAAAGGGGATGATGGACGGAGCGTTAGAGCAAATCAAACACTCACCCCCAGTCAACTGATCTGGGTTTAATCCATCATCATTCTTTAGCTCACTCCACCACCCCAGTTCAGACATGGCCATATGCAAATCAGTCTGACCCTGTGCCTCATGGGAACAGTCCAGCCCGAACTGCCAAGCCATGTCTTCCCTGGACCGGAAACAAGCATCCTGGGACCGGTTTCGGGTTCAAAACTCTCATCAGCCAGGCTATCTTGAATCCAGTGGCAAAGTGAGCAAGGGACCCACGTCTGGGCATACCCTGCCAACTTAGAGGCGAACAAAGCGATACCAAAGGGGATGATGGACGGAGCGTTAGAGCAAATCAAACACTCACCCCCAGTCAACTGATCTGGGTTTAATCCATCATCATTCTTTAGCTCACTCCACCACCCCAGTTCAGACATGGCCATATGCAAATCAGTCTGACCCTGTGCCTCATGGGAACAGTCCAGCCCGAACTGCCAAGCCATGTCTTCCCTGGACCGGAAACAAGCATCCTGGGACCGGTTTCGGGTTCAAAACCCTCATCAGCCAGGCTATCTTGAATCCAGTGGCAAAGTGAGCAAGGGACCCACGTCTGGGCATACCCTGCCAATTTAGGGCGAACAAAGCGATACCAAAGGGGATGATGGACGGAGCGTTAGAGCAAATCAAACACTCACCCCCAGTCAACTGATCTGGGTTTAATCCATCATCATTCTTTAGCTCACTCCACCACCCCAGTTCAGACATGGCCATATGCAAATCAGTCTGACCCTGTGCCTCATGGGAACAGTCCAGCCCGAACTGCCAAGCCATGTCTTCCCTGGACCGGAAACAAGCATCCTGGGACCGGTTTCGGGTTCAAAACCCTCATCAGCCAGGCTATCTTGAATCCAGTGGCAAAGTGAGCAAGGGTCCCACGTCTGGGCATACCCTGCCAACTTATGGCGAACAAAGCGATACCAAAGGGGATGATGGACGGAGCGTTAGAGCAAATCAAACACTCACCCCCAGTCAACTGATCTGGGTTTAATCCATCATCATTCTTTAGCTCACTCCACCACCCCAGTTCAGACATGGCCATATGCAAATCAGTCTGACCCTGTGCCTCATGGGAACAGTCCAGCCCGAACTGCCAAGCCATGTCTTCCCTGGACCGGAAACAAGCATCCTGGGACCAGTTTCGGGTTCAAAACCCTCATCAGCCAGGCTATCTTGAATCCAGTGCCAAAGTGAGCAAGGGACCCACGTCTGGGCATACCCTGCCAACTTAGGGCGAACAAAGCGATACCAAAGGGGATGATGGACGGAGCGTTAGAGCAAATCAAACACTCACCCCCAGTCAACTGATCTGGGTTTAATCCATCATCATTCTTTAGCTCACTCCACCACCCCAGTTCAGACATGGCCATATGCAAATCAGTCTGACCCTGTGCCTCATGGGAACAGTCCAGCCCGAACTGCCAAGCCATGTCTTCCCTGGACCGGAAACAAGCATCCTGGGACCGGTTTCGGGTTCAAAACCCTCATCAGCCAGGCTATCTTGAATCCAGTGGCAAAGTGAGCAAGGGACCCACGTCTGGGCATACCCTGCCAACTTAGGGCGAACAAAGCGATACCAAAGGGGATGATGGACGGAGCGTTAGAGCAAATCAAACACTCACCCCCAGTCAACTGATCTGGGTTTAATCCATCATCATTCTTTAGCTCACTCCACCACCCCAGTTCAGACATGGCCATATGCAAATCAGTCTGACCCTGTGCCTCATGGGAACAGTCCAGCCCGAACTGCCAAGCCATGTCTTCCCTGGACCGGAAACAAGCATCCTGGGACCGGTTTCGGGTTCAAAACCCTCATCAGCCAGGCTATCTTGAATCCAGTGGCAAAGTGAGCAAGGGACCCACGTCTGGGCATACCCTGCCAACTTAGGGCGAACAAAGCGATACCAAAGGGGATGATGGACGGAGCGTTCGAGCAAATCAAACACTCACCCCCAGTCAACTGATCTGGGTTTAATCCATCATCATTCTTTAGCTCACTCCACCACCCCAGTTCAGACATGGCCATATGCAAATCAGTCTGACCCTGTGCCTCATGGGAACAGTCCAGCCCGAACTGCCAAGCCATGTCTTCCCTGGACCGGAAACAAACATCCTGGGACCGGTTTCGGGTTCAAAACCCTCATCAGCCAGGCTATCTTGAATCCAGTGGCAAAGTGAGCAAGGGACCCACGTCTGGGCATACCCTGCCAACTTAGGGCGAACAAGCGATACCAAAGGGGATGATGGACCGAGCGCTAGAGCAAATCAAACACTCACCCCCAGTCAACTGATCTGGGTTTAATCCATCATCATTCTTTAGCTCACTCCACCACCCCAGTTCAGACATGGCCATATGCAAATCAGTCTGACCCTGTGCCTCATGGGAACAGTCCAGCCCGAACTGCCAAGCCATGTCTTCCCTGGACCGGAAACAAGCATCCTGGGACCGGTTTCGGGTCCAAAACCCTCATCAGCCAGGCTATCTTGAATCCAGTGGCAAAGTGAGCAAGGGACCCACGTCTGGGCATACCCTGCCAACTTAGGGCGAACAAAGCGATACCAAAGGGGATGATGGACGGAGCGTTAGAGCAAATCAAACACTCACCCCCAGTCAACTGATCTGGGTTTAATCCATCATCATTCTTTAGCTCACTCCACCACCCCAGTTCAGACATGGCCATTTGCAAATCAGTCTGACCCTGTGCCTCATGGGAACAGTCCAGCCCGAACTGCCAAGCCATGTCTTCCCTGGACCGGAAACAAGCATCCTAGGACCGGTTTCGGGTTCAAAACCCTAATCAGCCAGGCTATCTTGAATCCAGTGGCAAAGTGAGCAAGGGACCCACGTCTGGGCATACCCTGCCAACTTAGGGCGAACAAAGCGATACCAAAGGGGATGATGGACGGAGCGTTAGAGCAAATCAAACACTCACCCCCAGTCAACTGATCTGGGTTTAATCCATCATCATTCTTTAGCTCACTCCACCACCCCCAGTTCAGACATGGCCATATGCAAATCAGTCTGACCCTGTGCCTCATGGGAACAGTCCAGCCCGAACTGCCAAGCCATGTCTTCCCTGGACCGGAAACAAGCATCCTGGGACCGGTTTCGGGTTCAAACCCTCATCAGCCAGGCTATCTTGAATCCAGTGGCAAAGTGAGCAAGGGACCCACGTCTGGGCATACCCTGCCAACTTAGGGCGAACAAAGCGATACCAAAGGGGATGATGGACGGAGTGTTAGAGCAAATCAAACACTCACCCCCAGTCAACTGATCTGGGTTTAATCCATCATCATTCTTTAGCTCACTACACCACCCCAGTTCAGACATGGCCATATGCAAATCAGTCTGACCCTGTGCCTCATGGGAACAGTCCAGCCCGAACTGCCAAGCCATGTCTTCCCTGGACCGGAAACAAGCATCCTGGGACCGGTTTCGGGTTCAAAACCCTCATCAGCCAGGCTATCTTGAATCCAGTGGCAAAGTGAGCAAGGGACCCACGTCTGGGCATACCCTGCCAACTTAGAGGCGAACAAAGCGATACCAAAGGGGATGATGGACGGAGCGTTAGAGCAAATCAAACACTCACCCCCAGTCAACTGATCTGGGTTTAATCCATCATCATTCTTTAGCTCACTCCACCACCCCAGTTCAGACATGGCCATATGCAAATCAGTCTGACCCTGTGCCTCATGGGAACAGTCCAGCCCGAACTGCCAAGCCATGTCTTCCCTGGACCGGAAACAAGCATCCTGGGACCGGTTTCGGGTTCAAAACCCTCATCAGCCAGGCTATCTTGAATCCAGTGGCAAAGTGAGCATGGGACCCACGTCTGGGCATACCCTGCCAACTTAGGGCAAACAAAGCGGTCCAGGGAAGACATGGCTTGGCAGTTCGGGCTGGACTGTTCCCATGAGGCACAGGGTCAGACTGATTTGCATATGGCCATGTCTGAACTGGGGTGGTGGAGTGAGCTAAAGAATGATGATGGATTAAACCCAGATCAGTTGACTGGGGGTGAGTGTTTGATTAGCTCAAGCGCTCCGTCCATCATCCCCTTTGGTATCGCTTTGTTCGCCTAAGTTGGCAGGGTATGCCCAGACGTGGGTCCCTGCTCACTTTGCCACTGGATTCAAGCTAGCCTGGCTGATGACGGCTGAATAGCCAGAAACCGGTCCCAGGATGCTTGTTTCCGGTCCAGGGAAGACATGGCTTGGCAGTTCGGCGCTGGACTGTTCCCATGAGGCACAGGGTCAGACTGATTTGCATATGGCCATGTCTGAACTGGGGTGGTGGAGTGAGCTAAAGAATGATGATGGATTAAACCCAGATCAGTTGACTGGGGGTGAGTGTTTGATTAGCTCAAGCGCTCCGTCCATCATCCCCTTTGGTATCGCTTGTTCGCCCTAAGTTGGCAGGGTATGCCCAGACGTGGGTCCCTTGCTCACTTTGCCACTGGATTCAAGCTAGCCTGGCTGATGACGGCTGAATAGCCAGAAACCGGTCCCAGGATGCTTGTTTCCGGTCCAGGGAAGACATGGCTTGGCAGTTCGGGCTGGACTGTTCCCATGAGGCACAGGGTCAGACTGATTTGCATATGGCCATGTCTGAACTGGGGTGGTGGAGTGAGCTAAAGAATGATGATGGATTAAACCCAGATCAGTTGACTGGGGGTGAGTGTTTGATTAGCTCAAGCGCTCCGTCCATCATCCCCTTTGGTATCGCTTTGTTCGCCCTAAGTTGGCAGGGTATGCCCAGACGTGGGTCCCTTGCTCACTTTGCCACTGGATTCAAGCTAGCCTGGCTGATGATGGCTGAATAGCCAGAAACCGGTCCCAGGATGCTTGTTTCCCGTCCAGGGAAGACATGGCTTGGCAGTTCGGGGTGGACTGTTCCCATGAGGCACAGGGTCAGACTGATTTGCATATGGCCATGTCTGAACTGGGGTGGTGGAGTGAGCTAAAGAATGATGATGGATTAAACCCAGATCAGTTGACTGGGGGTGAGTGTTTGATTAGCTCAAGCGCTCCGTCCATCATCCCCTTTGGTATCGCTTTGTTCGCCCTAAGTTGGCAGGGTATGCCCAGACGTGGGTCCCTTGCTCTCTTTGCCACTGGATTCAAGCTAGCCTGGCTGATGACGGCTGAATAGCCAGAAACCGGTCCCAGGATGCTTGTTTCCGGTCCAGGGAAGACATGGCTTGGCAGTTCGAGCTGGACTGTTCCCATGAGGCACAGGGTCAGACTGATTTGCATATGGCCATGTCTGAACTGGGGTGGTGGAGTGAGCTAAAGAATGATGATGGATTAAACCCAGATCAGTTGACTGGGGGTGAGTGTTTGATTAGCTCAAGCGCTCCGTCCATCATCCCCTTTGGTATCACTTTGTTCGCCCTAAGTTGGCAGGGTATGCCCAGACGTGGGTCCCTTGCTCACTTTGCCACTGGATTCAAGCTAGCCTGGCTGATGACGGCTGAATAGCCAGAAATCGGTCCCAGGATGCTTGTTTCCGGTCCAGGGAAGACATGGCTTGGCAGTTCGGGCTGGACTGTTCCCATGAGGCACAGGGTCAGACTGATTTGCATATGGCCATGTCTGAACTGGGGTGGTGGAGTGAGCTAAAGAATGATGATGGATTAAACCCAGATCAGTTGACTGGGGGTGAGTGTTTGATTAGCTCAAGCGCTCCGTCCATCATCCCCTTTGGTATCGCTTTGTTCGCCCTAAGTTGGCAGGGTATGCCCAGACATGGGTCCCTTGCTCACTTTGCCACTGGATTCAAGCTAGCCTGGCTGATGACGGGTGAATAGCCAGAAACCGGTCCCAGGATGCTTGTTTCCGGTCCAGGGAAGACATGGCTTGGCAGTTCGGGCTGGACTGTTCCCATGAGGCACAGGGTCAGACTGATTTGCATATGGCCATGTCTGAACTGGGGTGGTGGAGTGAGCTAAAGAATGATGATGGATTAAACCCAGATCAGTTGACTGGGGGTGAGTGTTTGATTAGCTCAAGCGCTCCGTCCATCATCCCCTTTGGTATCATATTGGAATAGGTCAGAGCACCCGCCTCCTCCAAAGGTGTCAGGGTGTTCCTCCCATTGGCCTCAAAGTGTCTCCACAGGCTCGCCCCCCCCCCCCATTCTTCTCAGGGACCTCATTCATACGAAGTGCTGCCTCATAAGATGCAAAGCATGCATAAATATCTTCCCCCTTCTGGAAATTATGTACTTGGTCCTTGGGAACGTAAACATTACCCCCTGGCAATGGCTGTGTGTGCCACCATTTGTACTGGACTCCACCTGTTTGGCATTGATGTCCAGCTCTCTCATGCTCAACTCATGTGCCAAAAGAAATTTCTTTTCCTCTAAGGCACAAGCGTTCTTGCTCTCCTCTGCCATCTTTTCCTTCTCTATGGCAGCTTTTTGGTTCTCCATTTCCAATTGCTTCATCTGGAGCCTCATAACCTCCATATTTATGATCTCTGGCCCTTTGCCTGTCCTCCAGTTCCTCTGGAGAGGGATTCCTAGGAGAATGACTGCTGCCAGCCACAGAGGCTGCTCTCACAACATGCAAATCATTGGATCTGAAATCATTTTCTGGCACACCCCCATCCACATCTGCATCCCCTGCCTCCTCAGCTTGTCTGGCCTCCCACCAGGCCCCCAAGGCCTTCTGCAGCTCCTCTTTCCTAGAGTGGCTCTTCATGGGACATCCAAAGCTCTTGCAGAATTGCTTGAGTTGCTCTACTTTGTAACTACTAAACATTTCAATGTCAAACTCCAATTCTGCAGCCTCACTTGCTGATTTACCATTTAGAGACATGATGTGTGGATAGCTCAAGGGTCAGATCAAAAATTGAACCAAAATTAAAACACAATATGTGGTTGCGTAGTGATCTGCACTAAACTAGTGATATACACCAATCACTGTGGGTTAAGTACAAGTACAAGTTCAGATCCTCACCGCTGACCACCAATGTTAAAAATGGGGGTCTCTAGTTGGCAGAGGTAGGTACCTTTGTCCAAATAGGGACCCTTGCTTCTAGTCAATGGTAAGGGGGATACACACTTTAGATAATCCCTGCTCAACCCCTGGGTTGCTTGGCACGAGCAGACAGGCTTATCCCAAAGGCAATGTGTATTTGTACACAAAACACACAGTAATACAGTGATAATGCCACAAATGGACACCACACCAGTTTAGAAAAATAAAGTATCTTTATCTAAACTCAACAAGACCAAAACAACAAAAATCCAACATACATGTAATAAGAATATGACTTTAAAAAGGTTTCAAACAACTTGGCCCATAGAAAACTATGGATCCGTGATTTCTCTCAAAGTACCTGTAGTTGTGACAAAATTCACAAGGCCCAAAAGCTGCAGAGATGGGAAGCGCTGAAAAACAAAGAGATGCGTCAGTTCCGGAGACCATGGGGAGGCGATGCAACAGTTCTGATGCATGCAGGAGAAGTGATGCATCTAATTCGGTCTGTAGGGGGAAGTGATGCGTTGATTACTAGATGGTTCTGGTCCGCGGGTGATGCGTTGAGAAAACTTGCCGCACAGGTAGGATGCGTGGAAATCCGGGATGCGTCGGGGATCGATCGTCGCTGCAGCGCTTTCGTCAGCCGCCATCCCTGGATGCGTTGGTTCTTACAGCGGGGATAGCCGCTGCGTCGGTTTTGGCCGCGGCGCGGCGGTGTGTGGAGATTCTTCTCGGACAGCGGTGCTGCGTCGGAAAAACAGCCTCAAGAAGAGCGATGCGTCGATTTTCTTGTGGGTGTGTTGCTGTTCCAGCTCCCAACAGCAGGAACAACCTCCAGAGGCCCAACACAGTCACAGGCACCTCCTGATAGGTCAGAACTCCCAGCAAGGAAGTTCAGGGGAGCTGGGGGTGAAGTCTTTGTGTCCCTGAGACTCCAGAATAGGAGGCAAGCTCTACTCAAGCCCTTGGAGATCTTCCTCAAGCAGAGGGACACAGCACACAGCAAAGTCCTTGTCCTTTCCTTGGCAGAAACAGCTACTGCAGGCCAACCCCAGACAGCACACAGCATAGGGGCAGTACTCATCATCCAGTTTCTCCATCTCTTCTCCTCTTGATTCCAGAAGTAGTCTATAGTTCTGGGGTTTCGGTCTAATACTTATACCTCAAAATGTCTTTGATCTCTTTGTGCAAGTGTCTCTGAGCCCAGTCCAAACCAGTTCTGTCCTCACTGGTGCAGTATGACTACAGGGGGTGTAGACAGCATTGTGCAAGGGAGATAGGCCCTATTCAGGTGCAAGGAAATCTCCCCCCACTACTCTAAATGCAGCCAAGCCCCATTCAGCTCAGCTCTGAGTCACACCTCAACCCCCCCTCCCCCCCAGTGGCTGTCTACAATGAATGCACATCCCCAGTCCCTGTCACTCCAAAACCAGATGGTCAATACACAAACAGGCAGAGGCACACAGAATGGTTAAACAAGAAAATGCCTTCTTTCAATTTAAAAACCATCTTTACTAAAAGATGTGTTATTAAATTCTGAGTTCAGAGAGCCTAAACTTTATCTCTCTATCTTGTCCCAGTGGGAAGTTATACGTGTATGATGTTCCAAAGCATTTCCCATTCTATCCAATGGCGCAAGATAGCCTTTCAATAGTGAAAAACGAAATTGGCAGTATTTCACTATCAGGACATGACACACACACCAGTACACTGCACCCTGCCCAGGGGGATACCTTGGGACTACCATAGGGGTGCTTTACATGTAAGAAAAGGGAAGGTTAGGGCCCGGAAATTTGGTGCACTTGCCAAGTCGACATGGCAGTTCAAAACTGCGCGCAGACACTGCAGTGGCAGGTCTGAGATACCTTTTCAGGGCTACTCATGTGGGTGGCACAATCAGTGCTGCAGGCCCACTAGTAGTATTTGATTTACAGGCCCTGGCACACTTCAGTGCACTGTACTAGGGACTTACCAGTAAATCAAATATGCCAATCAGGGAGAACCAATTGTAACAACACCTTATACAGGGAGCACTTGCACTTTAACACCGATCAGCAGTGACAACGTGCCCAAAGCATCTAAGCCAGCAAAAACGAAATCCAGCACAGCTTCAAACATACAGGAGGTAGAGGCAAAAAGTCAGGGGAAACCACGCCAAAGATGCAAAGTTTAACACTTGTTGACAATAGAATAAAGTGATCCGGAATCTGCCACCATACTCCACTTCATCCCAGCAACACGCATCTTGTTAACAGGTGTCTTACGTGTGTCCCATCCTACTTCAATTACTTTGTTGCCTACATGCAATGGACAGTCATTACCTTTTGATTCTTCTCCTTGGGCGTTAGATGTGATCACTAGTACATATGCGAAGCCCAGGCCAAAGTTGGGTGGAACGTGTTTTATTAATTATCAGGCTAGAGTATGTTCCAACAACCTTTTTTCAAAATTAGGAAGTGTAACGGGAAAAACAGTCCAAATAATGCTAGTTTCTTCACTCTGCTTCCAGGAAGCTTCCCTCTTCCCAGGAATTCTTATCCTTCTGTTGGGCAATCCTCCCATCCAGGTCCAACCAGGTAAAAGGGGGGAAGTCGTCCCTCAAAAAAAACCAAAAAATAATAATCTGTTAGGCTCTCTCAAAATCAGCCCCTTACTGTGCCGTCACCTTGTCACCCAGAGTATCAGTGGGGGTGCCCTTTTATGTGATCAAAAGAAAGGGGAGGGGTGTGCTTTTGTTATTGGTACTCTGTCCGCCACCTCCCAATAGTGACAAAATTCAATAAAGACACTTGCCTGAGGCCACGGCCCTTCGGGGTCGTGGCAGAGGGAGTCTCACCACACTCTCCTCCTCCGGGACAGCAGGACCAGCAGGTGTTGCCTCTAGGCGGTTCCTCTTCTCTTGTGGCTTCCGGCGGTGCGGTCTCTTCCTTTACTACTCCTTTGCAGTCCTGCAGGGCTGGCCTCGCTCCTCTCTCTTCGATGTGCATCCGACCGTCCGCTTCCTTGGACTTCCTCTCTGCTTCGGCATCTTCCTCTTCGTCCTCTCTTCTCGGTGCTGCCCCGCCTCCTCCCCTGTTTTCCGTTGTGTCACCCGACGCTGTCCCGTTTTCTGGGCATTCACTTTCATCCTCACCGCGGCTTGCTATGGGGCCATGTTGAGGGTCCTGCCCGCAGGGGTAGCGTGATTACAGTAGAATCATTCTGTGACTCTGTCATACACTCATGCACACAAAGGGGGGATGGGGAGCTAATGAAAAAAAGATCCAGTACCCGTGCTCCCAAGATAATATGCAAAGAAGGCTCCATCTTCAAAATTAGAAAAAGGGGAATTGGAGGGGAGGAATAGAGCTAATAATTGTTACAGGTGTGGAAGTTCTGATCATCTGGCAAATAGCAATAGGTATTGTGCGGGGAAATTAAAAGTGTTCCTCGTATGGAAGGATGGGACATTTTGCTACGGTCTGTATCCAACCTTCCACCACTTATGTAGTTAAGCACCGCTTTACCTATACCTTGAGCCGCCGACTAGGCCAGCCTTCTCTATTAGGAACAGTGACCCTCCAGTGATTTACACTCTGTCATACACTTCATACTTGAATTTTTGTCTCTCTTCTTTACAGACCGTAGCAAAATGTCCCATCCTTCTATACGAGGAACACTTTTGATTTCCCGCACAATACCTATTGCTATTTGGCAGATGATCAGAACTTCCACACCTGTAACAATTATTAGCTCCATTCCTCCCCTCCAATTCCCCCTTTTCTACTTTTGAAGATTGAGCCTTCTTTGCCTATTACTCCACTGCTCCTTTTCTCTGTCTTCCTTCTCTAATGCTGCTCTATCACACTTATATGCTCTGCTTCTTCAATTCCCACCTTTGAAGACCTTCCTGACGCCTCTGCCTTCCTCACAGTGGGGCGATCATATTTTTCAGTGGTGCATCCCCACTGGCCCACAACCTCTCCTGTACTCTTATTGTTCGTATGCCTAACTATTTGGTCCATTGCAGTTCATTGTGAAGTACAATAGAGAGTTTTCTTAATGATGAAACATAATCAACCCTCTCCCGTTGCTCCTGTTTACTGTAGTAAAATGTATATCTTTCAATAGCTATGTAGCTGAAGAATAATATGCTACTAAACCATCCAGTTAATTTGCGTAAATATCAGTTTCTTTCTCTCTCCTTGTTTTCTTCTCCATTTGATTATATTGTCTAATTCCTTCAGGACAGAACGAGTGTAGCAAAATATCCATTTTCTTTTCAACTGTCAATGTATCATTTTCTTTTGTAGACATATTATTGCTAAAATATTCTCTCCATTATTGCCATTACATTTGAGGTTCTCCTTGTGAAGGCAAAAATGGAAAGGAAGGTGCCAAGTTAAAGGTTTGTGATGCACACATTCTAGCAACTGCCTCAATAGCAATCAGGTATATAAACAATAATTGCTCTGTTGATAGAAATAAGATTAGGAATATCTGTACATCCAATTGTAAAAGCAGTGTTTATAAAAAGAAAGTAATGCTTAATTTAGATGTATTTAGTTTAGCCTGACTAAGCCTTCACTGACTGCAGTGACAGAATAAAGTGCACTTTTATTTTATGTGGACAAGCTTTCTCCGCTTGCATGTATTTCTCTGGGCACTTTTCTATTTCCGAAAATCAGCAAACTAGAAGCCTTGTTTGTGGTGGTGTTCACTGTATTAATAAATTGTATAAATGTGCCTTCTTCATAAGGAAGCCATGCTAAGGATGTTCCTGTCTTTGTAAAATTTAGATCTTTTGTGCAAGACTTTTCTAGGAAACATTTATTAGCTGAACTGTCTATTGTCTTTCTGTATTATATAACTGTCAAGTCATCTCCTTCATTTTGTATGCACACCTCTTTATTAATATTCAGCAAAGTAGATGTTTACTAGATGTGTGATTTAATTGGTTTATGTGAATTCAGCCCTATTATGCCAAGTTAGACCATATAGAGGGTGCCGCTTTTCTGCCTAAAACCATATAAAAGATTATGCTTTTGAGAGATGTGCCAGAGCTTTTTGAACTTGCTTAGAGAGCAGACTCTATGTCTATTGATTTATACTTAAACTTTTCTTACTTTCTTAGCTGTACAGACTCTGTGTCAGTCTGTCTGTTGATTTATACCAAGACTTTCCCTGCCTTTTAAACTGAGCAGATTCTGTGCTAGTTTGTTTACTTACTTTATACTTAGGGGCTTATTAACAAGCTATATCACAAAAAGTACTCCACAATAATACAACTAACATTTGCTAACCCTGGTTAGGTGTGGGAAGGTTTTGTCAGAAGCATCCTAATTATTACCCACTAGGCGGTGGGGAAGGAAACAATTCCTTTTGTTTATATTACCCTCACACACCCTAGTGGTGTCATGCTTCATCATCGGGTCACCCTGACTCCTAAAGGTCAGGGTGGGCTCGACCGTATTCCAGGGAGCTCTTGAAAAATGTGGCCAGGGGATTTTAAAGATTAAAAATCCTCAGACAGATCCCAGTGTCCCTTTATTCATGGAACTGTCGGGGATATTAAAATTCAAAATATGAAGGGGTCAATTGGGTTTTTATGGTCCTATGACCCTCGTGCCGACATGTTTCAGTCCAAAGCGTGGCCAAAAAAGGTCCTGGACTTTCTTTAGGGCAACAATTGGGGGTATTTAAAAAAAAAAAAAAAGGAAGAACAAAACTTTATTGGACACGGCCTCGTCGGTTTTTGTATGTCGAGCATGTTGTAAACATGCAGCCCCGACATCCGTTTAAGGTATCAAACGGCCTATATTAATATTCGTACCCCTGGTTACAGCAGAGGGGACGTTTCCAATCTACTCCTATTTTTATAAGGGCAGGTAGCTGCTCCTTTTCTTAAAAGGATAAATTTATCTTGTTGTTTTTAGATCTCTTTTCCTCCTTCTGTAGATGAAAAAAAGAAGAAAGAAGAAACACATAGTGCAACAATGTTATCGTAGCGCCGTTTGCTTCCCAAAAGTGATGTGCATTTTTTCTACACCCAAGTTCATCAAACACGGTGAGTGTGTAGAAGCCATCTCTCATCATACCACTCTGGTACGTCTTACTCAGGGTTATCTTTAACCACTATTTGTCTCGTGTTGTATATCGTGAAGTGGCGATATACATCGCATTCTGACTCTAGTCAAATTCCAGTGCATGTGTAGTGCGTTCAATAAACCACTATAGTGACACTCACATCAAACCACACAGCACACCAGTCACGCGCCATTTCTTTGTGCCCATTCATACTATTTACACATTCGTCTCTTCCTTACCCCACTTTGGGAGAGGTAAGGCATCACTGGGAATCGCAGCAAAAAGGGGTAGCCCTCTAGTCAACTCTGTTTGTGATATTGCATATGCCAGTAGTGAGTTTCAGCATAGAAGAGGGCGACATGAAAAAGAAAAAAGAAAACAGGCACCGCTTTTCCTTTAGTTATTTGTATCGTTTTGCGCGATGAAAGTATACCTGTATGTGGGGATTCCAGCCATTCGCCCTTCCCTATACTTACTCCACCAAGGGTCCTGCCCTGTGTTTCAACCTATTTGGCTTTGCGTTCCCGGGCTTTCGCCCCGTTGTTTGTCTGACTTCCGTTATTAAGCCAACGTTGCCGCGGTTTTCCCGGATGCGGGGGGCGTGTCCCCTCGTTCGAGCACTTGTCCATGGGCGTGGACGTACCTGCGTGATGCGTCCAGCTTGCGGAACTGTCGGAATCCTGGGACATGTAGTCCCATTCAAGTATTAACATTTATCACAAACATAACCTACTTCGTATCCAAGTGCCTTTGCACTGTAACACATAAAAGTGGGCGATTTAAAAGCGGTGAGACTCTGGTGGAGTCGACTACCCGTTAACCCAGTGTGACTCCAATCATAGGGATATTACAGTCCGATTAATGGCTGGCATTTTTAAAAAAAAAAGGAAGAACAAAACTTTATTGGACACGGCCTCGTCGGTTTTTGTATGTCGAGCATGTTGTAAACATGCAGCCCCGACATCCGTTTAAGGTATCAAACGGCCTATATTAATATTCGTACCCCATTGGTTTGGCTACCAAAGCTATTACTGAGTGAATTTCAATAAATCACCCAAAAAACTCCAGTAGTAGAGGTTTTTTATCAAAGACCCATGATAATTTTTTTATTTTAGATGTATATACATGTATATTGGGAACTCTCCGAACGTCGATGAACTATCTATTAATGTTCAATCCCCTTAGATATATTATAAGCCTTGGGACTGGTTAAGGATTCACCTAACCCATGAGTTAATTACATTCAGTTTAGTCTGCCTCATAATATGGAATAACTCAGCCTCATTTCATCTGCCCCATCGATTGATATTTATATTAATGTGATCAAAAATCCAAAATATCGGATATTCTAGTTGATCCACATGAAAATAATCGTATTAGTTGGCCGTAGAAATGGCTTAGTTACTATTCTGGATAAGGTATGATGTTATACCAGAATGCCTGGGATAGGCCGCACAAAAAATGTTGGTGCCTTCTTAATAATACTAACACAAACACAAGATTTAAGCAGGAGGGTCCTAGGGAAATTTTAAAGACCTGCATAGGATTATATCCCCAATACTATACGTAAAAAACAGCAAAATCCTTGGGTCTACTCAAACAAAAGTGGTTATGTGAAAAGAGAAGCCACAGATTATAACACACAGACCTAGCTGTGGGAAAATCCCTTTTTAGGACGAAATCCCTCACTCACCAGAGGTGACATACTTCATCATTTGGAATTCTCCTCCCAAAGGAAAACCTAGTTCCTTTGAGGGCTACAACCCCCTCTCTGAGAGGGAGGAGCTCAGGGATGTTTTGGTGTGTACTCTACCAGGATATTCTAAATCCACAGATGAGAGCTAAAGTGTGAGTGAGGGTGCCTCGCAAAGGATGAAAAAATGAAAAAACGTGAGGGATGTGACATAAAACTAGCTAGAGAGGACAAAATGCGACTTTTATTCTGATGTGCTCTCTGCCAGGATTAAAAACAGTGCACCTGCGGTATGGATTTAAACCGCATGTGTATGGTGGACAAATGTGGTCAACATGTTTCAGCCGTAATACCCCCAGATCGGGCAAGGCTTTCGTCAGGACCTATTTAGATGCTGCTGCTGCTGCTATGGTGTCTTAGTGAAAAAATCAAAAATACAATCAAAGAATACGGAACCAATAGTGCTCCTGAATCGTCTTCTTCAAAAGGTAACTCTAGGGGGCGTGGCCGGGCAAGATGGCCGGACGGACGTGACTCGTCTCGGCTCCCGGTCCGCGCTCGTTTCCCGGACTAATATTAGCCGCTTGACGCTACTGCACCAGCCCTGCAGACCACCAGAGATCAGCCCGAAGGTCAAGGCCCATGAAGCATACCTGCAAATGCGGCGAGGTCGCTCCTGAGGGTCGCTTCGGAGCTTTTTCAGCCCGTGGAGAGCTCTAAAATGGCAGCCGCTGCCGTCTGACAAACGGAGTCGTGTGTATACACGGAAGGTGATTGCAGGAGTGAATCGAGCGGCGAGGTCAATCTGTTTTCGCTGCCGCTCTTCCATCGCCGACATCCGAACAAGTGCTGACCCTTCAGAGAAGAGGCGGGACGAGCGGTGACTACACCGGAGCGGAGCCCATAGCCGCCAGCAACCGCGCCGCAACAATCAAGAGAGCTGAGGACTCGACGATCGCTCACAGAAGCATTCCAACAGTAAGAGCAGCGCTGCCCGAGCAATCGCGCTATATCCCTGCAGAACATTATCGGAGGAATGCCTCCCTCCTGAGCAGAGTGCCTCGCCTGAATTTAAAATGGCGGCTCCGGCGTGACCGGACCCCTCGGGGTGTCGGAGACTGACTTCTCCCTGGGCCTCGCCGCTCGCCTACCACCAGAGACAAAAGATTGCACGGGGAGTGGCCAAAAGAATGTGTTACAGTCCAGCCTCAGAGCACGCTATCCCCCAGCATCGTCACCTGCATAATGAACAATAAATACCGAGGGGACCGGGAAGACCTTATCTGACTATGCGAGGCTGGGGACTCCTCTGAAACCGGCCCACACCTCATGCTTTGCCCGTGCTGTGGTTGGGCCAGGGCGCAGGTAACAGAGGGGGGGCTATTCTATTGAAGCACTGACCCTCCACTAACCGCGATGTGCTCAGCCCCCATGAGAAGCACCGGAGTGATCCACCGGAATATCTTCCGTTGCGTAGTCAAGGCCCACTGAAATGGGAGCGACGACGACCTGCTGAGTGAACAGTTACCCGCAAAAGTGACCATCCGCCGCTCCAGATGATGCGCTAATCGCAACCCAGACACCTACGAGAGAAGAGATCCACCACCCACAGCGACAACCAACACTCTCCCGTGAGTCAGGAGATCTGCACAGCCGACCACAGAGAACTTCCTCGGTCTCGGTAGTGGAGGCCCTACTGGGCCCGCCTCTATGCCGCAGAAGAAGACGCAGATAAAGCAACGACTAAAGTCTCCAGTTTCTTCACCTTAGCGGACAAACGCTCCACATCGGACCAGACCGAGGGGACAGACGCCATCGCTCTTACGAAAGAGGACCTCATGGCCTCTCTGCCTGATTTTAAAACGGAGCTCCGGAAGGAGCTCAGTCAAGACATTGCAGCATCTATAGCTCAACTAAAGTCTGACCTTAACGATCGTATGGCCACCATACAACAGGATGTAGACTCCGTGGGCGCCAGAGTGGTGGAACTGGAGGCACAAACCCAGGAAGTCGACACTCGCACCTCCGAAATGCATGACGATCTACAGGCCCTCCAAGATCAACTTCGCCAAACCCAACTCAAGGCCGAAGATCTGGAAAACAGAGCCCGGAGAGAGAACCTAAGAATTTGCGACCTGGAAGAAGGGGCGGAAGGTCCAGACCTTGAGGCTTTTCTAGTGGGTCTGTTCTCAGAGATCCTAAGTCCACAGACACTCGAGATCAAACCGGAGAGTGTGCACCGAGTCGGCAGCCTTGCAACCGGAGATGTCCTCGCGAAATTTCACTCCTACAAAGTGAAGGAGGCGGTCCTCTTGGTGGCACGAAAGAAAGGCACCGTCTCTTTCCAAGGACACTCCTGCACTATATATCAGGACCTGGCGCCTGCCACCCTGGCCCGGAGGCAGCAATTCCGCCCTATCACGACCAAACTGGGCGATGATCACATCAGGTACCGCTGGACTTACCCGTTTGGGCTAAGCTTCGAATACAAAAATAAACAACAACATATCACGGACCTGAGGGAAGGATTGAACATTCTGGGTATTCCAAACAGCGAACCTGTACCTGCGCAAAACAAAACACATGGCACGCAGAGGCATGGCTCCCCTCTCTCACAGTGGGCCACAACTTCGCGGGGAAACCACAAGTAATGCACGGATGAAACATACACCTAATATCTTTCCGCCATCTCATAAAGATCCCGAATGGCCAGTTCTACCCTGCTAAGCAATGCTTTCAACAAGGAACTGACCAGATGACTTGAGAGGGGAGGCCATTTAGACCCCTTGTTCACTGTTTCTTTGAACATGTGCACCACCCTGATGGTGCTCTGCATCACGAACTAACCTAGGAAGAAGTGCAAATACTGATTTCGTCACAGATCTGGCCTCCCTCTAACTGCACCTCTACAAAGCCACAATCCACACTTTGGCGGATCGGACAGTCCCGAAAGTCGGTCCATACTGCCCAGATAGCCACGGCACGCCTTGGTGCCCCGCTTCAAGATACTGGCAGCACCGGGCCATTGACGCTATACAAGCGAATGCAGATTTGTGGGAAGTTCGGGATGGGCGCGGACGGGGACCTCGGTCGCACCGTCCCCCCAACACTCCCATTGGGACTTTTCCACCCTTTGTTGGGAAAATGTTATCGACACACCATCTGTCGTTTTAGTAATGTTAGTTTTTATTTTATTTTGTTTGAGGGGAGGGGGTGGGAACAGGGGATGGTGGTGGCTTTTTAAAGGTACTTTCAGTTGGTCCATGGTGCCTAGAAGGTCTCTCATGCAACAGACACACGAGGGTTCTTTACTTTTCACGATAAGTTCGACTACTCAGGGTGGTTCGGCACACAGGTATCAGAAGGAGAAGGGGGGGACACTCTAGATAGATGGTAGTGGCTATCGGGTCATGGAATGTGAAAGGTCTCAACTCTCCCCAAAAACGTCAAAAGGTTTGGAAATATCTTCTCGACCATCACCTTGACATAGTGGCTCTCCAAGAGACACACCTTTCTAGAGCTGTGGACACCCACTTTCGCCATAAACAATACCCTCTGATTTACAGATCCTCCGCTCTCACTAAACACAGGGGAGTTGCGCTCCTTTTCCGCACTTCTACAAAATTTCAACCTACCGATGTCTGGACAGACAGGGACGGCCGAATAGTTATGGTCAAGGGCACCTTGAAAGGCAAACTCTGCACATTTATTGCAACCTATGCCCCAAACACAGGCCAGGCAGCTTTCTTAAGCAGTCTAACCACAAAAAGCTGCTCCTAACTGAATTGCCACTACGAGGTTTGGGATGTATTTGTAAGTGAAGGCATCTCACAAAAAGTAACGGACTGGTCTCACACACCACCTGGTGTCATGCTTCATCATTGACCAGTCCTCGCCCTCTAAAACCTTGGTTTGATAGAGGGCGGGCATACACCTGACGACAGGGATGCACTTCTAAACTAAGTGGGGGCCCATAAACAAAAAGTGTGGTTAAAAAACATTATAGTTATCTTAATCGTGTTTTTAATGTTAAAGGTAACTATATGATATTAAAATCAAGTGACGGTATGTGGGGGAATTAATGTCCCCTATCCGTTATGTGGATCCTAGGCGACTGCTCCCGGTCCTCCTCTTCATCAGGGAGGACCGGGAGCAGTCGCCTAGGATCCACATGGGAAATTTCCCTTGATGCAGGTTTGACTACAGGGGTTTCCCCTCCCCTCCTCCCATGGGGCAAGTAGCTTTGGTATCTAGGGCTTGAAATTAGAGGCCATCAAGTTGTGGAGTGTGGCAGTGCTCACGCCCACACAGTGGTTTACTCTTACCACTAGCTGGTAAGAACGGAGCCCTCTATGTTCTTTTTAGGTCCTGACGAATGCCCTGGACCCAAGCGGGCCATTAAGGCAGAAACATGTTGACCTCTCACATAACGGATAGGGGACATTAATTCCCCACATACCGTCACTTGATTTTAATATCATATAGTTACCTTTAACATTAAAAACACGATTAAGATAACTATAATGTTTTTTAACCACACTTTTTGTTTATGGGCCCCCACTTAGTTTAGAAGTGCATCCCTGTCGTCAGGTGTATGCCCGCCCTCTATCAAACCAAGGTTTTAGAGGGCGAGGACTGGTCAATGATGAAGCATGACACCAGGTGGTGTGTGAGACCAGTCCGTTACTTTTTGTGAGATGCCTTCACTTACAAATACATCCCAAACCTCGTAGTGGCAATTCAGTTAGGAGCAGCTTTTTGTGGTTAGACTGTTAGTGTTGGAGGCTGCTAGCTCCTAAGACCCCGTGCCTCTCGTTCCCTTCTCCACACAACGTGGGGCTTTTGTGGTTATTGAGCTTTCTTAAGCACACTGATGGGGAAGATTCAGGACTTTGCAGAAGGACCAACAATCCTAATGGGCGATTTTAATCTAACATGGCAACCTGATTTGGACAGCACCCACCCTCATCGGTCAGATATCAGCTCTTTTTCCACAGAGATTAAGCAACAGGTACACGATTTAGGTCTTAGAGATGCCTGGCGCACCATTTACCCTCAGACACGCGACTATACTTTCTACTCACATGTACACCGCACATATTCCAGGCTTGATTACGTTTTTGTTAGCCAGAATTTAATGGGAGACCTTCGAGACGCTAAGATGTTTCCTCTCTCTGTGTCAGACCACTGCCTCGTTTCGATCTGTCTAACATGGAGCGGCGCTGCCCCTACGACCCCTAAATGGTACTTTCCGGCTGCTCTCACGAGAGATAGGGTGCTCTGTGCGGAATTGAGGGAAACGATTACGGATTTTTTTAACCTAAACACCCCCGAAGACACTTCAGTGTTCAATAACTGGGACGCATTTAAGGCTGTCTTTCGGGGGAAATGCATTGCCCTCAACTCCACCCTGAATAAACAACGGTCCAAAGAGAGAGAAGCTCTTGAGGCTGAACTAGCACTAGCTGAAACCACCCATAAAGCTAACCCCACTAGAGTCTCCCTGCGCACTCTTACCGCTCTACGGGGGAAACTTAAGGCTATCTATAATAATAGAGCGGAACTCACTCTCTTGAATCTCCGTCACCTTTTCTAATCACAGGGCAACAAAATCTGCAAGCATCTCGCTAGACAACTGAAGGAGAAACGAGAAAGGGAATACATAGGAGGCATAAAGAGGGGAGACGGAGAGCTGACACATAAAGATGAGGAAAAGGCCGGTATTTTCGGCTTTTTCTACAAATCCCTCTACACCGGGGAACTGTGGGACATGCACAAGCAACATAATTATCTCCAGATACTGCAATTTCCCCAGGTCTCTCAGGAATGGAATGACAAACTTGCTGCTCCCACTTCTCCTGCAGAGGTGGGCGCTGCAATAAAAGCTCTCAAACTTCACAAAGCCCCGGGACCTGATAGGTTCACCTCCCAATTTTATAAAATCTTTGCTCCAGATCTTATACTGCACCTTACGCAACTGTTTAACAAAATGGGTGAGGAGGGAGAGGTCACTCACTCGATGGCGGAGTCCGTAGTCACGGTGATCCCTAAACAAGGGAAAGACCCACAATTATGCTCCTCATACTGCCCTATTGCCCTCCTAAATCTAGATGCAAAGCTTTATTCCGCCATCCTAGTGTCCCGATTAAACGATCTTATGCCGACCTAATTTACCCTGATCAATCGGGATTTATTAAGGGCCGACAAACTCACGACAACACTCGTCGCATAATATACCTGATTGAGAAAGCTACCAAAAGACAGATCCCAGCGGTGCTTGTCGGGTTAGATGCCGAGAAGGCATTTGACAGGGTGGATTGGGCATTCCTTTTTAGTACACTCACAAGATTCGGATTCGCAGCTAAATTCATTAATATGATGCTCGCCAACTATGTCCAACCACGCTCCAGAGTACAAGTGAATGGGACGATGTCAGCTCCCTTTTTTCATTCCAGAGGCACCCGCCAGGGATGCCCGCTCTCGCCCCTTTTATTTGCCCTCAGCATTGAACCTCTAGCAATGACCATACGGGCGGCCCAGAGATCCAGGGAATCCCCTTTACTGGTGAGGCACATAAAATATCACTCTTCGCCGATGATGTGCTTATGTCCCTTACCGATCCGTCACACTCCTTACCCGCACTCCAAACCGAGCTTGCGCAATTCGAAGAAGTGTCAGGATTTAAGGTTAATTTAGGCAAATCATGTATACTTAATCTTACGCTGCCAGAAACTGAGGTTCGGGAATTGCAGGAGCACACTCTGCTCCAATGGACGTCTAGATCGATTCAATACCTGGGGGTTCAATTAACACTGAGCGTAGACGGGCTCTATAGAGCTAACTTCCCGCCCGCCCTTAGTCGCCTCCAAACAGACCTTATGAGATGGAAACCCCTCTTTATATCCTGGCTCGGCCGCATAAACGCGGTTAAGATGACAATCCTCCCTAAGCTTTTATACCTCTTTCAAGCCCTACCCATAGAACTTGAGAGAGACTTCGTCCCCAAAGTTAAATCTATGATTTTGCGATTTATCTGGCAGGGTGGACGAGCTCGCTTTTCCTTTTCGATATTACGGCGGCCGCGGACGGAGGGCGGAGTGGGCCTACCAGATTTCGGTCTATACTATAAAGCAGCCTAATTACGGGTGGTGATGGAATGGTCCAAACGAGAGTCAGAGAAACATTGGCTACATATGGACCGCTCCATAGCAGGGAAAACCATTTGGGACCTCATATGGCGACCTAAGAAGGAGAGATCCGCAAACGCTTACATCAGTACTCCCACTCGCACCACCCTGAAAGTATGGGACTCTATAACTGGGAACAAGCAATGGACCTCATTTCCCTCGCCCTACACGCCCCTCCACTTTAACCCGGCCTGCCCTTCGCGAGGGGCCTTTTGACGCCTGGCGTGAAGGTGGTTGCTTAGCGTTGACACATCTTTTCCACAACTCTGACCCTCTTACCTTTGATAACTGTAGAAGGGACTATGGTTTAGAGACCTCTGAACACTTCCACTACATTCAGCTACGACACTGGGCCCTCACACCGCACATACGCGAAGCTGCCACACTGCCCCTTACGAAATTTGAAACTTTTACCCAAACTGTAGATTCCATGAAGGGAGTGATTTCATTTCTATATAGTTACCTTCTCACATCCATACATTCCCCACGACCACGATACATGCATATGTGGGAAGACATAATCCAACGAGATATCTCAGATAGGGAATGGGCTGGCCTGTGGTCCGACACTGCGAAATTCAACCACTCCTTAGAGCTTCGGGAGGCTCATCTCAAGATTATGATGGATTGGTATCTATACCCGCTAAGCTTAAGAGGATCTTCCCGACCACCTCTGATAGATGCTGGAGAGGATGTGGCCTCTTAGGCGACTTCCAACACATCTGGTGGGACTGTCCGGCAATCCGCCCATTCTGGGAGGAAATTCTGGCTCACATTAAAGATATATTAGGTTACCCCATCCCGACCACTATGGCAGAAACTCTTCTAGGTCTTCGCGATTCGACCCTTGAACATCAAACTAAAGCAGACAAAGCCATTATGTCGATGTGTATCGGGGCAGCAAAAGTGGCTATAGCGGCAGCTTGGAAGAAGAAGGAGGCCCCGGCTATTTCCCTGTGGCATTCTCGACTATGGAAACTGCTCAGCCTCGAAAGGATGTCCGACATCTTTCGAGACGATTACAAAAATGTTGAATATAAATGGGGTCCGTTAGTTACCTTTCTTACTCGGGGTTTACCCCTGGCTGTTTGTCCTCCCTCCATTTGGGACATGCACCTCTTCCAGTTTTAAGCTACTTGTGTCTGAACAGCACTTAACACACACTTAGACAATATATGCCGCCACCATCAATTTGTGGGTGGGGGAAGGGTGGGGAATCTGTTTGTTATTTGTTTCACACGAGGTTTTCGTTCTGGGGATTCTTTTTCTTTTCCCGCAGGAACTCCTTCCCAGTTGGAAGGTTTAGAGGACATCCCGTCACAAAAGAAAGACGGGCTGAGTCTGCATTTCCTTTTGCATTTCTCCATAGACATGTTCTGAGCCTCTGCTCTACTAGACAATGTACTTCTTCTTTCAAGCTTTTTTACATTGAGATGATGGCAGGAACATGTGCCTGGTACTACCCCTTAGCCCAGAACTCTTATTACTGCACTACTTCAGGTGTTTCTTTCGACGCAAACCTTGTTGTAATGTACTGCGGTTTTTTTGTAAAATGCCAATAAAAAGACATTTGACAAAAAAAAAAAGGTAACTCTACCCGCAACTGCTGGGTAAGGAACTCCACCTCAACCTGGCGATAGCTCAGGAAGGGGGCACCGCTCTCTCCGTCGGTACTCCGTGCTGAAAAAGAACCTGTGACCTGAGGTCTTAATAATACCTGGTGGTTTTTAACTACCGGTTAATATTTCTGGCTACTTTCGAGGTAGGATGTGTTGAAAAAAACTCTAAAAATCGTTTTTTAGTAAGGTCTATTTTTGATTCAATTGATTCCATGGAATGGAATCGTTCAATCCGTGTATGTGAGTCCTCAGCCGATAGACCCAGCGTTGTTCACGTTCAAGCAGTCACATTGACAACTTGCCACCACCCTTGATTTTCTCTGTGACCGTCCACTTCAAGTTCTGGTCAATGTGATTTTTTTCTAGATAGTGGGATGTCAATTTGGTTGCTGTTATGGACTGCCTTATTGTGCTGCGGTGTTCGCTGATACGTACCTTCACCTTCCTGCTCGTCATTCCGACATACACTAGTTGGCAGGGGCACGTAATTAGGTACACCACATTGTCTGAATTACAATTTGTATGTGACCGTTGTTCCCACGGATAACCTAAGCCTAGGTTAATCTGTTTTGTATGTTCTGTAAATGGGCATACAACGCATGAACCGCATGGATAGTAGCCCATGACCAGGGGTTGGCTCCACAGTGTCATTTGTGTGGTGTTCTTAGGTCTATATGTGTCTGTGTGTACAAGAGAGTCCCTAAGACTTCTATTCCTTTTGAAGGAGAACATCGTTTTTTCAAATGTTAGTTTATTTGATGTTAGGATGGACCATTTCTTATTTATAATCTTCTTGACCTCATTTGAGGAAGAATTGTATGTGGTGACACATATCAATGAATCTGTTTCTGGCCTCTAAGCTATTTCTAGGAGTGCTGCTCTGGGAGTATTTCTTGATCTTTTTCGTGCCTTGTCTATGATGTTTTTTGGATAGGCTTTCTGTAGTAATTTGTTACTCAGTTTCTCCGCCTCTTTTTTGAAATCACCTTGATCGGCACAGTTCCTGCGGACCCTGAGAAATTGTCCGACAGGCAGATTCTCCCTCAGGGACCGCGGATGTGCACTGTCAAAGTGCAACAAACTGTTCCTGTCTGTAGGTTTCGTGTATAGTGAACTCACTAGTTTACCTCCCTTTGCTATGATGTTTATATCTAAGAAGGACACTAGTTCTCTGCTTGATGTCTTGGTGAACTGTAGGTGTGTATTTAGTTGGTTGATCCAACTCACAAATTCAGTCATGCTGGTCTCATCCCCTTTCCAGATAACGAGAATATCGTCTATATATCTGACCCATTTCTGTATTTTGTCCGAGAATGGATTTGCGGACCAAATGTGCTTCTCTTCAAAATGGCTCATGTACAGACACGCTATACTTGGCGCAAACGTGCTGCCCATGGAAGTCCCATGGACTTGGAGGAATAGCTGATCTTCAAATTTAAAGAAATTTTCTGTGAGGCCAGATGCATTAGTTTTATGACCCATTCCACTGGTGCCTCCCATTGCCATTCCTCCTTGCGTAGTAGTTCTTCAATCACACGTAGGCTCTCCTCTTGAGGGATACTGGTGTAGAGTGCCTCTACGTCTAGGCACATCATGATGTTCCTTTCTGGGTCATATTCCATGTCGGTGAGCAGGTTCAGCAGGTGTTTTGTATCCTGTACATAAGATTTTATTCTCGTAACCAATGGTCTCCTGAACCAATCTGTATATTTTGATAGGTGTTCAAGTAGGGACCCGATCCCCGATACAATGAGCCTCCCTGGGGGCGGAATTTTGCCCTTATGTATTTTCGGTATGGTGTAGAAGAGGGGTATTCTGGGGTCGTCTAAAATCAAGAAATTGCTTTCTTTTTTGGTGATCCAGTTGTCTTCTAATGCGTTCTTTGTGAGTGCTTCAATGGTTTTCTTAAGGCGTGTAGTGGGGTCCATATGGATCTTCTTGTTGTGTTTCTCGTTGGCCAGGAAACTCAGGCATGCTTCTCGATAGGTGCTGGTGCTTTGTATCACAGTCGCTCTGCCTTTATCGGCCGGCTTTTTGATGATGTCATCTCTCATACTGAGCGATCTCAAGGCCTCTCGTTCCTTTTTACTCAGATTATTGTAAGTGTCTCTTTTAAGTTGGAGCTCCTCCACCTCCTTTGTCACTGCTTCTTCAAATGTGATTACTTCAGATGGTAAGAGTGAGGCAGGGGGGCAGAAGGTAGACTTAAGTCGGAGAGTGGTATGGCTGTTGTCTTTTTCTGGTTCTTGTTTGCCCAAGAAAAATGCTTTGATTCTAATTTTGCGAAAAAATTCGCTGAGCTCGCATCTCAGTTGGAATTTATCCAAAAAGGCTGTGGGAACAAATCCCAAGCCTTTGTTAAAAACCTTAAGTTCATCCGGACTAAGGGTTATATCTGTGAGGTTTACCACTAGTCCCTCGACGTGCTCGTGCTAGGCTGTTGGCCTCTGGTCTGGCTCCTCGTGTTCATACTGGTCCTGTCCTCTTCCCACTGGACTCTTCTGTTTCCTCTTCTCCCGCGTCTCCCTCTCCTCCCACCTTGACCTAAAAAACGATTCTGATTGAAGATGGGCTGGAAGAAGGGTGCCTGGTATTGAGGTGGTCCCTGGAATAGATGTGGGCCAAATGTGCCAGGCCAAGGATACATCTGCTGTTGTGGATAACCTTGTGGATAACCTTGATTGAAGTCCCCTCTCCGTGGTCGTCTTGGTTTTCCCCTCCAACTTTTTGATGAGTAATCACTAGACCAATCGTCTTGCTCTGAGTCTGAGGTTCCTGAGTCTCCCTGATAGGAGGATCCAGCATTCGAATCCTGCTGTCCTTTATAGTCATCCTTGATGTATGGGTAGACTCTCTCATGGGAGAACTTTTCAGGTCTTTCTGAAGTTTGCTAATCTTACTCTGCATGAGGTAAACCTTATGTTCTCCTATTTCTTTATTAACCTCCTCTAATTTCTTTTTATAGAGGGTGATCTTGAACTCTGTTAGTAGAGCATCCTCACTGGTTTTGATTTTTACCAGGAGTGCCCCAGACAACCTTTTAGCCGTATTTATTATTAGAATGAGCCAATCGCGTGTACAACGCCACGCGATCAGCGACCATTCCTTTTTAAACAGTGGGTCATCCAGAAATATTCTGGGTGCATTTGTGACCCACAGGCCTGAGGGTGCTGCATTGCCACGCAGATATTCTGTCATTATGGCACCATGCATTAGTACCTTCATGTGATTTCGCTTCAGCTCCTTCAATTCATCCCAACTCTGGGCTTGGTTAAGACTTTGGTTGATGTTAGTGTCTGGTAAGCGATGGGGCCGCTAGGATGGCTAATGCCATCTCATCCGAGTAACCGATGCCTAGTGCTTCTGCCATTGAGTTTTGTTGTACTACTGAGGATTTTTTTAAACTCTATTTTTTATGCTCTTGGCGAGGACTATGTACTGTGCAATGAGTAAGTGAGACAAGTGGTGTATTGTAACTACAATTGTGTTATTTAGACTTTTTACAGTTTGGAAATTTTCCAGACGCCCCACAGCTATACGCTACTCAAAATATAAGTAACTATGGCACTCGGAGAAGAACTCCTCCTGTGTCGTAAGGGCAGAGAGGAAATCTCTAGTGGGAGTACGCCCTCCCGTGTTAAACACTATATCACAAAAAGTTCCCCACAATAATACAACTAACATTTGCTAACCCTGGTTAGATGTGGGAAGGTTTTGTCAGAAGCATCTTGGGTGTAGAAAAAATGCACATCACTTTTGGGAAGCAAAAGGCACTACGATAACATTGTTGCACTATGTGTTTCTTCTTTCTTCTTTTTTTCATCTACAGATGGAGGAAAAGAGATCTGTAAACAACAAGATAAATGTATCCTTTTAAGAAAAAGAGCAGCTACCTGCCCTTATAAAAATAGGAGTAGATTGGAAACGTCCCCTCTGCTGTAACCAGGGAGGATACCCCCAATTGTTGCCCTGAAGAAAGTCCAGGACCCTTTTTGGCCACGCTTTGGACTGAAACATGTCGGCACTAGGGTCATAGGACCATAAAAACCCAATTGACCCCTTAATATTTTGTATTTTAATATCCCCGACAGTTCAATCAATCAATCAATCAATCACAGAATTTGTAAAGCGCGCTACTTACCCGCGAGGGTCTCAAGGCACTGGGGAGAAAAAAGGGGGGGGGGTGCTGCTACTGGTCGAACAACCAGGTCTTGAGTAGCCTCCTGAAGGTCAGCAGGTCTTGGGTCTGTCGTAGGCTTAGTGGAAGGGTGTTCCAGGTCTTGGTGGCGAGGTGGGAGAAGGATCTGCCGCCATTGGTAGTTCTTCGAATGCGAGGGACGGTGGCGAGGGAGAGGTCGGCGGAGCTGATTTGGCGGTTGGGGACGTAGAAGAGGAGTCGTCTGTTGAGGTAGGCTGGGCCAGTCTTGTGGAGTGCCTTGTGTGCGTGGATGAGGAGTTTGAAGGAGATTCTCCTGTCGACGGGGAGCCAGTGCAGGTTCCTCAGGTGGGGGGTGATGTGGCTGTGGCGTGGTACATCGAGGATCAGGCATGCAGAGGCGTTTTGTATGCGTTGCAGTCGCTTGATGAGCTTGGCCGGGGCTCCCGCGTAGAGGGCGTTCCCATAGTCAAGTCTGCTACTGACGAGGGCCTGGGTGACTGTTTTTCTTGTGTCTGTCGGGATCCACCTGTAGATCTTGCGAAGCATGCGGAGGGTGTTGAAGCAGGAGGATGAGACTGCGTTGACTTGCCTGGCCATGGAGAGCGTTGAGTCGAGGATGACTCCCAGGTTGTGTGCGTGGTCGGTGGGTGTCGGGGCTGCTCCCAGCGTCGTTGGCCACCAGGAGTTGTCTCAGGCTGAGGGGTTGGAGCCGAGGATGAGGACCTCTGTCTTCTCCGTGTTCAGTTTTAGTCGGCTGATCTTCATCCAATCGGCGACGGCCTTCATTCCTTCATGGAGGTTGGATTTGGCGGCGAGGGGGTCCTTGGTGAGGGAGAGGATCAGTTCCATGAATAAAGGGACACTGGGATCTGTCTGAGGATTTTTAATCTTTAAAACCCCCTGGCCACATTTTTCAAGAGCTCCCTGGAATTCGGTCGAGCCCAACCTGACCTTTAGGAGTCAGGGTGACCCGATGATGAAGCATGTCACCACTAGGGTGTGTGAGGGTAATATAAACAAAAGGAATTGTTTCCTTCCCCACCGCCTAGTGGGTAATAATTAGGATGCTTCTGACAAAACCTTCCCACATCTAACCAGGGTTAGCAAATGTTAGTTGTATTATTGTGGGGTACTTTTTGTGATATAGTGTTTAACACGGGAGGGCGTACTCCCACTAGAGATTTCCTCTCTGCCCTTACGACACAGGAGGAGTTCTTCTCCTCCGAGTGCCATAGTTACGCTTATTAACAAGCCCCTTGCGCCGTGGGTACGTAACTTTTTCCCATATTAAAAGTGACACACCGGAAGCGCAAGGGGCTTCTAAATAAGCCCCTTAGGCTTTGAGGCGCATTCTTTGGAGGCAGATTTTGTGTCAGTCCTCTAGCTCAACTATACTTTGGTTCTGGCTGCTACTTGCTTTAGAGATTGACCTTATGTTAATTCTCTTGTGTTGAGGCTATCTGTGAAAATCTGATAAGACAAAAGATAAAGTGCCTTTGTGGGATCGGGGTGATTTTATCCTCGAAAATGGATGAGGTAATATGCCCCTAACAGCATCAATAATGTCAAAACAGATAGCACATGTAATGTAATGTAATGTAACTGGGTACTTGTAAAGCGCGTGGCTACTCCACAGAGTGTCCCGGCGCTAAAAGACCACATGACAGGCAGAATGTACTCAAAGCAGCTAGGATATACTACTGTTGGAATAGCCAGGTTTTTAATTTCCTCCTAAAGACAAGGAGGTCCGTTATCTGTCTAAGAGCAAGTGGCAGACTATTCCATAGTCGAGATGCCACCACTTGAAAAGAGCGGCCCCCCATGCGGGAGAACTTAGGGATGGTCGACAGGTACTGAGTAGAGGACCTTAGCATCCGTTGAGGGGTGTACTGCAGGATCCTTTTCCTAATATAAGGTGCCCCAGAGTTGTGTAGGGCCTTAAATGCCAAGGCAAGAGCCTTAAACTGGATCGTCTTGCGTACAGGAAGCCAGTGCAGCGCTCTTAAGTGGGAAGTCATATGTGCCCTGGGGCCAACCATAAGAATGGCTCTAGCTGCCGAATTCTGGATCACCTGCAGGCGACCTAGTAGAAAATCTGGTAGACCCAAGTATAGGACATTAGCATAGTCTAGTCTTGATATGATCAGGGCCTGGACTACCATCTTCCTGAGGGAGACAGAGAGTAGGGGGAGGAAATTCTTGAGCTTTTTTAGAAGCCCAAAGCAGGTGCCGGCCACAGTTTGGATTTGAGTCTTCATGGACATGTCTGTATCCAGCTTAACGCCAAGGTTTTTTGCGACAGTTACTAAGGCCGCTGGGGGGGACATGTCCTGTGGCCACCACCGATGCCATGCCTCGCAAGGATTGGAACCGAAGAAAATTATCTCCGACTTTTCGGGGTTACACTTTAATTGGTTTTCTCTAAGCCACGAGAACACCTCAGTCAGGCAGGCGTTAATCTCGCTGCCTCTGAACATGGAGTCCTTCTCGCAGGTGAACAGAAGTTGCGTGTTAACAGCGTAGGACACGATTTTTGCACCATGTTCCTCCGCTAGAAGCGTGAGGGGGGCCATATACACATTAAAAAGGGACGGGCTCAAAATCGAGCCCTGGGGAACTCCAACTTTCATGGGGATGATGGGGGCCGAAAAAGGGGGGGACCATACTGTTTGCCTACGGCCGCTTAAAAAAGAGGTATACCATTTAAGAACCGTGCCACCAATGCCGCAGTCCCGAAGTCTATTCAGGAGTCGGTCATGGGGCACGGTGTCGAAGGCCGCAGAAAGGTCTAACAGCACCAGAACAGCATTGCTCCCACTATCCAAGGTAGTTTTGATAATTTCAGAGACTTCAAGTAGGGCCGTTTCGGTACTGAAGTTTGTTCTGAACCCTGACTGACTCGGATGAAGAACGTTGTTAGCTTCCACATATTCCGTAGTAACTGTGTTTACATATTTCTCCAAGACCTTGGAAAAGAAAGGCAGCAGTGAAATTGACCTATAGTTACTAACTACCAGTGGGTCTGCTGTGGGTTTTTTTAAGAGTGGAAGAATTCTTCCATGTTTCCAGCTCTCAGGCATTAGCCCCTCAGATAGGGTGGTGTTCAGAACCCGATTGACCGCCGGGTTAATCACTTCAGCGATTGACACCAGTACTTTGGCTGGACAAGGGTCGACGGGAGAGCCGGATTTGAGAGCCTTCATTATCTCGAGGGATTTCGCCAACGAGATAGGGGGAACTGTAGGAGAGACGTCCCTAAATTAGGATTAATTCTGGGGGGAACATCTGTATTTTCTCCATGTGACGAGGGCAACACATTAAAAGAGTCTTGGATAATTTTAATCTTATCGTAAAAATAGTGAGCTAGGCAATTGGTCCAGTCGCTGGTAGGGGTGAAAGGACTGTCCATTGCATTAGGGGAAGTAAAGTCTTTAACGATTTTAAACAGTTCTTTACTCTTGTTACCCGCCTGCTCAATTTTTGTGGATAGGAAATGTTTCTTTTCGTCACAGACTTTGGAATAGTGGACTTTCAGGGCCTGTTTATAAGTGGCTTTGTCAGAGGGGTTAAAATTCTTCCGCCAAGCTCTCTCAAGGCATTTACATGCACTTTTACTCTTGCGGAGGGCCTCCGTAAACCATGGTGCCGAGGCCCTACTGGCCTTAGCTACCCTGGTCGTCGGTGGAGCTAGCTCCAGAGAGCGGAGCTGTAGCCAGTTCTCCAGAAGGAGTACATCGCTCTCCAGCGATCCACTAGAGGGAATAGGGTGTAGCTTGAGTGCACTGTCCAGTGCCTCTGCAGTGAGCTGATTGAAAGGCCTGAAAATGTACGGACGGGACTTGCAGTATGATTGAGGTCTAATAAATTCCTTAGGGACCCTAAAAGTGAGCAAGAAGTGATCCGACCATACTATGGGGAGAGGCACCTCCATTTCTATGGTGGTCGTTGAAAAGATCTGGTCTAAAATGTGACCTTTTCCATGAGTAGGTAGGAAGACATAAGAGACCAAGTTGAAAGTACCTAATGACTCGCACAGCCTGGAGGGCTCGGGTTCAGCAGGCTGATCCATATGGATATTAAAGTCACCAAATACCAGGCAATGCCTATATTTGGCAGCAATAGGGGCTATAGCATGACCTATTGACTCTAAGAATTTTCCAGCCGGTCCTGGTGGTCGGTAGATTACGACACCAGCAATAGATTGGTGGGCTGACACGGTTACAAGGAAGCCAAGGCCCTCGGCACCATCCATCTCAGCAATAGAGAGTAGAGAGCATGAATAGGTGTTTTTAAAAATTATAGCCACGCCCCCGCCCCTGCCTTCCGGCTTGTCCTTTCTAAGGATCAGATACCCCGGGGGGATTGCGCTAGCGATCGTAGGGTTAGAGCAATTAAATAAGCCTTGTGGAGATGAATAAAAGATTAGAAACCATAACGTTTTAGTAAAAGATTTAAAGTTCATTACAGAAGGAAAAAATATAGTTAGTCAATCAATAGAGGGAATTAGTGAAGGCTCATTCAAATGCTGCATGAAGTCTGACAAAATATTCTAAGTCCTAAGCACAAGTCAGACTAATTCTAAATTCCTGCAGATTCAGAATGGTATACAGTCATTAACTTGTGCCAAGCATTCTTTTCAATTCCTCTACATGAGGATAGCCAATATCTTTTTGCATTTCGGTTCCAAAGTAAAGTTCTTGTTTGGTGTCGGATCCCACAAGGATATACAGAAAGTCCCTCAATATTTAGGCACATTCTGAAGTAAGATTTGGAAATTTTACAGTTCGTCTACATGAGAAATTGAGCTGTTGGTTGAAGGAGGTGACCCTGTTCCAGTAATAGCCACAATCCCTGTCAGGGTGAACCATGACATTCACTAAATTAACCTGAGCTTAACCCTTGCAGTCAGGTTTAAACTAGAGGCAATGTATAAAGCATTTATGCAACACACAAGCAATAATAAAGTGAAAACACAATACATGAAAACTCCCACCCCAATTTAGAAAAAGAGTAAATTTTAATAAATTATTTGACACCAAAACAACAAAACATTCAATCAGTAGAACCGGACTTATGAATTTTAAACGTTTTTATTAAAAACTAGAGCCTCAAAGATGAAAGCACCAACTGCAGACATCTAGTCACGTGAGACAGAGTCAAAGTTGAATAAATGGCCGACCACGATGAAGCGTAGGTCGGATACAAGCAGTGGATTGGGTCCGGTCGGCACTTACCTTTGGACTTGGAAGAAATTTTGAAGAGAAAGTTCTGAAAAGGTAA
The DNA here is from genome assembly GCA_963921515.1 of Calotriton arnoldi. NCBI lineage: Eukaryota > Metazoa > Chordata > Amphibia > Caudata > Salamandridae > Calotriton > Calotriton arnoldi. The sequence continues at coordinate 3,223,338 of CAWUFW010000001.1, read as the reverse complement.
TGTTCAGCAGGCAAAGCTGCAAGCAGTGTTCTAGGAAGGAGCATTGTTGTTGGGGAGCTACTGGACGAAACTGTGGTGAAGATGTCTATGTTCAAACTTACGGTCTGATTTAGATTTCGGCATCCGGGTTACTCTGTCACAACGGTGACGGATATCCCATCCACCGAAATATAAATCCCATAGGCTCTTAGTCACTTTTTGGAAGTCAAAAATCTCCAGCAGGACGAGGCAGGGGCTGTAGCCGATGAGAGTTCCAGTAGGCCGGAAACTCCTTTGATGAAGGACCACTGAATAGGGTTTGCTGCTGTGGAAAAAAACATAGCAGAAGCTGCCGAGAAGTCAGACCGACTGGCGATGCACCTTGGGTGGATAGACGAGGAGGTTGTTCTAGTCTTCTCTTGCTTCTCAGGGCAGTTTTTAGCCAAAAAGTTTATAAGTCCCAAATTTTGGATTTTGGCTATCTGGGCGCCTTTAGCAACATCACCAAGAGTCCAGGACTGGAGGAGCACCACTTGGAGGCTTAGGACTTAGAAGTCACGCAGGCTGGGTCCAGGTTCTGGTTCACTCTGGGAGGAGCCTGTTATGTCCCTATGGCTATGAACAATAGGCTAGTAAACTAGCTATTGGAATCACTCTGGTAGTCCGGGGTTCGGGTGAGGAAGCAGGGCTTAAGCAGCAGGGCATGCATCTGAGGGTTCAAGGCAGGCTCCAGGCAGTAAAGCAGTCTTTCCAGGTTAAGCAAAGCAGTCTTGAGGAGTACACAGCAGGCCATAGCAACAGGCAATCCTTTGAGAGTCCTGTCACAGGTCCAGAAAAAGAACTGAAGAGTGGGTTTGAGAGTCCCCTATTTATCCCTGGTTCATCCTTTGAAGTATGAGAAGTATCTTGAGAATTCTCTTTGAAGTTCTAGACGTTTCCTGACTCCCCTGCCCAGGCTCCAAACTGGCTGCATGTACAATGCTGGGGTGACTAGTCCTTTGTCTGAAGGCAGAGCACAGCCTATTCAGTTGCAAGTGGGACAGTGCCCAGCTCTGCCCCATCCCGCCAGTTGATGGCCCATTCAGACACACCTAAACCCACTATTGTGTGACTGTCTGGAAGGAATAAACAAAGTTCAACTGCCAACAGCACCCAGTCATGTGACCTAGGATTGTTACCAATCTCCAGCGATTGAACGCTGACAACTCACCGGACCGGCTGGGAAAGAGGGCGTGGACCTGGGGAAGATGCGCCGAAGTCTACCGGGCGCTGCTGGCAGGGTGGCCGGAAGGATGACACGGCTGTAATACGACAACGTGGGTAAGGAACTACAGTTCCCAGAAACTTGTGCGGCGTGTCGCCCGCGCACAGGAAATGACGTCACATCGTGGCTATGAAAGCTGACACTCACGGAGGAAACAGCGCAGATTATTCCAGTTTGCGGGGAACTCTGAGGAAGTAGGAGTTGGAGATTCAGAGTGTCCGGTGCGGCAAGGGTGTCTCCGACACCGCCTCCCCCGTTCCTTTCCTGTGTGGCCGGTAGACGGGGGCAAGCCGCTTTTCTGTCTCATAGCAAACCCTTATCGAACTGCAAATATAAACCATGAACTTGTACCTTTGATTTACGACTCAAGTGTATGCCAAGAGTTTGTTATTTTCGGCATATCGTTCTGCAGCACAAAGACAGTATAATTAACCCTTCGTAGATACCAGGTGGTATTTTCTACACTTTCTACAAACAATACCAAGTTCCTTTTTGCATAAATGCAACTGCTGTTACTGATTTAACGGGGTGTTATGATGCCAATAATACACCTGAAACAATACCCAGATTGAACAACCCTTGCCATTTATATGTGTTAAATGTTGTGTGTTTTTGTTCATATTTATAGCAGGGGGTCAGTGAGAGGTAGCTGCCAGGCCTTATCCTTCCTCCCTTGTGATGTTAGGCATTACACCAACATTGGTGGGTACTACCTGGATGTGAAAGCTTAACAACGTTTTGGTTATCTACCTGTTAGCTTGGCATAATCATATTGTTTCTGTTCACAGTACTCTTTGAATGACAAAATGGAATAAATACATTAAGGTTCTATAGAAGACGCTTTAGCCAACGGAAGTGCTCGATGAGTCTCAATCGTCCTTCTTTAGGTTACTGCTGGAGCTTGTTTTTTTCCTTTACAGGTATAAAGGGAAATAAGGAACCTATTAGTGACTGTAAATTCTGTTTCGATTGTTTCCTACAGTTAGTATTATAATTAGGTTTTTCTTTCCACAGATCTCCCTCCCTGCTGTTCCCTTCCTTTTCTTCCCCCGATTGACCACCTTAATCTTCTGTGCTATAATGGCAGTTCGGAATTGAGGGTGTCAATAGGTGGACCCATTTGAGCAATGAACCGATCCTGAGAGGCCTCCGAGGGACATGTGACAGAATAATCTGCCTTATTTATAATATACCTCTCCCGGTCGGTTCGTTGTGATCATGGCCACCCTAGAGGATGTGTTAGCCACGTTAGTTGCTTTACAGCAGGAGATCACTGCCTCTAAGGCGGAGACAGCGGCTTTACAAGTCACAGTAGACAGGCTACAGAGAAACCCCTTTGATGCCCAGACTGGACTAAACACATGAGGGGGCCCATGGCGGTTTGGGAGTCCCTCTTTTCACTCACCACTCACCGGTGAAGTACCCACACCTATACCTTTGGCGGCTCCGGAACGTTTCCATGGGGACGCCTCCAAAGTACAGGTCTTTATGACCCAGATATTATTGCATTTTTTCCTGTAGACCCAAGGCCTTTCCCACTAACCAGGCTAGGGTAGCCTTTATGATTTCGTATCTAACGGGGGATGCCGCTCAGTGGGCTGTACCGTTTGTATGCCGAGATGACCCCCTGTTGTATGACTGGGATGAGTTCAGGAAGGAGTTTTAAACCGTGTTCGATCGCAGAGCGGCTTCCTTTTCGGCAGATAGGGAATTGCAAGGTAATAAGGATCTTGTAGTATACATCAATACATTCCAACGATTAGTGGCAGAAACACAGTGGCCTGAAGAAAAAAGGGCCGCCTTGTTTTATCAAGGTCTAAAAGACGAGATGAAGGACGTATTAGCCCAAATTGATCCCCAGCCTTCTACCTGCATTGACCTTATCAACCTCGTATTACGGTTGGACTACCGTATGGGGGAACGTAGAGAGGATAGGAAGAGGGTTGAACGACCTCCCACCCGGTTCGACAAGAACAGAAGTGCAGGGGGGTCATCTGGGACTCCCGCTGAACCTATGGAAATAGGTGCGGTGCGAGCACCACTGACCCAAGCAGAAAGAGAAACAAGGAGAAAAAACGGTCTCTGTATGTATTGTGGCAAAAAAGGCCATTTTGTTAAAGAGTGCTTAGCTAAACCACGAACCAATACAGGGTTCAAGAAACCGCAAGGGGCTATCACAGACATTAGGCAGGAAAACTGACAAGCTCAAGGATACCAGAAGGGAGATCTTTGGGTGGTGTGAACATCCCTTCTATTAGACAAAAGGCATTTTTTTATACCCATCCGGTTAATGACAAAAAAAGGATGGCAGAGAGTAGACGCCATGCTAGATTCCGGAGCCACAGGGCTTTTTATGGACTGTCTTGTAGCTAAAAGACTGTGTCTTAGTTTAACTGCCAAAGACAAACCTGAAGAAGTATTGGCAGTTGATGGGAAGGAATTGAGTACAAGTCCTATAAGATTCCAGACAGACAGTTTAGAAATGTGTTGTGGGGAAGGACATACTGAATGTTTGAGTTTTAATATCATTCAGGCTCCACAGTATGGTGTCATTCTGGGTCTTCCTTGGCTGGTGTTGCATAACCCCCTTTAATTGGGAAGACAAAAAGGTGGTCTTTAGTAGCTCATGGAGTAAGGAATATTGTTCTTCCAAGTTGGTGATTCCAGTGGCAAGTCTGAGTACGATACATAGCATTGCCACAGCTGCGGAAACAGATGTTACGTTACCAGCGTGTTACACAGACTACCAGGACGTGTTCTGTGAGAAGCAAGCAAACACGTTACCCCCTCATAGGCATTATGACTGCCAAATTGACCTAATACCAGGAGCAGTAATTCCTTGTGGGAGACTGTATGCTTTAACTGAACCTGAAAATACTCACCTGAGAGAATACCTCGACAAGTATCTGGAGAACGGGTTTATGCGCCCCTCTAGGTCACCTGCGGCCTCTCCGCTTTTCTTTATACCAAAAGCAAATGGCGAGAAAAGAGCCTGTATTGACTTTAGAGCCTTGAACAACGTTACGATAAAGAACAGATATCCTTTGCCCCTGATACCTGTTCTTCTTGAACAGGTTAAAGCAGCCACCATATATACACGTTTAGATTTAAAAGGGGCATATCACTTAGTACGCGTAAGGGAGGGCGATGAGTGGAAGACCGCCTTCCGTACTAGGTACGGGTTGTACGAGTACACGGTAATGCCTTTCGGCTTGTGCAATGCCCCCGGAGCATTCCAATATTTTGTGAACGAGGTGCTGCAGGAGTTTCTGGACAGGTTTGTGGTGGCATATATTGACGATATTCTGATTTACTCTTCCACCGTCAAAGACCATTACATACATGTTTGCCAGGTGTTTAAGGCACTTCGTCTAAATGGGCTTTACTGTAAACTCAGTAAATGTGAGTTTCACGTGAGTAAAGTAGAGTTCCTGGGAGTTATGTTGTCCCCCTCAGGCCAGGAAATGTCAGAGCGTAAAATACTGGCTGTTAAAAAATGGCCAAGACCTACCAACGTTAGAGACATACAGTGTTTTCTTTGCTTTGCGAATTTTTATCGCAGATTTATAAGCCATTTTTCTAACACAGTAGCTCCCATCACTAAATTACTAAGAAAAAATGTACCCTTCCTTTGGACAAAGGAAGCTGAAGATTCGTTTCGGAGCCTGAAACAAGCCTTTGTTACGGCTCCCATTTTGGCTCACCCTGACCCAGAAAGCCCTTATGTGGTGGAGGCCGATGCTTCCGATGTAGCCATCGGAGCCATACTCTCACAAAGGCACAAAACCAGTGGCCAACTACACCCTGTAGCCTATATGTCAGGTAAACTGAACGATGTGGAACTAAGGTATACCATAGCTGAAAAGGAACTGCTGGCAATAAAAGAAGCCTTCGGTGATTGGAGACATCTGTTGATGGGAGCTAAACATGTGGTGACCGTCATCGAAACCTGCAATTTATGCGATCCACCAGAATGCTATCCCCAAGACAACTAAGATGGATGCTCTTCTTCTCTGAATTCCGTTACATTGTTACTTATAGACCAGGAGCTGAAAACAAAAAGGCTGATGCTTTGTCCAGGCAAGAAACCATTCAAGAAAACAGGATGGAACAACAACATTCTATCTTGAACCCACAACAAGTAGTGGGGCTACTCCAAACAGATAAATTTCTACAAAAGGTAGCACAGGGTGTGCAAAACCGCTATTGGAAGGAATGACTAAAGAAACATACCCAATGGACCCTGATTAAAGGACTTCCGATGAAAGGCAAACAACTGTTGGTGCCTAACACTGCCTTACGCAAAGAGGTGTTCCAGTGGTGTCACAATGCTCATAGTGCAGGACACAACGGTATCGATAAAACCCTCGACAGAATATATCGTCAATTCTGGTGGCCTCAGTTGTGAAGGATACAAAAGACATGATACACAGGTGCGAGACGTGTGTACAAGCCAAGGTAGATCATGGAAAACCTCAAGGGTTGTTACAACCACTCCCAACCCCTATGTTCCCTTGGGAGTCGATTTCGTTGGATTTTATAGTTGGATTGCCAAAAGACAAAGGCTGTACAGCCATTCTAGGTGTGGTAGACAGTCTAACTAAGATGGGCCATTTTATTGCATGCGCAGAGGAACCCACAGCCGGTCAACTGGCTAAAGTACTCCTGCAACATGTGATCCGGTTACATGGTCTTCCAACGAACATCATCTCAGACAGAGGCCCACAATTCACAGCTCGGTTTTGGAAGGCCTGGTGTGAAGCTTTACACATGTAGTCCTCTAAGTCAATCAGTTTCCATCCGCAATCAGACGGACAGACAGAGAGACTCAATCAGACCCTGAAACAATATTTATGGTGCTACGTGGAAGAGAATTCCGATGCATGGGTGGAGTTATTGTGCCTGGCAGAGGTAGCATACAACAGCGCCAGACATCAGTCAACCAAAATAGCTCCCTTTTACAGCACTTATGGATTTCATCCTCAATTCATACCTTTCATACATCCAGTGAGCAATCAAAAGGTGCCTGAGGTGCAAGATAGAATAACCCACATACAGCAAACCCTGAAACTTAACTACCGTAACCTAAAAAATGCCAAGGTGATATATAAAGCAAAAGCTGACAAACACCGAAAACCACATCTCATATACCAGGTGGGTGACGTGGTATAGCTCTCCACCAGAAATATTCGTTTTCGCAAATACAGCATTTTCAACCCGAAGTTTATCAGTCCTTATAAGATCAAGAAAATCATTTCCCCAGTGGCAGTAAGGCTAGCCCTCCCAAGGTCTATGAAAATACACCCTGTTTACCACGTTTCGCTTTTGAAACCCTCTTATACGCCGGTCAGAAAACGGCCTTCACCTATATGGGTGAATAATGAGCCAGAGTATGAGGTACATAAAATACTCGATTCCAAGATGAGGGGATCAAAACTATGGTACTTGGTATCCTGGAAGGGATATGGCGTGGAGGAGAATTCGTGGGAACCAGCTGCAGGGATGCATGCTCCACAGTGTATCCGGTCCTTTCACAGTAAACACCCCAACAAACCTGGTTCCTGTCAGCGTTCCTCGGGAGAGGGATGTGCTGTTACCAATCTCCAGCGATTGAACGCTGACAACTCACCGGACCGGCTGGGAAAGAGGCGTGGACCTGGGGAAGATGCGCCGAAGTCTACCGGGCGCTGCTGGCAGGGTGGCCGGAAGGATGACACGGCCGTAATACGACAATGTGGGTAAGGAACTACAGTTCCCAGAAACCTGCGCGGCGCGCGCGCACAGGAAATGACGTCGTATCGTGGCTATGAAAGCCGACACTCACGGAGGAAACAGCGCAGATTATTCCAGTTTGCGGGGAACTCTGAGGAAGTAGGAGTTGGAGATTCAGAGTGTCCGGTGCGGTAAGGGTGTCTCTGACACCGCCTCCCCCGTTCCTTTCCTGTGTGGCCGGTAGATGGGGGCAAGCCGCTTTTCTGTCTCATAGCAAACCCTTATCGAACTGCAAATATAAACCATGAACTTGTACCTTTGATTTACGACTCAAGTGTATGCCAAGAGTTTGTTATTTTCGGCATATCGTTCTGCAGCACAAAGACAGTATAATTAACCCTTCGTAGATACCAGGTGGTATTTTCTACGCTTTCTACAAACAATATCAAGTTCCTTTTTGCATAAATGCAACTGCTGTTACTGATTTAACAGTGTGTTATGATGCCAATAATACACCTGAAACAATACCCAGATTGAACAACCCTTGCCATTTATATGTGTTAAATGTTGTGTGTTTTTGTTCGTATTTATAGCAGGGGGTCACTGAGAGGTAGCTGCCAGGCCTTATCCTTCCTCCCTTGTGATGTTAGGCATTAAACCAACATTGGTGGGTACTACCTGGATGTGAAAGCAAAACAACGTTTTGGTTATCTACCTGTTAGCTTGGCATAATCATATTGTTTCTGTTCACAGTACTCTTTGAATGACAAAATGGAATAAATACATTAAGGTTCTATAGAAGACACTTTAGACAACGGAAGTGCTCGATGAGTCTCAATCGTCCTTCTTTAGGTTACTGCTGGAGCTTGTTTTTTTCCTTTACAGGTATAAAGGGAAATAAGGAACCTATTAGTGACTGTAAATTCTGTTTCGATTGTTTCCTACAGTTAGTATTATAAAAAGGTTTTTCTTTCCACAAGTCTCCCTCTCCGCTGTTCCCTTCCTTTCCTTACCCCGATTGACCACCTTAAACTTCCGTGCTATAATGGCAGTTCAGAATTGAGGGTGTCAATAGGTGGACCCATTTGAGCAACGAACCGATCCTGAGAGGCCTCCGAGGGACATGTGACAAGGATAGGCTGCAGTTACCAAATAGCAAGGGCAGGCAAATGCCAACTTTGTAAAAGTCAAAACACAACAGAACACCTGGCTCCGTACTAACCTACACTCCTACTATTTATGGAGTAACGGGCAGACTATTCTTTTATCTGTCCAAGTAAAATTTTTATTAAATAGTCTTTAAATTGATTCAAAACAATTTTTTCAAAAGACTGAAAAAGAAACACATATTTCTCAAATTGACACAGAAACCTTCACATATAAATAACACAATGCACAATCAAAAATATTTTGGACATACACCAAAGTGAGAATTATTTGCAACAAATTACAACAAGCGACAAGATCACTAAATGAAAACAAACATAAATCAATTGCAAAAAACATTTAAAGCTTGCATCATCTGTGAAAAAACACAACGGTGATTGCGAAAAATGTCCAATTTCATGGACTAAACTTATTGTTTCAGCAAGAATATCACCAAAGTGTTGGAAATAATGAATTAATCTTAAGTAAGGAACCGATCCTGAGTGGCCTCCGAGGGACATGTGACAAGGATAGGCTGCAGTTACCAAATAACAAGGGCAGGCAAATGCCAACTTTGTAAAAGTGGCATTTTCAAAATTGTAATTTAAAATCTGGCTTTACCATGACAGAGGATTTTTAATTACAATTTCTCAGACATCAAACATGAAACACTTTCCTGCTCCCAATCAAATGTTAGAACTTATTTAATGTAATAAGGCAACCCAATGTCATTCTATGGGACAGGTAGGTCTCACAGTAGTGAAAAACAAATTCAGGAGGTTTTCACTGCCAGGACATATAAAACGTAAAATAACTTTTTACTTTCCCCTTTCTAGAGCCTACCTCAGGGTTGACTTAATGCAATAAAAGGAGATTACGGCTTGGGGGGTGGGATTATATTGCTGAGTCAAATTGGCAGTTTAAAACTGCAACAGGATACAACAGTAGGCCTGGGACATGTTTTGAGGGGCTACTTAAGTGGGTGGCACAATAAGTAGTGCAGACCCACAAATAGTATTTAATTTACAGGCCCTGGTTATATGGTATACCACTTTACAAGAGACGTATAAGTAAATTAAATATCCCAGTCAGCTGTAAGCCAATTTTACCATTTTTAAGATGAGAGCGTAAGCACTTTCACTCTGGTTAGCAGGGGTAAAGTGCACAGAGTCCTATGGCCAACAAAAACAAATTCAGCCGAATTCAGCAAAAATAGGAGGGGTGAAGACAAAACGTTTGGGGGTGACCCTGCAGAGATGGCCAGGTCCAACATGATCCCCCCTCCAGCCTATAGCCAGGGTACACTAATAAACACCTAGATGGGCTTCCCTGCTCTGGAGATAGCACGTGGAAAATGGCCCTTTACCTCATATGCCCTTGCCAGTTCTATGCCCCCCTAAAATCAGTTGGTCCCCTCTGTTTACACTAGCCTGAGCCACTGAATTGATTTATGGGGAACCCTTCTCTTCACCTGTGGACTCCATCTGTGCATCACCTAATCTTAACTTGCTCACAGATGCATTCCAGTAGGCAGACAGTGCCACCATGGCTAATTAAGTGGGTGGCACCATAAGTGCTGCGGGCTCACTAGTAGCATTTAATTTACAGGCACTGGATATCTACATGGGACTTATAAGGTACCACTATGACCTACAAAGTGATGTGGCCATTCTGCCCCTTGGGTCAGACTTCTGTCCCCCAACCAAGGAAAGCTCTGCCCATAAGGACAGCAACCATAAGAGGCCATTGACAGCTGTCAGTGTCAAGAGCCAGGCCCCAGGCCATCCAGGAATCTCTGACCTCTGTGGTTTCCCAGAGTGGGGGGCAAGAACCCCAGGTGTTAGGCATCCTGCTTCCACGCTCCTTCCCACCAGTTCAGGAGTGGTAGCCTCACACTGGCCACTCAGCTCAGGGCCTGTACCCTGAGGCTGAACAGGTGCCTGCTGTGGCATGGCTTCCAGGGCGGAACCATCACCCTCCTCAAAGGTGACACACTCTGTCTGTGTTATGCAGGGGTCTTCCTGTTGCAGGTCTCCTGTCTTTTGTCATTGGGACAGCCCAGGAAGCACCTCCAGGTCAGAAATGGCCACACCAAGGTCAGTCTTTGGGAGCTCTTTTCTCAGAGCTGGCAACCCCTGATCCACTGGTCCTCCCAATGTGGACTGTTTTCACCTCCTGCCTGTCCCTCTGGACTTCTCTACTCTCCCTGTGGGAGTAGTATTCTCAGAAACCAGAGCTTTCATGGCACCCTGGGCGGCTGTCCCTCCCAACTCTTTCTCTACCAGTGGTAACTCATTTCCCAGAATGCAGTCAATGGGCATCTGGAGACAAACTATGCACCTTCTCTGGTTCACCACCCCACCCAATTCTAGGGCTATTAGAGCCATGGGGTGGACAAAGTCCTGCCCCAGGGCCTGACTCATCCTACACACCTGTCTCGTGTACTGATCTGGGGGAAACCAACCCTTTCACCAAAATGGTCTGGCTGGCACCAGTATCCCTCAGAGCAGTGACTGGCACCCCATTCACCTTGATTTGATGGAAGTGATGACACCCACCCTCAGGGACCACAAGTCTACCCTCTGAGTCTATCTCTCCACTAAGGGAGACCAGGGCATGCTCTGCCACCTGCCCTTTTGGACTACTTCCCCCTAAGGCCACATTGGCCACTCCTTTATATTTCTCACGAGTGGGTGGTTTCCTGGTACAGACCAGGTCACCTTGCTTGTGCCCCAACTGGGAGCAATCTAAGCACCGAGGTTGGAAATGGGTGCCCGGGGCTCCCACCCACCAGAACCTCTCCTCCTATTCCTGGAAGGGGTATGGGAACCTTTTTCTCCCCCATTATTCTGGGACCTGTCTGAGTCACCTTTGACCTCTCCCTCACTCTGCTGGAGGAAGAGCCTGGACCACACCCCTCAGGAGCACTCCCAGGTGCCTTTGTATGGGCCCTGGTGCTGAGCCAGTGGTTTCCCTCCTTAGCAAGCTCTCTGGGGTCAGAGAGCTGACTATCCACAAGGTGTTGGCACAACTCTGTAAAGCAAAGACTGGGCATGTGCTCTCTGGCAATCAAATTGCACATCCCCTTGTAATCATTCACTTCACTGCCCATCACCCAAACATCCAGTGAAGGGTAAAAATTATCCACACAATCCATCCAAGACTGGTTGGGGGTTTGTGGCTGTCCTTTAACGTCTAATGGTACCACTCAGGGGCTGGCCAAATTTAGCAACAAGTATGGCTTTCATGAGGGCATACTTTGGTCACCTACCTCAAGTGTGAGAAGTGTGCCCCTCCCCACTGTAGGCATGTGCTTCCATAAGCAACCCCCCCCCCCCGAACTCTTCTGGGACCTTGTGTACCCTCAGAGCTATCTCATAGGCAGAAAACAATGTATCTATGTCATCTCCCACCACTTATTTGGGCACTAGGTCGTGGGGTATGTGAACCCTCAGCTCTCCAGTGGACACTGCAGCAATGCAGTCACTATATCTGCTAGACACAGATGCTTGTTTTAGCTTTAGGTCCAGCTCCTTTAGGCTCAGTTCACGAACCCAGAACAGTTTCTTTTCCTCCAGCACAAGTTATTTCTCCTACTGGGCTTGGGGGTCTCTCTGCCTCTGCTCTTGCAGCTTTTGCAGCCAGTTCCAGCTGGGCCAGCTGCAGCTGGCACTCCCCTTCAGCTATTCTGTTCCCCAGGTCATTCCGGGTCAGAGGGGGAGAACACACACTTCTTCATGTGCTGGGTCCAAGTAGGGGACCTCACTCTTGTGGGTCTACCACTCTCCTCTGGTTCTGATGCCAAGGGGAAAATAACTCTTCTCTCTCTCTTGAGCTGTTGAAAAGTTGGACTCCTCAGCCTCTGTTTCCTCCTCCTCTTCATTCAGTACATTCTCCTCATCATCATCATCCTCCTGTGCTGCAGCTTGCATTCTGCAGACCTCCTCTCAGGCTTTAAGGGCTATCTGATACTCAAACTTGGGAGTGCCCTAAGGTGGTCTCAGTCCCCTCTCCCTGCACAACTTCCTCAACTCATCCATGCTGTAGCTTTCAATGGCGTTGATATCCAACTTCCTCTTGGTAGGCAAGAGTCACAGGCTCACAAAATGTGAGTCAGGAATCAAATTTAGAAGAAGGACAAATATGGCCAATCAAGGACAGGTGAAAAAAAAGGTGAATCTGGTATCAAATTGTTCATGGGAATTTTGTGTAACACAAATCACTGTATGGTACTGCATAAACACAAGTCCTGATCATCACTGCTGAACACCATGTAAACAAGCATTTGCAATGCAATAGGTCTCGCATTTGCGAGACTTTGAGCTACTGGCATTGTAAATGACAAACCTTTTATCTATGTGTTGGTTTTGAAAACAGATAAATAAAAGGCATTGTCATTTATAATGCCAATAGCTTAAAATTTCGCAAATGCGAGACCTATTGCATTGCAAATGCTTGTTAAACAGTATCATTGGTGTTGTGTACAGAGTATGTACGTTTTGAAATGAATGTCACAGAGTGCTCGTTTTATTCTACATGGAATTGTATCCATGTGCTGCTTTCACTCAGTGATTCATTAGCTAGTGGCTAGGTTATGCATTTTTTCCACCATGCCCACTAAAGTCAACAGGGAGGCTCCTGCCGCATTCTCTCCATATGAGTGGTAGGCATCCTAGACCCTTCCACCTAGGAAGCTGGTTGTAAAAGAAGCGTTTAATTACGTTTTCGATTTTGTGACAGAAGCGTGGTTAAGAATAAATCGTAGTGCAATCTATAGTTAGCTATTGTGCTAACATCCAGATGTGAAAGAGCGTGCAGTGCGTAAAGGTTGACCTCCCTCTTTTGCTTTTAGTCGTACCACTGATGCGAAACGCAAAAAAAACCTTAGTGGGCTGCCCCAGCTGAGCCTTCTACAGTGTGTCAGCACTGCCACGGGGGAAACATAGACGTGCAGGTGGCTCCCCTCCACGCTTGGGATGACTTCTTCCCTGGATCCGACCGCTTCTCCTGGCCAGATTTCAAGGACGTCTCGAAATGGAACAACCGGGTGGTCAGCAACCTGCTTTACTACCAGACCACGGCCTCCCCGGTGGCGGCTGGGGTTTTCGCGTTGGTGGGGTGAGTGTGTTTTTCGAGCCCGCACGCAGCATTTTGCTGCTTCCGAAACATGGCGGCCACAGTACTTGCTGGGACTAGGGGCTGCTACTAGCAGTGTCCGGATGAGAGAGCCTGCCCTGAGAGAGTCAGTCAGCAGGATGTGCATTTATATAGCACTTACAAACGGTAGACGTGCGGGATTATACTCACAAACGGTAGACATGTGGTATTTAACTTTTTATAAAAACAGGAATTTATGAAAAAATAAATAAACCGAGCGCGGTGTCCCAGAAGCGGTCGCCGCGCTCAGTCTTAAAGTTAAAAAAAAAAAAAAAAACGAGCGCGGTGTCCCTTAAGCGGGAGCCGCGCTCAGCAGCGTTGCAAATACAAAACAAGCGCAGCCGAAGCGGACCGCGCTGAAAATGAAAATAAAAGAGTGCTTACAGACTTATAAAGGAGACCATGTAAAGCCACAAGTAAACGATCCAGTCCGGGTGGGCGGGGCCAAAAGGAGACAGGGCGGTAACAAGGAGGGACTAAAAAGCCTCACTTACAAAGGAAAGCCAGCGTTTAGCATGAAAGATGACGCAAGCCAATGGAAAGAAGGGGCGGAGCCTACACTCCACTTCTGAAATCTACTCGATTACAAGAAGCCTCGCAGAGCGAGCAGCGCATGCGCGCTGCAACGCTAGGCGAGACCTAAAAACTGGGTTGTTGGTTGAACACTTTGTGACCCAGTGCTAGTCTAGTATATTGATGACCTACTGTTGGCAACAAAGACAAAAGAAGATTGTAAACTGGATATAATTGTACTCTGGAACTATCTTGCTGACAACTGACACAAGGTCGCACTTACAAAGATGCAGTACTGTAAAAGAGAAGTGATTTGCCATGACCACCACATTCAGAAAGGGGCAAGGAAAGTGTCCAAGGAAAGTGTTTCTGCAATCCTGAAGATGAATCTTCCAGCTACCCAGAGAGAAGTGAGGATGTTTTGGGGAATACTTGGCTACTTTAATCAGTGGATTTCAAAGTTTTCCCTGATTGCAAAGCCTTTACTGAGGCTTACTCGGAGTGATATCAAAGATCTGATACCATTTGATGGAGAATTCATAAAGGCCTTCCAGGAATTCAAAGAAAGTCTTTGTAGCACACCCTCTCTCAGAACACCTGATTAGGGGAAGGATGTTTTCTTATTCTGCCATGAGAAAGACAGCTGTGCGTTGTCCTAGTTAGTTCGAAAGTATGGTGAGGTAAAGCAACGGGCCATTTACTTCTCTGCTACATTAGACTCAGTAACCATAGCTCTTCCTGGTTGTTTGAAAGCGGTTGTAGCTGTATGCCTTGCAACAGAGCAGAATGAAGGAACTGTCATGGGTCAAACAGTCATTGTGTTTGTCCCTCATTCAGGTGAGTTTTTGTTGACTCATACTCAAACTCAGCATTTGACAAACAGCTGCAAAGTATGAGCAAACAATACTGGCAGCTGAAAACATTTTGATTAAAAGGTGTAGTACCTAAAATCCTGCAACACTGCTGCCAATTCCCAATAATGATGAACATGGTGATGAGGCCTCCAACCATGATTGTGTTAATGTAACAAAATTGTGTACAAAGCCAAGATCAAATGTCAAAGATGTTTCCCTTGAAATGGTTGATCTCACTTTGTGGATAGTTCTTGTCTGAAAGACAATCAAGGAATACTGAAAGCAGCTTATTCAGTGTGTTACATTTCTGAAATCATTGAAGCATCATACTTTTCTGATATAATTTCAGCACCAGTGGAAGAGCTGGTCACCCTGACAAGAGCTTGCTGCCTGGCAAATAAATTAGGTGTGACAATTTATACACAGCCAGTTAAGCATTTGGAGTGGTACATGATCTTGGACTGTTATGTTCAGAAAGGGGCTTTGTGTCATTATCTGTTACTCACACTAGGAAAGATTCATACATTTTAGACCTGTTGGAAGCAATACAACAACCTAGAGAAATATCAGTGGTGAAGTGCGTAGCCCATAATTCTGGTGATGACATAGTGCTGATTACGAGACCGCCAAACTCGACTGACGGCAGCTCACGTGGTCTGGCGGGCAGTCATTCGGCGTTCCCATAGCGGTGCCTATTAAAAAGGCACCGCAATGGGAATGCCAAAGCCAGTTCGTGCACGGCATGGACTATAAAGTCCATGTCGTGCCGGAAATGGGGTGACTGCACACAGGGGGGCACAACATGTGCCCCCTGCAGGCAACCCATTGCCCTGAGGCAACAGGGGGGTCCTGTCCAGACCGCAAGCATATTAGGGCCTATGACCACAGTGCCACCGCCACCAGATCCATGATCCCTGGAGGTTGCAGTGGTCCCATCGCTGTATTTTTAATATGGCGGGTAGACCACCACCACGGGTTCGGCGGTCCAATGGTCCACCGAACTCGTAATCAGGCCCATAGTCACAATGGGCAATAATTACGCCTATTAGGTAGCCAAATAATGTGCTCTTGAAAATTAAACTGTAAAGTAAAATGAGCAGAAACAAGTAGAAGAATCAGAACAGCGTGAACCTGGTGCAAAGACTAATGATGATGTAAATAATATAAATTATTTCTTGTTAAATCGAGTACAGATAATATAGAGTGGGTGTAAAAAATATGGGAATGAACTGGGTGAAAATGAGATCATAATGACTTGTGAGTAACTTCAGATCATCAATGTTTTGCCAGATTCTATGCAACAAGCCACAGCTAGATACCTGCACAGACATACTCATGTAGAGAGCGAGGTGGAATGGATAGAACATTTAGAAAATACTGGCCCAACACAAAATACAAAAGTGTAGCAGATTTATTTCAGAGATGTATTACTTGCCAGAAAATTAATTAGGGTAAGGCCACAGTTGTTGTGATGATTCACATAGCAAATTGAAACGCTCAATTACTAGACTTTAAGCAGATTTCATAATGGGCTCAGATATTATCTTTTGGATCTCTGCTTGTTTTCTAAATAGGTTGAGGCCTACCCAGCCAGGAGAGATGACAGCATAACTGTGGCCAAACTCTTGCTGAGAGAGATAGTACTATGTTTCGTCCTGTCTACTTCTATTGAGACATATTGTGGAACTCATTTTAAAAATAAGGCCCTAAAATTGTTGTGTACTGCTCTCCAGATCGAACAAAATTTCCACTGTAGTTATCGACCAGAGCATATTTCTGAATAACACTGTTGTCGAAGGGCGCCCAATACAGGAAGCTTTAATAACAATTTCCAAGGTCCTTCTATTTGCAAGCGCTGGTGCAGTCATTCATAATGGTTTAATGTTGTTTATGTAACTAGTTCTGACCACGCCAGACAACGTTAGATCATAAAGACCGCATCAATTTTCATGCACTAGGTTACTGCTGTGGTGATAGGGTTATCTCACGATTCAGAATTCGGTAATATGACTTGTTGAAAATGTAATTCTTTGTCCACACCAGGCTTACTTTGCAATGCTTTCTTATGGTGTAATGGCTAAATAAAATACTGTATTGGGAGGGGGGGGTTGAACCAGGACACTTTTTGCCTTCTACTAGAGATGCTGACAGATTTCTTACTGTCTGCTGCACATTGTGGATTGAATCTATTTCTGATTTTCTTTTCAAAACAGATTTTATTACGTCTTACAGCCATACATATCCAGGTGGCACCTGGAATATTGACATATACATAGGTACGTAGAGTGGAATTGCTGATAACGACAGTTATATTTTCCGGTTCAACAATAAAACAGACAAAAACTAGCACCAAGCCATTAAAAACATTCCCCAACATCATCTGCCCGCTGCCCCTCCCCCCCCCCAGTCTTTGCGACTTAGGACATAAACTAAGGAAGCCTTCTTCCCAGCCACTACTCCATTATCCCTGCAGCCTGTGAGGTTGAGGCGACCTGTTCCAGACAGAGACCACGGGAGTCTGCCCATTTTTTCCATATCCTAGAATGTTTCTGAGGGCATCCTCTCACTTTAAAAATTAGGAGTTCCAAGCCCATGCAGACATCCATTCCCCTCCGCCACACCTCCACCCGAGGAGGAGATAAGGCCTTCCACGCCCTGGCTATGTCCCGCTTTGCCACTGTAAGGCCTAGGAACAGTAAGTGACGTTTATACCTATTGCCTCCTATACCGTCTGCGATGAGCAAGAGAGCTAGTTTTGGCGAGGCAGGCACGTCCCATCCCAGAACCTCCGAAAGGGAACTCAAGACCTTCTGCCAGACCCTCTGCAGCACAGTACACTGCCAGACTGTATGAAACCAAGTGCCCTCCCCAGAATTACATCTCAGGCAGGTAGGGGAATCCTATAGTGTGAGTAAACGTAGAAACTTCGTTCCTACGCACAGCGCACAGCAATAAGTCCCTACGGTTTCAAATGAAATTATAAACGGATATTTGAGTCATTACATCAATCATTAAACAAACTATACATATATGATTTCAACAACAAAAAAATCATTGAATATTTTTGATTCAAAAGAATGTGTTAAACAAACAGAACATCTTCATCTCATGAAGTTTCAAAAATGCAAACATTCAACACGTTTACATATGCTTAACAGTATGCTCAAGGCATGTTCTGTAGTTCAATTCCAACAGGCCCAATGCATTTCGGGTTGTTACACCCTTCATCAGGGGCAAATAGTATCTTCAGTTGAATGTGAACTGTGGCCTCCTGCCGGAACAGCGAGAAGAGACAATATGAGAAAAATATAATTGCTACATTATGCACAATGGTATTAAAGGTATCTGTGTTCGCAATCCTTGTACCAAAAATGTGTGTGCAACGTGACATGCTCTTCATGTGAATCATTACATGCAAAACCGCTCCCAACATCAGTTGGTTAATCACCTGGTATTAAAATACTAATTATGAATCCCCACGTTCGTCTACACGTGAAGAGTGGCCCAAGAATTCCACATCAATCATGATAAAACGTGCTGCTCATAGAAGTGGTGAAATTCGGTGCATCGTAAGTGAGTGAGAAGATTGATTATTCTCATGTGCTCGCGTGGTACGTTGCACACACATTTTTGGTACAGGGAGTGCGAACACAGATACCTTTAATACCATTGTGCATAATGTAGCAATTATATTTTTCTCATATTGTGTTTTCTCGCTGTTCCGGCAGGAGGCCACAGTTCACATTCAACTGAAGATACTATTTGCCCCTGATGAAGGGTGTAACAACCCGAAATGCATTGGGCCTGTTGGAATTGAACTACAGAACATGCCTTGAGCATACTGTTAAGCATATGTAAACGTGTTGAATGTTTGCATTTTTGAAACTTCATGAGATGAAGATGTTCTGTTTGTTTAACACATTCTTTTAAATCAAAAATATTCAATGACATTTTTTTTTAAAATCATAAATGTATAGTTAGTTTAATGATTGATGTAATGACTCAAATATCTGTTTATAATTTAATTTGAAACCTTAGGGACTTATTGCTGTGCGTAGGAACGATGTTTCTACGTTTCCTGTAGGAGAGTAGGATCTGCCTCTTATGTTGCCCCACTTTTTTTCTGATGTTTACACTGGTTTCTGGCGAGAGTCTGGCTGGGACCCTGCCAATCAGGGCCCCAGCCTCTCTGTTCTCTCTAAACGATTTGGAGTGCACTCTAGGTGCACTAGTGATTGGATACTGTGGTATCTTATGAGTCCCTAGTATATGGTACCTTAGGTACCAAGGGCATAGGTACTTCACAGGCCTACCAGGGGCTGAAGCATGTATTATGCCACCCCTGGGAAGCAGACTAAATCTGACACCACAGGCCTGCTACTGCAGCCTGGGTGAGGAGGTGCTAGCACCCCTCACTGAGATATAGGTCTCTTATATCTCCCCTGCACACACATTGAGACTTATCAGTCACCCCTAAAGCAGGCCCTATCAATCCTGAGGGCAGGGTGCTTAGTTTCCATGTGAGGGGGTGCCTCTGCCTGAGCAGGGCCGCTCTGCAGCCCTCAGAGTCCATTCTCTGGGGCTGTTTGTGAATGCAGTCAAACCATATACTCTTAAGTGCATTATATCCTCGCGGTAAATGCTAACTATGGAATGGCTGCATCAAAACATGTCGTGTTTGGTGTCAAACACTTTGGAATCATACCCCCACACCAGTAACTGGTGTGGGAGTATGATCCCACCCTTCTAGAGGGATAGACATGTAACTACTGTGGAAACGCGGTAGAATCCTGAAAGAGCCCTGGCATCACAAAATGGATGCCACCAGTCACAGACACTGGGCTGCCCTCCTGCTGACGACCGACACTCGCAGTGGAGGAAGCCCAACAATAGGTATCCTGTCCCAAGGGGGTGTGACCACCTCCCAGACAGGGTTTAGTGTATTGGGGCTGGGCGGGTGCACTCCTAGAGTGCTTTGAAGTCCTGCACTGGGGGAGCAGAAGGCTCCTCTGTGCATATGCCAGTTCAAACCAGCTCAGGGGCTACCTGCCCCTGCTCTGGCGGGAAACTGGACAAAGGGAGGTGGGTGTAGCCACCCCCTCCCCTGACCCTCCCATAGGTGGGGTCATAGAGCTAGTCCCTCCCTTTCTTTTAGTATAAGAGGGGGAACCTGTGCATTGCAACCCAGATACCCCTGGATGACGCTCTACAAGAAGAATCCCGGACCTTCGACGTTCCACTACCTTTGGAAGACAGAAGAATCTCCCTTGGAGTCAAGGAGTGACTCCCCTGCTTGGCAGGCACCAAAAACTACGACGACGGTCGCAAACTACGCCGCTCCCGCCGGAGCCCGAAGTCCCTGCAGCCCAGGAAGAGGATTTCCTGACTTCTCCAAGGCCATCATGAGTCCCCAGCGAAGCTGAGGCAAGTGGACCCCACGAGTGACGAGGAACCGCAGACCCTGGGTACCGTGCACTATTGTCGAGTGCAACCCCTTCACGAAGTTCTACGAACTTGTGCTTTGGACCACGTGTGGTCCCAGCCTCTAGCAGAGATCCCTCCCAAATTCAGAGGCCTACACCGTCCCGAGTGACCGTGGGCCCCTGTTGAAGGAATCCTCCCGAGGCGTCTTCGCGATCCCTTGCCAGCCGGCTTGTGGGTCCCTAGAAGACTTTCCAAAGAAACCAAAGGGCTCCCCTGGTTGGTCCAGGCCTGCCCTGACCTACCCTCGCTGGGTAAGTTCCACAGACCTTGCTGGTCTGCACCATTGACTTTTTGTCAAAATCTCACCTGTATTTCCACAGGAACGCCATGAAATTGAAGAATGGTCCACAACGTCCCCGAATCACCTACACGCCCAATGTAGAATTGAGCTATAACAGGCAACTCGGGGAAGAAGGGAAACAAAACAAGGGAAGGAGGGGAAGACAAGTCCTCTTCGTAGTTCAGTAGCAGCCAGAGAGCATCAAGAGAAGTAGAGAGCTGTGAAATAAGAGGGGATATACGTTAGGATAGAACAAAGCACACCCTCTATTCTGCCTTATGTGCACGAGCTGCTTTTACCTAAACATCCCTTTCTTCTGTTTCTGATAGCAGTGAAATGTTCTGGCGTCCCAACCACTATGTCCTACTGTAAAGAGAAAACAGGTAAGAAATGTACTGGAATGCCCTTGAAACTAAAGCTGCAAGTAAAAGCACCTTGCCCACCTCTTCTAGTAGACTTTACTTTACTCTAAAAGGACTTGTGAAGCGATGTGTGTAAATTATAACAATAGTCTTTGCTTCCTCTCTTACGCTTCCTTTAGGGACTTAGCAGAACTTTCAATAAAGGGAACAACCCCTGGATAATGCGGGTCCCCACATCAGGTAAACGAGAGAAACATCAATACGCTTCCAATTAATAAACTATGAAAAGAACTGGCAGCGCTTCGGGCGCTGTTACCGTAACCACGGTGAAAAAGGTCTCTAAAAGTCCATCCTTTATCTTCTGACAAGGCTTCCAGGAACCGGACTGAAGGGCAGGTGAAGAGTGCTCCAGAGAACGGGAATCCGTGATCCAGGCGGGGAGAAGGAGCAGGTAAGTGAATTTGTCTCCCTGGTAGAACAGGAGAATCCAGGAAACGAGCCGTAGAGGATTGCAGCTTGGACGCGAGCCGCCGGCATCGACGAACGCGACGCGGAAGTGAGGGAACGCGTCGGACCGGAAGTTTAGTGCACGAGTAATTGCGAGCAGGAAAGAACAGACGCGAAGCGCCGTCATTCTGATGGAGCCGGTATTTAAGTTACCTGCGCCTGCGCGTCAATTGACTAACGGCCATCTTAGTAGTTCAGTGGCCCTTGGATCTGCAGGCGTGACAGTACACCCCCCCACGGCCCCCCCCACCGGCTTGGGTTTGTCGGGATGGAGCCTATGAAAAGCCCGCAATAAGCGAGGGGCGTGTATCTGACCGGCAGGTTCCCAAGTGCGTTCCTCGACTCCATATCCTTTCCAATGTATAAGATACTGGAGTCTGTTTCTCACTCTCCGGGAGTCTATGATAGCTCCTACTTCATATTCTGGTTCATTGTCCACCATGACCGGACCAGGAGTAGCAGGAATACGAGTCCCTGGGACTACAGGTTTCAAAAGGGATACATGAAAAACCGGGTGACACTTCAAAGAGTCAGGCAGATCCAGCTTCATGGCCACTGGGTTTATTATCTTACAAATCTTATATGGCCCTATGTACTTGGGTTTGAATTTACAGGAACCTCTCAAGGTTAAGTTCTTTGATGACAGCCATACCTCGTCCCCTTGTTTGTAGGATGGTTCTAGGCTTCTGTGAGCATCCGCCCCTTTTTGTAGCTAGCCTTGGCCCTGTCAAGATTTATCAGTGTGGACTTGTGTACCCTCTGTATATCCTGTACCATATCTACCACTGCCGGTATGGAACAAGAAGAAAGCCGGGGAATAGACAGTATTCTAGGATGATACCCGTAGGTGCAATAAAAGGGTGTATATGTTGTGGAAAAATGATAACTATTATTATAGGACAGCTCTGCTAGCCATACTAAGTCATCCCATTCCTCTTGTGAGTGTAAGACCTGACACCTGATATATTGTTCGAAACACTGATTTACTCTCTCAGTTTGCCCATCGGTCTGTGGGTGGTGACTAGATGACAATCGTACGTCTATGTGTAAGAGAGTACACAACCCTGCCCAAAATTTGGAAATGAATTGAGCCCCCCTATCGGATACTAGGATTGAAGGGAGCCCATGTAAGCGTACCACCTGTTGTAGAAATATCGAGGCCAATAGTTTTGAAGAGGGAAGCCCCGTCAAGGGGATAAAGTGTGCTGTCTTCGAAAACATATCTACTACCACCAAAAGGGTAGTGTTTCCGTTCTTTGTACGAGGTAATTCGACTATGAAGTCGAGGGAGACTGTATGCCAGGGACAAGGGGGGTTTGGTAATGGTTGTAAGAGCCCTGCCGGTCTTTGATGAGAGGCTTTACCCTGAGCACACACATGACAAGTCTGGATATAATGTTTTGTATCTCTTCCCATCGTGGGCCACCAAAAATATCTCTTGAGTGAGTCCATGGTTTTCTTGTATCCAGGGTGCCCAGCAAGAGGATGTGTGTGACACCATTCTAAGGCCTGTGATCTCAGGTTTTGAGAGGGGAGTACTAACCCACCTTGTACATAAGCCAATTCCTGCTCTATGGTAACCTCCTGTGTGCTCACTACTTCATCCATACCTGGGGATGTCTGTGCTTCTTGGACCTGCCTTACAAAATCTACATCAGAACACAGAACTCCTACAATGCGATCTCGGGGAATGATAGGGGGTGGTTCTTCTAAAGCAGGCATGGGTTCGTATCCAAAACGAGACAGGGTGTCTGCTTTGCCGTTTTTTTTTACAGCTTGAAATTGTATAATAAAGTCATATTCGCTAAAAAACTGGCTCCATCTCAACTGTCTCATGGATAACGCTCTCGCAGACTTCAGGAATTGTAAGTTGCGATGATCTGTAAGAACTGTAATAGTGTGATTTGCACCCAACAAGTACTGCCTCCACTCCTCAAAGACCTTCTTTATGGCTAATAGCTCTTTGTCCCCTATGGAATAATTCATCTCCGCAGGTGTCAGTTTTTTGGAGTAATATGCCACTGGGTGAAGGGCTCCTGTAGAGCGTTCTATTTGAGACAGAATCCCCCAACTGCCACTTGGGACGCATCTGCCTCAACTACGTAGGGACTAGAGGGGTCAGGATGATTTAGGATAGGAGCCTGTGTGAAAGCCTTCTTTAATCTGTTGAACGCGTCTTCTGCTTCAAGTGACCAGTGAAAAGCACTCCCTTTTCTTAGCAACTTGGTGATAGGAGAAGCGAGGTCGGAAAAATCACATATAGATCGCCTGTAAAAATTGGCGAAACCAAGGAAACTCTGTGTCTCTTTCACTGTCTGAGGGGCCTGCCACCGATGGATTGCTTCTACCTTGTGCGGATCCATGCTAAGTCCCTGAGGAGAGATAACAAAACCCAAAAAGCTAACCTCTTGCACATGGAACTGGCATTTCTCCAATTTACAATACAATTGGTTTTCCTGTAATCGTTCCAAAACTCTCTTTACGTGTCTCTCATGTTCTTGCACAGTTGGGGAAAATATCAGGAGGTCATCAATATAGGCTATAACATATTTATCAAGCATGTCTTTCAACACCTCGTTGATTAAAAACTGAAAAGCTGAAGGAGCATTACAGAGCCCAAAAGGCATTACTAGGTACTCGTATAAGCCATATTTAGTGCAAAAAGCCGTTTTCCATTCATCTCCCTCCTTGACGCGCACCAGATGATAGGCACCACGTAAATCTAGTTTGGTGAACACACGTGCGTCCTTGATCTGATCAAGGAGGGAGGAAATCAAAGGCAATGGGTATCTGTTCTTCACTGTGATTGCATTAAGGGCTCTATAATCTATACAACATCTAAGGCCCCCTTCCCTCTTAGGTATGAAAAAAAGAGAGGATGAAGCAGGGGATCTAGAAGGACGAATAAAACCAATCCTCAACATTTCATCCAAGTAGTCTCGTAGATACACATTCTCCTTTTCTGTTAAAGAGTAAACTCTGCTGCAGGGTATGCGAGCACCAGGCTGCAGGTCAATCCTGCAATCATAGACTCGATGCGGTGGAAGACGTGTGGCCTGCTCTACGTCAAACACTGCTTTGTGATCTTGATAGATTGTAGGTAATGGGTTGTCAACAATGACTGCTAGAGCACCACTGTTCCTCGGCTCTTCTGCAGCGGGACCAACATGATCTCTACAAGAATCGTGATCAAAAGTAATAGTCATAGCCTTCCAGTCGATTGAAGGACCATGCCTACTTAGCCATGGTATCCCTAATATAACAGGGAATTGGGGGGACTGAATGATATCAAAGGCTATGTATTCCTGGTGTTTCTGCTCAATAACCAAAAGCAACTCTACAGTGGAGTGTGTAATGGGCCCAGATTTTAGTGTGCTACCATCAATGGTTGTGACCTCTTCCCAAAGCGGTTTAGAAACCTGGGGTATTTTCCACTTTTGTGCCCACTGTGTGTCCATAAAATTTCCTGAAGCACCAGAATCTATCATCACCTGCACCTCCACCGCCTGCTGTTCCCACACTATGCGGGAGGTGAGCATGAAATGGCGAGACTGGTTTAATGGTATGTCTAAAGATGAGACAAGTAATCCTGAACTACCCGAAGTCTCTGTCTCTATAGACTTCAGGCGTGCTAGTTTTCCGACCCTCTTTGTTTAGGTTTGACGGGACATTCTCTAAGAAAATGTCCCGACTTACCACAATACAGGCACAATCGTCTTTCTCGCCTTCTTTGTCTCTCTTCATTAGAGAGAGGACCTCTTATGCTTCCAATTTGCATAGGCTCAGGTTCCTCTACCGTTTTATCCGGCTCTGGTTTCCTTTCGCGATAAGACACCCATCTGGGCTCTGACTTGCCCCTCTCTCGTTTCCTTTCACTGATTCGGTGGTCCAATTTAACCACCAAATCAATAAGAGCCGGGCAGGATTCTGGAGGGTCTACCACCTGGGCAAGGGCGTCCTTTAGGTCGTCCCTTAGCCCCTTGTAAAACAGAGCACTGCGTTTTTCCTCGGGCCACCCTGCTTCTACTACTAATCTATGAAACGTAGATATGTAACTTGTTAAGTCCTTAGTACCTTGCTTCAGGGTCAGTAGTTCAGTGTCAGCTGAGTGAGTGAATGTGTGTCTATCAAAAAGTTTTTTGAGTTCCTGTTTGAAGGCGTTATAATTCTGCAACAAAGGATCATTCCTTTCTATTAATGGTATTGCCCAGTTAGCCGCAGACCCCCCAAGATATGATATGATAAAAGCCACTTTAGCTTGATCAGTAGGGAAGCAGTTAGCCTTACACATAAAGTGAAGTTGGCACTGGCTTATGAAAGCTGCGAATCTAGTGGTATCACCCAAAAAACGCTCCTGTGGTGCCAAAGGAATAGACTGAGGGGTTGACACCTGTATCACAGGATTGTGAACACTAGTACTCGGTATCTCTTGCCTGGTTTCGGAATTTCTTCCTTGCTGTAATACATCTAACCTAGTGGACAGGGCTTGAGTTTCAGCCTGCAAACTTCCCATCATGTGAGCTAAATCAGCCAATGTCACCTGACTGAATTCCATGGCGCTCGGGTGGAAAAGAAAGGTAATTTCTTTTTCAAGGCTTCGCGTTCTGTCAAAATCTCACCTGTATTTCCACAGGAACGCCATGAAATTGAAGAATGGTCCACAACGTCCCCGAATCACCTACACGCCCAATGTAGAATTGAGCTATAACAGGCAACTCGGGGAAGAAGGGAAACAAAACAAGGGAAGGAGGGGAAGACAAGTCCTCTTCGTAGTTCAGTAGCAGCCAGAGAGCATCAAGAGAAGTAGAGAGCTGTGAAATAAGAGGGGATATACGTTAGGATAGAACAAAGCACACCCTCTATTCTGCCTTATGTGCACGAGCTGCTTTTACCTAAACATCCCTTTCTTCTGTTTCTGATAGCAGTGAAATGTTCTGGCGTCCCAACCACTATGTCCTACTGTAAAGAGAAAACAGGTAAGAAATGTACTGGAATGCCCTTGAAACTAAAGCTGCAAGTAAAAGCACCTTGCCCACCTCTTCTAGTAGACTTTACTTTACTCTAAAAGGACTTGTGAAGCGATGTGTGTAAATTATAACAATAGTCTTTGCTTCCTCTCTTACGCTTCCTTTAGGGACTTAGCAGAACTTTCAATAAAGGGAACAACCCCTGGATAATGCGGGTCCCCACATCAGGTAAACGAGAGAAACATCAATACGCTTCCAATTAATAAACTATGAAAAGAACTGGCAGCGCTTCGGCGCTGTTACCGTAACCACGGTGAAAAAGGTCTCTAAAAGTCCATCCTTTATCTTCTGACAAGGCTTCCAGGAACCGGACTGAAGGGCAGGTGAAGAGTGCTCCAGAGAACGGGAATCCGTGATCCAGGCGGGGAGAAGGAGCAGGTAAGTGAATTTGTCTCCCTGGTAGAACAGGAGAATCCAGGAAACGAGCCATAGAGGATTGCAGCTTGGACGCGAGCCGCCGGCATCGACGAACGCGACGCGGAAGTGAGGGAACGCGTCGGACCGGAAGTTTAGTGCACGAGTAATTGCGAGCAGGAAAGAACAGACGCGAAGCGCCGTCATTCTGATGGAGCCGGTATTTAAGTTACCTGCGCCTGCGCGTCAATTGACTAACGGCCATCTTAGTAGTTCAGTGGCCCTTGGATCTGCAGGCGTGACACTTTTCCTTCCCCCCACGAGAGTTGCTGCTACCAAGGCTTGTTGGCTCCAATCGGGTCGCCGACACCGCAGTCAGCTGCAGACTTCGTGGGACACGCTGAATCCAGCTCCTGGCCGTCCTCGATGCCTCCTGGACCTCGTGGTCGAAGAGTCAAGACTCCCGTGAACGACCTGAATCTGTCGACGACGGTGGGCATTCATCTTCCTTGCCCCGGGTCACTGCCAAGTGCCCTTGAACACTGTCCCCTCTGCTTTCAGGTCTTCCATCTTCTGAATCCAGGCTTGGATTCCACCGGACACTTCTTCAGTCGCCGCAAGCAGCAAGTCCTCACTGGCTCCCATTGAGAACGACGCCGCGACCCGACACCAAAGGACACCTATGCACCCGGCTCCCTGGGTGAGGTAACTTCAGCACTACGGTGCTCCTGTGGGTGTGGGCCCTAGAACTACTTACCCTGTAAGTGCCTTGCTTGTAGCTACCCTAGAAGTGCCCGAAAACTCTTACTTTCCAAGTGCGACTATCGCGCTGACTCGTACAGGGTTCGTGTCTGTGTTAAGACACATCGCGTCCAACTCCCTTGCAACTCTATCTGTAACTGCGTCCTTCGACTCGTACAAGGACCGATCGGTGTGTTCGCCTCGAACACGCAAGGGACCTTTAACATTGAAATCTCAATCGCGCCTATGCGCATAGACTCGTACAGGACTCGCACCAGTGTCTGAACACCGCGTCCATCCCCTGTGGGTCTCCTGCAACTACCTGGGGTGGTTCTTTGGGGTCCCTTGATTCTATAGGCTCTAGGCCCAGGTCTAGCCAAGCTAGGATTGTGATAAATGATTGTGCTAACTTATTTGTGATAACTGTGCATTGTACATATGTTCCTGACTTCTAATCTCATAAAGAGATTAGTAGAGAGTTGTTTATTAATAAATACATATATATTTGATATATATACCTGGTGGTGTCTTTTCATTTGGTGATTCAAGAGATTGTGTGGTAAAACAAGCTGCTTTACATTCCTCCAAGACTTAGCCTGAAGGCTGCTCTCCACAGCTACCCCTAGGATAGCTTTCTATAAAGGTTGTCTTAAACCTACCAACCATAAGAGTCGAATTGTTCTGGTGCAAGGTGTCCACTTTAATTAGTGAACAGCATATACCAGGCCAACTTCTCACATTTCCTCACACTATAGTTTTGCTCGCAGGGCCACAGGCAGGGCCCCCAAATCACAGCAGCACGCATTGAAACTAAAACGCTATTGCACTAAACCAGTGATAAAATTCATTAATTTGGAGTGCAGGATGGAACCCGTTTTTCTTCTCTAGGTAGGGGAATCCACCAGGCCAGCTCTCCACAGGCTGTGCCTAGTGAAGTAGACCCGGTGAAGGTATTTAAATTGTATGAGTCAAAGACGTGATGCTATTGCCACCGCACGCGGGGACTCTAATGCTTCTGTCCAATCATCCCCGTTTAACGGTCCCAGGTCCCTCTACCAGGCCTCTCAAAGTGTATCTAATGTGGTGTGGCTGTTGGTAACTATCGTATTATATATTTTTGTAATCTTATGATCATCTAAGTCCCCCATAAAGACCTTAGCTTCGATGGGGTTGAACTCTGGTAGGACGTCCAGGTGTAGAATATATGGTGAGAGTGCATGTCGGAACTGGAGATATTTATAGAATTGTGCATTAGACATACCAAATTCCCGCTGAAGCTCCTGAAATGATTTTTAAATTGGTCCCCGCATGACCACCCCCAACATGGTGATACCTATGCTCTCCCAACCACTGAATCCAGTCAGCGTCGAGAGTTGAGGCAGAATACCATTATGCCATAGGGGAGTTTCTCCGGTCAATCGCCCCCACCATCCCAAGCGGCGTAGGACCTGCCTCCATAATGTGAATACAGTTCTTGGCACCGGTGGGAGGGCTCGAAGTGTCACTCCTAAATATAGAAATGTGTGTAGTGTTGTATCGCCCATTAGCCAGCGTTCTACCGCATACGCTGGGTCCTGTCTATCTCCATACCACCAGTCAGCACCAGAAGATGAGATGCTGCATGATATGCCTGAATATCTGGAGTGGCCATTCCCCCACAGTATGTAAATTGGAAACAGGTTCTCAGGGCAACCCGGGCGGAACCCCCACCCCAAAGGAATTGACCCAAAAGTGCGTTCACATGCCTGAACCATGTGGTTGGAATTGTATACAGGTGATTCTGTATCTGATATAGTAAGCGAGGGAGGGAGACCAGTTTAAAAAAATTGCAGATCTGCCGAATAAGGACAGGGGCAGGTGGGACCAGGTTCTGATCTGTGTTTTGGTCTGCATCATGAATGGGGCCAGATTTCTGTGGCATAAGTCAGATTGGGAGGAGGACAGAAACACTCCTGGATATTTGAACCCCTCTGTGACCACCGTCACTTCCCAAGACCAAGCACCCAATTCTATTTCTGATTTTGCCTATTATTCTACATTGTTTTTACTACTGAGAGCCTTCATGGCATTGCCTGTATGCATTTAAATGAGACTATTGCTTTAACTGCATTTTACTATTTCTGTAATAAACATTCATGCTTTTTCTAGATTATACTCTATTTTTTTTATTTTTTTTATTTGTTTATTGTAGCTTGCAAGTAACAATCCACGTGCCCCAATACGGAGCCATCAATAACTTTGTAGCATAGAGTAACACAAGCATTTTAAGACATTGATGCGGTACAAGAACTGATATAACAGCTCAGAGAGCCAACTACCCCAACCCCGCCCTCCCCCGACACTGAAATAAATGCAATATCATGGAACAAAGGTACATGTACATTAGTGACAGGCAATATGATAACACGCCTCATGAGCCAAATTACAAGAGTTCTCAGCAGTGCACTGACCCAAGGATAGGGAGGGACACCAAATATGCAGGCGCCGGACAACTTACAAATCGGGATGGCTCAGAAGGTACACGGTAAGTGGGGCCCAGAAGTCTTTAGGTCGAGATGACTCGGGAAGATCCTCCGCGTAGGTCTCCAGTTGTTCCCGGCAATAGGTCAGATCTCGAACCCATTTTCGGACCGTAGGAAGGCTCCTACCACCCCAGCATTGTGCCACAACTCGCTTCGCTAGTAATGTCGCCACTGCAACCAACCGCCTGTTGCAGGGTTTCAGGGATTTCACATCTCCCAGCAGGCACACCTCAGGGACACAGCACACTTGCTCCATCACCACGTCCGACAGCACAGCCGCAACCCTAACCCAATAGGCGGCCACCCCCACACACTGCCACGATAGATGCAGAAAATCAGCCTCAGTATGACCGCACCGGGCGCAGCATGCGTCCTCCCTTAGTCCATATTTCCTTAATTGCAACGGTGTGTAATACCACTGATGTAAAAACTTAAAATGAATAATGCGTAGGTTACAGTTGGCGGTAAGGCGCCCCGTCAGGCCGCAGCAGTACTGCCAATGATCGAGTGGCAAGATGCGCCCCAAGGTTGTATTCCATTTAAGGTATGAAGGGTGTTCGTCCAGGTCTATCTCACGTTGGGATGCCGCATACAATCTGGTTATCAACCCCTTACGTCCCTCCCCGACAGCACCGCCTGTAATGCACGCAAAGGCCTTGGTTCTGCTGGGTAGTCAGGGTAGACTGCTCTAATCGCCTGCCGCACCCTAACATACGTAAAACTCAGCATCGGGCTTGGTGTCCGGCCAGCCTGAATGTCCTGTAAAGAACGAAAGTGGCCCAGCTTATAGAGGTCACCCATCTGTATAACCCCAACTGCCTGCAACGTGCGCAGGGCCAAACGCTCCTGCGCCGCAGAGATATCCGGGTGGGCCGCAACGGGTCATTTCGGAGCATAGAGGTAACCAAGTTGCGCTCTCTGAGCAAGGGTACGCCAGGCCCAGGCGGTACACTGCACTGGATTTATCTCTGTCCGAGGGCCCCCGTCGCCTCCGGAAAGAGCAGCCGCTATAAGCGGAAGTGGGAGCACAGCATCCGCCTCTATCGCCGTGTGTGGTAAAAACCGCTGTGGGTAGAACCAATAATGTGCGAATTGCGCTTGAGCGCACAAATAGTATAAACGCATATCGGGTGCCTCAAAGCCACCACGATCAAATGTTGCACAAGGGTACGCCAACTACATCGAGGCTTTTTCCCCCCCCAGACGAATGACAGCAGGGCAGTTTGCAATGTTTTGAAGAGAGAGAGATTCAAGCGAATAGGAATGTTTATAAATAAGTACAGTAGTTTAGGTAAAATAGACATTTTAATCACAGCGATGCGGTCTGCAAGTGAGAGAGGCAGCCTAGCCCAGCGCGCAGCCCTATCCGTGAGGTGAGAGATGGTACGACCATAGTTCATGGATATTACCTGCTCGGGGTCCCTATGCAGCCAGATACCCAAGTATTTCACAGGATCCTGGGTCCAGGAAATTGGAAAATCCAATGGGATCTCGTGAGTACCAGCTGTCAGAGGGAAAACAGTCGATTTAGCCCAATTGATCCCTAACCCTGAGAAACGCTCGAATTTAACATATTCTCTAAGCATTCCGGGGAGGTAAGTTGCAGGGTCTCGAACGTATAAAAGCATATCGTCCACGTAAAGTGAGACTATGAGTGGGCGCTGCCGGAACCGCAGTGCTGCCGACGCATGCAACTGGCGGAGCTTACAAGCAAGAGGCTCCAGAGCCAGGGCAAAGAGCATTGGCGACAAGGGGCAACCCTGCCTCGTGCCCCTACCGATAGTAAAAGCCGATGACACCCAACCATTAACACGGACCCTGGCGGCAGGCTCGGAGTACAGCACCCTAATCCACTTGAGGAAGAAGGGAGGGAAACCCATTCTCAAAAGGACAATAAACATGTAATCCCATTCGAGGGAGTCGAACGCTTTTGCTGCATCAAGCAGCACAGCAACGGCCTGAAAGTCGGACTCAAAATAGTGCAGCGTAGCGAATAGTGTTCGTAGATTGTGTGTGGTAGACCTGGCTGGCACGAACTCCCGACTGGTCGGGAAGTACCAAAAGAGGAATCAGGGGCTGTATACGCATGGCAATCATTTTGGCTAGGATTTTAGCGTCGATATTAATAATGGAGAGGGGCCTATAGGAATCGCAGTGGTTAGGTGCTTTGTCGGGCTTCAACAACATAACCAAAAGAGCTTCCCTTAGGGATGCTGGAAGGCAACCCGCATCATATGCTTCCGCAAATACCGCAAGCAGTCTAGGGGCCAGTGCGTCAGCGTACAACTTATAAAATTCACTCGGGAGCCCATCCAGACCCGCCGCTTTGCAGGTGGGGAGGGACAGAATAGCAAGTTTGACGTTCTCTTCATCGAAGGGCTGCGTGAGATATTCCCTATGACCCGTGGACAGCCACCCAAGAGCAATATCATCAAGATATTCATGGATCTCTGTCCTGCGGCGCCTCAGTTCTGGCTGCATATAAGGTTGCATAGAAGTCTAATATGGTCCCACTGATTTCTGCCGTGGTGTAATGGGCCTCCCCTGCCTCGTCCAGTATCTCTTTGATGTAGTCCTGGCCACGGGGCTCGGCCAGCCTCTGAGCCAGAGAGCGACTTGGTCTGCCCCCCTCGCCATAATAACGAGCCTTGCTGCGGCGAGATCTATGGGCCATCTCCCGATCGACTGTCTCGTTATGCTCAGTGACCAATTCCCGTATTGCCGAGAGTGTTGTGGGGACGGGTCCAAATCATAGGACCGTTCAAGAGCGGATATTTCTGCAGCCAATTTCTGAATCCGACGCCTCAAGTCCCTCAAGACGCCAGCCTGCGCTCCCATGCACACCCCCGAATGGTCACTTTAAAAGCCTCCCAAAGGACGCCCGCACTATCGACGGAACCCTCATTTTCCCTAAAAAAGTTATGAATCGCCTCCCCAATGTCACGTTTAAAGACAGGGTCTGAAAGCGAGGATGGCTGCAGGCGCCAGGCGAACGGAGGCCTTCGGCACGCAGGGAACTGCAGCTGCAAGAGCACAGGAGAATGGTCGGAGAGCGTCCAAGCCATATGACAGACATCCGTCACCCAGGTACACGCAACCTCAGAGACCAACCAGAAATCTAGACGAGACCAGGTCCCATGAGCAGAGGAAACAAAAGTACTCTCACGCGCCTCAGAATGTCGCACTCGCCATACATCATACAACCGACCAACATCCATGAGTCCCAGCAATACTTCCGACGCCTGTTTGGGTCGCGCAGTCTCACTACCCAAGCGGTCCACAGTCATATCCAAGCACACATTAAAATCACCACCCCAAAATATCTCGGCTTCCGGGAAGCAACTAATGCGGCGCCACACGTCAGAGAAGAAGGCTGGATCGTCTATATTCGGGCCATACACGTTCACTAACAGCACGTTCGTTCCACCCAGTTGCCCATATAGAAGCACAATGCGGCCAGAGTCATCCGAGTCCGTGCGGATAACCGAAAAGGGGACCCCTCGTTTGATCAGTATCATTACCCCTCTGGCATAACTGGAATACGAGGACATCACGCGCACCCCCGCCCACCGATTCCCAACCTTGCTTTCGGACAGTTTTGTGAGGTGAGTTTCCTGTAATAGAGCTATCTGGACATCCATTCTGTCCAGAGTGGCAAACACAGAGCGAATCTTTCTGGGGGTGTTGAGGCCACGAACATTCCAGGTTATTAGTCGCACTTTACCACTCATGTCATGAGAAGAAACTTTTAAGCTCGTCAATTAGAGAATGAAACAGGGGCATGCCTGCTCCTGCACGACAAAAAATGAGTACCCCAAATATTGAACTGACAGTGTCGGTCCCTTTCTCATATCCCACCCCCCATCCCCCAGAATCCGCCCAACTCCCACCATCCCCCAACCCCCACCCACTTCAGCGTCCCCAACGCACCAAAGCCACCCCAACTATCCCCCCCCAACTCAAACCCCAAAAAAACTCCGAAGAGTGTACAAGGGGTATTCCCATGGGGGCGTCAGAGTGCTACTAACCTCCTACCTAGTAGGGGGTGGCTGAGCAGCACACCATATTTGCCTGATCTAGAGTTATCATAGAGTCCAGGACTAAGGAGGTCCCATATCGCAACAGCAAAAAGTCATGAAAGTGTCCACCTGCACCAGAAGGGAAAAAACATGAAATGCATAGAAGGCAAGCCTATATCAATGTGAAGACAGAGCTACCAACTAAGTAAAGCAGTAAGCCAAAATATCAATATGCGTCCAGTGTCCCTACTGTTCTTCAGATTCTGATAGGGTACGGGAGTCACGTCGCCGCCGCTGTAGATGTTTCGCGTGTTCCATCGCCGCCTTGGGGTTGGTGAAGATCTTGGACTCCCCATCTGGACCTATCTTCAAGCGAGCTGGGTATAGCATGGCATAGGGCACACCTTCAGTTTGCAAAAACTTTTTCACCCCTCCAAATTCCCTGCGTGCGGCCTGTACCGTGACAGTGAAATCCGGGAATAAAGAGAGGGTATTACCCTGATGTTGGATTGTTCCTTTATCCCTGGCCATGCGCAGGATGGCGTCCCGGTCCCTATAGTTCAGAACCCGCGCTATAACAGGGCGTGGGGGAGCCCCCGGGGCCGGACGAGCCGCAAGTGAGCGGTGGGCCCGCTCGACAATAAACATGGCGGAGAGTGATTCAGTGCCAAAAATGTCCTTAATCAAGTTCTCCATGAAGATCTCCATTCTGCCCACGTTTGTCGATTCCGGCAGTCCCGTAATTCGAAGATTATTACGGCGGGAGCGGGCCTCTAAATCTTCATTCTTTGCCTGGATAAGGGAGAGGACTTTTTCCATATTGAGTGTTTTCCCTGCCACCTCACTCAGCCCCTCCTCCGCTGCAGAGACCCGCTGCTCCACCTCTCCGACGCGGGCGCCCTACTTTTCAAGCTGCGAAGACATATGGTCGAGGCGTTGGTTAACAGCAGTCATGGTGCCCTCTATAGACTGTAAGCTGCGCTGCATGGCCAACAATGTTGTTTCAATTGAGATGGACCCGCCTCCTGAGCATCCGCCTCGGAATCAGAGGCAGCTCTGTGCGGGGTCTTAGTTGACTTTCGCGCCTCAAACGTGAGGCGAGGTTGCGTTCTATCGGTCCTCCCCATCCTGGCAGCTATTGAGTCACACTGCTGGGAGAGTACTGGAATGGGTGCCCCCAAGTTAAAATAGGGTGCGGATCTCCAGGCCGACCAGGTACCGCAAGGAGCTCCCACGCAGGCCACACACGCTGATAGCAAGCTTCACACCAGCCCCACAGGGCATCCGCCCCAAAGCCGCAGCACAGCAAGACGTCGGGGTCTCAGGCTAGCAGGTTGATGTAGAGCAGTTCCACAGGGATTAGCAGCCCAGGCACCCCAGCAAGGAAAGGCGTGTCGCAGTGCAGGAGAGGTCCACCCCCGCGCGAAAGGCAAGGCCGGCGCCACCCCAGGCCCGGCAGGTCGCAGTGCAAGGTCAGCAGGCACAGGACGGACTCCGACGACCCAGGAGCCAGCTGCAGTAAGTCACAGGCCGCAAGCCAGGTAGGTCTCACCCAGAGGCGGCCATAACAAATCTAAGCATCATGGGGATGGATGCACTCCAGCGCGTGCATCAGCCAGGAAGCGCGACCCCAAGACGGCAGACCCAGAGATCCAGAGCACACCCACAGGGATCGGCACCCGGGCCCAGACAGGCAGGACACCGGGAGAAGAAGCAGGGCAGCTGCACCCCAGAGTCCTCCACACGGCAGCCTCCAGCACAGTCCAGCCGCAGCAATACAGCAGGCAGCCACAAGGCCGTTCTTCAAGCGCCCGCCCGCCCCAGTCACAGCTCGCAGGCCGCGGCTCTCTCCCCGGCCCGAACCCGCCTCCGCAGCCGCCGGCCAGGGATAAGCCGCCCCCCACTCACCACAACCAGCGCAGGCAGCACTCCGTTCACCAGGACTGTCCCGTGGTCGACCACTGCGCCGCAGGTTTCGGCAGCCTCCGCACTCCGCAGCAGGACCGGAGCGCAGCACACCGCCCCACAGCTGTCCGCTCCCGAAGCCACCAGGCTGTACCGCACCTCTCCCGGACTCCGCAGTAAGGATTACCGGGCCCCAGGACCTCCGTGACAGCAGGGATGGCCCGTACTCAGGGTCCAGCGGCGGCCGCCATTTTGTGAAGGCGCCGCCGGGACTCCTCAGCGCGGTGTGTTCGGAGCGATCGGCGCCCCCCAGCAGCTCGAAACCGGCCCCACGAGCTCCAGGTGGCCTCCCAAGCAGGGCAGCAACGCTCGGTATTTAGGAGCAGCTTGCTACAGGCAGATACTAGGCGGATTGGCGCCCAGCCGGGCAGAGCCTCACTGAAGTGCGGCCATCTTGCCAGGCGCACTCTAGCGCCCCCCTAGATTATACTCTAGAACTCACTTTTTGAGTTGGTACTTTACCTATTGGCTGTATTTTTTCTACAGTTCTCTTCCAGTTATTTACAATTATAAAAAATAATTATAAATAAAAGGATTTTAAAGTACAATTAATTTAAGTGTAAAAAGCATATCTCTACCTGCTTGCAATCTAAAGTTAGCACTTATCAAATGTAATAGGGTAACCTAGGGCCAGATGTACGACAGATTTTTGCATCCGCAAATGGGTTTTAGACCCATTTGCGCATGCAAAAAACCTGTGGGCCATGTACTAACCCTATTTTGCGAGTCGCAAATCACAAAATAGTGTTTAGCGACTTGCTATTAGGAAGGGGCGTTCCCTTCCTAATAGTGACCCCAACAGCTATGTAAGAATGTTTTGCAACCGCAATTGCGATTGCAAAACACTTGCAGTTTACCACCCTTCTCAGAAGGGTGGTAAAGCACTTGCAAATGGAAAGGGGTCCCCAGGGGCCCCTTCCCCTTTGGGAATGCATGCGCAAACATTTTTTAGGACAGGCAGTGGTCCCAGGGACCACTGCCTGCCTTAAAAAATGAAAATGAAAAGTTACATTTTTTTTTTTTAATGCATCCCGTTTTCCTTTAAGGAAAACGGGCTGCATTTAAAAAAAACTGCTTTATTTAAAAGCAGTCCCAGACATGGAGGTCTGCTGACCCCAGCAGGTCACCATCCCTGGGAGTGCCAGCCATTCCCTATGGGGTCGCAAATTGTGACAGGCTCATTAATATTCATGAGGCCTGCAATTTGCGACCCCATTGGGAATCGTAAACAGTGTCTCAGACACTGTTGTACATTGACTTTTGCGACTCGCAAATTGCGACTCGCAATTTGTCACAATTTGCGAGTCGCAAAAGTCAATGGTCGTACATCTGGCCCCCTAGTGGTAGTCAATGGAAAAGATAGGCATTACAACAGTGAACAAGCATTTGCAATGCAATAGGTCTCGCATTTGCGAGAGTTTGAACACGCACTTTGTACTCATAGTCATTGCTTACGAGAAGCAAGGCTGGCAGTAACTACGCCTCTTTTACTGCCAGCCTTGCTTCTCATAAGCAGGGACTATAAGTACAAAGTGTGTTTATGCACCGCTTGCAGGTTTGAAAAACACATAAATAAAAGGCATTGTCATTTACAATGGCAATGCGAGACCTTAGTCAATGGAAAAGATAGGTATTACAACAGTGAAAAACGACGTTAGGAGTTTTTCACTGCCAGGACATGTATAACCTAAGGTAACATGTCCTATGTTTTAAGCACAATGCATCCTGCCCTATCAGCATTTAGGGCCTACCTTAGGGATGACTTATAAGTATTAAAAGGAAGATTTAGACCTGGCAAAAGGTTTATGTTGTCAGACTAAAATAGTAGTTTACAACTGCACAACAAGCTGCAGTAGCAGGCCTGAGACATGTTTTACAGTGCTACTTTAGTGGGTGGTACAATGAGTGCAGCTACACACTAGTATAATTTAATTTAAAGTCCCCAGGTACTGGTAATACCATTTACTAGGGACTTACAAGTAAATTAAATGTGCCAATTATGTTCAGTTCAATTTTACCATGTTTGCTAATTTAGCTTGTATACAAAAATTCATGAAAGTTAGGGCAGGACCTTCCAGATTAAGGTGGCCCAGTTGTGGAACAGCTCCTAGTCTCCCTCAGAGCCAGTAGTAATCTTAACTGCTTCAGGAAAAATTCGAAAACATGTCTCTTTCCAAAAAAAGAGCTGGCCCGAGCTGAGATATAACTAGA
Source organism: Calotriton arnoldi (assembly GCA_963921515.1). NCBI lineage: Eukaryota > Metazoa > Chordata > Amphibia > Caudata > Salamandridae > Calotriton > Calotriton arnoldi. Next base: position 3,185,241 of record CAWUFW010000001.1, on the reverse strand, counting down.
GTAGGTGGCAGATGTAGAACTGTATTGGGGGAGTGGGGACGGACATAGGGCCACATGTATCAATATTGGAAATAGTGATTACCTGATTGCGATTGTCTGCGGATCGCAGTTAGGTAATCGCTATTCCTAATGTATGAAATTCCATGAGTTTCAATTAGCGATTACTAGTGGGTCGCGAATCGACCTACCTCTTGAATTTTAATGAGGTAGAACACAATTTGCGACCCATTGGGAATAGCTAAAATCACGGGGATGGTGGCCTGCTGGGGTCAGCAGACCACCATGTCCCTGACTGCTTTTAAATAAAGCAATCATTTTTTTAAATGCAAGCCATTTTCCTAAAAGGAAAACGGGTTGAGTATAAAAAAGAAAAATGAAAAGTTTTCTTTTCATTTTTAAGAGCAGGCAGTGGTCCGTGGGATAGTGCTATAGCTTGGCTCAATTTTATGGGGTTTATTTCCCTTCATAAAAACTATACATATCCTGTACATGTTTCTTTCCAGAATCTTCCTGTCTGCTCCAGTCACTTGTTTTGTGCGCTCTTAGTGATTTTTTTCCCTTAACATTCCAAATGTTCTTTAGGCTTAAGACGTGGCCGAGGCAAAAAAATAAAAGGGAGAGACGAGCCAGAGCCGAGCCAAGTATCTGGCTAGGCACTAAGAGCCCATGCACCAGCCGAGCCCTGGAAATATTTGCCATGCAAATCATGGAACAAAACATGATAAAGTCCCTTAAAAATAGGGTGACCAGACATCCTGGATTTGCCCGGACAGTCCCGGTTTTCCCATGAATGTCCTGGCGTCCCGACACTTTTTACCAAAACAAAGAAATGTCCCGGTTTTGAGAGGATCGGGAGAACACGTATATATATATATATATATATATATATTATCTACTGGCGGTCGCCAGTAGATAGTTATAGTTACAACCTATTATCCATAGGAAATCCGCGACATTCTATTTGAAATAACTCTCTTGCCGGTTGACGTATCTTCGCAAAATTTTCAAACTTTGTGGGGCGCTCCGGTCCGCTCCTACCCTGAAAGTCTCGGGGGGATTCGTCAAGCGGGGGCCGAGAAAAAAGGGGGGTCCCAAAACGCGTTTTCCCCATGCAATTTTCCATAGGAAACTTTAGACACGGCTACAGCCCGAACTGCAGAACGGAATTACACCAAATTTGGCAAAGAGGTAGTTCTTGGTTCAGAAAGAACCCTTTTTGTTAAATGGTGTAAATCCGTTCAGTAGTTGCTGAGAAAATCAAAAGTAAAAAGATAGTGATATCTATGGCCGAGTAGGGTCCGCGTACCCTCAGCGCACCCTGCGTGCACCGTCCCGATCACGAGCTGCATGTTAATTGGCTGTCAGCTGGCTGTCAACATTCCGTTTCAGGAAATGTTGGCAGCCATTTTGTCCCTCGGTAGAACCGAGGGACAGAAACAAGTGCGCAAAGCGCACAAAGGGGGCAGGGTAGAAACACCCTGACCCCCTAGGTTTGCTCAGGGGGTCCCACAAGGACACCCTGGGCAAAAAAAAAAAAAAAAAATTTTTTTTTAAATCGGCAGGATGCGCTCAGGGTGCGCGAATCCTGCCGAAAAACGAAGCGCGGACTCCCGCGCTCCGATTGTATTTGCCCCGGGTGGCCCAAGTCCCGGGGGCATGGTGGGGGGTTAATTTTATGTGTGGGGGCCTCAAAGGGCCCCCAAGCCCCGGGGACCGCCACCCCCGGGGCTTTTTTTAAATGGTGCGGGAGGGCTCTGAGCCCTCCCGCAGCCCCGGGGACCACCACCTCCCGGGGCTTTTTTTTTAAATTGAAAAACCTGTGTTGGGGGCTCTAGCCCCCACACGCCCGGGGACCGCCACCTCCCGGGGCACTAAACATTTAAATATGGGGGTCCGTTACGGCCCCCAGAGCCCCGGGGACCACCACCTCCCCGGGGCTGTGACCTGAATGGGAGGGGGCAGCGCGGCCCCCTCCTGGAGCCCTTGATGGCCCTGGGGACCACCACCCCCCAGGGCCGGCTCCTGCAGTGTCCCGGGTGCCTACCCCGGGACACTGTAGTTTGCTATGGCAGGACGGGAGCCTCGCGGCTCCCGTCCTGCCATAGCAAACTGCTTTGGATATTGGAAGAGAGAGCAGGGAAACCTGCTCTCTCTTCCAATATCCAAAGCACATTGCTTTTCCACATGGGGAGCTGCATCTTAGCAGCTCCCCATGTGGAAAAGCAATGCCGGCTCCCAAGGGACGCGGGAGCCGGCGGGACTGTGGGGGATTGGGGACCCCCCACAGTCCCCAACGGAGAGGGCCAGCCCCGGGGATGGGGTCCCGGGGCAAGTAGTGGCTCGGGAGGAGGCCACACGGCCCCCTCCCCAAAAAATAAAAATAATTAAATTTAAAAAACGGAAAGGCCGGCCCCGGGGTATGGGGTCCCCGGGGCCTTAAATGGCCTGAGGAGGGGGGCCACGCAGCCCCCTCCAAAGAACAAAAAAAAAATCGAGGCCATGCCCCGGGGATGGGGTCCCCGGGGCCAATACAGGCCCAGGGAAGGGGGCCATGCGGCCCCTTCCCGGTTTTTTTATTTTATTTTAATTACAAAAAGGGGTAAGGCCCTGGGGGATGGGGTCCCCAGGGCCCAAAAACATGAAAAAGGAAGGGGGCCACACAGCCCCCCTTCAGGGGACAAAAAACAAACAAAACAAAAAAAACGATCGGGCCCGCAGGCCCCGCCCCTTCCTTCACCACTCTGCAAACGCGCCCCTGGCGCGTTTGCAGAGAGGGAACGAATTCTTCTTGAATACTGGGGGTCCCTGGGGGCCAACTAGCCCACCAGGAACCTCCAGTATGCGCCAGGGGCTGCCTTGCAGAGAGGTGTACAGAGGCCACGCCCCTTTACACCTCTCTGCAACGCAGCTCTGTGGCGCTTTTGGAGGTATATGGTGGGCTAGTTGGACTCCGGGGACCCTCAGGATTCAAGGGGACTTAATCCCCCAACTTAAAACGCGCCACGGGCGCGTTTGCACAGTGGTGAAGGGAGGGGGCGGGGCTTCAGGTGACATGTGTGCAAACAGGCCCCGTGGCGCGTTTTAAGATGGGGAATTAAATCCCTTCAATCCTGAGGGTCCCTGGGGGCCAACTAGCCCAACAGGTACATCCAGAAAGCGCCACAGAGCTGCGTTGCAGAGAGGTGTAAAAGGGGTGTGGCCTCTCTACACGTCTCTGCAACGCAGCCCCTGGCGCATATTGGAGGTTCCTGGTGGGCTAGTTGGCCCCTAGGGACCCTCAGGATTCAAGGGGACTTAATCCCCCAACTTAAAACGCGCCACGGGGCGCGTTTGCACAGATGTCACCTCAGGCCCCGCCCCCTCCCTTCACCATTGTGCAAATATTCTTCTAAAATCATCCGAAATACGAATTCCGATTTACTCACCTGTTATAAGGAGAGACCTCAGTGCTGCATCTTTCAGCCCAGTACTGGTCCTGAAAAGTAATTTTAACCGTACTTACCAGTAACTTGAATTTCCTTCCATAGGATATCATTGCCTGCTTTTTGCTGAAAAAGTTTCTAAGTGTTGATTTTTGAAACATACAAATATTCCTCTATAATCAGCCGAAATACGAATTCCGATTTACTCACCTGTTATAAGGAGAGACCTCAGTGCTGTATCTTTCAGCCCAGTACTGGTCCTGAAAAGTAATTTTAACCGTACTTACCAGTAACTTGAATTTCCTTCCATAGGATATCATTGCCTGCTTTTTGCTGAAAAAGTTTCTAAGTGTTGATTTTTGAAACATACAAATATTCCTCTAAAATCAGCCGAAATACGAATTCCGATTTACTCACCTGTTATCAGGAGAGACCTCAGTGCTGTATCTTTCAGCCCAGTACTGGTCCTAAAAAGTAATTTTAACCGTACTTACCAGTAACTTGAATTTCCTTCCATAGGCTAACATTGACTGGTTTCACTTGGAAATTCTTCTAAGTGTGGAGTTTTGGAACTTTAAAATATTCATCTAAAATCAGCCGAAATACGAATTCCGATTTACTCACCTGTTATAAGGAGAGACCTCAGTGCTGTATCTTTCAGCCCAGTACTGGTCCTGAAAAGTAATTTTAACCGTACTTACCAGTAACTTGAATTTCCTTCCATAGGCTAACATTGACTGGTTTCACTTGGAAATTCTTCTAAGTGTGGAGTTTTGGAACTTTAAAATATTCCTCTAAAATCAGCCGAAATACGAATTCCGATTTACTCACCTGTTATCAGGAGAGACCTCAGTGCTGCATCTTTCAGCCCAGTACTAATCCTGAAAAGTAATTTTAACCGTACTTACCAGTAACTTGAATTTCCTTCCATAGGATATCATTGCCTGCTTTTTGCTGAAAAAGTTTCTAAGTGTTGATTTTTGAAACATACAAATATTCCTCTAAAATCAGCCGAAATCCGAATTCCGACTTACTCACCTGTTATCAGGAGAAAACCCAGTGCTGCACCTTTTAGCCCAGCACTGACCCTGAAAAGTAATTCTAACCGTACTTACCAGTAACTTGAATTTTACAGCAAGGCCCGGAGGCCAACATTATGCACAATACCTTTATTGCGCTCAAAATACAGCAGCAACAAACTAGAATTTCGAACACTTAGAACACTTCTAGAATCTTTAACATGTATAACCCTTTCGAACGTGCAGCCATCTTCCTCTTTTGTTGCTGCTCAAGATACAGATAAGTCGCGTTTTTAATTAATGAAGGGTTAATAGATATTTAATATAATAATTGAAAGAGAATGGAGTATAAGATGGGGGATTGTTGAAAGGGAGGTTTTTGGGGAAGAGGGATAATGCCGTTAAGAACGAGATGTGTTGAAATTGAAGTGTGTGAAGGTGTTTTAAAAAGTTTGAAAGGGGTTTTTTCTATTTAAAGGAGATCAAGGGATCGTAATGGCTTCAAGAGACAGGAGTAGCGTTTTACTTGGTTGTAGCGTATTGATATCGTAAGCGGTGAAAAGAAAAGGGTTACCGTTGACTGCGACGGTTGGAAGTGCGCGTGGGCCAGTACTGCGGAGATCTGTCACGAGCTGGAATCAGGTCGGAGAAAGAATGCACGCGCAGTGCGAACGCGCTAACCCGAAGGTGTTTGTCCTCAACTGGGGTCCGTAGGCACGTAAACGTGCGGCGGCCATTTTGAATGATTGGGATAGCGTTATTGAAGAGAAGGGCAAATCAGGAAGACATACTTTGGGTAGAATCGGAGTCTGACTGAACGCGGGTCAGTTTCAGTCAGACTGCGGTTTATTCGGAAGAAAGAGAGGTCGAGTATCGGTGAAGTGAGGAAAGGAAGATAGAAAGTGTTGCTTGTTAGTTAAGGAGCTAGGAAGTAAGAGAGGATTAAGAGATTTGGTTTAAGGGTATTTTTGGTAACAAGAGCGGGAGGAAATATTTTTAAAGTAGTAATTATGGAGAACGTAGAGGCTGGCTTAGAGGAGAAAATGAAAAGTTACATGGAAAAGATGTTTGTGGAGATGAGTGCATCTCTGGATAGGAAAATAGAGAGTAGTATGGAAAAAACTATGCAAAAGAAGCATAGAGCTGGCGATGAAGAGAGTTTTTGGACCACAGAAGAGATGGAAGTGGTCGCAGGAGGGTCAGGACAGGGAAGGAAAAAAAATCAAAAGAGGAAATATGTGGATGTAAAGAGCAAGCATAAGGATCAAAAGGGAACCGCAATAAAGGCGAAAGTGAGCGCTATAAAGGCGAAAGAGAGCGCTATAAAGGCGCATAAGGTGAAACACACAGCGGTGGCTTGTGATTCAAGTTCCTCGAGTGGGGACGTAGAGCTAACATGTAGCTCAAGTATAGATGAGTCGGACGAGGAGGAGGTGCCTATGAAAAGGCGGAAGGTGAGAGAGAGGGAGATTATTAAAGAGGAAAAGGACATCATTGATCCTCAGGGTGAGGAGATGTTCGATCCATTATTGATTCAACATCCACTTTCTCCACAATGGAGCCCTGTAGAGCACGTTGCCCAATATGTAAGGTATTGGATTAGAAGGGAAATACCGAAGGAGGTAAGGACTAGGATGAGGAGTGAGTGTCCAAGACCAAGTCTGGATAGTAAAGTGGCATATACGCCAGAATTGGATCAGAGAATGATGGCATTCATAATTAAGAATGGCAAGGATCCAAGGAGAGGCTTGGAGAAAGGATTGAAGGGGTGTCAGGACAGACTCCTGGACATACTAGGTCCTTTGACGAAAATATTTGATATGTGTGAGGAAGCACATTCAAGCAATACAGGTATAGACGTGGCTGAAATGCGACAATGGGTGCAAAGGGCTATATGCCTATTGGGAAATAGTAATACTGCGCTTTGTGTAGAGCGAAGAAAGAGTATTCTGTTTAAGATTGACCCAAAGTTGGCAGATCTTGCTAACAAGGAGCCAGGGAGCGAAGCGATGGCTTACTATTTGGGGACGATTTCGTTAAAGAAATGTCCAGATATGTGGGGACATTTAGTTCTCTAGAGAAGGCGCAAAAGGACATGAGGAGAGTTTTTGGCATGGCCGGGCGAATGCGGGGTCGGTTCCCCGGCCGTGGACAAGGTATTTCTAGAGGGAACTTTGGAAGAGGAAACAGACCTTATGGTGGAGGATATGGTGCGAATAACAACGGATCAAGATGGGGTCAGGGAAGTTTCTTCCCTCAAAGGCAGAGAAGTAGAGCGAGAGGCATGCGTTCAGAGAGGCGACCAAGGGCATCCTCAGGTAAGCTGTTTGCAAGACCCTTTTTCTATCCAAATAAAGTTGGGCGGCAGACTAGCCCATTTTGTTTCGAGATGGAAAGAAATTACTCAGGATCCATGGGTGTTGGAAACGGTGTCTGGTTACAAAATAGATTTCATTCAGACGCCAGTGCAGGAGAGGACTCCGAATATTCTGAAGTTCTCCGAGGAAATGGAGGATATGGTGACAAAAGAGATAGAAGAGTTGGAAAAGAAGGGGGCAATAGAACCGACAAGGAAAGTGAGAGAAGGTTTCATAAGCAATATTTTTTAGTGAAGAAAAAGGGAAAGGTATGCGTCCGGTAATCAATCTGAGAGAGTTGAACGATTGGATCTCTTACAATCACTTCAAGATGGAGGGCATCCACATGTTGAGGGATTTGTTGAGGAAAGGGGATTGGTTGACAAGGTTGGATTTAAAGGATGCCTATTTGACTATTCCAATGTGCAAAGATCAAAGAGATTACCTTCAGTTCAGATGGAGGGAAGGTTTTGGAGGTTCAGGAGTCTCCCTTTTGGTTTGAGTTCAGCCCCATGGTGTTTTACAAAAGTAATGAGACCGGTGGTAGCTTGGTTGAGATCAAGAGGAATTCGTTTGATTGTTTATCTGGACGATGTGTTGATTTTGGCGGAGGAGAAGCAGTTAGCAGAGGAGCAAACGGTGTTTGCAGTAAGAGTCCTGGAGGATCTAGGTTTCGTGGTCAACAAAGAGAAGTCGTGTGTGGAGACTCAGCAGGTGATGCAATTTTTAGGTTTTCAGATATTGACGTTGGAATGTGTGTTGAAGTTGCCTATGGAGAAGGTGAGAAAAATCAGGAAGGAGGTGAAGAGAATAAAGAAGGCGGAATGGATTACTTTGAGGCAGTTATCGAGGTTACTGGGTCTGCTATCTGCATCGATACAAGCGATCTTTCCAGCTCCTCTTCACTACAGAGCATTGCAGAGGTTGAAGGGTTATCATTTGAGAAGAGGGGCAAAGTACTCACAGAAGGTGGTTCTGGATCAGGAATCAAGAGAGGAGTTGAATTGGTGGTTGATGAGTTTGGAAGCCTGGAATGGCAGGGCGATTTTTGGAGAGATGCCGGAAGTAGAGATAGAGTCGGATGCGAGTCGGCACGGATGGGGAGCACGATGTGGGATGGTGTCAACAGGGGGACAATGGTCAGAGAAGGAGAGAGAGATGCATATAAACTGCCTGGAATTGCTTGCGGGGTCGTTTGCAATAAAGAGCTTTCTAAAGGATCAGGTGAAGTGTTGTGTGCTGTTGAAGATGGACAACTTGTCAGCAGTGAGATATGTGAACAAGTTGGGGGCCCGAGATCAAGGGGATTAGCGAATCTGGCGAAGGAGTTTTGGAAGTTTTGTTTGGAAAAGGAGATTATGGTTCAGGCGCAGTATATTCCGGGGCAATACAACGTAGAAGCGGATTGGTATTCAAGGTATCTCAGGGATGTAAGCAATTGGAAGTTGAACAAGGAAGTGTTTACGAAGTTACATCAGAGATGGGGTCCGCTGCGAGTGGATCTTTTGCGGACAGACTGAATTGTCAGATGAAGAAGTTTTACAGTTGGAGACCGGATCCAGAGGCGTTAGGGATAGATGCATTCCTGCAAGATTGGAACGAAGGGAGAAATTATGCATTTCCTCCCTTCGCGTTGATTCAGAGGGCATTGATGAAAGTAAAAGGGAGAAGGCAGAATTAGTCATGGTAACGCCATTCTGGAGAGCACAGGTATGGTTTCCGGATATGATGAGTATGGCAATGCAGGATCCAGTGTTGTTGCCAGACTTCAGGGAGATTATTCAGGATCCAGAGGGGAATGTACACGATCTGGTCGTGTCAGGCCAGTTAAGGTTGGTGGCTTGGCTGATTTCAGGAGAATATGGCAGGTGCATGGACTATCAAAGGAGGCTGAGGACCTTATCGCAGGGTCATGGTCTAAGGGAACCTCAAAGGTATATAGATCAGCATGGAGAAGATGGTCTGGTTGGTGTGTTGAGAGGAGTTTGGATTCCGTATCAGCACCTGTAGTGGAGGTAGTAAATTATTTATCGGAGCTGTTTAAGAGTGGCTTGGCATATAATACTGTTAACATTAGCAGATCTGCAATTTCAGCAGGGCATGTCTTGGAGGGTGGTTTGCCGGTGGGGCAGCACGTGTTGGTTAAAAGATTGGTTAAGAGTGTTAGAGTGGCTGTGCCTCCAAAAGCAAAGTATAGTGTGCTCTGGGATGTTTCAGTGGTATTGAAGGAGTTGAATAGTTGGGGTGTTAATACTGCGTTGGAGCTTAAATTCCTATCATGGAAGTTGACCATGCTGCTCTGTTTGGTGTCTTTCAGAAGAGTTTCAGACATTAGGGCTTTGGACGTGGATTCTAGGTATTATCAACCAGAGGGTGTGTTTTTGAAATCAGGAAAAGGACTAAGACTATGTCAAGGTCAATTTTTTACCCACTTTTAGAGGGGCATGATAATTTGTGTGTGGTAGGTTGTCTTAAGGAATACGAGAAAAGGACAGTGGGTCTGAGGCAGGTTGACTGTAGTCAACTTTTGATTTCATATAGGAAGCCATATAAAGCAGTGTCAACACCCACGTTAGCAAGGTGGGTGAGAGAGGTTATGTCTAGGGCTGGAGTGGATGTGAGTGTTTTTGGTGCACACTCTGTTAGAGGGGCTGTAGCTAGCAAAGCAGTGATGAGAGGTTTTAGCTTAAATGGGATTATGAGAGCGGCAGATTGGTCAAATGAATCAACGTTTAAGAGGTTTTATTTTAAACCGGTAGAGAATGTGTTGGAAAGAGTTTTAGATGAACTTTGAACATGCATAATGTTGGCCTCCGGGCCTTGCTGTAAAATGCAGATTTTCCACAGTTTTAATGGGTAGAAAATCTTGATTTTAATAAAGGCACGGAGGCTAATATTATCCCTCCACTGAACCCGCCCTGTTTATTAATCGTTTGTGTTTTGTATGCAGGATGAAGATGGAGGGTCGTAAAGATGAAGCTGTTACAGGAGGAATAAGAGACGCCTGAAGTCGAAGTGATTTTAAGCTGGGACTTTTTTTGGCATTTTGGCAGCACCTAAAGAGGAAGATGGCTGCACGTTCGAAAGGGTTATACATGTTAAAGATTCTAGAAGTGTTCTAAGTGTTCGAAATTCTAGTTTGTTGCTGCTGTATTTTGAGCGCAATAAAGGTATTGTGCATAATATTAGCCTCCGTGCCTTTATTAAAATCAAGATTTTCTACCCATTAAAACTGTGGAAAATCTGCATTTCCTTCCATAGGCTAACATTGACTGGTTTCACTTGGAAATTCTTCTAAGTGTGGAGTTTTGGAACTTTAAAATATTCCTCTAAAATCAGCCGAAATACGAATTCCGATTTACTCACCTGTTATCAGGAGAGAACCCAGTGCTGCATCTTTTAGCCCAGCACTGACCCTGAAAAGTAATTTTAACCGTACTTACCAGTAACTTATATTTTCTTCCATAGGAATCCATTGTCTGGTTTTCAGCAAAAAGTTTCAAAGTGTTGATTTTTACAAACTACAAATATTCCTTAAAAATCACCTGTATGACTTAAACGCATTCTTTCAACTGTTTACAGGAGATGCACCAGTGCTGGATCCAGGATCCAACACTGAGTAAGAAAAAGTAACGATAACAGTTTTTACCTGCTAAGTGAATTTCCTTCCACAGGATAACATTGGTGACTATATGAGAAAAAGTTTCTAAGTGTCAACTTTTAAAATACAATAATATTCCTTAAAAATCAGTACTGTAACCAAAACGCTTTTACTCAACTGTTTACAGGAGATGTCCCAGGACTGAATCTAGGATCCAGTCCTGTGGTTAGAAAAGTAATCCATAAAGTAACTAATTGCATTTAACTAGAAATTCACATTGAGCTGAATGTTGCATTGTGTTTGAAAATGTGTTGCCCATTGCAACAACTGTAACTACTGTACTTAAAAGTCTATTGCCTATGTGCAAAGTATTTAAACTAAAGTAATTCATTCTGAGAAAGTATTTTTTGTAATGTAATGTATAATGTAATTACAATGTAATTTAAAAAATAAAATATGTAAAAAAAAATTGTTTCTAAAAATGTAGTAAATCAGTATGAAAAAAATTAATATAACAATTAATACATTTAAAAATTGTCATTTACAAAACCTTTGAAATTCACTGAAAAACCATAGGTTTCAGGCACGTTATAGTTAGAAATTAGCATTTAAAAAACCTTTGAAATTCACTGAAAAAACCATAGGTTTCAGACACGTTATAGTTACAAATTAGCATTTAAAAAACCTTTGAAATTCACTGAAAAAACCATAGGTTTTAGGGACAGTTATAGTTACTTGGACATTGCACTCGTACAAAACCCGTGAAATTCCCCGTTATAGTTAGTTCAGCTAACTATAACTCGCGCCCCGCAATGCACTGCTGATGACGTCACATATTACATCACTCATGACATGGTCAGTGACATCACTGATGACATCACTGATGACATCTCAAATGACATCACTGATGACATCATCCACGTGATAATCTGATGCACCTCCTCACACCCTAATATAACCTTTGATACACCCACTCTAAATTACAGACTGGCATTCGCAAAACCATAGACACTCCAACACCAATAACTACATACCCACTCACTGATTCTTAGGTCTACACACACACATCCACTCACTCACCCGTACAGTCACTCATACTTATGGTCACTCAGTACAGGACTATCATATGCACTCTTACTCCTATATAGACACTCAAACACCGCCACTCATCCATAGAGGTACTCACACACCTAGTCAGTCATGCAAATAATTAAACACACTGCCATTTACTCACCTATACAGTTATACACACACCAGCTCACTTAATCATACAAATACTAGCACATTGTTACGCTCTTATACAATCACTGATACAAGCACACACTCATCCATACAGCCACTCTCACAATAACACACTCTCACTTATAGCCATTTAAATACTCTAACACACATATATACTGCCTTTCACATATGTAGTTACACACACATGTACCACTGGGACATACATTCACTCACTAACACACTGTTACACACACTTACCCACCCATACAGTCTATCACAGATGCACTCTTGAAACCATCCACCCAGTGAATCACCCACTCACACATCTATGCACAGTCGCACACACCCCATCCACACAAACACTCAGGCACCCATACAGATACTCAGACAACAAATCAATAACTCTTATAGACACTCATGTTGCTGTTCACAAACCCATGCAGCCACTTACACAGCAACAGACAGATACAGACATTCACCCAGTTTAGTCACTAACCCATGCATTCAGTAAGATACGTTTAATCACTCACTTATAGAATTAGTCACGCACCTACTAAATCATCCATACACACACTTATACACCCACTCATTCTTTAATACGCCTTTCCCTATATATATTAAAAATATTTAAACTTTACAGAAACACACAGTCACTGGATGATGTCATCAGTGATGTCATTTGAGATGTCATCAGTGATGTCATCAGTGATGTCACTGACCATGTCATGAGTGATGTAATATGTGACGTCATCAGCAGTGCATTGCGGGCGCGAGTTATAGTTAGCTGAACTAACTATAACGGGGGAATTTCACGGGTTTTGTACGAGTGCAATGTCCAAGTAACTATAACTGTCCCTAAAACCTATGGTTTTTTCAGTGAATATATATATATATTTTTATTTTTTTTGCAGATTTATATAGCGCGAACTCGACCCGAAGATATTGGAGCGCTTTACATGAGCACTGGTTACGTTACACAAGGTCACATTCAGGCACACGGAGATTAAGTGATTTGCCCAGAATCACAGGATGTGGACGCGACCCCGAGGCTCGAACCTTGGTTTCCAGCACCAAAGTCGGCAATCTAGCCGACGGACCACATCCTCTCCCCAATATATATATATATGACTATGCTGTGAAGTCTCATGTTCACACCGGCCCTCTCATGAAACCAAGGTGTTTGAAAGAGTCTCATACTGTGCTGCCTGACTTTATTCAGGCAGCACAGCAGGATTAAATGGGAGGTGAATCAGCCCCTGCAGAGCACCCAAGGCCAGAATTATAAAGCTCCCCTTGCAACATGCCCCAGCTTGGCGGAGGAAGTCTTCAATTTTCATGCTACAAAGGTGTGTGCGCATACACCTCTGTAGCATGAAAATTAAAGACTTGCTCTGCCATGCTGTGGTGTTCCATATGGGTTTTATATATTATATATACACACACACACACATACATATATCGGCAAATCCATTGTCAGAGAAATAGGACTAAATGTTGACACTGCACTGACCAGTGCCAACATTTTGTCCTATTTCTATGTCAATGGCTGTCCCGGTTTTTTGTTTTGAATATCAGGTCACCCTACTTAAAAATTAAAATTAAAAAACATGCATTCCTTTAACATGCAACAGTTTTGACATTAATAAGTCACTTTATAGGTTCATCGAGAGGTTACGAATCAAAAGGGAGATGATGAAACAATACTTTTTTAAGATCACAGTTTGGTTAAGCAGACAACCAGGGATTAACCCCAGGTTTTCTGGTCTCACTTTGCACAAATCAGCCAGTAAATAGATAATTATTTGTCTCTCCTTTTTACCTCAAAGGTTAATGCTTTGTTTAACTTTGCGCACCAGAGTACAGCGAGGGTGGCAGTCAGAAGTAAGCTCGGCTCCTTTATGGCTCGAGGTTTCAAGAAGACCTCGGGCTGAGCCCAATGCCCGGCATCTGGATCGAGCTTTAACTGGCTTTCCCTTTCTATTGAGCCTGCTGTGAAAGCAGTGCCATGTTTCAGCGCACTATGTTTGTTACCTTCAGTGCTTTAAATGGGCCGGTACTGTCCGCTACTGAGTACCGGCACTTTTTTATTTAGAGAGGGAGAGTACCTGCACTTCTCAAGAGAAACGCAATTCTTTTAAGTGGAGAGTACCGGCACTTCTCAGAAACGAGCAGGTACAGAGGTATAGAGAACTGCTCTTCTATTGTGGTATAGAGGAACTTGCTCTTCTATTTTTCCATTTCAAGTACTGGTTACCTTACTAAATCATGTTTATTTCTCGTCGTGTCTTTTACGGTCTATTGTCATTGTTTTAAGGGCTGGGCTTGTTTCGGATATTTTTTGGCCAAGACTTGTACTTGTTTTAGTCTTGTTTTCAGGGGTGGTCGTGCTTGCTTTGGATTTCAGATCTTGCAGCGCAGCTAGCGACGACAAAGCAAGTTGCTGACTCTTTACGGAGGGTTCGGGGAGGCCCAGCTAGATACTCCGAGTGAGAGAAAGGCGGGCTATATGACCTGGTAGCACCAGTGACGCAAGTGAATAGGCTCAATGCTGGTAAGTGGACCGGTCGCCAAGGATGCTCACTCTGACTAGCCTCCTACTCAGCCACTCAGTAGCTTTTGTGGCACCCGGTCTGTACTTTCGTCACAAGCGCGTCATCTCTTGCTTCCCTTCCTCCCGATTTCCAAGAGTCCCTTCGCGGTCCTAGTGTCTTCCCCCTACGCTCTGACACTGTCAGAGGCATTACGCTCGCAAGGTGTAGACTGATTCCCACGTTTCCCTCCCCTGTCCGATCCTACAACCCCCACATCCAATATTCACAAGCCTGCGACGGTGCCGCTACGAATGCGGTGAGTTTAATTCTCACCCTCCAAGAGGGTTGCAAAGAACGATGGGCTCTGCAACCCCTCCAAAAAACGTCAAGTTGCCTTCCCTCCCCGTTCTTGTTTGTCACCTCGTCCAACCTATTTTTTTGCTTCGTTGGATTCCGGATCTTTTAGTTTTTCTTTTTAACATTTGGCGTTTGTGGTAAATAAAAAAATAAAAAAATAATAAAAATCCGACCATCCATTGCGTTTTTGACTAAAAACCCATAGACTAATGGAAGGTCTCACGTGACGTGCCCACTGGAACCCTCTGACTCGGGGATGGAATTTAGCAGCCTAAGGTCACACTGTACCTTTCATGGCTTCTCAGTTATCTTTACCTTTTACATAATTGTGACATTGGGCTGCTTCAGATTTGAACCTAGCAGTGCAGAACTGTTCAGGTGCTAACTGGCAGGCTGCTGTAACATTCCAGAATGCTTTGGAATTTGCACCATATTTTTGGAACTTATTTACATTGGTTAAAGTTATTTTCTGTGACGTCCCAATCACAAATCGGTCCTGGGGCAACACTTCATTAGATAGTAATAAATGTGTATCTATTTTTTTTCATAAGAGTTGCTTCTAATGCCCGTTTAGTTTTCTAGGTAATTGTATTTTCTGTCTCATATTGGGAAGAAAACGTCCATGCTATAAGTTTGTAGCTTCTTCAGGCCTTGTGTAAATAAAGTTAACACTAATCGAGCTTAACAGCGACTTACTGCCTCATTTCAGGTTATAGGCAAATTCATAATATTGACGCAGCCCCCACCTCCCCCCACACTTTGTGTCCTTCACACAATAAACTGGCATACCACTCATTCTCGGTTTTTGGGTGGATTTGTTAATCCAGGTTCGATAGTGAAGAAATTGCTTATTCTAACCTACTGAAGGCAGTACTATGCACAACATTGGTGGAGATCACGTTTTTCACCCTCAATTTCTTCCTTTTTTATATTTGTATTAATTGAATTTTAAATGAACATACTTTTGACAGCATTACATCTGAATCAAATTAATATCTGTCAGAGTTTCCGTATATGTAAACCTAGAGTATAACTTGAACCCAGTACTGGAATCCAGTATTAAAACATGTCCTTAGTAAAAGGCCATTTCTCCCCTTCCTTCCCCACAAAAGTATATCTGCATTGTATAGAGTTGATAGGGGGTCAGATTCACGGGTGTACTCCATTTGTAGTCGTTTAGCACTCCCAACCGCTGGCAATCTAAAATAGTTCGTGTATTTTCAGTAACCGTGTTAACAACTCGGGCCTTACTTTCCCCTGCAAGCCTTCTGCTCAGGAGGACACTTAAGGAGTCACACTGAAGCTTTTACAGACCCTGTCGCTGTCGCAGACGTTATCACAGTAGTTCTTGAGTTAGAAATGTAAATAAAACTTTGTTGTGATTCAGTTTTAATTTACTTTTGAACTTGCTTTGTGGTTACGGTGCGCATTCGTACCACTGCGTTGAGTCAGTATGTATGGCAGGCATGGTCTGTCCCCACATGTAACTTTTGGTCTTTTTCAAAGCTTCTGGTTGCCCTCTTGTCACTGAAGGGAAACCGAAAGACCACCACAGGAAGGTTTTGTCAAAAGTAACACCACTACTTTGGTCCTCTGTAGAACCCTCTTTAAAAAACACACGAAAAAAATACCCGAGAGCCCGGGTTCGCCTTTGTAACAGATTTACATACACATTCGGTCCGAAAATGTAGCCTAGTTTGCTCTTTCCATTTGAACGGCAGCTGTACAAATACGCTCACAAACACAGTTTCTGCCAGTGTTTGAGCTGCCTAAATTGCCCCGTTGGCCTGTGATTAAACGGATGCATTAGACAGATATAAATGCATTTTGTCTCAAAGTAAAGTAAATGTGCCTGATTTAGATGAATTAATTAAATCATCCCCGAATTTCTGTATAGTCCAGTTAATTTCAATTAAAAGTTTGAATTGGATTATATTTACAGTATATTTTTACATCGTTGACAGCAGGAGAACTGTGATAATGACTAATATCACAGACTTAGTAACTGCTCATATAGTTATTGTGAGGCACACGGTTTACAAAGTTGCAAAAAAGCGAATATGTGGATCTACTGTAACAGACCTGCCAACCTTAGAATATTTTTCACTTTGTGAGTGTACAGGGATATGGGTGCATGGTCTTGTCAAGGGGACGGGATGGAGCCATGGCAAGTGACATTTTGGACCTCCTGCTCTCCCTAAATAGCCCCAGCTACCATCTACCACGTCAATACTCGTCAAAATTCATTAGGCCACACCTCCCATGTACTGGGAAGGTTTTAATTGAAGCCTAGCTATGTAGAGTGTTAAAACCTGAGCTGGAAACCCCTCGTGAGCGTTGTTTTCAAGATCATAGCGCGGCCTTATGATGAGGCATGAAACTGTGTGTCACACAGTGGCAGCTTGTGAGTTGGCAGTCCTGTGTGACTCAGAGAATTTACTGTGTGGAAGTGTAGATGTGTCTGAAAGAGAGTACGTCTGTTCTGAACATTGGACAAATTAACCTCTAGTGTTTTGGCATAACCAGTGACACTGTTTTTGTTTCCTGACAGGTTACAGCTATGTGGCTGAAACAATAGAGCACACGTTAACTGATCCTGGTGACTTCTGCCAGGCAGCCCTGCTCAAGTCGCCAACGGCATCATTTCAGACTGACTGGCAGCAATGTGCAGCACCTTTGTCCACTAACAGTGACACCAAACTGCAGTTCTACACCTTCTTGTCCTACCAAGCCTCCATCCTGACTGCAGCAGCCACTTCTGGTAGGTTCTAATGCAAGACGGATTGAACTGGGCATTGCATGTGGCAGCACGCGCACATGGGACCAGGCATTTAACTGTGCTGCTGAAAGCCTAGAACTGGAGGAACAACTTGTGTGTGCTCTCTTCCTCTCCAGTGTCCTTGGCGGTGAATATTGATGCGCCTCCTCTGATACTTCTTAGTTGGTATAGCTAAGCTGAGTACAGATTTCTGTTGGACAAGCTCTACTCAACTGGTTTCCTGTGCTTCTGCCCTAGTAAGCCTTGTATATGGTGCAAAGAACTTCATATTTTCATCCACTAGAAGCTAGTGTAGATTTTTCAGATTCCTAGCTGGGAATTAGCGAAGAACTGAACATGGGTCCGACCCCAGGGCATACCATTATGAAAGGGGAGGGGAGCAGCCACAGGTAAGTTGTATTGTATAGCAAGCTAATGTTAATTTAAGAAGTTGGTCTTCAATTTCAACTGAATTGCAGGAGGGCTAGAGCAGTTCTGCTATCAATGTGGATATTGTTCCATAATCGAAGTGATGTGCATAGACAGGAAAGACTTGACATCTGGGCGTTCATTCTTGCTATCTTTGGTCTCCAGTGCATCATTTATGTAGCTGCACTGTTGCAGGTTAAGGAACATTACGGCCACTTGGATCGGGACACTTTGAAGCCTGTTATGAGCTTCCTTGGTAGCCTTTTGTAAACAATGTTACAGTTGTTTAAAATAGGCTCTTTTTTAGCGCCACCTGTTGGCCATCAAATAGGCTCTTTTTTAGCTCCACCTGGTGGTCAGTTTAGAGGCATAGGCAATTCTCTCGAGCAGGGAGAGCTTCTGATTGATTGACATCCGCGTTGACTTTGGTAATTAAGGAGATTTTAGAGTCGAATATGACCCTGGTTCTTAACTTTAATTGTGATGGTTGGTGATTCGTAGTGATTGGTGGCCCCTTAAAAGGTGGCGAGGTGAATTCTTGCCCTCTCAAAATCAGAACTTCTGTCTTGGCTCAATTCAGGCAAAATAATCTCTGTCTTATCCAGGTGCATGTAGATGTCGAAGAGCAATCTTGAGATGGGTGACCACTTGGTAACTCCTGTTGACGCCTTTCTTGGTAATGCTTTCATTGATCCAGTCCGTAAGTGCTGGCTGCATTTGGAAAGGAAGGACCACAATTATTAATAGACAGAGTTGGCGATTCCACCCTAATTCCCAAGTTTGCTCAGCAGTATGTCATTGTCCATTTTTTTAAAAACAAACTTTATTGGGTTTTACATATTTGCACAGGTACATTCCATGACACGATCAATGCCAAGGTACACACCGGTCAATTAACGAAAGCATCACTGCATATAATATAAGTGTAGTAGCTCGGCTGCATATGGAATTCCCACCCCCTACCCACAATGTAGGATTCACACATACAGCTATAAGCATGCGGTGCGCTCTTTGTTTGCATCCCATATCCTAAAACAGTCCTACACTTCTAGCATTTCTTGCGTCATTCGCTTATATAGACAGGCGACCGCTTTAAAGGTTCCTGCCGCCGTCACTATGTATTGACACCCCATCGATGTCCGTGGTTCATTGAGGCCCTCCCTCCAATGCTTCCGGATAGCCGCAGTAAGCGCAGAATGTAATAAAAAGTCCCCTCTGGGCAAGTCATATCGTTCCTGTAAGTCATTGAAGGGAATCATAGTATTGTCCTCATATAAGTCCCCTATAGTGTAGTTCCTATTTCCCTAATAAAATAGGGAAATATTTCTGCGCATTGGAATAATATAACCTATAGGTTTGACATAGGACTAAGGTCGGTATGTCCCTATCGATTATATTAAACTTAATTACCTGTGCCAGCTAGCTCAGAGGCCACTAGAAACTTCTTGAAGACAAGAAGGGAATAGTTTCTGGCAACCACATAACATAAAACCCTGATCCCTCAGGATCGTGGAAACAATATACTACTTTTCATTCAGTCACTCATCTCAGAGAAGTACATAGAAGAAACAGTCGGGTGTGTTTACAATAAAATGTATTGCATAGTTGTTGTTCTAGTACTGGTTATAAGTGCTGCGACAACTGTTGGACAGTAGCAGAGAAATATGGCCAGCGTTGCAGTTAAATAAAAATACATGGTACAGTTTTACCATTGTGCAATAGTAATGAACACATACATGAAATGCAGAATGCATTAAGATAAAGCCTATACCCCTATGGTGCCTAACTAGATGTACCTAAGTGTACCTAGCATGTGTGTAGGTCTTAGAGAGCCAAGAATCCCCCTAGGATTTAGTCTAACCCCATTACCTTAGTGGGACTTCATCCTGGTGTTGAGCTGGACACCCCAGGATGGGTGGATGGACCTCTGCCAGCTGGAGCTGTGGCATGATGCAGGTTGCAGCGTCTCACGTCCGAGTGTCCGCATGGAAAGTCTCGGTCCTCTCTAGTTTGCTTGGGCAAAGGGAGGTATATTTATACCTGATAGATGCCTTGGAATGTTAGTATTGACGTACAGTCGGTCAGAGGAAGACGTCAGGAATGAACCCTTAGGAAATAGTGGTTCATGCATATTTAATGAGGTCTTGGAGAAATCAATAATCCTGTGCTAGGGAAAATCCCAAGAGCGAAGGGTCTTTGTCTAAGAACTCGTTGTGACATAGGTTAGTCACTGTTGGACATGGATATGACGTATTTAGGATGGACCGTCTTCTGCACCCAGAGCACACGTCAGATAAGGGACAGACTCTGTTGCTCGTTATTTGTAAAGGGAGGGCCAATGTAGGTGAAAGGTCCTGCCTGTCTCTGTGGCACGAAGGATTTGAGCCTCTGAAACAGCGCACCTATGTTAGGGCCTCAATCCAGCACATAACACCCACTCCTATCTATGGACAATCGTGAATAACCCATTAAAAGCAAACTACGTGACTAAAATAGGCATTTGCACATAATTGGCAGGTAGTTTGCATGAGTGGTTTATGAGCTGAAAAAATAGCAGCTGTTAAAATATGTAAAATTACTATAGACTCTGTGGAGACAGGAAAAATCTATAGTGTCATTAAAAAATACTCTCTTAGAGTCAGTAGTTACTTATAAAAAGTTCCTGTTTTATAAAATTGAAAACTCTGACAAGCTGTTCAGAAGACCATGCTTTCTTTAGAAGAAGAAAAAAGAAAGAGAAAGGTCATTTTAGAGGGAATGCTCCAAGCACTCGGTCAGAGTTGAAACAATAAGAGAAAAAAATGTGTTTCAGGACATGTTTTAGCAAAATCGAGATAACAAGTGGCTGAGAGACACAACATTTCTGTTGCTAGTTACTGCAGGGAACGGACCTTTGTAATACCTCGCAGAATAGTGGGAGCACAGAATGAGCAGTGCTGCCAGTTGCTGGTTCTGAGGCAGCCGGTACTATAATCGATACCTTGGTGCTAGCTAAAGGAAGCAAAAAGGCACCCTCCGGATTTGCAAGGAATGCTTTGGTTTGATGGGAATATGCTTGGGACACAGCCAAGCATGGGACTTCAGCAGTTCCAGCCGGGTGGTAAATGCCGCTGGCGTTTCCTTTGGAGGTGTCAGACAGATGATGACCACGCATTCTTCACTGCAAAAAACAGGCATCAGAGAACAGGTATGTTGCAGTTGCAGTCTTTTCAGACTGGTCTTTTAAATATTAGTAACCATGAAAAGCATAGTTCCTGTTTGCAAGGTATTCCCAAGGTGCATCACACTGCTTGTGTGTGAAAGATAAAATTTATCAAAAACAAAAGAGGGGCTGTATTGAAGAGTGCTATTTTGCAAAAAAGAAAAATATTTCTTTAGCTGATGTGAAAATGAAAAATAAAAGTGCTGCACAAGCATGGTTTTCAGATTGCTCAAGGCATTGAATTTTACAAAGGAAACTTTTGGTTCACTACTTTCAGTGTTGGGGCTTCTAGCCAAAAAGGGCACAACTTCCCTACACTTGTAGGATTTCACTACCTCTGGATGTTATCTGTACATAACGTAGGTCTGGCTTATATATACTAAGTCCCTTGGTGATGTTCAGGAATCATTTTTGTGACCGGTATTTGTGTCAAAGGGCCAAACCATCCATACTTTCCGAACTGTGTCTATCCTGTTGTTTTGTAAATGGCATCTAATGTTGCCCCTGCTGATGTATGTCAACTATTCCTCCCCCGTGCGATGGTGTTTGGTGGTGTTTGGCAACATTCCTACTGGTGTTTAAACAACCACATTTCTAGATGCATTACAATTGTGTAGGAGTTGATAACCTTAATGAAGGTAACGGGTATAAAGCGTCACAATAAGAATAAATCTCTAACATTTCATGATCTGAAAATGTAGCAATTATTCCTAAAACAGACAACATATTATTCACTGTATCCGTAACCCAATTTTCAGAAAAATGTACTGCAGGTAATGACATCACTGAATGAATGATAAAATGAATGAAAACGAATGAAAGTTCAACATACATTAATCAGAATTAAAAACCGGATGATTAAATACATCATTTAGAATACAAAGGCTTGTTCAGGCCGAATACATTTATAAGTCTCTTTTGCATTTGAATTTAAAATGGATGTGGCTTCAGTTTTATGTTGAGTCTGTTTTGTAGAAAAGTGTCCACTAAGAGTCCTACTAAAAGCTAGCTCTAAGCAAAGCTAGAACAGAAAAAGATGAACCCAGAAATACTCCATAGTTCTACCCATGGTGAAGCCAGGTCTGTATCTTTTTGGAAAAAGAAAAGGTTCAAAAGTTTGTACTTGCATGTTCGTTGTTTGTTTTTGGCTGGCTTCGTTTCCTGTTCACGTGGAGCCATGGAAAACGTATCACAGTTAATGAAATAGCCAGTAGTTGTATGATCAATTGTTGAAATTGCATCGTGTTTAATTGAAGTTATTTCTGCTGTTTTTGTTAAAAAACGTTTGAAATGTTGAAATTAATAGTTGATGTCTTTGCTGAAAAACTTTCAGATGTTGAAGTTAATATTTTATGTTTTTGTTGAAAAACATTGAAGCATTTATTAGTTGTTGCTTTTGTTGAATAACGTTGATGCATTTATTATTTGATGTTTTTGTTGAAAAATGTTGAAGCTTTTATTATTTGATGTTTTTGTTGAAAAACGTTGAAGCATTTATTATTTGATGTTTTTGTTGAAAAAACGTTGGTGTACACATTTTGTTTTTGGCCAAATTGCAACTTGAGTGTTGTCTTGACTTTTTTATTTTGAATTTGAAAGGTTGGTTCAAGGAGAACTAGTTCCATTGCATTGTTGCATAGTCCCCCACTCCATGGATTTGATTTCTCAAACGTGATGAGCTTTTCAGTTTGAAGTTCTTGAATAGTAGTGAGAGGGACGTCTACTACTGAGGAGTTCACGAGGCCTACTGCTCAGTATTGGCCACATAGTTTTGGTTGATTCTTTCATTTGAAATGAATCTGTTTTCCTTTTTCACGGCAAGATGCGGCAAAAGTACAGTTCTTGTTCCTTTCACTTCAAGGAATGGCACATGTTTTCCTGTATGAGGGGCCAAATTCCTTTGTGTCCGCGATCTTTATCTCTCTCTGCCCAGATCCCCGACTTTTGGGATTCAGACAGGTCTTGCCGTGATTACCTCGACTTCCCAGTGGCGGCCTGTTTCACTTTGACAGAATCTTTGTTTGTTTCTTTGTTTCCTTAAGTTCCTGTAAAACAGCCAAACGATCATAGATACAGAATGGTTTTCATCCGCCACTGTGCCTTCACATTTATGATCAGGTTCCCACATTCGTAAATGGAGTCAGACCCCCTAGAGAGCTTCTTGGCTGGGTGTGTATTGCCCCCTGAATCCATATAAGTGTTTGACCTCACTAGCGCCCCGCCTAATACCCTAGCTGTTAAGAATTGCTCTATGGCCCAGTCCTTCCTCTCCTCTACCTAAATTCCCTCAGGATGGCGTTGGAGAGGAGTACCGCAATATTACGTCCATCCCTTCCATGGCCTCTTTGTCAGCCCGAGAGCTAAGCGTGGAGCCACAGTCAGGGTGTAACGTTGATTGCGTATCTCCTGTTATGGACTCGCAAATCTTTTTATAACAGTTTTGAGCGTCAGCCGAGCGCTAAGGCCATACCTATAGGAAACTTGAGCACGGATCCACTGCCACCAAGATATATTTTTAAGCCACCTCAAAATTTGAGGGGCCACAGTGGTCCTGTTACATGACACAATCAAGTGGACAGTCTGATGCTGTCTAGCAATGGGACCTGCGTGGGTCTTGCGATGGTGTAGCCTGGCATTTGTTTGCAGATTTTGCAGTTCAAGACAAAGCCAATAGTCTGACTTCTGAACCCTGGCCACCAATAGCACTGTTTGCAATGAAGAAATAGTAGCTATTACCCCTGAATGTGCGGAGCCCAAGCCCTTGTGTGCTTTAAATGAATAATTCCTGCCTACTATCCATATTTGGAAATACTCTATCCCCCACTCCAGGAATCTGAGCATATGGAATGTTGTTTGCACCTAACTTGTAGGAGTATATAAGTGGAAATTTCTTAGGCACTGCTGTGCTGCCTTTGCGTGAAGCAATTACAGCCACCATATTCTAACCGTCTATTCTCGTTGTTGAACGAGTGTGCGCAGCTACGGAAGCTGTGTGAACAGCCCCCTGTGTGGCTTCTACAGCCAATGAATTCCCTGCAACGTGCACGCCATCACGTTGATGACTCAGTGTGTTAATCACGTGAGTTTTTGTTTGGTAGGTCGTATTTTTCAACTCCACTACCTGTTCCCATAATTTTTGTGTTTAATTATGCCACCTTTTTCATCTTTAATCCCCATTTAGTTCCCAATGGTGTAAATATTTATTACATGATTGCACACAGTAAAAGGAATCGCACACTATAAGTGTGGGGAATTCGCGATCCGTGTTTACAAGTGCAAGTATCAGGGCTTTTAAAGCTGCCAACCGAGCCGTGCTATTACCTAGAGGTAGTTTTTTGGTGCAATGAGGACGGAACTTGCCATCCAGCATCTGTTCTTTAACAAAGGCGGCCGGTGGTGCAGACCCATCAGTGTAAATCTTAAAACTTCATACTGATCTAGAGGCAAGATTTCATTTGGTAGATGATGTTCTTTCTCATATTGCAGGAATGCCTGTGTTTTTAAACTTGGATCAAATCTGGATTCAAAGTCTGATGCAGCAAAAGAATTAGCCCTTTGTATCCCTTCTGGATGTAAGGCTTTGGCATTAATAATGCTAGCCCCGGTACTGGGGTGACGACAATAATGCATCATCCCATGAGCCAGTGCTCTTTCTTTTGCTACAGCAGTCTGAATGGTTGTCAGAATTTTTTCCTGTTGAATTAAAACTCATTTCTGTGTTTGTGTACAGATGAGATTTGTATGCGATTGGTACAGTTTCACCTTCATTAAAGGTTTAATAAGTGTACCCGCATTGACCCTAAATGATACTGAGTACCAAGTGGTGCAAGTTTACACGTGTGTATGTGTTTGGAAGCAATAATATCTTCCTGGAGTGAACAAAGAATATTGGTGTGTTCTTGTGTCCAGTGTTTGACTAAAAAGTCAGGTTTGAAAAAGGTCGTAGAAAGGTTTTACTCTCTGCGAAATCCAAAATGTATGTTCTGCCAAAATCTAGGAATCCCAGTACTGATTGGAAGTTGTTTTAATGTCTTTGGAGGCTGGAGCAGCGCACACCTTTCTAAAAAGTTAGCTGGCAGGCTTTTCCCTTCACTTGAAAAACTAGTATCCCAAAAATAGGACACAGAGGTGGGCAATTTTTGATTTCTCAAAATTAAATTTGTAGCCCCCAGGGGCGAATCCCATAATAATGGTGCTCACCCTGGTCAAGTGTTTCCCCATAGGTCGTCCGTTAGATAAATATCATCCAAATAGGACAACGCTTCTTCATCAAAGTGCTTTAGCCATTCAGTAACTTTCAGAAAATACCCCTGAGCTGTTCTCATACCCACGGGGGAGATGACAAAAAATTGTCGCTGGGACTCTAATATACTAAATGCTGTTAGGTACCTGTTTTCAGGTGCTATAGTTTGACAGAAAAATCCATTTGAGACAACAAGTGTTGTTTTGTATTTTTCCCCGCATAATGTTATTCATTAATGTGGCACTATCTGCATTTTGGACAGCATATGTCTTTGTGCAAGTGTTCAAGTGTCTGTAAATGAAAACTAGACGAAATGTATTATCATGTTTTGATAAGTGAAACAAGGGATTGTTCTTTTGTGAAGTGCATTTTTCAATGATCTCCTGTTATTCAAGTTGATCTAAGATCTCCCTGACCTGTGTTTTTAGCTTCTTGCTTAATACGATATTGTCTTTGAGCATGTGGCGAAACTATGAACGGGATCACGTGGTGGGTTGAGGCATCATCCCATCCAGCGTGATTTTTATACAATGCTGGAGCTTGGGCTACTGCCCACTCCCGTGCATATGTATGTTTAAGGTGACCTGGAACATGGTTGGAAAATGCAGGAAAAATATACTTTCACCCTTTGGGCGCTCCCTGACGAATGCTGGCGGCTAATCTTGTTCTGCTAACAGTATGTCAAAACCAGACAATAGGTTCTACGCAAAGAGACCTTTTACTTTCCTGTGTTTGTCCTCCTCCATGCGGAGTGTTATTTCATATAACTTGTGTGGGACGTTCACCCTTTTGTCTGGTGTTTCCACCGTGATGTAATCATTCAATTTTGCTGTCCAGAAATTCCTTCAGGTTCTGGCTAGCTTTTGTTACTTCTGCCGCGCTGTCTAGCATTGTCTGAGCCCATTCCCCGTTCAGAAGTTGAGTCCTTAGGATTCTGTGCATGTCTAACTTTGAGACCTGCAACTTTCTTCTTTTTAAATTGAGGTTTGGATTATGGCTTGTCTTCTGTTTTAGAAGAGTCCTGAGCGTGCTTGTCCCTGGACTGCTTGCGCTCTTCTTTGTGTGCTGACTTTCCTTCTCTCCCTGTGTTGTTGTTTGTCGAGAGGAATGTGTATCAGTATCCTGATACCTGTCAGGTTTCCTAATATTATCCCTATTCCTAAGGTTATACCTCTTTGCAGAGGGCTCCTGTTGAGGAGACCTACCTCGGGACTGAGAATCTTTCCTGAATTAAAAAAAAATAAATTATTATCCCACTTCTTTTTAGAAGAAGTAGGTGTCTGCTTAGAATTGTCCTTCTCAGGACTGCCCATTAGCTGTGGTTTGAAAAGCTTTCCCACCCAAACTGTCCCTTCCCAGTATTGCATATGCAGTTTCAATTATTTTGGGAAGTTCTTGTGGTTGGTCTATAAGACTGACCTCTCTTAGGTGTTTGGCGTATCGCCACTGAAGCTGCTTCCCCTTTAATGTTAGCTAGTATTATTGTTGATACCTGGTCGTAGTTACCTAGTAATTTCATACCTAAGGTCAGAGCTGATTCAGCTCCATACTTGTTCTGTATCTGTCGTAAGACATCTGGAATTACCGCTAAGGAAGGAACACCATGAGTCCTGGTATATATGGCAGCAAAGACTGTACCCCAAGTGGTGCAGTCCTCTAACTGTGGTGTGATCCCCATGGGCAAGCAGAGTGTTAGCATTATATGCTTTCAAATGGTGTGGTATTTGGAAATACTGCTTCTAACTGGATAATTTTCTGAGCTACCCAGAAAGGAATCTGTTCACATTTTGTGGGCAGTTTGCCCATTACTGTGTGTAATGTTTGTGGAGTGATTTTAGTAGCGGTGCTCTGTGTTGGAGCTGTGTTATTTGTAGCTACTGTGGGCTGGACACCAAGTGTCCTCATGACGAGTTGCGTCATGGCTCTGTAAGAGTTTTACCAACTCTTTGTGTTGTAAGAGCAGTGCATCTTGTGGCATTATATCAATGTCAGGATGTGGTGTGTAGCCGGCTAATGTCGGCCATGTAGCTCCTGGTCTACCTAGTGGACCGAACCTGGTTTTATTTATTTGTTGTAGGACGCCATTAAACCAGAAATTGTGGTCCTGGTCAGTGTGCGGAATCTTAATCTCCTCGAACGGAGTGTAGACCGCTGGGACTTTTTCATGTATGTAAGAATGAAAAGTCTGAGTTGTTGCATTTACTGCTGGGAATGTAACCCAAGAATAGAACACATCTGTTTGATAATCTTAGTGTGCCTCTATTAATATCACTGTACCCTCTCGGTCTGTTAAACCATGTCTGAGGGGTTTTTGTGTGAGTGAATGCCTGATTTTGGGTGCAAAATGTATTGCATTTGCTTCCTCTTCGTCGTTTGAGACCTGTGTCCCAGTGACAGGAGCAGCTGCCTCGACAGACATTGTGTTGTGAAAACAAAATGTCCTAAAAAAGGGTTTTAAGATAAGGTTTTAAAAGGCACAATTGTTCGGGAACTTTTTCCTTCAAGCTTGATTAACCTACAGCCAATACATAGGAAGATTGCCTACTCAGCTGTGGCGGAATTTTGTGCCTACCCACTCCAGACGTCTCTGGCGTTTTGTGAGTAGGGGTCTCTGAGAATAAGCATGACTGAACTACTCAGATTCTACTGTTAAATAAGTGCCAAATTCACGTTTGGGCGTCATGTAGTGTAGTTCCTATTTCCCTAATAGGCTATGCGCATTGGAATAATATAACCTATAGGGTTGACATAGGACTAAGGTCGGTATGTCCCTATCGATTATATTAAACTTAATTACCTGTGCCAGCTAGCTCAGAGGCCACTAGAAACTTCTTGAAGACAAGAAGGGAATTGTTTCTGGCAACCACATAACATAAAACCCTGATCCCTCAGGATCGTGGAAACGATATACTACTTTTCATTCAGTCACTCATCTCAGAGAAGTACATAGAAGAAACAGTCGGGTGTGTTTACAATAAAATTTATTGCACAGTTGTTGTTCTAGTACTGGTTATAAGTGCTGCGACAACTGTTGGACAGTAGCAGAGAAATATGGCCAGAAGTGCAGTTAAATAAAAATACATGGTACAGTTTTACCATTGTGCAATAGTAATGAACACATACATGAAATGCAGAATGCATTAAGATAAAGCCTATACCCCTATGGTGCCTAACTAGATGTACCTAAGTATACCTAGCATGTGTGTAGGTCTTAGAGAGCCAAGAATCCCCCCTAGGATTTAATCTAACCCCATTACCTTAGTGGGACTTCATCCTGGTGTTGAGCTGGACACCCCAGGATGGGTGGATGGACCTCTGCCAGCTGGAGCTGTGGCATGATGCAGGTTGCAGCGTCTCACGTCCGAGTGTCCGCATGGAAAGTCTCGGTCCTCTCTAGTTTGCTTGGGCAAAGGGAGGTATATTTATACCTGATAGATGCCTTGGAATGTTAGTATTGACGTACAGTCGGTCAGAGGAAGACGTCAGGAATGAACCCTTAGGAAATAGTGGTTCATGCATATTTAATGAGTTCTTGGAGAAATCAATAATCCTGTGCTAGGGAAAATCTCAAGGGCGAAGGGTCTTTGTCTAAGAACTCGTTGTGACATAGGTTAGTCACTGTTGGACATGGATATGACGTATTTAGGATGGACCGTCTTCTGCACCCAGAGCACACGTCAGATAAGGGACAGACTCTGTTGCTCGTTATTTGTAAAGGGAGGGCCAATGTAGGTGAAAGGTCCTGCCTGTCTCTGTGGCACGAAGGATTTGAGCCTCTGAAACAGCGCACCTATGTTAGGGCCTCAATCCAGCACATAACAGTGGACAGTCCTCGCTCCCTCCAGGTTGCCAATCCCTGCAATCTACCCCCATGCGGCAATGCATCACACATGGATAGGGGGATTTCAGGCGCATAGGGATATGTAATCCGTGTGCGCTTCAGGCTCCTATTTCAGCTTTGCCGTGCTGTTCGTAGGTCTCCCGGTATAGTATGAAGTTGGATGGGTAATTTCAAAACAATTTGGGACACTACTCGCAGCGACGGAGCCCCGCCTCTGCGCTACTCAGCTCCTCGAAACCCAGACGCAACTTCCTGCGTGAGCTATTGTAGCTGAGCAGCCAGGTAATAAGCCTCAAAGTCAGGCACTGCCAGACCTCCCGCTAATCTTGATCGCATAAGGACTTCCAGTGCTACTCTCCGCCTGCCAGATCCCCATAAAACCCCCATGATCATTGTCTTTGAGTTGAGTAAAGAATCTCACCGGTATCCAAATCGGTAAGGTCCCAAAGTAGTACAGCAGTCTCGGGAGGGTCACCATTTTAAGTAAGGCCACCCGGCCAGCTACAGACAGGCAGCGCCCCCCCAAAAAAATCAAAGTTACCTTTCATTCCCCTAATGGCTCTACCGATATTGCCCTCCAGTAAATCGCCCTGTGTGATATATATTTGGGTCCCTAGATATGTCAAGCATCTATACTCCCATTTCACTCTGTCGGTGTCTTGCGGGCCAGCGTTAACTTCGGTTGTTGGGAATAGGCAGGACTTAGCCCAATTTACCTTGAGCCCCGCTACTCTACCAAGTTCACGGAGTAAGTCTTTCGCTTCAGCAAGCGCTTCTCCCGAATCCGCTAAAAACATTAGTAGGTCGTCCGCATAGAGCGCAATATGATGAGTCTGTCCATGCACATGAAGGCCACGACAATGTAGGCCCGTCCTGGCCTGAGCCGCAAGTGGCTCCATGGCCAGGGCAAACAAAAGGGGGGATAATGGGCATCCCTGTCTCGTTCCCCGGCCCAGGTCACAGGTGTCAGAAATCAACCCACCCGTTCTAACCCTTGCAGTAGAATCTTTATAGAACAGGGCTGTCCAAGCCACAAATGTGTCCCCTAGTCCAAACCTGCATCACCTGGAACAAGTAAGGCCACTCCAGACTATCAAATGCCTTTTCTATGTCCACTGCGAAAACAGTTGTGACGTCTTTCTGATAAGTATCAGCCTCTAAGATCCGTAAGAGGCGCCATACGTTAATAGCCGTGTTCCTGGTTGGGATGAACCCGGATTGATCCCTGTGTATTAGTGTCGTCATATAGGGAAGAAGACGGGTAGCTAAAATACGACTCCGGATCTTATAATCCGTATTAAGCATAGAGAGTGGGCGGTAGGCAGATCTGTCCCAGGGCGGTTTCCCGGGTTTTAACAGCGGAATAATGATTGCCTCCCGAGTTGTTGCGGGCAGCTGCCCCGCTTGTTTCGCATCGTTATAAAGTTTTACCAGTCTAGGGGCCAACAGGTCAGTGTAAGCTAAGTAAAATTCAATCGGTAGGCCATCTGTCCCTGGCGTCTTGTTCCTAGCCATGTGTTTTATAGCCCCCCTCACTTCTCCGAGTTCAGTATCCCGGCCCAGTGCGTCCGCCTGTTCCCTATCGAGGTGCTGTAGGTCCTCTGCAGTCACAAACCTATTGATATCGTTTTCTACTAGTGCCAATTTACTTTGATACAGATCCGCATAGTAAGCAAGGAACCGGTCTTTAATGCCTTGTTTGGTACAGCAGACTTCCCCAGTTTGGTCTTTAAGCTCCAAAATTACCAGCCAACTCCTGGCCGGGTTAGCCAGCCAAGCCAAGAGGGCCCCAGATTTGTCTCTTTCAGTATGGGCGCGAGTGATGTATTTTTTATAGTCAAAGCATCGCAGGCGCTCCACCTGTACAGCAACTGCCTCTTTCGCCTCTATAAGTTCCCCCTGCTTATCAGGCCTCTCAGGACGTTCCCGCTCTATCTCTCGCAAGCGATGGTCTGCTTCCTGAATGTCCCGTAATAACACTTTACGCACTCCCACCATCTTTGAGATGCAGCGTCCCCTTATGACTACTTTAAAGGCGTCCCATTCCACAGAGGAAGTCGTCGCTTTGTCAACGTTCTCTTGGAAATATTGGGCAACGCCCGTGCCCACCGCTTCACGGAAAACCTGATCCTCCAAGGCTTCAGGGCGCAGACGCCATGTAGGTATTTTAGGCCTTGTGCGAGACCACTGTATCCTGAGCAGGATCGTGTTATGATCCGATAGAGTTCTAGTGAGATACTCACTACTCTGTACCCCCTCGTGCACATCAGGGGAGCATAAGACCGCATCCAATCGAACATAAAGGTCATGGAGAGCAGAGAAAAATGAGTAATCCCGAACCCCTGGGTGCTGCGCTCTCCAAGAGTCCACTAAACCCCATCGCTGTTGCCATTCTCTCCTAGCTTCCGCTATTTTATGGACGGGCGCATCAGGGAGTGGAGGATGGGAGCGGTCAAGGACAACATCAGGAATGCAATTGAAATCGCCCCCCAGTATTACTGAACCTGTTAGTATGGGCGCCAATTTCCCAGAGAGCTGTGATAAAAAGGCAGGCTGCTCCGTATTGGGGGCATAAATGTTCCCAAATACTATATCTTTACCATCGAGTTTCCCAGTGACTACAACATAGCGGCCGCCTCGGTCTGTGACTTGCTTCGCACATTGAAAGGGTACCCCCGCCCTTATCCAAATCAGTACTCCCCTGGCGAACGCCGAGAAATTGGTGTAAAACACTTGGCCTCGCCAACGGCGCTGTAGGGCTGCCCCTTCCCGCGCCGTTATGTGAGTCTCCTGGAGCAGCGCAATTTGAACCCCCCTGCGGACTAAGTATGCGTGTATCTTATGGCGCCGCAGCATTGAATGCATCCCCCGCACATTCCATGAAATACATTTGAAATCAAACGGGCTACCCAGTCTTTTAAGTGAAACATTCTCCCAGTCATTGCTTCCAGTGTGACACGCCTATATCCAACTAACAACCCATCAAGGAAACTAAACCCCCCAACTCCCCCTCCCTAGGACAGGTACTGTGAAATTAGTCCCCATCCAAACTGTGTTAAAACACACAAAGTCCTCTAGTGACTACAGAGGTGCTAGGGGGCGCGGTTGTCACCAAAGGTGCTCCTAGGAGGCGGAGCTAGCTCAGGACCAAGATGGCCGCTTGAGCCGATAGCTCCGTGACTCGGGATAACGATCCGATAATTATCCTGCGGCTACAGCCATAGCCGGCGGAACATTTGCGAGCCCTGGACACGGCGGCCCCTCTGGGAGCGGAGAAGAGAAGGGCGGAGTCCTGCGCGACTTCCTGGGAGTGCCGCGAAACGATCCTTGTGCGGAGCGGACTGGGCCTTGAAAGCCGGGGCCCACAGTTGCGGCGAGAGCGGAGACTGGCTGACCGGGGCTGCTGAGCAGGTGGCGGCGCTCCAGCAGAACCCCGCACGGAGGTACGGAACACCCCTTGACTGGCGTGGTGGGTCGGCGGCAGCTGGCGACAGAGGCTCTCGCTGCCCCGGTGTTGCGGACTGGGACGGACATCGCTGCTAGCGTGCGGAGGGGGCCCGGGTGGACGAGGGGCCCACGCTGACGCAGGCGACTACACTAGTGGAGGTGCGACGCTGAGTACCCACAAGGGCTGCTTAGTCAACTCGGGGCCGGGTGAGTGGAGTGCCGGAGCTACGAGGGAGCGCTGTGCGACATCGCCTTGCGACTGCGACGGCTTCTGAGGCACGGTCCCCTCGGGGGCCCGGACGCCGGGAGGGACGACGAGTTAGCCGTCACCTGGGTGAGCCACGCTGCGGAGTCCACGTACGGAGGGTGGCTCCCAGCCACGCGCTGAGCCCGAGTTGGGCCTAGAGACCGGTGGAGGACCGACCACTACTTGGAGCCTATTTGGTTGGTGGGGAGTTATACCCATCGGCAGTCTGGGTGGAGAACTCCTTAGTTACTGGGAGTAACGAGTGGCCCCGCACAGCTGCGACACACACTGGGGCCAAAGTGCATCACAGAACGCTATCGCCCTCTGGAAGGGGGGGGGAAGCTGCTGGAGGCCCCCTGTGCCGCTGACGATGCTCTGGTAAGGGTTGCCTTGAGTGACAGGTGGAGCAGCGACCCCCCCCGAGACATTGTCCCTGCTAGCCTGGTGGAAAGCCACGCGCTCCTGAGGTGGAGAGCACATCGTGTGTCTGTGACGGGGACTGGGCCAGGTCTCTACTAGCTGTTCTTTACCGCCACTCCATAGGGCCGCTGCATTGCGCATGCTAAGTATTGGAGTCGTCGCCCTGGTGCGGAGGGCCTTGCCCAGGAGGGAGGCGAGGGCGCAGTAGGGTGCACCCCCACCTTGCGCTGAGGAGTGGGGGAACTGAGCGCGCAGCAGCAGCAGCTAACGGGTAGCTGCAATGGGGCGAGTGGACAGGGCGCAAACTAAACTCTCCTTTGCACAGAAACGCTCCAAGTCCAGCGATGGCGCTGCCGAGGATGGGGCACGTGATCAGGACCGGACTGCCCCCGATCCCCAACAAGACATCAGGGGGCTGCTGTTGGCCATGGAGAAGAATCTCCAGGGGGGTATTACCTCTCTGGGCACGAAACTGGACGCCCTGTCCTTCAGGATGGACCGCAAGACCGAACTCCTCGACAAGCATGCTGAGAGGCTCGATACGTCAGAACGAAGACTGACAGAGACCGAGGAGGCACAGACGGCACTAGATACCGGTCACAAACAACTGGGTAGAGTCCTGCAGGTCCTACAGGACAAGACAGAGGATTTAGAGGCCCGTTCTCGGCGCTGCAATCTCCGCATCACGGGCCTGCCAGAGACAACACAGACTGGCAATATGGAGCTTTTCACGGAGGGGCTTCTGAAGTCTCTACTAGGAGATACCTCTTTCTCACCTATGTTTGTGGTGGAGAGGGCGCATCGCTCTCTGGGCCCACGCCCGGCGCCTGGAGCAGCCCCAAGGCCGATCATAGCGAAATTGCTCAATTACAGAGACCGGGACGTCGCACTGAAACTGGCACGAGAGAAACAACCACTGCGCTTTGAAGGGTCAACGATATCGCTGTTCCCTGACTTCACGGCCCGAGTCCAGGAGTCTCGCAGACAGTTCGTGCCCATGAAGAGACAACTCCGCGACATGGGAGTAGACTATGCCATGTTATATCCTGCAAAACTTAGGGTTAACAGACAGGGCCGCTCCCATTTCTTTACAGACCCTAAGGCCCTGCAGAAGGCACTGAAAGAATGGTCGAAGGAGAAGCGGACCGGACCAGAGGTTCAATCAATGGAGGGGGCTGTGGGTGGCTCTCTGGATGAGCAGGACTAAGTGCTTTATGGCGCCAATACCTGATAAGTATGACTTAATGGGAGTGGGCGGGAGAGAGGGCGCCTTTTGTACTACGATGGTTCGGTACCTGATGGCGGGAGTGGCTCTCCCATTACCTTTGATCTCATTAACGCAGTACACCGGAGACGGGGGGGGGGGAAACCTGTTGTCTGATTGAGAGGCAGGGGGGGGGGACACGTTGAGTGCAGCTAGTTTGCTGTGGGTGAGGAATGTGACTATCGGTTCAAATTGAATCTCGACGCCCCGTGCTAGTGGGCCTTGAGGACCCCCCTAATGACCTTTGATGAGAGCATACTCGCCTAACACTAGTGAGGACTTGGAGCCCTAGATGAAGAGACGTCTGTGGGGTGGCCTCGTGGCGCTGGGCTCCCATGACTATTAGTAGCCGCTAGAGATATAGATTCCGGGTTGTGGGGTTTGGCATTGGCTGCGTTTAACATAAGATTTTCATTTGTGTATTACTGCTGAATGAGCTACATCCGCCCCTGTGTGAATTACACTAGGAATGTTTGGTTCTACGGGTAGGGAGGGAGGGGGGGACTTTTTGGTGGGTGGGGGGGTATCGCGGCCTAGTTGGGGACGGGCAGGCGGGGGGAGAGGGGTGGGATTGGTTTTATGAACAGACACAGTATGTTACTATTGATTTTTTCAACAAACGCCAGAACATTAGTAGGGGGTATTTACTTGATATGGGCCCTGTTGCAGTTGTCCTGGTGTGGGAGGGGGGTGGGTACATGTTGGGGGGGGGGGGGGGTTTGATTTATTTATGGTTGAGACAATTTATGACATGCGACAATATTGCAGTGCAACCCTGATAAGACTAGAGGTGAGGATATCGGACGACACTCTTACATATGGTTGACATAGACACGACAGGACGTGACATGCCCCTGGATTCCTTGGCCCTGCTTACTTGGAATGTCCGGGGCCTCAATGATTATAGGAAGGTTCGTAAAGTGCTAAGCTATCTATACAGACATAGGGTGGACGTGGCACTACTGCAGGAAACGCACCTCCCGTTAGACAGTCCCATCCTGAACACCAGGGGATTATTGGGTAACATTCACGCGGCGGGCTTTACCACCCATGCTAGGGGAGTCCTGACGTGGGTTAACCCGAGGGGGTCGCTCCGATTGACGCCTCTGAAGACGGAAAAGGACGGACGGTATGTCTTATCTAAATGTAGTGGTAGGGGTCTAGAGCTCTTTTTCTTAAATGTATATGGCCCTAACTATGATCACCCAGCCTTCTACGAAGAATTGACGGCGCTATCCCACTCTTACACCCAAGAACAGATACTATGGGGGGGAGACTTTAACTTTGTCAGGGACCCGACGCGGGACAGATCGGACGGACCAGACCGGCTGCCCTCCGCATCGGCAAGAGTAGTGGAGGCATCTCTGACTCAATTAGGTATGCGGGACGTCTGGCGACTCAGACACGCAGGACAAGGGGGTTTTACCCATTATTCAGCGTATCATAACGTGCATACTCGAATTGACTATTGGTTTGCTTCGGACAGCCTGACGTCACACATTCGGGCCTGCACGATTCTCCCTCGTACCTACTCCGACCACTCTCCCTTGCTCCTAACACTGGCTTCCACCAAACAACGGACCCCTCCCTTTTCATGGCGGTTCCCGCCCCATTCCCTCCTGGATGGGGTTTTTAAGGAGGAGCTCGCTTCGGCAATCGAGACTTTTTTCGAAACTAACTTGGGATCGGTCGACTCCTTCTTAACCATTTGGGAGACATTTAAAGTCTACATACGGGGAGTGACTATTTCCAAACACGCAGGTGTTCTCAAGTCGCTTAGGAATAGACTGGCTGACTTAGAGCGCAAGATTAAGACACTAGAGGCTTCCCGGATCGAGCTACAGAACACTGAGCTCAACTCAGAGATAGCGCAGACTCTCCAGGAATATCACGCAGCAGCCGATGCAGAGATAAAGCATCTAGGGAAATACGCTACGGCCCGCAATTATGGAGAGGGTGAGCGGCCAGGAGCGGTCTTGGCGCGTCTCCTTAGGTCGCGCAGGGACTGCACCGCAATACCGGAACTTAAACCGCAGCCGGGTGAACCCCCATTAACGGACGCCAAAGTGGCCGAAGCCTTTAGGCAATACTATGCGCACCTTTACTCCACTCGGGGCAATAGCTCGGACGACCAGATTCTGTACTATCTGTCGCATGTTAAGCTTCCATGGCTCTCTAATTGGCATCGAGAGTTCCTGACGCGTCCAATAGAGCGGGACGAAATCATACTAGCTCTCTCTGGCAGGAGGGCAGGTAGTGCGCCGGGAAGTGATGGTCTCACGGTCACCTTTTATAGGACGTTCCTTGACCTGCTGCTCCCTCATCTGGCCACACTATTTGGAGACATGTGTATCGCGGGAGAGATGCCCCCAACCATGCGTGAGGCGATACTTGTGGCTATCCTCAAACCGGGAAAGCCACCAGATGAATGTGCCTCGTACAGGCCCCTGTCTTTAATGAATGTTGACGCCAAAATCTTTGCGAAAATCCTTGCGAACCGTCTGTTGCCGATGGTTACGACACTGGTGGCCCCTGAGCAGGCCGGATTTGTCCCTAGCAGAAACCTAACGTATAACTTGCGTACAGTCTTTGCTGCCTTGCAACACACTAGGCCGGAGGTCCCGGCCATTGCAGTGTTCCTGGACATGGAAAAGGCATTCGACTCCGTCGAATGGCCCTTTATGAGGCAGGTTCTCCGCCGCATGGGGGTTGGGGAGGTCTTTTTACAGCTCCTCGCGGTGCTGTAACCTCCCCCACGGCGCGCGTACGAATTGGCTCATTGGTCACTGACCCGATCAGGGTCTCGAGGGGCACGAGACAGGGATGCCCCCTGTCCCCTATTCTCTATGCCCTGATTGCGGAACCATTAGCT
Source organism: Calotriton arnoldi (assembly GCA_963921515.1). Taxonomy (NCBI): domain Eukaryota; kingdom Metazoa; phylum Chordata; class Amphibia; order Caudata; family Salamandridae; genus Calotriton; species Calotriton arnoldi. The sequence goes on along the minus strand of CAWUFW010000001.1, from coordinate 3,148,010 downwards.
TGTGCGCTGCGGGAATACCACGATCACAGGGGTATCCGCTTTCCTAATTACCGACTAATCGTCTCCACATATGCAGACGACACACTGCTCTACATTAGGAACCCTGAGGCCAATCTGTCCCCGGTGCTGCGAGAGGTGGTCCGCTTCGGCTCACTGTCCGGTTTAAGAGTTAACTGGAACAAATCTATCATGTTCCCCCTCACCCCCGTCACAGTGCCATTCGAGCCTGAATTTCCTCTGCACTGGTCCACAGAGGCGGTGCGGTATCTAGGGATACGACTACATACCGACTCGGAGGTCGTCCTTCGGGAGAACTACGGAGTGGCCATGTCAAGGCTCGAGGAGGATATTGACAGATGGGTACGCCTTCCGCTGTCATTGCTGGGAAGGGTGTCTTTGATGAAGATGGTTGTGTTACCGCGATTCCTCTTCCTCTTTACGAATATCCCGATGGTCCTTGCTCGGCCCTTCTTCCAGCGTCTTCAATCCCTAATGATTCGCCTGGCATGGGCGGGCAAACAGGCGCGAGTGGCATGGCGAACATTGACGTTGCCCTATTCTATGGGGGGACTGGGTGCCCCTGATATGGAACTATACTATAGAGCTGCCCAAAGCTCACATGCTTATCATTGGATGCATGGCCCCATAAACATACCACACGTACGGATCGAAACCATTGTTGCCGCCCCTAGGCCACTTCCCTCATTACTGTTCGAGCCTCCTGATCGACGTACAGGTATCATGGACTCCCTCAATTCGGTCGTACATGCTTGGCATTCACTATTGGCTGCACAGGCGGGCAACATACTATACTCCTCGGTGACCAGACTAGACTGGTGCTCATGGCTGGCCCCATGCAAGGACAGGGGAGTCGTGACTGCGTTACGGACGCTAAACATACAAACTGTGGGGGACCTTTTCTCGGAAGGCATAGCGCGCTCGTGGGGAGAGGTGTCTGGTGAGGACGCTTCGCCCACATCGTTGGCACGCTTCCAATTTTTTAGAGTCCGTCATGCTCTACGGGAGATGCTGGGGGAAGATATGGAAGAGCCTCCTGACTTTCAGGCTCTCACTGCGATCATCCGGGCACCATCCTCTACCAGACTGGTATCCAAACTTTACAACATCTCGATGTCTGCGAGAGGCGGAGATTATACCAAGCCGCGACTAGCATGGCAGCGGGACCTGCAGGTAGAAATCGCGGATGACAAATGGCTATATTGCTGCATGAGTACCAAAAGGGTCTCGTTGAACGGGCGCCACCGGCTAGTCCATTTTAAATTTTTAAATAGGGTCTACTATACACCGGAACGCCTGTACCGATACGGGCTACGTGAAGATCACAGATGTGGGGAACTAGTTGCGGACTTTATCCATGTAGCCTGGACCTGTCGGGGGGTGGCTGACTTCTGGAGCGGTGTCTTTGAGGAGATCAATAAGATAACAGACTTAGCCCTCGACCCTGACCCCTTCCTGGCCTTGCTGGGGTACTCTAAGCCTCTCCCTAAATCACTCAGACGACTGGTTGACATGGCGTTGCTTCTAGCCCGGAGATGTGTAGCCATCTGCTGGATGCGTGGCCCGACGCCCACACTTGGTCAGTGGACCAAAGACATGCTATACTGCTGTACCCAAACGGAAAATTATAGTGACTTGCTGCCACCACGTAACAGACCAAAGAACTTCTGGGCCCTGTACATGACGAGGAGGGCGACGTTGGAGGCAGATGGCCCTGGCACAGTTTGACTTAACTATAACAATGAGACCCCCATGCACGTGACCCACTGTCAGCGAATTGGCCCCAGGAGAGACAGCATATCTAGTTCTTCATGAACATTGACTCCACACTGAGGGGACAATGGGAGGGAGAGTGTCCCTAGCTCGACTCACCATGTGACTATTGCTCTGTATGTTGCACTGCACTGTTTTTTCTTTATTCTTCCCTGTTGGGGAACCATGAGGTACCAGCCCCTGACTGTCACTGGAAGATGATATTGGCTGTAAATTGTCTATGTTTCTTTGGAGATTATTTTAATATCTCCCTTTTGTACTTGTAGAAAAATTCAATAAAGAAATTAAAAAAAAAAAAAAAAAAAAGGTGCTCCTACAGTGGGTCCAGCAGTAACCCAAAGCGCATCGGCCTTGGATGGTCAATCCTGCCCTTACCCGGGGGCGCACCCAACCGCCCCATCCATTATCTCTAGCGCCCCCAGTTCAAACAGAGAGAAGAGAAATGCTATAGTGTGGGCGAGCACATAGGGAAGAGGAGAGAGAGGGTAGAAAAGGGAGGAGTGAGGCAAAATGAAAGACCAGCGAAAGTCCAATAATGCAATCTCGTCCGCAGTGCCTGGGGTCCCATGTGGCATTTTAATACTGCCACTTTGAGACGTGTCCGATCCACCAAACGCTTTCTCCGATCCAGTGCCTCGCTCTGATGGCGTTCCGTGTCCCTGCAGCATAGTCGCCACCGCCTGCATTCCCTCTGCTCTCTCCCTCTCCGAGGAATTCGACTTCCCTAAAGACCCTCGCCGTGGTTGTCTCCGACGTCTCTTCTCCGACTCCTGACCTCCGGGAGGAGTCGTTCGATTTTGCGTTGCGGGCAGATTACCAGTTTTGTAGTTTTTAATCCAATTCCACTTTGCTTTGGGATCATCGCAGAAGTGTGTCTACCCATCCAGAATTATCCGTAGTCGGGCCGGGAACATCAACGAATACTGAAGCCCTTCATCTCGCAAAGCTTTCTTAACCTCGAGGAAGGAGGTGCGACGCCGCTGAACGTCCAAGGAGTAGTCGGAGAACAGCGACACCTTACTGTTGTCTACCAGGAATGGCCCATCCGTTCGTGCTTTGTGCAACAGCATGTCCCTGTCTTTGAAATGGATCAGTCTAGCCACCACGGGGCGTGAAGGTCTACCCGGGGCCGGCGGCCTAGCAGGAACTCGATGCGCCCTCTCCAGAGTGTAGAACTGGGATAGGCCCTCCGGCGCCACCACGTCCCAGAGCCAATTCTCTAGGTATACAATCATGCTGGTGCCCTCCACTCCTTCCGGCAAGCCCAGGACCCTAACATTGTTCCTTCGGTTTCGCCCTTCGGCGTCTTCGGCCCTCTTTTCCAAAACATGGACTCTCTGAAATATTTCCCCCATCTGTTTAGACCATGTTAGTTGCACCGGTGCAATCTCTGTCAGCGATGTCTCAGTCTGTGTCACTCTCTCTGCCAGCTTTGAGTGTTCTGCTCGTAGGAGGCCCAGGCCCACCGCCACATTACTTATGTCTTGATGGAGTGTCTCTTTAGTGTCCGCAATAGCCTCCAGGATTTGGGCCAACTGCTGTTGGGCTGGGTTGTCCAAGGCCGCCTGGCTAGGTTCCAACTGTTTCTGATCCTGTACAGTCTCCTCTTGTTCTGGGGGGACTCCCGGCTGTTTACCTCTTGGTTTCCCCATCTTCGAGTGGCAGCAGTGTCCTTCGTAGGGTTTGAAGCCCTTCTTACCAGTCCACCAGGGACCAATTGAAAGGGTGGTAGTTCGATTGTACTCTACGCGCTCCTTTGGGCTAAGCCTGCGCAGGTCCACAATACCTCGGCGCGTGCACTGCGCTCATGTCGTGTAGACAGACACCTCCAGGGCCTCTACGAGGGTCCCGCCAATTCTTTGTGTCAATGCTCGACCACCATGGCTCACGCGGACAGCACCTAGACGTTGACTCCGCTGCCCCAGCCGGACTTATCTTCTCTAGTGGGATGCAAGGTACGGCCTGCAGTAGTCACCCGGCCGGGTCACGGTCCACAAGTCCAGAAATGAACTCCCCGCTGGTCGCCCGCAATCTCCCGGGGCCACTGGGCGTCGCAGAGCCCCCTGTGTGCTAGGGTCCACTGAGGTGGGCGATCCAGCCTTCTGGCAGTGGGATAGTGCGAATCACTCCAGGCGCCAAAAGATCGCAGGTGGCACGTCCCCAGAGCAACGTCTTCAGGCACAGACCGGCTCATCCGGTGCAGAAAGAGTTGAATGGCGCCACCGCCGTTAAAGTTCGTGTTCAGGGCCAATCCCCTCGCCTCCCCAATTTTGGTGCCATGTCCAACAGTGCCACAGGACCCAATTGTCGCTCCTCCCTCCCCCGAGTTTCCTCCTCAGGCTGCAGCTCTTCGTGAGTTAGGCTCGAGCCATCTCCGCCATCTCCAAGCGGCCGAGAGCACAAGCCGCCATCTTCAGCTGGGCTCAACACTCTCCGCAGATAGGCGGCTCCGCTTCGTCGTTATCGGGGAAGAGGGATTACGCCGGGGAAAGTCTCCAGTCAGCAGAGCCGGGGCCAAGGCCCCCTCCGGCGGCAACCAACACAGCAACGGCACCAGAAGGGCGTCTCAGGACGATATGATGACGCCAGATCATCAGAGTTATTAAATAGTCCTCAAAAGCCCCTGGGTTAAAAGTATTCAATGGGAGGGATAGTACGGCAACTCTTCGTTGTTGAAGGGCCACAAACCATTCAGGTGCCGGTGAGCACCATGTAATCAATCTGCCGTGAAGCTCCCCAGACAGGCCCGGGCACACTCGGCCACCAGTCAGCAGCGTGGGGCTCCGACTCACGGGTCCACCCCCCCGGAGCGATTCTCCGCACAGTCAGCTCCAGCTCAGGGCCACACGGCAGTCCGGACCTCCAAGACTGTACATCTCTCTGCCAGGGCAGTCACAGTCAGTCATAGACGCCCAATTGCTACTCCTCACCTCCTCAAGCAGGGCTTCGGGGCTCTTAGGCGCCATCTTGCTCCAATCACGCCAGCACTCCACTGCAAATTATTTCGATCGCCACAGCACTCCAAATACTCGGAGGCGCTCAGGGATGGTCCGGGCCACTTCCAGGGCTCAGGGGTCCCCTCGGCGCGCCCCCAGGTTTGGGCAGACACGGTAGTAATCAGGATAAAAGTTGAGGCCAGCGCGGAGCTCTCGGCTCACATGTCCGCCATCGTTGGCTCACAAGCCACGCCCCAGCAGTATGTCATTGTCCATGGTATTGTAAACTGTTGAGAGGTCGAGGTGTATGAGGGTGTGTTCTTGTTTTGTAAATGAACAGCATCTCTTTGTCTAATGTTAGCCCTGGCAGTTTCAGTGCTACTGGCTCACCTCAGTCCATATTGGTGGCCATGAAAGACGAGGTGAAATTTTGTCTTACTCTTGAAACTGTTTTGTAGCTTCCCTTTCCGTGATATTACTAGGTTTGGGTAGTTTTGGATGTTGGCTAGTAGTTGCATAAGGCTTTAGAGTAGGTGATGTGTTTCTTTAGCAGAGACGTGATGGTGGCAAGTTTCAAGTGGTATGGTATATCTCCGTGAAGAAATCAAAAGTTGATGACGTTGGTGAGATCTGTTTTTAAAGATGGGAAGAATTGCTTCATGTACGAGGTCAAGCAGGATTTTGTTATGTTGAGGAAGCACTGGACGTGAATTTATAGTAATTCTCTGTGCACTTACTTTTGAAGGTTTAGGCATACTCTAGGTTCTCAATACCTCTCATTTTCCACATCTCCAGGTCTAGTTGAAAAACCCTTTGACCCTAAAAATGCACGTGCAGAAACGAATTATTCTAGATAGCATCAATATTGCAATCTCTGATCCAGATTGTTCCATGAGTCACTACTGAGGTCTCGACTACTAAGGTAGTCGCATGAATGCAGTCAAAAGCAACGTCTGCAAGGAATAGCCTGCCTCATTTCACATCATGTCATTTTGAACGGATAAGCCCTTTACAGATTTTACATTATAGGCTGCCTAGATCTGTACCATAAGGCGCAGCTTAGACCCAACATATATCTTCTTGGTGTGGCCTCTACCTTCCAGAGAACTGAATCCTTAGGTGAGTGTTCTTCAGGAGACCTGGACAACTCCCAAGTCAAGTTAAGGAGCAGCAATTCCACATGTATATGATCAGTATTTTCCAGTAAAGGGTACATGTTTGGCATTAGCTTTGGGGAGGGGCAGCTCATCAAGGCCCTTCTGCACCCTCTGAATGACAGACTTCTTCGAACTGTGTAGAGGCAGCTGAGAAGTAGATAATCTCTGCTTCTTAAATTTGCCCTTATCCCTAAAGTGAGGTTCCTGAATAAGGGGGGTTATCTTTTTCAAAGAAATGTTAAAGTAATTTATAATTGTAATTGTTTGCTTGTCAGTTTACAAAAGCCTTTGAACATTTTCAAATATAATCATTCACAATATTTAATTTAATATTCCGATCAGAAAGTTAAATTTATCAAACATTCTGTAACACAATTAAGAATTTTGAGTGTTGACAGCCAATAATAAATGCAACACTACAACTTCATTAAGAGTAGACTCAAAATAAATCTGTTAAGTGATTACTATGAATTGACGATAACGGCTTAAAGTAGAATAGTAGATGGACACAACTGTTAACATTCTTTCCAAAGAAGACCGCAGACTGGCGACATATTTTTCCATTTAAAAGGTCTTAACCAAAGTAAGAATAAGAACAAATCTAATGGGAAACAAAGAAATCAGTTTACTATAGTTAGAGATACCTTCATATACACATGCATCGTCAGATTAACATTAAGGGAACTGCATGCATTGTCCTCTTTTATTTCGTAACTGATGCATCTGCTTCAAGGGAAAAAGTTGTAACCGTGACTTTTAATATAGTTTTTAATAAACACTGCGTAGTTGATGATGCGTAAAAAAGCTGTGTCCAATTTAACGAGCCAACCATTGAACACGAAAGGGTAAGAAAAAGACTACATGCTTTTCAGAGCTGCTAATTTGACGTTTTGCAAAAGGGTTTTTTAAGGCATGCAAATTAGTCATCTATTAGAAACAAGAAACAGCTCATCAGTAAAGTTGTGAGCAAAGTGTGTAAGTAGAAGTCACTTTGATATATCAGAAAATAAAGAAAACCTCGTGTTGGAAAAAAGCACATCTGCTTTCAATAAATCGTGATTCATGGTGAAAAATGAAACCCTTTCACTGGTGAATAAAGTCTTAAATGATCAGAAAACATTTATTTAAAAGTAGCCCGTTTTTCCATTGCCTGCTGTTCGCCTGCTGTTGCTGGAGACTCTGGACTACGAGTCCCAGCTCTCTTGGGCTCTGCTGATGCCCACGCCACATCATCGCGCCCGGAGGCGCTTTATTAACGGTTGCGGGTTCCCGCAGCGCGGGAAGCCTGTTTTTCCATTGCCTGCTGTTCGCCTGCTGTTGCTGGAGACTCTGGACTACGTGTCCCAGCTCTCTTGGGCCTTGCTGACGCCCACGCCACATCATCGCGCCCGGAGGCGCTTTATTAACGGTCGCGGGCTTCCGCAGCGCGGGACGTGCGCTGGCGCGCCCGGGCGGGCCCGTCTGCGCCCGACGGAGTCCAGCTGAGGCTGGGCTGGGCCCTCTCTCTTGGTCCGTCATTGGACATTTTCTCATACCCCTATCGGAGCACCGCCGCCTATATCGCTGTGTAACTCTGACCATCCACGGCACTTTCAGCGGTTGAGGAGAAGGTAGGAAGGTGTTTGTCCTTACTCTGTCTTATACCTGCACATGTATTAACTACGCGGACTATAGGGGAGCCTGCATGCAGAGTGTTTCTCGTGTTTTGGGTATCATGGTGATGCATCCTGTTACACTCACAACTCAGTTATTTATAGCTGCTAAACTTTATCGGAGCAACGTTGGAGCTATACTCCGCCAGTCAAGTGCTCTAAACCGCCAGTACTGAACTTATTGATTTTATTATGGGTAGGAGTTAGGTGACATTAGCCCCTGGAAGGACCGCAGTAGGTACTACAGCCTCAGCGGCCACCATGGACTCGTTCCTTCAGCGTGCTGCAGCAGTTCTGGACAAGGAGATTGAGTTGGTTAACCGACGTCTTTCTAGGTCTCCTGTCATTGTTCCACTTTTAATGCACGCAGACACACATGTGTCACGGACCAGCGCTGATGGGAAAGGTTCCCAGCCTCCCCCTGAGAAGAAGCCAGTGGCCCTGACAGGCCCCCCTGTTCACCAGGGACCACTGGTATGTTACAAGTGTGGCGCCCCTGGCCACAAGGCAAACGATCCTCGTTGCCCTTGCATGGAAAACCAGCACCCACCAGTGCAGTCCCCCGGCAGTTGGCTAGTGTAGCCATGGGGGAGGAGTTGGGTGCCCAAGGTGGGGGGATCCCACAGTGTTTTCCCTTGTCTCATTAGGAGACTCTGAGATGGTCCCTAGGACCCCGCTGCCTGAGAACACTAAGAAATACAGGCAGTGGGTGACCATCAATGGCCATAGGGTGGAGGCTCTGAGAGACACAGGAGCCAGTGTGACAGCTGTCAAGTGTCACCTGGTGTCTAAAGAGCAGGTTATCCCTGATGCATTCTATCCGGTTGTTGCCGCTGACAACACAGAGAGTCACTGCAAGGTGGCTCAGGTTCCCTTTGAGTGGGGGGGTCTCGGGTACTCTTCAAGTAGCTGTGAGGCCAGCCATGCCTGTTGACTGTTTGTTAGGGAACGATTTGGAGAGCTCACCTTGGGCTAAGGTGGAGCGGAGTGCGCATTTAGAAGTGTTGGGCTTGCCTGATTGGGCATGTGTGACCACCCGGTCAATGGCAGCTAAAGGTGTTCAAGAGGACCTGGAGCCTGAGAGGGAGGCCCAGGTGCCTGCCGAAGAGAGAGGAGGCAGGGGGCGCGGGAAACAGGCCCCCGAAGTTCCCACGGTCCAGGAGGAGGCAGACCCAGAGGGGGATGCCCTGGAGCCTACAGGGGAACAGGTAGCTGAACTGGGGGACCTACCTGAGCTGACCCATTGGCAGCAAGAAGGAGGACCCTCCAGGGAAGAGTTCTGCGAGGAGCAGAACGCATGCCCCTCTCTCGTGGGTCTGAGGCAACAGGCCACAGACCAGGCAGCAGGTGATCAGTCTGGATCACATTGGGTTTACTGGGAGAATGGTCTCCTGTATTCAGAGCCTAAGGTTGCTGAGCCTGGGTCAGCCCGTGTGCTGGTGGTACCCCAGCGCTTCAGAGCCTTCCTACTGGGGTTGGCTCATGATGTAACGTTAGCGGGACATCTGGGGCAGGACAAGACCTTTGACAGGCTTGTTACCCATTTCTATTGGCCCCAGATGCGCAGGAGTGCCGCCACTCACTGCAGGACATGCCAGGCAAGTGGAAAGAGTGGGAGGAAGCACAAGGCTCCTCTCCAGCCATTCCCTGTGGTCAGCACCCCCTTTGAACGGGTGGGTATTGATATTGTGGGGCCACTGGACCCCAAGACAGCCATGGGCAACAGGTTTATCCTGGTCTTGGTGGACCATGCCACCCGGTACCCTGAAGCCATCCCTCTGAGGACAGTGACGGCCCCCGTGGTGGGACGGGCACTGATGGGGATTTTCTCACGTGTGGGATTCCCTCAAGAGGTGGTGTCTGACAGAGGTACCAACTTCGTGTCCAAGTACATGAAGTCCCTGTGGCAGGAGTGCGGTGTAACTTACAAGTTCACCACTCCTTACCACCCTCAAGGAAATGGTCTGGTTGAGAGATTCAACCGGACCCTCAAGGGCATGATTATGGGTCTGGAAGAACCCATGAGGCGTAAATGGGACGTCCTCTTACCATGCCTGTTGTTTGCATACCGGGAGGTGCCACAGAAGTCTCTAGGGTTCAGTCCCTTTGAGCTCCTCTATGGACACCCGGTGCGAGGACCTCTGAGTTTGGTCAAGGAAGGCTGGGAGCAATCTCCCAGGAAACCTCCCCAGGATGTATACAGTTACATGCTGGCCTTCAGGAACCAGACTAGGCGTTTCAGAGAGCCTGCTGAGGCAAATCTGGAAGCCAGCCAGGAGGAGATGAAGCGGTGGTACGACCAGAATGCCACTCTGGTAGAGCTTCAGCCTGGTCAGAAAGTGTGGGTCATGGCCCCTGTGGAGCCCTGTGCGCTCCAGGACAGGTGGACCGGCCCTTTTACGGTGGTGGAGCGCAAGAGTCCAGTTACCTATTTGGTGGACTTGCAGTCTCCCAGGAACCCCTTGCGGGTCCTGCATGTGAACCACCTGAAGCCCCACTTGGAGAGGTCCCAAGTGGGCATGCTCTTAGCTACAGATGATGGAATGGAGGAGGAGACCGAGCCTCTTCCTGACCTCCTGTCAGCCCGAGAGCAAGATGGATCAGTGGAGGGAGTAAACCTCTCTACCTCCCTGACACCTGAGCAGCAGGGTGACTGTCGCCAACTGTTGGGACAGTTCCCTGACTTGTTCTCCCTGGTTCCCAGTGTCACTCATTGGTGCGTCCATGATGTGGACACTGGGGACAGTCTTCCTGTGAAGCACAAGGCTTACAGGGTGACTGACAGGGTCAGAGCCTGCATCAAGGAGGAGGTTTCCAAGATGTTTGCGCTAGGGGTCATTGAGTCCTCTAACAGCCCTTGGGCCAGCCCAGTGGTCTTGGTTCCAAAGGCTGCCGCGCCTGGTGCCACACCAGAACTCCGGTTCTGTGTGGACTACAGGGGACTCAATTCCGTCACCAGGACTGACGCCCACCCCATCCCCAGAGCTGATGAGCTCATAGATCGGTTAGGGGCTGCGCGGTACCTCAGCACGTTTGATTTAACGTCTGGGTACTGGCAGATCGCCTTGACTGATGGGGCAAAGAGAGGTCAGCATTCTCCACACCAGATGGGCACTACCAGTTCCGGGTGATGCCCTTTGGGATGAAGAATGCCCCTGCCACCTTTCAGAGGTTGGTCAACCAGGTGTTGGTTGGACTGGAGGATTTCAGTGCCGCCTACCTGGATGACATCGCAGTGTTCAGTGCCAGTTGGGAAGAACATCTGCGCCACCTCTGGGAAGTGTTGATGGCGCTGCGGAGGGCAGGCCTCACAATCAAGGCGAGTAAGTGCCAGATTGGGCAGGGTTCTGTGGGGTACTTGGGACACCAGGTTGGGAGCGGCCAGGTGGCGCCCCTCCAACCGAAAATTGATACCATTCTGGCTTGGGAGCCCCCAAGACCCAGACAGAGGTGAGAGCCTTCCTAGGACTCACCGGGTATTACCGGAGATTCGTCAAGGGTATGGCAGCATTGTTGCCCCCTTGACAGAGCTGACTTCCAAGAAGCAGCCCAGGAAAGTGATTTGGACTGACGCCTGTCAAAAAGCTTTTGACACCTTGAAGACTGCCATGTGCACGGCGCCTGTGCTCCAGGCACCCAACTTCTCCAATGAGTTCATTGTTCAGACCGACGCTTCAGAGCATGGTGTAGGGGCTGTTCTATCACAGATCAATGAGGAGGGCCTAGACCAACCTGTAGCCTTCATCAGTAGGAGGTTACTTCCCGGGAACAGAGATGGAGTGCTATTGAGCGTGAGGCATTTGCTGTGGTCTGGGCACTGAAGAAGCTGAGACCATACCTGTTTGGGACTCACTTCCGGGTTCAGACAGACCACAGGCCCCTCAGATGGTTGATGCAGATGAGGGGTGAGAATCCAAAGCTGTTGAGGTGGTCCATTTCCCTACAGGGGATGGACTTTACGGTGGAACACCGCCCTGGTACAGAACACGCCAATGCTGATGGTCTGTCCAGATTTTTCCGCCTTAGCGATGAGAACTCCCTAGGGGTAGGATAGTTCTCCCCACATTTCAGCTGGAGGGGACACGTGTTAGACCTGGCATCCTTGGCGTGGGTCTCCCTTCTATTTTTTCGTAATGCCTCCACTGTTGCTGATATGTTTTTGCTGGACTAGATGCTCATGGGCACTTTGCCACTGCTAATCAGTGCCAAAGTGCAAGTGCTCCCGATCGTTAATTGATACATGTATTAGTGACTCCATGATTGGATGATTGGTTTACTTGTCAGTCCCTAGTACAGCGCACTCAGTGTGCCCAGGGCTTGTAAATCCAATGCCGCTGGTGGGCTTGCAGCACTGGTTGTGCCACCCACAGAAGCGGCTTGTAAAATGTGTCTCAGGCCTGCCATCGCAGAGCCTGTGTGCAGCCTCGGGCTGCCATGTCGACTTGGTGAGTACACCCACTTACCAGTCCCTAAACCTTCCCTTTACTGCATGTTGGTCACCCCTAAAGTAGGCCCTAGGGCAGGGTGCATTGTAAGTATAAGGTAGGACATGCCCTGGTGTGTGTGGCATGTCCTAATAGTGAATTACAGCCATTTTCGTTTTTCACTATTGCAAGGCTACCTGCTCCCCATAGGCCAGAATGGGCAGACTGACTATTACACCTTATAGTCCGAACTGACCCAGGGGATATGGTAGAAAAGCGAATTTAGTATGCCTGAACTCAGGATGATAAAATACATCTTTTAGTGAAGTTGGTTTTAACATTCTGTGTTTGAAAATATCACTTTTAGAAAGTGGGTATTTTCTTGCCTAACTATCCAAGCCTGCCTCTGCTAGGTTGTGTATTCCTTGTCTGGAGATTGAGTGACAGGGGCTGGGGGTGGCTACAGGAGACAGGGTGAGTCAGCACAGGGCTGAATAGAAAGATCTGCATCCAGAGTGGAGGGAGGAGTTGCACCTGGGTCTGAATAGGGCTGTGCCTGCCTTCCACAATGCTGGCTCCACCTCCTGCCGGGCGGCTGAGCACTCTGCCCCACATTCTGAAAGGAAAGAAGGAGTCAGAAAAACAAAGTGCTCCAGGACTGACCAGAACTGGTTTTGGACTAGGCAGAGGCCTCTCTGCCTCCAGAGAACAAAGAGAATCAGGGTATAAGAGGGGCACCCAGACCCCAGGAAGATTAGATCACTTTTGGGAACAAGAAGAAACCTTTGCTGAGGAGCGGAACCAAGAAGAAACTGAGGAGAGACTATCCCTAAGCCTGAAGTGCTGCTTGGGGATTGGCCTGCAGTGGTTTGCCTGACTGCCAAAGAAAGGAGAAAGGAACTTTTGCTTTGCTGTGACTTTCATCACCTTGTGAAGGATCTCCAAGGGCTTGGAAGAGAGCTTGCTCCCTGACCGAAGTCCCAGGACCATTGGACTTCACCCCTTTGTGAATTGCTGCTGGAAACTCTGTTTCAGTGGCTGCAGAGGTAGGGAGCTGTGACCGACTCTCACGACCGACTCGGTGTCCTGTAAGCACCGCATCGAAGCACCGTCTCGCCCTGCAACGCACGGCCCTGGTCTCACCGACTCCGTCAACGAGCCGCTGCCTGCACCGCATCGAGGGACAACGCGTCCTGCAACGCTTCGCTACGCCGAATCGAACTGGTCCGACCGACACGGTCACTGCTGCTGAGTTCGAGTCCTGTGACCGCACCGGAGTTGGGCACCGCTCGCACGCTTTGCGACGCACCGCCCGACTCGCACCGCTGTCCGGACTGATCGACGCCAGCTCCTGAATCCGGCTCCGTCGCCGCAACCTGCCAGCACCGCATCGAAGCACCGTCTCGCCCTGCAACGCACGGCCCTGGTCTCACCGACTCCGTCTCGACTACGTCAACGAGCCGCTGCCTGCACCGCATCGAGGGACAACGCGTCCTGCAACGCTTCCATTTTTGCATCGCGACCGCGACGAACAGCCATCCGGCTCGCACGCCCGTGCCTGCCGCTTCAAGTAAAAGGTACTGTGACCGAGTCTGTCTACGCTGTGTTGGCCCGTCTCGACGCGGTCAGCTGGATTTGTTAGACTCTGTTTGTTCTCGACATCGCCGTAGCCGGAGGAGGCTACAGACTCGCACAGAACCTTGAATTAAGCCTTTTTGATCAGAACTAAGCATTCTTAACAGTATTGTGGATTATTTTTGTCGTTTATGGTCTTGTGATAAATCTATATAAAGTATACCTATTTTTATAAATATATAACCTGTGTGGTGTCCATTTGTAGTGTTGTCACTTGATTACTGTATGTGTTCACAAATGCTTTACACACTGCCTCTGAACTAAGCCTGTCTGCTCGTGCCAAGCTACCAAGAGGGTGAGCAGGGGTTATTTCGGGAGTGTACCTACTTTCCCTGACTAGACGCAAGGGTCCCTATTTGGACAAAGGTACCTACCTCTGCCAACTAGAGACCCCCAAATCTAACAACGATCCATCTAACCTTCAAAATAACACTGAGTTGCATGTTTGTAGTGGGACAACCTGTCACTCTGCAGCCCAAGGGCTACCCCTATCTCCTGCCATCATCATTAACAACCATGGGGGCATTGAAGCAAACCCAAATGAAGGGCATGCGGCGGCGGCAGTTATTATCCCCAGCAAGCACACAGTAACATCAAAAGCAACCATGCAAGGGAGCTCATTTCTGGTTGAGTCGGGTGGTTTAGGGAAAGGGATAGGTTCTAAAAGGAAATCCCAATCAACGGGGGGTAAAGCTAAAAGATCAAAACCTAATCTGCTCCCCAAAGCTCTAACCACCACGCCAACATTGTCCAAGTCAGACTTGATGGGCGCTCTGGAATCGTTCCAGGTAACGATGAAGAACATGTTGGACTCCAAGTTGGATCCGATAATCCATTGGCTGGCATTGATTGAAAAGAGTTTAGCCGATCTTAAATGCCTCGCCTCACCTGCATCAACTGGAGGGCTAGTCGTCCAACCAGGTCAATGTACCCTGTCGGACCCCCCTAACATGGTCAGCTTGCCTAAAAACACCAGGGGTCAGCCACAGCTACAGGGGGACAACGAACTGTAAGTCATCCAGTGCCTATCCAGAGTGTAAATCACAACCCCAGGGGCAGTTTGACAATGCAGCCCCAGCTCCAAATAGAGAACCATCCAATAGGGGTGCGGCCCCAGGGGGGAGGGGAAGCCCATACCAAGCAACTACCAGTTATTCACTTGCCAGCAGAATCTACCCCCTATGTGGTGGTACTGGGGAACTTGCCAACTCTCCCACTGGGTACGAAGGAGGATTTTTTCCAGTTAAAGAACAAAGTCTTACACTGGTTATCGCACAACACACCCCTGGGAATAAGGGTGGAGAAAAATATCAACATGGTGCGAAGAGTAGGCTGGATTGGTAGTTCTCACAAATCATGCAAGGGGGATTGTGTTATTGTAAATTTCAACAGGCTTCATATAGCAGAAAGGATCTTGTTCTCAGATCCACATCTTGCCTCTTTTTGGTCCAAGTCGACTATCGTGGCCTTACCACTTGTTTTTTTTTATAAACCAGATCAACTAGGGTGTAACCATATGAGCCTTGCCAACACGGTCCCATTTGATGGCCCGCTGCAGAGGACCCCATCTATTAGGAATGTTCATTCGCACTTGCCTTCATCTTCAGCTCATCATGATCAGATGCCTAGGCGCCGGCAGGATTTTGGTTCATTGCCTTTGGAACTGTCTAACAGATTTACTTCCCTGACTACAATGGATGCTTGTGACTGACTTGGTAGTTCCCTAACGTCTCACTCAGTGAATCCTATAGCCCAGCAGGACTCTCTAGGGCAAAGCAATGGGTGTTTGCATGTGCTTGATAATAATGTTATATCCTGGAACGTTGCAGGTCTGGCCAACAAGTTTTCGGACCCATTGTGGATTGCATTTGTTAAACAATTTCTTTTGATTTGTGTCTCAGGAAACATGGTTGGCTGATTGCAGTTTATTTTTGGAGGGTTACAAGTCCTACTTTGTCCCGGCCTCCCCCTCCACGGCTGGAAGACCAAAGGGTGGTCTTGTTATATATATTTCCGTAGCTGTGGATTGCCAGATACAGGTTTTGCCTCCACCAAGCCCATGCATACAACCTCTGGTTTTAAGAAAGGGATCTAATAAACTGGGTCTTATTAATTTTTATAATTCTGTATCAAGCCTTAATGGTGGGTTTAATGTCACCCGGTTGGGTTCTTTCATAAGGCAACAGTGTACAGCTGAATCTCAAAATTTCATGATTTCAGGGGACTTTAATATACATCCATGTGGAGACCCCAGGGCTAAAAGACTGACCGATTTAGGTTGCCCTCGTGTGAAGGGGATTCATTCTGAACACTCAGCCCAGGGGGATGCCCTGAACAATCTTCTGCACGAATTTGACCTAATGTCCCTTATGTCACTAATTGATCCTTGTAGCAAGGCAGCCGTCCCTTCCTTTAAAGGGAGAGGTGGTGGCACAATTATTGACTTCATATTCATTTCATCGCTCTTACAATACTCTTTTCGTGGTTTTACCATACAAGAATGTGCCTATAGTGACCACAACCCGTTGTGTGTCGAACTTTGTGGACCTTTATTGACATGCAAAAGGGGTTAATGAGACCATTAGACGGTAGAAGAAGGCTAAAGTGGATACAGATTTCACCAGATGCTTTTTATAAAACGGTCACAGAATCATGCGCCAGCGAATTAGCTATGTGTACCTCGCTGCACACATCCCCGGTGGAGGTTATTAGCACCTTTAACACTATTTCTGTTAGAGTAAGTGACCTTTTAAGTGTCCCGGCCCACAGAACAGCATCCCCGACCCCTAGATGGTTTGATCATTCCTGCTCGCTGGCGGCAAGAAAGCTGCGGGAAGCTCTTGATAGGAGCACAAGAAACCAGACCCTGGTTAGAGCATGCCATAAAGATTACAAGTTGAAACTGGCTAAACGCAAGTCTGCTCTGAAGGAGGAAGCATGGAAAGAGTTGACAGAGGCTAGTACCCTGAGAAATAGCTCGAGGTTTTGGAGCATTATTAATAGCCCCTTCTTAGAGCATGTTGAAGGCCGTGCTATAGGCGCACATATTACTGAGGACGAGTGGGTGCTCCATTTTAAAACAATGTTTGAGAGCCCGCCCGAGTTGAACTGTCAGTCGGGTCGAGAGGAAGTTACCCCTGCATTGACCTTTGGGTTGGGGGAGGTCGAGGGGGGTATTGCTGGGCTGACCAGTAATAATGCCCCGGGACCTGATGGCATCCCACCGGATCTTTTTAAATCTGACCCCACCTTTTGGGCCCTGGTACTTGTTGCCGTAATTAATGCGGCGACAAGGACTGGATGCCCTGAGTCCTGGGCTACCTCGACCATCGTGCCAGTTTTCAAAAAGGGTGACCATGACAGCACACACTGTTGCAGACCGATTTCGTTACTGGATTCGGTGGTGAAGGTGGTGGGCCGTGTGCTTTTAGATAGGTTGACTAGCTGGGCAGAGGAACATGATATATTATCAAACGTACAGTATGGGTACCGCCCAGGCCGGTCCACGGTGGCCCAGTGCCTCAACCTTACTATGATTCTCAGTAAATACACGGTAGCACGTTCTGGCACCATTTATTTAGCTTTCATGGACTTATCCTCCGCGTTCGACCGCGTGAATAGGACCAAACTGTGGCAGTCCATGAAAGCTATTGGGGTAGACAGCAACATCGTCCATTTTCTAGAAGACCTCCACTGTGCAACTAAGGCCAACGTTGGATTCGCTCAGGACCTACGTGTGTCACGTAACTTTGACATCAAAAGAGGTGTACGCCAAGGGTGTATTTTGGCCCCTTTTTTGTTCAATCTTTATATTAATTACCTAGATAAAGCCCTTTTATCAACAGGGGTTGATTATCCGCACGTAGGCCGACGTGGTCTCCCTGTACTACTCTACGCGGATGACTCAGTCCTTATATCTAGGACCGCTAGGGGGCTACAAACCCTACTTGATGCTTTTTCCGCCTTTGTCAGATCGGGATTTATCCATAAATGACTCAAAATCCTATGTTATGCAAGTGGGGACACGCCCCAAAAAATAGTTCAAATTTAGGGTAGGTTTGGCCAAGGTACCCCGCACAGACGTTTTTTCTTACCTGGGGGTCGTATTGGATGACAATGTAAAATGGGGCCCTTCTTAAACAAAGAAAGAAGGGGGACCTGGTGCGGGTGAATGCAGCGATTTTCAACTTCGTGTCTAAACTGGGAAATGGACCTATCGCAGCGCTGCTGAAGATCTACCAAGCGAAGAATGTAGCGGCAGCTTCCTATGGAAGCGAATTATGGGGGCACGTCACCACAGATGATCTTCAGGTAGCCGAGAATAGCTTCCTCAAGCGATTATTGGGCGTTCCTCGTGGCTTATCTAACATGGTGGTACACGAAGAACTAGGGGTGCCTTATTTAAGTGATATCCTGGCACTCCGTCCTCTAACGTTTTGGTTAAAAACTTGGCTGAGTGAGGGATTAACATTGACCCAGTCGATTTTAAAAGAGTGTATGACCCTTGATCATGCGCTCAGGATACCATGGCTCAGATACATCAAGAGTAGCTTCAAAAGGCTAGGACGAGTTGAATTGTACACCAACCCTGAACTAATGATCAAAAAGGATGTTTGGATAACAAGGGAGTCCTTTGGCAATTTAAGAAAATTGGAGAGGGAAGAGCTGGAATTGCGGAAACCCAGTGTCCGTAAATTTCTAATGTTAAAGACAACATCATTAGCTGAGCCTTATCTTATGGGGTTTTTAACTATTTATGAACGTTTTTTACTGACCAGGTTTCGCCGTGATCTTTCACCTCCTGCTCGCCATACCTAGGGGGAGCAGTAGAGGGCAGTTGTTAGCACCCTGTGGCTGCGACGGAGAGTCTCCACAGTATTTGCTACACTTTGTATTTTGTAAATTTTATGAGGTTCCCCGGAAGTCTCTTATTTTGCCAATTTTAAAGAGGATGAATTTTAAGCAGGCTCGTCCAGCTCTCCTGTATCTACAACTGTTGAAGGATGAATGTATCTTTTTTGTCCTTGGTTATTTGAAATTTGTGGTGAAGTCAAGGGCCTGTCTTGACTAAATATTAATAAGGGCCAGGGTTTAAGATTATTTTTTTTAGATATATATATATATATATATATATACACACACACACACACACACACACACACACACACATACACACACACACACACACACACACACACACACACACACACACACACACACACACACACACACACACACACACACACACACACACACACACACACACACACACACACACACACACACCCCCCTCCCCTATAAGCCGGGACGGGTTAACCTTGTTGGCGGGCTTTTAACTTGTGGGTTATGATTATTGGTATTCGAATTTTTGTACCTTATGTTATAGATCCTTCAGGATTAATCTGGAATGTATTTTAACTGTGATGAATTGTCGATTTTATGAAACTTTGAAGCATTGATAACTTTTATGGTTTTATATTTCTGAAACCGAATAAAGTTGAACTGGACTATTTAAAAGTAGATGTCAATGTCTTGGTAATGTTCTAACTTTAGTGCTTAGTGATTGATTGATTATACTCAAACGAGGAAGAAGGCTGCCACTCCTCCTCCTGCCACTGAAAGCACACGCTTCGGCACAGTTTTCATAGCAGTATCAAGGAAAGCATGGAGTTGCTGCTGCTGGTGTCCGGACTAAGCATGAAACAATACGCTTCTTCAGCAATGGTCATATACCCATAGATAACATCTTAGAGGATTGCTTGAGTTTGGATGGTGCTGCAGAAATTCCTTGGTTAAATTATATCTCACAGCAGCTTTCAGCTCTTGGGCAACCGGAGCTATTTAATAAACCCAGAAAGCTGCAACCCGAATCTGTGAAAATTTTAAAAACTCCATTTCTTCTAAGGAGGCAGTTAGATAGAGAAGCAAAGGAACTCATGAAACCCTCTTGTAGATATTTTATGATTTTAAGTCCTGGTATTTTAAGCCAACCGTTTTGGTCTTTTGTTAATAACCTGCATCATCGCTTTATTTTATCTAGATTTAGATTTAATTGTATCCACTGGCTCCAACTGTACCCAAAGGCTTTTCAAAGTTAGGTTCCTTGCAACCATGTGCATGTGATAACTTCTCTGAACAAGACCTATTGCACTTTATGTTCTTTTGTGGTTTTTATACTGAACTTCGAGCTAAATATATTCTACCACTTTTAAAAGATTGCCATTTTGCACAAGTTAGGCCAGCATTGACCTATCTACAAATGCTTTCTTCCCTCTTTGCTTGTTACGGGGTTGCACGTTTTTTATCAGGGGCAATTCGTAAAAGAAATAATATGGTGGGTTAACAATTATGACCCGGGTCGCTAGAATATGCCTTGTATTCTGAATTTATTTTAACTTTGTGTATTTTAATCTACAACGTAAGTGTTTTTATGTAAAATGTACTTTTATGGCCAGAACGTGGCCGAATAAAGTTTTAATTGATTGATTGATTGATTATACTCAAACGAGGAAGAAGGCTGCCAGTCCTCCTCCTGCCACTGAAAGCACACGCTTCGGCACGGTTTTCATAGCAGTATCAAGGAAAGCATGGAGTTGCTGCTGCTGGTGTCCGGACTAAGCATGAAACAATACGCTTCTTCAGCAATGGTCTTATACCCATAGATAACATTTCGTCGGTTCACTCAAGATAACCAATTATTACTGACCCCACCCCACCCCACAGTTGGAACCCCATACTGGAGTTTGTGTCCTGGTCAAGCCACCCAACTACCTTGGAAAGGATTGTGTATAAGGTCAAAGTGTGGAGACACCCCATTCTAGTTGTGTAAAGGTAAAAGGATACTGAGTTTTCTAATCTTGGGTGGAGAGAAAAGCTACTAAGGGGCCCTATATGTCTTGTAGATGCGTCCTAGAGTGCTGAAGGGACGAGCATATATCATCCATGTTGTTACAGAAAACTGCAACAAGTCCTGTAATTGAGGCAATGGGTCTTTGAGCCACACCATAGCCACATGGTGTTTTGCAATTAACAGTAGTATCGCATTTAAGCATCTGACCTGTTTTTGCACGTCAGCAATATCTCCTAGGTGGGCTGCAAACGGGCAGAAGTTAGTGATTTCAGTTATGGTCTGATTATTTCCCTCCCGAAGGTTTAGATTCTTGGGCAGTGCCAGTCTAAATTGATTAAATCTGGGTATTTGAATGAACATCTGTGACATGCAGGGTGATCGAATTGTCAAATCTTTTTTAAAGTTAAAAATGAAAAATTTAAGAGTTTGTTGTAAATTTAAGGAGACCTCTTTAGTTTGTTTGCAGCAGAACTTCCTGCAGTCTTCTCTAAATCACCAATCTAGATCTTTTTCCTACCCTTTGTCGGCAGGATGATTTCCAGGAGTGCCTACGGATAGAAACTGTATTATTTCAATACCCATTCTATAGTACTGGTTGTACTTATAGTGATGTATTGGTGATCGATTGAAATTGTAGTGTAAGAAAGCAGCTGACCTTGAATAAATGCTCCATCTGGGTCAGTGCCTTGTCCACTTGCATTGACTTAAGACTTTGCACCCATTAAAGGGAGACCTGGGTTGTCAAAAGTAACAGCATAGGTGAGCATTGGCCAGACCACCTGTTAGCTTCCCACTATGCTGTATACTTAACTAAAACATCAACATACGAAATGTTGATGTTCTAATACATTTTCATCCACCAGTTCTAGATTTCACTAATAACACTATTGCAGAACCCATAGAAAGCATCAGCGCTGTGGTCTTGTTAGATATGTACTTGTGCAAACCCCACCAGCATCAAGAATCCTACGAATGGCAACATATTGCTCACCACTAGTAATAAACACAGCCTAGAATGCCTTCAACCACAGAGCACACTTGAGACAAACTATATACGTCTCAACACCACAACATAACACTCTAAAAGTACCATCATTATACTCTCATACAGTAATAAGGGACCTATAGATGGCAGTTTTTTTTTTCTAACAGCCAGTAAGCTTGACCAAAATGCTTCTACCCATACAACACAAATTATGACACCCACCATAAACCAGCTGACGCAATGTACCACATGAACTAACACTACCCATATGCAACCAACATAGTAGCCCAAGTCATACAGATGAGAAAATGACACACTTCAGTACCACTAAAGTCAAAAATAAACTTTGTATCAAATGCTATATAAACAACTGCACATTTATGAAATATAAATTGTTATTCTTGCATATCTAAGCAACAATGAAAAGCCCTTGAGTTCTTCGAATGCAAACTTAGCAAAATCTGCAGACCTATTTTTAGTATCCCAGGTGCAAATTATTACTCTCCCTCTTTCATCAACTACATTTCACAGTTCCCTTTTCTCAGAAATTGTTCCTGTCCCCCCTAAGCGCACCATAGTTAACCCCAGTAGGGGACTGTACAGTAAAATTCCGAGTAGAGGATCGCAAAATGTCGGCTGCCTCTGCATCCACTTCCAGCATTTCAAGGTGGTAACATTTCATTAGTATGCTGTCCTTCCTCCTTCTCTCATGACTTCATAGAGAAAGTAGCCATTTATATACTGTGTTTGGAGTTTACCTACTGCTGCATTTGCACTTTTTGGAAGCCAGTGGTGGTTCAGGGGTATTGCATTTGTATAAAAATTACACGAGATGTGGGTCTTGTGATGTTTGTCATTTGACTGCAAATACCAAAACCATAGACATTGGGCTCCCCCATCCGTGGGAACAAAGAAAACACACAAATTGTAACTCCATGTATGTTATCTACTTGATTAAATGTGCATGTGAGCTTATTTACATAGGGATGACCACAAGGAAGGTAAAGGTTAGAATAATGGAACATAGGTCTACCTTTAGATGCCAGAGGTCTGTGAGTCGACTTACTACACACTTCAAAGAAAAAAATCACTCGGCTGATGATTTTTTCTGGACTGTTATAGACAAGCCCTTTATTGACAGGACGCAGAATAAACCAGAGAGAGTGCTTCTCATGAGGGAACAACAATGGGTTTACAGGCTACGTAGTCATGTGAGTGGCTTGAACGATGATATTCCCTGGAACAGCTTAAACTTATAGTATCCATTGAATATTTTTCCTTGCTATACCGCCCTGTCTGTAATGTTGAGCTTTTACCCTTTCCTCTGACTTCTAACAACGTTCCACGGCTGTATCTATGTGCTGCTTGCTACTTCCAACTGGACTGTGAGGGTGACTTTTTAGTCGTTGTACGCACCCTGCGCTAACACGTATAAGCAGTGGACGTTTTCCCTCTTTGCCCATACTATGACGATTGGAAGGCCCATGTAACATTTTACACGCTGTTGGGAATGTGTTGAAATGACATGCTGAAGAGACGTTTATCAGCTCACTGAGATGTAGAGAGTGGGGATGAGTCGGTTATGTTTGGAGGGTTTTATTACATGTATTATGTTTTAGAATGCCCCCTCCTTTTGAACTTGGTAAAGTCTATTGACTTTTCGAGGCAGCTCACGAGAGTACATCAACCTCCCGCATGGCTGTACTGCTTTCCTCTTAGTTTTGGCCTCACATCCTTTCTCCTTGTCCTAATAGCGTCTTTTGGCTATGTTTATCCGTCACTTGCCAACTCCAACATGGCCGAAAGGGTGACGTTTTAGCAGTTGTACGCACTCCGCGTTGCCGCGAGTGCGTGATGGACGTCTTCCCTTCACCGCCTATGTAATGACGCTTAGAACGCCCTTGTAACACTCTACACGGTGTTGGGAGCGGGTACAGATGGCGGATACTAGCTCACCTTGACGAAGTAAGTGGGATTGAGCATTTTAGTGTTCTGGGGCTTCTGATCCATTGCGACTTTTGAAACTAATGGGACTCGAAACTTTTGTCCCGGAGGGCTTGTGTATTTTGACTGGTGATCTCCGTTATCACGCACAAGTTGTTTCCCTACTTTTTCCTATGTGTGTTTCGTGTTTTTAGTTTACCTGCATTATCAGAACCCCTTCCTCTTTTTGTGTGTTCCCTTGTCGTAATATAGAGTGTGACTACAGGGAGCTACTTGCACCCCCCCCCCGCCAGTTCGAGTTCAACTGTATAATAAACTCGGTAAGACCCGTGCTATGGATCTGGTTGTTTGGCATTCTCTATCGTAGGAAATCTATATCTCTGTCTCTAGTTTAGATATAGTTATGGGGAGTTTATCGCGTTGGATTTAGACGCTTTATTACATCTCCACCTTGTTTACTTTTTTAACATGTGGTAATATTAATCTACCAGGGCACAACCACCGAGTATTCTATAGGGGCAGTGCTACTCGCTCTGGGCAGATTTGGCCAGACGTATTAAGGATCATGATACATTCACGTGGTGTTGGGGCTTTTTAGACCATCTAGGGATCTCGTATAGGTGTGTCTCCTAGGGGGGCCACCACTCACACTGATGGTTTGGACTATGAGGTGGGGCACAGCACTTTTGCACACTGTACTTTATTTTTCTTTGTATGTGTTTGTTTGATTTTATCTTTTACAGGTTCCTTATTGAGAGCAAGGGGCTCTATTCCCTGTACCAGAGTGCGCACAAAAATAAGGTGCCGTTTTCTTTCCCTTACCCCTGGATCTTTAAAGGAGTTAGGGTTTTTATCCTTGTTGGGATTGTTCAGGTGAAAGTCCTGAAGAAAGCCGAGGTAGTATCTTTATTCGGCTGAAACATGTCGACATTTTAGCAGTGTGGGGGGGTAGGGCTCTCTTTACCAGTAGCCATTACCACCACCCATTGGTCCGATAGGGCCAGTTTTTGTGTCTGGACAGTGTACCCACCATTAAAGTTTGTGTAGGGATACACTGTTACCAGCTTTTTAAATTTTTCTCTGCCACATTTTTTCACCTTCTAAATCCCACACAATTTGTTCACGTTTATGTTGTGTGTTTGTTTGTTTCCCCCTCCCTATTGCTCCACCTCCAGCGTTGGCTAGCGCGGAGGTGTGTTTAGCAGGCCCTATGATGAAGCATGACACAGCTTGCTGTGTGTGAGGGCAATTTTACACACATTGCTTGTGCCCTTCTTTATACCTTCTTACCCCCCTACCTTTTACCCTTCACGATTCATGATCCTATTAATCCCTGGTCCATGTTGTGTGGATGTATTGCATTTGTGCCATCTTGGTGGTTGGGGTTGCTCTATTCACCCGGGCCCTCCCCTCTCCCACCTACTCCTCTACAAAGGACGGAGCGCTGAAACTTTTCAGACACTCAACCCCAGTCACAGATCTGGGTTGAATCCATCATTATTCTTTAGCTCACTTCGCCACCCCAGTTCAGACACCGCTATATGCAAATCAGTCTTGGCCCTGTGCCTCATGGGAACAGTCCAGCACTCCATCCATCATCTCCTTGTGTTTGCTTTGTTCGCCCTAAGTTGGCAGGGTATGCCCAGACGTGGGTCCTTTGCTCACTTTGCCACTGGATTCAAGCTAGCCTGGCTGATGAGGGCTGTTAGCCCGAAACCGGTCCCAGGATGCTTGTTTCCGGTCCAGAGAAGACATGGCTTGGCAGTTCGGGCTGGACTGTTCCCATGAGGCACAGGGTCAAGACTGATTTGCATATAGCTGTGTCTGAACTGTGGTGGCAAAGTAAGCTAAAGATTGATGACGGATTCAACCCAGATCTGTGACTGGGGGTGAGTGTCTGAAAAGGTTCAGTACTCCGTCCATCATCTCCTTGTGTTTGATAAAAAGGGACTACAACATGGTCAATCTCCTTGTGGCTTAATCATATTAAGATTGGATACAGACTGTCATGTAGTAGGCCCAAAAGCCGACACAGTGTGTGTTTGAGGGTTAGTATGATTTACTGTAATAAGTTTGGCTGACTGTCACTCTAAGGGTCTTGAAATGATCAGTGCTGCCTTCTTTAATAGGCACATACTCTCTGAATTTGATACTGGGCTTGACTTCACCTCAGAGAGCTACTGTGAAGGTACTGGCGAGCTACCAGTAGCTCCCGAGCTACTCGTTGGAGTCCCTTGCTCTAAACAAAACATAGAGCTAATTGGCTTTGTCTTCCTCGGACTCTAATTTATTGCCCCCAACCATTTAAACCAATCTTGTTAAGGCACATATCCCCTTTTCAGACTCAATCAAGGCTTTTCTTGATCAGGAGCTCACATTGATGGGTCATATTAAAAAAGAAGTGACTTATAGTCTTTTCTGGGGTGGAGTTGGGTGTCGAACACATCAATCAGTTGCTTGATGACTTGTTGATATAACCTTTCTCTCTTCAGAGTCAGAGCTCGGCTACTTTCATCATCTTTGTCTGTTTATTGAGCATTTGGAGTGGTAGATTAACAATTTAAGGGAATCCTAATTGGAACAGACTTGCCATTTAGTGATGGCCTTTTGGAGGAGGGTGAGGGCTTCTATCTTATCCTCTCTCCTCAGCATTTGAAATTGGATGTATTGTTTATGCAAAAGACCCTCGAGGTCTGGTCAGCTGCACTAGTGTCTGTGAACAATAACCAGGCATCTCAGGCTTTAGGTATTGGGGGTATTCAATCAGATTTTCATTTAATATACAAAAAAAGTATTGCTCGTCAGATATTAGAGCCTTGCTCCAAATTGTCCTGAAGCGGATAGTGCATTGGCTTAGTCCTCGGGTGCTGAATCTTGAAGTACTTGGCAGCCGAAGCAGACTTGCGTGTCACATAGACCAATGTTGTTTGTAAGACGGGGCCACTATTTCAGGAGGAGATTTGCTTCTTCTCTTTTTAGACACTGGCGATCAGGGTCTCAGACAATAAAGAATAACACTCTAAGTAATTTAAAAACTCTTCCAGTGAGGATTCTTAAAACAGTAATAATATGAGCTACTAAATCACCAAGCGTAATACCCAAAAGAAAACAAATTTGATGACAGCTGTCAAACTGTCATCTTCTCCTGGTAGTTAGTAAGCAGCGCCAAGTTTACTTTTCCCCAAGTGATTTGTGGAAGGGGGCCACATCAAGGATGTTTAATATTCTAGATTGAGAGTCTCTAAATGCCTTAAGGCTAGTTCGGCAGAACATTCGTAAAAATCCGCCTTAACTTAAAAGGATATTGGCCACTTTTTATGATGTGATAGCTCTCTCTTCTTTAAACATTAGCTAAGATTTGAAGACTTTATGAACCGTTTTTAGAGGGGAAGGATCCTGAGTTTCCTTCAACTTCGATTTTGCAACATCAATGGGTTTTGAGCTTTGAAAGAAAAATATTGACCGTTTTGGTGATCCATTAGCTGTTATGCTTTTTCAGAAGTCCTGGCTACCAGTTTGCCCTTAAGTTGATAGCTTTGCTGTGGTGGTGAAACATGCTGCAGATTTAAATAGTTATCAACAACAGGGGCAGCCCTGAAAACCTGAACCAGGGGCAAACAATACTAGAATCCTAACAAGGGTTCAAGTTAACACAATACGTGCATCACATTTTAAACAAAAAATCAAAAAACCTAAAGAAAACATTATAATATGAAAAATATGGAAAATTATACCAATGAAGACACAGAAAAGGAAAGGGAAAAAAGTGAAAGCTCATGTTTAAATATGTACAATTCATAGAAAAAGTTTTAAATATGATAAATAATTCAATCTAAAAACATACAAGAGAAAAGGCGCTCAACACAATACACAAACAAAGACCTATAAACAGTGCAATGTGTAAACAGACAAGTGGCTGAGGAAAAAAGGTTTACAAAAATCAGAAGTTCAGGACAGAACTGAAACAACACAAAGCAAACAATGCGTCCTCTTCAATTTCGGACACATATGTGCGTCAACGGCGTTTCGACCATAGTGAAACTAAATGGTCATCATCAGGACAACTGGTAATTATATGAGCGTCTGTACCAGTTTCAATCAAACATCTAAAAACAAAATTATATAAACATGGGTATCAGACATTCAAGGGTTATATTACAGCAAAAAATGAGAGACAAAATCCCTCTCTATTTAGAAAAAGGAGAGAAGAAATAAAAGATATTGCGCCTGGAAATGACTACCACCACCAAGAGGAAGGGGGAAAAGACCCTTAAACCATCTTCAGAACCTATATGTGTGAAAAGAATAGATTAATGTGCCAAAATGCCCCATAACTCCAAAACAAGGAGATGTAATGGTCGATTCACCTATTGTTAAAGTAGACACAACCGAAGGTGCAACGATCGTATGGAGTCCGCCCAGAAAATGACTCTGTAGAATGAAGCTATGAAACCAAAAAAGGAATGAACAACTATTAATGGCCCTATCCTCCTATGCAAAGGGACAGAGAAGGCAAGAGTGTCACATGCTATACTCACAGCAAGAGGAAATGCTGAATTATAATCGCAGGAGCTTATGCATAAATTCAAAGGCTCCAAGATTAGGTGAAATAATGGAACAGCCTATTCCTTCAAATAATTTTAAGACTTTAAGGCTTTGTCACCTGTTGTGAGTGAGTCACAAGCTTTGCTAGATGAATTAGAGCAATGCCGAATGAAACATGTTTGTACTACTCTCCACGCTTTGATGTTGACGGAATACCTCAAAACAGATGTAATACCTGTAGGTTTGCAAGTACGTAATGTCCCCGTAATTTTCACCAATGACCCCAAATTTAGAAAAGGTTTTAGTCATATAGGGGTAACTTGCTCCCGCCATTGGCTAGTCCATGGCATCGATACAGCTTTGGAGCATAGCAAGAAAGAGCTGGAGATTATAGCTGATCTTGAAAGACGCCTGAGTGAGGGTAATATGGTTGCCGATGCCAAGGCTGCGCTTGAGAAAGTAAACAAAACCATCACTGAGTTTGAAAAAATCGAACGTACTAAAAAAACAAATAAAATACAAAAGAATATAGCCAATTTCGATCAAGTAAAGGCTCATCCTTATCTCTTGGACGATTTCTATTCCCAACCAAAACAACAGTACTCTGAAAATTCCCAAACCTGGGGCCGTTTCAGGAGAAATACGGCCATTACTTTTTCTGAATGATCTGCCAGTTCGGCTGATGAATCTGATAGCATCCCTAACCTAGGCCAAGGCCCCTCGACTTCAGGATACAATCCTTTTTTAGAACAACGCGGTCGTGGGTGAGGCCGTGCAAAAACAAGACTCCCCCCCCCCCCTAACATTGAAACTTCCAGGCGGGAGAACGTCAAACCCGCCGGAAGTTCTATTAGTGGGGTCCACCACAATAAATGACACATGTGATTTGGAGCTCATTCCCTACTCTACTCCTGACACCATTCCCATTTTTAATCTGGCAGACTACACTTTGTCCTTAGCCGAAACTACCCTTTTGAGTAAGGGACTCCGCTTCGTGCCTACTGAAAAGACTTGTCTTTTTCACATCCAAATGAAACTCTTACAGTTTTTTCGGAAACTAAGTTTAAAAGCATTTTTTCTCGAAAGTGATAACAGTGTAGTCTTTAATCCGTCTGGATTGAGACCTCCCTCCGCTTTTAATCCACCTGCAAATAAGATGCCAATCGAATTGTTAGCCTTTGAGTCTATTGTTTTGAAGGAGGTTGCGGCTCTGGACAAAGGGTTTGAATATATTCCCTACAACATTTCTTTGACCGAACGACCGGCGCTTTGCGCTTTGAAGGTGAATCGTGAGGTTATTATAAAACCCGCGGATAAGGGCGGCGGAATAGTTGTCCAACCCATTGACCAATATAAGACCGAGATTAAATGACAACTTGACAATGTGAACCATTATACTCCCCTGAGATCAAATCTTCTTTCGGACATCCAAAAACTGATCAGAACTGTTACATCTAAGGCTAAATTAGATGGCTTTCTAAGCAACAAAGAGTATGAATTCCTAAACTCAATTTCCAAGGACCCCTGTCCTTTTTACACTTCCTAAGGTGCACAAGGATTTGAGTAATCCTCCTGGCCGACCCATCGTTTCTGGCTGTGGGTCGGTCCTGGAGCCACTCTGTAAGTACATTGACGTATTTTTTAAAAGATTTGGCTATCAGTACCAGAAGTTATGTGAGGGACAGTGGAGATATTATTTCTCAACTTGAACTGATGCAATTCAACCCCGAAATGTAACTTTTAGTGTGTTTGGACATCGAGTCCTTGTACACTAATATTCCGCAAATTGATGGCATTGAAGTAATCAGAAGAGCCCTTGACACAAGACCTGGTCCGGTTGTGGTTCCGACTGATTTCATTGTTGAATTGTTAACCATCTCCTTGACTCGTAATTATTTTCTGTTTGATGGACATAATTATTTGCAGATTAAGGGCACTTCAATGGGGGCTTCTTATGCCCCCAATTTTGCAATTCTATATGTTGATGATTTCGAACGCACCTTCATTTATGATTCTGATAACAACCCTTACTTTGATAACGTGCGCCATTGGCTGACGTTATATTGACAATATTTTTTTCGTTTGGACTGGTAATTCTTTGGACTTAAACTGGCTCAATTCAAGATCTCCTGATCTAAAATTTACATCTCACTGTAGCAATGAAGGAGTTGATTTTCTTGATTTAACCATTGTCCCATATGATGGAAAACTGGCAACCAAACTGTTTACAAAGCCAACTGCTCACAACACACTGTTGCAATACACTAGCCATCACCCTAGGGGCTTGAAGGATGGCCTCCCCTTTGGGCAGTTTCTGCGCATTCGTGGAAACTGTCACTTTAAGGAAGATTACTTTCGGGAAGCAGAGATCCTTGCGAAAAAATTGACACATCGTGGTTACCAAAGAAACTTATAAACAAATCTCTGAAGAGAGCGTGGTATAACCATCGCATATTTTTGCTCTCTCCGAAACCACCAAAGACAATGAATCGTATACCCTGTGTTACGACTTTTGGCACACAAAGCAACAAGATTTCCTCCGTCATTAAAAAGCACTGGCCCCTCATTGTATCGACGGGCATCACAAAGGAACCACCTTTATTTTTCTTTAAAAGAGGAAGAAACATAGGTGACCATTTAGGTGTGGCACTTGTGTGATGTGTGACTCCAGTCTCAATACAAAACAATTTATTCATGGTACCATCTGTTACGACCTTCGTGAACATACGAATTGTAATTCACAAAATGTGGTGTATGCCATCTGGTGCCCATGTGATCTCATTTATGTGGGACAAACCACCCAGCGAATAAAGGACCGTTTGGCCCAACACAAGAGCCTGATTCGATGCAAAATTGAACATGCCCCCCTAGTACTCCATTTTTTGGCAAATATCCATGCTCCTTCTGACCTGCGCTGGCAGGTCATTGAAGTGATAAAGAAACCACCCAGGGGTGGTAGCATTGCTGATATACTGAATGCCGTTGGATCCTCCGGTGTGATAGTATCAACAATGGTTTGAATACTCTGGAGGAATGCAATGCACTAGTATTTGTTTGAAAGTGTAGAGTTTTGAATCTAACAGTTATGCTGGTTATGGTCTGAGGGCTATATTTCTTTCATTGAATATTTCTGCATGTTCTGATTTTGGTGTAATACATGAAATGTCTGTTTCTCTCTTCGACTGTGAGGGCTATATTTCTTTTATTACCCATTTCTGTATGTTCAGATTTTGGTGTAATGCATGAAACGTTTGTATCTCACTTCGACTGTAAATGTAAATGCTTCGCATCTCCCTTTTTAGGTCTCGCCTACGCAGTGCGCATGCACTGCATAGGAGACCTTTAGCCGTCGTGCAGCTCTTTTTCCAAGCACATACTCGTGCTTGTGGCGGCATACGCCTTGCGGGAGTGCGCAGTGGCGCGCCACAAGCACGAGTATGTGCTTTGAAAAAGAGCAGACTGCTCTCTCCAGCGCGCGCACACCACTCGCGGGTGCACCCCTCCGCCTCTCTCTCCCGCTGCAGCGCGAGGCGCGCGCGCTTGTTTCATTTGGTTTTTACACTCGAATTTTGTCCACTCCAGTGGCGACCTTGGCGAACACCTGGCTCGAAATTTGGACAGGCCGCCAAGGCAGTCTAACTTCGTTGCCTTTCTTTTTCTGCTCTCACACTGTTCCCTTTTCTGTCTGCATTTGTCTTTTCTTCTTCCTTTCATCTCTCTTCCACCTTGATTTTCGGTTTTTGTTTCACTCTGTCCCTTCTCTTTGTCTCTGACCCTTTTGTCCTTGCCTTTTTCTGGTTTCTCCCTCTGACCCATTTATCGATATTCTAGCCGCTTATTTCTGTCTTTCCTTTCGTAACCCTTCCCTCTCGATCCACTTCTTTTTATTTTCTCTTGTGCTCTGCCCCGCGTTCACATTTCTCTCTTCTCCTCTTTCTCTCACCCTCCCTCTCTTCCCTTCTCTGCACCTCCATTCATTCCCCTACTCTTTATACTTTCTCACCTCTCTCGCACCTATTCTTACACTCTTTCTTTTCTAGCCCTCTCTTCCTCTCTCTCGTCGGAATGCGCCCCCCCCAACACTGCTCTCTCTGTCTTTTCCCTTACTTCCGTAATGTCTTATTTTCATGGATAATGGGATTTCAATGGCAGCCGAAGCAATACGGTTTCTCTTCATACTTTGGAGAAGTGTGCAATGAAGTATATCTTCCATCTCTGCTCTGGCAGCGCCACCTTCTGGCGACCTCCATTTGGCAGTCACTATAAAGGTTGCTGAATGTACAGTGTGGCCGTACTTCATGGATAGGACATAGTACCTCTCACAGTGAGAATTACATGGAGACATGCATGCTGTGGCGTCGGTATACAGGTTACACGTTCAAGTTGTCTGTCTCCTTTTGTATTTGGTGCTTCCAGCATTAATAAATACTTTAACTAAATTTGTGGATCGTCATACTTAACACTGTGGTCCTCTGGCAGCGACAAGTTTGAAGTTGCAATTGAAATTAATTTGCCGGAGAAATAATTTGGAAAGTCACTTTGGGGCAATAAATGTTTTAATTTTTATAGAGGTGGGTATATGGATGTCAGTCCCATCACTTTGAGCTTACTTACGACACGTCATGCAGAGTCCCACAGCGTACATACTAATTTTGTAATGTTGTGCCCCACGTTAGTTTATATAATGGCGTGTGGCAGCTGAAGATACGGTAGCCCCGCCCACCACGTATCATCATTGATCATATAATGGTGTGCTTCAATGTCAACACCCCTCCCCAAGTGTCATCAGTGGTCATATAATGGTGTGCTGAAATGTCAGCAACCCTCCCCAAGTGTCATCAGTGGTCATATAATGGTGTGCTGAAATGTCGGCACCCCTCCCCAAGTGCCATCAGTGGTCATACAATTATGTGCTGCAATGTCAACAACATCCCTCCCCAAGTGTCATCAGTGATCATATAACGGTGTACTGCACTGTCAACAACCCTCCCCAAGTGTCATCAGTGATATATCATAGTGTGCTGCAATGTCAGCAACAACCATATAATGCTAGATCACACTATGTCACAAGTGATCCTGCAGTGAACTGTTCAACAGTGATTATGTAATGCTGTGTCCCACATTGTATGAATACTTATATCATTCATTGAGGTGTTTTGCAAAGAGCTATGGGATAGTTAGATACAATAAGAAACAAATTGGACAAATAACAATGAAAATAGAGGAAAGGCAAAACAGTAGCAAAATTAAACAAGCATTGGCATAGCCAATAGGTCTCGCCTTTGGAACCTTATAAGTGTTTAGTCATGCAACAGTTGATGTTGTTGCACCAAGGATATTGTGCTGCATAACCAAATACTTATAAGGTCCCAAAAGCGAGACCTATTGGCTATGCCAGTGCTTGTTATACTGTAACTGCTCTGCATTAAGCATTACCCACTTCTGTATGACTTCCACAGGGCTCATTGCATGAGATGGTTGTAGCCCCCTTATGATGAAAATGCTTTCTATGTAAATGTACATGCTGTATATTAGACACAATGAAATATTGCGATGTTATGTGTATATATTATATTGAATTTATATTGATCGGAATTCACTTATATATACAACTGTATATGGTGTGACCTTGATACCATTCTTGGGTGGATATATACAGCATTGAGTTTCCCAAAAAAAGGTTTCTTCTTCATTTTCCTTATTCCTTTTTATTTATTTTTCTTCTCTTATTTTTTCTTTTTTGAAGTTCTGAAGGTTCCGGAATTACATGCGAGTTGGCTATCACTTTGGCGATTTATATAGATTATGCCGTAGCATGAATATACATCCATGTTGCATTCAATATGCAATTGAATCTTCGGTATTTAAAGTCCTATTTTACTAATAGTGAACTATGCACCCCATTATGTATAATTGCATACTTTAAGATGGCCGCCATTGTTTCCAGAGTGGCGTAAGTACTTTCTTATTGGGAAATATTCTCTAATGATATGCTCTTGCGCCGGTTTCTTGATCTGACGACAGAAAGTGATTCCCATAGAAGCAAGCAGTTCTATCCTTTGAGTTTGTTTAGTTTAGTAGTATCACTGACCCGTTTAAAGATGGCCGACACTGGCTTAGGGTGGTGTAAGTCCTTCTTTACTTCTGTATAAGCTGTACCGGAAGTGACCTCGTGCAGAGTGGTGTAAGTTCTTTCTTACCGAGAAATACTCTCTAATGATATGCTCTTGCGCCGTTATTTGATCTGACAACAGACAGTGATTTGTTCGCGTGGTAACCCATAGACACAAGTAGTTCTATCCATTGAGTTTGTTTAGTTTAGGAGTGTCATTGACCCGTTTAAAGATGGCCCACACTGTCCTAGGGCGGTGTAAGTCCTTCTTCACTTCTGTATAAGCTTGTCAGGAAGTGACCTCGCGCATGGGCGTGTTATTTAATCTCTCGGGTTCTGGGCTCGAATACCCTTACGGGAGTTATTTGTGTGGACAGCGTGCTACAGGTAAGACGCTTGGCGTTTTTTTTCCCCCCTTAATTCTTGGAATTATTGCTCCAAGCTCTGTTACTGAGACTTTGTAATAGGCATAGCCTGCCTTGGTTGCAAGGCTTTTTCTTCAGGATGAGATGCATATGAGCCTGTCTCCTTGCAGGGATCACGGCCTTGATTCCAACTACAGTATGGCATGATGGTACTGCGCTTTTCTGCTCTAAATTGCATGGGCGCATACACGGTGCATATAGTAATCACTAGTGTTTTTAGGGCCAGTTTTTAATAGTAATACAAGATCGATAGCTTGATTCCCCCTACTTTACGACAACATTTGATTGACATCGAACTGAGGCACTTACCTTGTGTTAGCTGTTGCTGTCTTAATTTTATCTGACATGGTTAGCATTTAATGAGCTTATCTCTAATTAATTTCTCATTCCTTGGGTTACAGCAGCATTGTTTGTATACTGTTTGGGAATCTATATTTATTAAGGTCTTTCACACTTTTATTTGAGAGGTGTAGCAAATTAAGCGCTTATCCTCTATCCATGTTTCATTCTTTTGATTACAGCTGTATTATTTGCACATTGAATATTGTTCAGCTTAAACTCAGGAATTTGACTTTTGACTTTTTCAATGTAGTTAAAAGCTTGAATATCATATTTAGTTCCATTTCAGAACACGTGGGGCTGGACTAAGTCAGTGACCCATATGTTGGTGCTAATTTATTAAAGGCGACTGACGGGTAACATCCTGAGACTTTGGATAACTTGCTGATTTTTCTAATTAATAAATAAATAAAATATATATATATATATATATATATATATATATATATATATATATATATATATATATATATATAGTTTTCCCCCTTCTTTTTTTAGTTTACTCATGAATAAACGCCTGTAATTATGTGATCTACTAGCACTGATGTTTAAGCCTTCTGCCAATTAATTTATAATTATAAGATGCTCAGTATTGGAATGGATTTTTGTATTGTATCATCTACACCTACAAGGCGTTATACTTATTTATCTAATTTCTTTCATCCTTTTCAGTCTTAAAATTATTTGAAGGAATAGGCTGTTCCATTATTTCACCTAATCTTGGAGCCTTTGAATTTATGCATATGATCCTGCGATTATAATTCAGCATTTCCTCTTGATGTGAGTATGGCATGTGACACTCTTGCCTTCTCTGTCCCTTTGCATAGGTGGATAGGGCCACTAATAGTTGTTCATTCCTTTTTTGGTTTCATAGCTTCATTCTACAGAGTCATTTTCTGGGCGGACTCCATACGATCGTTGCATCTTCGGTTGGGTCTACTTTAACAATAGGTGAATCGACCATTACATCTCCTTATTTTGGAGTTATGGGACATTTTGGCACATTAATCTATTCTTTTCACACATATAGTTTCTGAAGATGGTTTAAGGGTCTTTTCTCCCCTTCCTCTTGGTGGTGGTAGTCATTTCCAGGCGCAATATCTTTTGTTTCTTCTCTCCTTTTTCTAAATAGAGAGGGATTTTGTCTCATTTTTTGCTGGAATATAACCCTTGATTGTCTGATACCCATGTTTATATATTTTTGTTTTTAGATGTTTGATTTGAAACTGGTACGGACGCTCATACAATTACCGTTTGTCCTGATGATGACCATTTAGTTTCACTATGGTCGAAACGCCGTTGACGCACATCTGTGGCCGAAATTGAAGAGGACGCATTGTTTGCTTTTGTGTTTCAGTTTTGTCCTGAACTTCTGATTTTTGTAAACCTTCTTTCCTCAGCCACTTGTCTGTTTACACATTGCACTGTTTATAGGTCTTTGTTTGTGTATTGTGTTGAGCGCCTTTTGTCTTATATGTTTTAAGATTGAATTATTTATCATTGTTAATAAAACTTTTTCTATGAATTGTATATATTTAAACATGGGTTTTCTCTTTTTTCTCCTTTTTCTCTTTCCTTTTTCCTTTTCTGTGTCTTCATTGGTATAATTTTCCATATTATAATGTTTTCTTTAGGTTTTTGGATTGTTTGTTTAAAATTTGCACGTATTGTGTTAACTTGAACCGCAGATTTAAATAGGGGCAAGGCCGTCTGGCGGGCTGCTGTCTTTACCCTCAACAAAGTATTTAAAGTCCCTCTTAAATCTAACAGTGAATGTGGTTGGACTTGGGATGTAAGACTGAGTTGGAATAAGGGAACTATATTTTCTTATCTTTTATATTAATGCTTACATTTGCTCTGATTCTCCTTACGTGGCTTATCATGTTGGCTTATTGGATAAAGACTAAGTAAATTCAGATTCTCCTCTCCAGTCTTGATTGGTATTCTCGTGGATGATCTCAGTTTACAAATACACCCAGCTCATTTTGATGATGCTTTGTGCAATAAGCTTAAGGTTGGGATGGTTCCAAAGTCCAAATTCAATTAGTTTTTGTTGTCCAGTAATGTGTTTACCTTTATGTCTCTACTAGCTTGATATGTCTAAATATGTCTGCCCTAAACAGTGACTACTTCCAATTGACTATCCTCATAGTTTATTCTGTAGTCACCCTCAAGAAGGTACTCCCCCCACCCCCTTTCCCCTCATGCGAAGCTACACACATAGGCTCTGTTCTTTCGTAACTTCTGTTTCTTGATTTGTTGGCAGAAGTTCAAACCCGTGTCTTCCCTGGTATTCTTCAAATTTGTTTCTCTGATTATATGTTATGAACATATAGTGTATATTGTCGCAACCATTGCAACTTCTGTTCATTCAAGTAAAAGTCCTTCTTTCTGTTGTTTGGTCGGTAAACCCATCGGAAGGGGTGGTTCAATGAGAACTGTAAAATCTTGAAATCAGCTGTACTTTAAAATCATCGTGCCCGCAAACTCTCTGTTTCGAAACTCTTGAGGTCTATATGTAGAAGCACAGTGAAAGGAAAAAAAGATACTTTTTAAGGAGTAATTCGCAAAAAACGAACGAGCTATGTGTGGTTGGGAATGCCCAGTTCTTGTTTTTTTGGTGAGTTGGAGTGCAGGTTCCAGCACTGCCTCTTCAGAAATAATGTTGCCAGAAACATCTTGGGTTGCTTATCTGCCAGAAACATCTCGGGTTTGCTTATCTTTCATCTCTTAATAAGCAAAGCTCAGATTAGATTGTAAAGGTCTTGCCCCACAGCACTTCATCACTGATTATATTTACTTTTATGTATTCTCGTGTATTTATTGAAGTAATTGTGTCTATGAAACTAAAACTTGCTGTGGAGCCTGATAACGTGCCTGCAGAAATCTTGAGCCTGAATCCGTTTTAGTTAGTACATGTTCTGGTGCCATTCTTGCAGTGAATGAAAAATTTCCTAGCTTTCGTAACGGAAAGTTTCAATTCTATTAAGGACACGGAGGCGAGGATTAGGCTTATCTTTCCTCGTTTTATTTCAACAGCAGCCATTTTAGATAAACAAAAACAAACAACTAAGACTTCATATCCCATGAAGCTTCAGAAAAACAACATTCCAGAACATGGAGTCTCTATCCAATCAGACGTCTCCTGGCTCCATAACTGCCACTGAGTCCTGCAGCGCTTCCTCTTTCTTTCTGCGACAAAGCCGACTGTGGAAGATCCTTACTCCTGTTTCGATGCCTCTGAACCTATGGATAAAGAAGGAGTTGTAATCTTCTGCGTGCAAGGAAGCTATTTCATAAACCTTTAAATAGAGCCTTGAAAGCAGGAAAACGCTTTACTTGCATCATTACGTCCGTCTCACAACCCGGGTGGGTTCAGAAGCATTCTAAGGGTGGGCTAATCCTCGCCTCCATGTCCTTAATAGAATTGAAACTTTCTGTTACGAAAGCTAGGAAATTTTTCATTCTATTTCAGGACACAGGCGAGGATTAGGCTAGTTTAAAGCTTAGCCACCACCAGGGCCGCAGTGGAGGAGACTGGTTTAAAGTAAAACCTTTTAAAAGTGGAATCTGACAACCAGTCAGCTGCATTCAGAATGTCCTCCAAGCGGGCACCTAGCGAGAAAGCATTCGAGGCCATCGCGTCTCTGGCCGAGTGCGCGCCGAACACCTTTGTGTCAATGCCTGCCTCGAGCATCACCCAGCGCACCCATCTTGCGATGGTCGGGGAAGAGACTGCTCTAAAGGGTTTCCTTAGAGCAATGAGCAGTTGGCGCTCCCCATGCGGGCAAAGCTCTTACGTCATGCTTTCGTAAGCCTTTATACATCTTACCACACAGAGCTTTGGAACTTCTGGGAAGGCTGGGTAGGAAATGACCTGTGAATCACACTTGGTCCTCCGTGATGCATGAAAGGTAATCCCATCCGGAGTAAAGGACCTCCCCGAAATATCCAGGTCCCTGACGTCGGAGACTCTTCGGCAAGACACCAGACACAACAACATGGCCAGCTTGGCCGACAACTGTTTACGCGACAGGTATTTGTTACTAGGCCAAGTGGAAAACAGATTCAGGACCTTATTAACATCCCAGAGGATCGAGTACCTCGGTTCCTTAGGAAGGGAAAGGCGGATGCCGCGCAGTAGTTTCGTCACCAATGGGTGCTCCCCCACCGGATGGCCAGCAACAGAAACATGGCCAGCTGAGATGGCGGAACAGAAGGTATTGACCGTCGTCCTGTAGGCTAAACCCTCCGAAGCCAGTTGGGCCAGAAAATTCAGGATGTGGACAACGTCTGCCCCCACGGGATCCAGACTCCATCGCAAGCACCAACCCATCCATCGAGACCAGGCCGACCTATACCGTTTAACGGTGCCGTCCGACCAGGCCTTTGAGAGGAGATCTGCAGCCTCTCTCAAAATTCCCGGGACCGTCCATCTATCCCGGTAATCCGCCATGCCATGAGCGGGAGGGAGTCGCTCTAGATCAGAGGGTGAGGACTGCCCGCAGGATCGCTCAGGAGATGAGGGAGCTGGTGTAGACTGATTGGAGAATCCCAAGAAAGTTCCATCAGAACTGGAAACCACGCTTGGGCTCTCCAAACCGGGGTGATCACTACCAGCTCTGCTTGCTGACGCTGGACATGCGCGGTGAGCCTCATGATCATGGCAAAGGGGGGAAAGGCGTAGCCCCGTTCCGACCCCCAATTCTGAAGGAACGCATCCGTGGCCGCCGCTCCCGGGTGCGGTCTCCAGCTGAAGTACCGGGGAAGCTGATGGTCCAGTCGTGATACAAAAAGGTCGATCGAGAACGGTCCCCACCAGTCCTGTAGGGCCTGAAAAATCTGAGGAAAAAGCTTCCATAGGCTCGAATCCCGGAGATGGCGTAACTGCCAGTCCGCTACCTGGTTGGACACTCCCGGAAGATGCTCCGCTGTCCGTGAGATCTGGTGCGACAGACAGTACTCCCAGAACTCCTTGGCTAGGTCCGCCAGGGCTTTGGAGCGAGTCCCGCCCAGGTGATTAATGTAACGGACTGCCGCTACATTGTCCATTTTCAGGAGGGCGCAGGATTGAGCCCTGTCCTTGGTCCAGCAACGGACTGCGAAGGACCCCGCCATCAACTCCAGGCAATTGATGTGCAATGCTCGCTCCTCGGCGGACCACCCTCCGCCAGTGGTGAGCTCTCCACATCGTGCCCCCCCCAACCGGAACCGCTGGTGTCTGACTCGATCACCAGGTCCGGAAGGGCTCCGAAGATGGCTCGACCGTTCCACGCCTCCATGTGAGAGAGCCACCAATTTAGCTCCTCTTTCGCCTCCTTGGAAAGAGGGACCTGTTGGGCGTATGTCAAGCCCCTGCGTAAGTGAGACGCTTTGAGTCTCTGAAGGGCCCGAAAATGCAGAGGACCCGGAAAAATGGCCTGGATGGAGGTTTAGAGCAACCCCACTACCCTGGCAATGCTGCGCAGAGATGTCTGGGGTCTCTGTAGGATCTGCCGGATCTCGTGGCGGATCTTCGCCATTTTCCTGGACGGGAGGCTCAAGGTCGCCTCCACAGAATTTATCACAAACCCCAGGAACGTGATCGATTGCGTGGGAAGAAGGCAAGACTTTGCCTGATTGAAGGAAACCCAAAGATTGGAGGAGGTCTATTGCCGATCGCAACTGCTGGGATAGAATCTGGGGACATTGGGCCATGAAAAGCATATCGTCTAGCTATATGATCATCCTGACCCCTTGCGACCTCAATCTTTCCACCACCGGGTGCAGGATCTTGGTGAAGCACCACGGTGCGGATGACAGGCCAAAGGGTAGAGAGGTGAACTCGAAAGTTTGGCCTTGCCACTGGAACTGGAGGAAACGACAGTGAGGCGGAAAAATAGGTACCGTCAGGTAAGCATCTTTGAGGTCCAAGCGGACCATCCAATCGTTGGGGCGCAGCAGGTCGCGGAGTAGGTGGATGCCCTCCATCTTGAAATGGTGGTACACCAACCACTCGTTGAAATCTCTGAGATTTATGACAGGCCGCTGACCTCCGTCCTGTTTCTGAACCAGGAACAGATTGCTCAGAAAACCCCTGGGGTGAGGGGAAGAACGGCGGATCGCTAGTTTGTCCAGGAGGTCCTGGATTTCCTGCTGAAGCAAAGCGGCCTCCTTGCCGGAGAAACGAATCGGAACCGAGGGAGAGGCCTGGACCGGGGAACAATAGAACTCCACATGGAAACCTTGTGCCGACTGTAACACCCAGGCGTCTGTCGTAAGTGAACGCCAATTGTCTAGAAACAGTGCCAGCCTGCCCCCCAAAGCTCGACAAGAGATCAGACCAAAACTTATCGTGGGCTGGGGGGGCTCCGCCACCCTGGGCTCCGTCGCGCTGGCCTCTGCGCCGGGAGCGGTCTCTGATGGGGTAGAAG
Source organism: Calotriton arnoldi (assembly GCA_963921515.1). NCBI lineage: Eukaryota > Metazoa > Chordata > Amphibia > Caudata > Salamandridae > Calotriton > Calotriton arnoldi. Next base: position 3,106,802 of record CAWUFW010000001.1, on the reverse strand, counting down.
CCTCCGAAACGGGAGGAGTCCTGCCACTGTCCTCTTTGAGACTGTTGTCCTCTGCCGGATGCTGTCTGTGATGAGTGGCCAGCTGAGCGCCCCCTACCACGGCCCGCCCCGCCGAAAAAACGGGCGTTAAAAATACGCTTAACCTTGGACTGGGCCTTGTCCAGCGAGTTGAATGTGGAAACAAACTTGCTGAGCTCCTCCACAAAAGGGTCTCCAAAGAGGCCCCCTTGGGCCACCTGACCCGCTTCGGAAGTGGCTAACTCGCCCAGCTTTTGGTGCAGTTTGATAAGTAGCGATCTGCGCCTCTCGGTGGAAATGGCGCAGTTCGTGTTACCGAGAAAAATAATGGCTCGCTGAGCCCAACTGGACAAGACTTCCGGGGGAATAAGGGCTCCCGACGCCTTGGCTTCTTCAGCCATGTCAAATATTTAAACCAACGGACCTGTGACATCCAGGAGCTTGTCCTGGCATGCTCGCCAGGACCTGTCAATGCCCTTTTTGGGGTCCTTGATATACTTCGTCAGGAATGTCGCCATCCTGGCGTCTATTTCAGGAGTAAGGGCTACCTTACCTTTGAGAGAAGGCCGAGGACACTCCGCCCGGAGGAGGGAGCGTACCTCCTGGTCCAGGGGCTTCCGTAGCCGACTCGCCACGTATTTGGCAGCTTTCTCACAAGGGACCCATTCAGATGATCTGGGATGGAGGAGATCCTCTGGGTCCAAGAGATCCGATTGAGGATCCGCGACTGCCTCAGAGGCCTGCTGGGGAACCTGCGCCAGGGAAGGGGATGGGCGCCAAGACCGGCTATGGTCGGACTCTCCGTCCGAACCACCCTGGGAGTCGTCTGAGGGCTGTGGCGACGCCACTGCTACCCGCCCCCCCCGTGGGAGGGACCTCCTGAGGGGCCGAGACCAAAGGTGTGGTCGGCGACTTGGTATCCAAGAGCGCCTGCTTTAGCCTGGCAAACGCATCCAAATCCACCCCATCTGGATGTGGGCGTTTGCGCGGTTTCTCAGAGGGTGGAGCGGTGGCCTGCTCTGGGGGTCGAGGGTCCGTGGGCCCTGGAAACTCTTCCCTCGCGTTGAGGGGTTGCAGGCCCATTAATTTCCTCTCCAGAGGGGCCACCGCCTCTGAGACGCCCTGACAATGGAGGCGTCAACCGCATCACAAAAGTCATCTTTGATCGGGGAAATACTGCGCCTCCTCACCCTCCTCATAGTAGTCGTCAAATTCTTCCATGACCACCGCGGTCCTGAAGAACTGGAGGATAAGAGGTGAGTATCAGGTAAGTAAAGGTGGCCACCCACCAGGTCAGAGGGCTAAATATAACGGGTGGGAGCACCCGGGTCAATGTTCCCTTACTAGGGAGTGTGCATTGTTAGTAGGGGTGAGAATGGGGCTGGGGTCACCCCCCCCCCCCGAGTCACAGCCAGCAATAAGGGAGAGAATGGGGCTGGGGGCACTCGCTGAGTTACAAGCAGCAGCCCACTAGGGCTGACATGAGACACAGACAGTGCCAAACGCCCTTATGGTCACACGGGTGGGCTGAGGGTAATGCCTGGGATAAACGGTACTGGCAGGCTCTAAAAAAACCTGCTGCTCTTACCCCCCCACGGGGTGTTCAAATTTCAGGCGAGCCGGAGGCCTAACGGACGCGGAGGGAGGCTCTCGGCGAAAGCCAGAAACTGACGCGACCTCCGTCTGTGCCCGTCAAACCAATAGCGCCGAACAGACGAAAGGAGGCGAGCACCCTCTGGCGGCCGGCGGACCGCCGCGCCCTCACAGGGCAACAAAATTGACAAACGCGGCCGCGTAGGAGCAGAAAATCGTTGCCGCGGAAGAAGCTGAGGCTTCTAATCAAACAAGTACAAGCATACCATCACAAAACAAATACCAGCAAACAAAAGATGCCAAATACAACGTCCATCGAACAATCTCCAAAGCCCTGAGGAAGTGAGGCACTTAACTGACACCGAGGCTGCAGCAGCGAAGAAAGAGGAAGCGCTGCAGGACTCGGTGACAGTTATGGAGCCAGGAGACGTCTGATTGGATAGAGACTCCATGTTTTGGAATGTTGGTTTTTCTGAAGCTTCATGGGATATGAAGTCTTTCTTGTTTGTTTTTGTTTATCTAAAATGGCTGCTGTTGAAATAAAACGAGGAAAGATAAGCCTAATCCTCGCCTCCGTGTCCTGCCATAGAATTGTAGCATCAGAACAAATGCCAGACTTACGGAGAGGCAGAACTTCCAAACTAATCTTTACAAGGGGTGATTGCTCGTATCTGAGAAGTTTAGGCTAAATTCTCTTTTGGAAATCACAACCAAAGTCTTCTCAGAAGTCATATTTTAAAAGTTTTTTTTGGCATAGTCTGTGAATAAAGATATTGTTCTCTGGTACCGGGGTGGGTTTTGTCCAATTAAATTTTTTTTTTTTTAACAAATTTTGTATTGATTTTCTATTGTACCAAATGGGCGAAGCCCAGCAGGGATAATACATACATTGTGCACGTGAAAAAGTACGTAGACAAAACCCGTATGGTCTGCAGAACAAAAGACCAAACACATTTTAAACAGCACCAAACACCCTTATAAAGCATTACACATACAATATATATCAATTTACATCCACAGAAATACAGGATCAGTGCACTACGCAGGTGAGTTGCTAACCACCAATTGTTCAATGGGGTCATGGGAGGCAGACTGTGACATTGGGGGCAGATCTATACCTCTGTACACGGCCCAGCGGGCCCAATACTTCCCGTGCTTCTGTGGGCACCCTCTCGCCCGAAACACCACAATTTCGGCCGTCATGCATCTGTCCAGAGCTTTTTTCCATTTAGTCACACTGGGCGGGGAGGAGTCTTTCCAGTGCTACGCTATGTCTCTTTTGGCTAAAGTGAGGCCCAGAAACAAAAGGTGCTGTTTATAGCGATTTCCCCCCCCAATGTCATCTGTGCCATGTAGAAGCATCAGTATGGGGTCAAGCGGAATAGCCCACGCCAGGACCTGGCCCAGGCAAGACACCACGCTGGTCCAGAACGGCTGGATCGCCACACAGCTCCACACCGTATGCAAAAAGGAGCCATCCTCAGAGCAGCAGCGAAGGCACATACGGGACTGATTTGCGCCCATTTTCCACAACCGATGGCGAGTGTAGTACACTCGGTGGAGGTACTTAAACTGGATGAGCCTGTATCTAGCAGACACCGCTGAATACCGAGGGCTGGCCAAGGCTTCGGCCCAGTCATCTGTGAGGGCCGGCAGATCCGCTGCCCATGCCGCTCTGGTTTTATGGATAGTTGTCTTAGCGTGTGTGTTGAGTGTCTGGTATATTTGCCTAATTTTGTGATCCCCGATGTCCCCCATCAGGAGGCGGCCCTCTAACTGGTGGAACTCGGGCAGATCCTCCAGTTGGCGTATCTGGGGGTCTAAGGCATGTTGAAGCTGCAGATAGTGGTGGAACTGTGATTTATGGAGGTCATAATCCGACTGCAGCCTTTGAAAGGATTTAAGGGTGGTGCCCCGCATGACATCCCCCAGCGTGGAAATCCCGAGAAGGTCCCATTTACGGAACCCGCAGAGCGCCGCAACAGGCTGAAGAAAGGTGCCATGCCATAGTGGAGTGGAGCAAGTCAGTCTACCCCACCATCCCATGGACCGAACCGCCCTCCTCCAGATCTGTATGACTGTCCGGCAAGCCGGAGGTATAGTATTTAGTGATGCCTTACTATACAAGAGGTGTAGCAAGGGGGTGCCGGACATGGCGATCCTCTCGACTGTGTAAGCCGGGTCCGACTGGGGCCCATACCACGACTCATTTATCACCAAGAGGTGTGAGGCGGAATAATACGCGTGGACATCCACCGCTGCAATGCCTCCGCAATACGTAGATTGCGTACATGTGGAGAGCGCTACCCGAATCGCACCCCCCTGCCATAGGAACTTGTTCAGAAGAGCATTAAGCTGTGTAAACCACGATGGAGGGATGGAGTATGGAAAGTTTTGGAGCCGATATAGTAGGCGCGGTAAGGACACCATCTTAAAAATGGCGGACCTTCCGTATAGAGACCGAGGCAGCTGGGACCAGACTGTCGTCTCATTACGGACAGCAGGGAGCAGTGGAGCAATATTGTGTGTCCAGGAGACTGTGGGACATGGCAAAATAAAAAAAACCCAGGTACTTGAAGCCAGTATCGGCAATGCGCAGTTCCGAGGCCCAGGCTTGACTCCTCTGGTCCCCGTAGATAGGAAAATGTGTGGATTTGGAGGGATTGGTGCACAGCCCAGTGGTTTTGCCAAAAACTCGAAGGATTTGGGGGACGCGTGGCCCCGAGAACCATGGGTCCGACATGAAGAAGAGAGCGTCATCCGCGTAGAGCGCAATTCTATCGTAGTGCTCCTGTGTCCAAGCCATTCCCCGAATCAGCGGGTCCTGGCGCACCCATGCCGCCAGGGGCTCTATCGCAAGGGTGGAGAGGGGACAAGGGGCAACCCTGCCTCGTGCCCCGACGGATGGGAAAGGGGGCAGAACAATGTCCCGCGGCACGAACCGACGCAGTGAGGTCTGTATACAGCAGCCGCGTATAGGTGATAAACCGAGGGCCCAGTTTCACAGCCTCCAGGAGTTTGAAGAGTTAGGTCCAGCTCAGGGAGTTGAACGCCTTGTCAATATCGGTGAGTAAGACAGCCGCCGGGTGACCCAAGCTGGGCGCTCCCGCGATGGCATTGTGGACGCGCCTGATGTTGTGCCTGGTGGAGCGCTGCGGCATAAAGCCCGCCTGTTCAAGGTGTTTAAGGTTGTGGGTGCAAGACCGGAGGCGGTCTGCCAGGACCTTCCCCAGGAGCTTAGGCTCGAAGTTCAGCAATGAGATGGGCCGATAGGAGGCTGGGTCTTCAGGGGGACGACCGGGCTTTAGGAATACCACGATCTCGGCGTGACGCCAGTCCGTTGGTAAGATACACTGTTCTACAGCTTCATGCAGAGCCTCTAGTAAGTGGGGGCCCAGAGTCGCCATATGAGGACGCAAGAAGTCGCTGGGAAAGCCATTCGGGCCCGGGGCCTTACCTGGGTGAATACTTGCCAACGCCGCCTGCAGGTCATTAACCGATATGGGGCTATCCAACTGGTAGCGCTATTGATCAGACAGCCTACAGGGGGGATATCGGAGAGAAAGTCGTCTATAAGAGGCTCTGCTATCAACTCCCGCTCCCGGTAAAGATTGGAATAAAAGGAGGCAAACGCTTGGACCACCGCTTCGGGAGAGGTGCATAGTGTGCCATCCTGGGCCCTCAAGAGAGGAACCTGTACTGGGGCTGATCTAGCCTGGCACAGCCGATGAAGCATTTGGCTGGACTTATCGCCCCATTGATAAATCCTGTGCTGGGTTGCCAGCCACGCCTCCTTGGCCTCGTCAGTAATGAGCTGATGAATTTGTTGTTGAACATGTAGCAGATTATGTCGTGAGCTGGAGTCCGACCCTTCTAATATTTGCGACTCCAACTGGCTTTGGCGGTCTTCCAATTCCAGCACCTGTGCCTGGCGCCTACGCTTCTCCCCCGTACGAAAGCTGATGTCAGTCCCCCTAATCGTCGGCTTAAAAGCCTCCCATAATGTTACCGGCGATGGAGAGGTAGCCACGTTAAACCGGAGATATTCTACAATGGCGACACGTAGAGTCTCCTGATACTTAGCATCCTGAAGGAGCCACAGGGACATGCACCACCTGCACGAGGTCCGTGGGGCCTGTAGGCGCAGCGTAATTTGAACGAGCGAGTGATCAGTGAGTCCTCTAGCCAAGAGAGAGGCCTGCGCTAGTCTGTGTGTATAACTGTGCAGAAGAAATATGTAATCTAGCCGCGAGAGTGTATGGTGGACCGCCGACGCATACGAAAACCCCGCCTCTGTAGGGTGAAGCGCGCGCCAAGTGTCGGACCATCCCAAAGTGTGCGCAAGTATATTCAGCTTGGAAGTGGAAGGGGATCTGTCGGGCTGCACCGCCCGCCATCTATCTTGGGGTGGGGGGGGCATGGTATCGTTCCAATCACAACCCAGAATCGTCAAGCCGCCAGGAAGGTCGCCCCATAGCTGTGTAATTTTGTCAGCAAATGTTTGGCCTAACTGAGGGGGGGCATAAACACTCCCAACCGTAATTTGCTCCCCAGCCACTGTGCCCGAAACTATGGTAAAACGCCCGCCAGGGTCTAACCAGTGTTTAGAGATGTGGATCGGCACACATCTGTAAATAAGGATCGCCGTGCCCCGTGCAACCCGTGAAAATCCGGAATGATATATAGTGGCGAAGCCAAACCTGTTAAGGCAAGGAGCTTTGTTGCCGAGGAGATGCATCTCCTGCAACAGGAGTACATCGGCCTCATAGCGCTTTGCCAGGCAGAGCATCGCCCCTCGCTTGACCTTGTTCAACAGCCCGCGTACATTCCAAGAGATTACGTTTAGTTCTCCCAATGGAGTACTACCTTTATATTGCGTCATCCCCCCACTTCACCGTCCATATCTGTCAATGCAATATCTGTGGCGCGAAATGGGTAGGTGTGTCTGGTGCGTAAAAAATTTATGACAATAAACCCCCCCCCTCCCCCCATCACATAGCTCCCCCTCCCCCCACCCCATACATCCAGAAACAAGGAGTACCTGTTGCGGTGGAAACATAATTCAGGCCCCAAACGTGAAGACCCAAGCAGTCCCTCCAACCAACCCCACCCAACCCAACATTACGAACCATAACCCAAAATGTCCAGGGGCGTGGACTTCCGTCGTGCCTAGAGCCGGTATAATGGACCCCATTACATTGTAAATCATACCCCGATGGAGGGCCAGTGGCCATAGCATGAAGCCAAGGGACTAGTGGGGACCAAGTCACTCAGTGGTTGCAGACTGCTCAAGGGCTCTCCAGGTGGAGCGGGATCTATGTCGCAGTCTCGACGTGCCTCTGTTTTGACGGCTCCTGTGGGACCCCTGCGAGGAGTCCGAATCCACCGGCGGCGAGTGTGGCTTAAGATGGCGCCTCTCATCAGTCCAGGCAAATAACTCCTCAGGGGAGTCAAAGAAGTGCGTTTTGGCATTAAAAATGACTTTCATCCTGGCGGGGAACAACAGCGCATAGGACAGATTTAATTCTCGAAGTCTGCGTTTGGCGGCCACAAAGGATTGGCGCTGCTCCTGCACCAGCCTGGTATAGTCCGGGAATACCATGATTGCATGGGAGTTATAGACCATTTTTTCTTTGTGAGTCCGGGCAAATCGAAGGATAGTGTTGCGGTCAGCCTAGTTGAGGAGCCGGGCGATCACAGCCCTCTGGCGTTCCCCGGGGGGGCGGCTTCTTGGCCAGGGCACAGTGGGCCCTCTCAATCACAAAGCAAGGGGACATAACATCAGACGGGAGTATGGACATGAGCCAACCAGTGAGAAAACCATCCATGGACGTTCCCTCGCATCCCTCCAGAAAACCCACCAGGCGGATGTTGTTGCGCCGCGCCCTGCCTTCAGCGTCCTCGACCCGCGAGGCCAACTCCCGTGAGACGACCGTAAGCTTGTCGACCTTCTGCCAAAGGGAGGTGACTATGTCCTCTACTGTGGATACCCTGGTTTCCGACACTGTGATCCTGTCCACATCCTTCCGGAGGTCTTGGGGAAGGAATTGACACCTCTGATCTGACCGCCCGATCTGGGCCTCGAGCGCAGTCCGTGATTGGGTAATGGCCGCTAGCAGGGCAGCGTTATCTGGGGACGAGCCCTCGGCGCCCTCCTTTCCTGGACCTGTGGTGGTATAATGGTCCATCGTGTGTTGCTTGGAGGCAGCCGCTCCCTGTTTATCCTTGTCCATTGTTGGAGGAGGATGCAGGCAAAGGGATGCGGCGAAGAGGGTATAGCGAGGACAGGTAGATCCAGTGAGTCAGGGCGCCCCCTCACGGCGCCGTCTGCGCGTGTCTTACAGATGTGGATCTTCCAGGCCGGGCCCACTACACCATCCGTAGCATCCCAATCCGATCCGGGGCAGAGCTCCAGGCCAGGCCTCACGGAATCTGGCCTCCCCGGCAGCAAGCCACACCAGGCCTAGCCCAGCCGCTTCCGCCGCTCGGGGAGGGCAGCCAAGTAGACCCCCTACAGGGACCAGACTCGCCGGACCCCCGACCTAGGCGTCTATCCCGGTCAGGTGCAGTCCGGATCGGGTCCGCCTCGACCTCGTCCCGACGCGGTCCGCCCCACGCTTCACGGGCGTCTGCGCAGTGCCAGCGATGAGGGCACCCCAGTCAGTTCCGCCGCTGCCCCCTGCGTACCCCTTGGTAGCTCCACACACTTCCTGCGCACACCGGTTGAAGTCGTATACAGGAGGGGGAGGGGGTCACCACACTTATCAGGGGTTCTGCCCCGGGGCCAAGCACACCCCGGACCCGCCTCGGCACCAACGATGATCCCGGTCTAGCTTTGGGCCCACCTTACCAGGACCAGGGGGCAGCAGTTGTGTTGCTCCGAGGAAACACCGGGGGAATGTAGGAGGCGCCTGCCCAGGGGGCACCCCCGGCCGAAGCAAGGCCCAGCAATGCCTGGTCTCGCCTGCCGGCAGGCTCCGCCAAACCTCTAGGCCTCACCGGCACCTTGATCTCATATTGGGGGCGACCTCCGCCCGCGGGACTGGATGTGCTCTCCAACCGGGAGTCATCGGCCGCAGCGCGCACACATACACCGCGCGACTGTTAGCCTCTGCCGCGCGAGGCCTCAGCCCGTCTCGCGCTCTGTACCTTCTTCCGCTGGGCCTGGGTCACGTCGGGCCGGACCCAGGCCGACAAAGCTGATCGCAGCCGAATTCGGGCCCCGTGAGGGACGGCGGTGTCCGCACGTATCGTGCTGCAGTCCAAATGGTCTCTGGGGTCAGGATAAGCGACGGATGGTGACGATGACGGGCTCAGGCCGGCGGAGCTCTAACAAGACGCGTCCGCCATGCTTGGCTCCTAAGCCATGCCCCCTTGTCCAATTAATTTAACTATGAACCTTTGTTTTAACATTTGTTCTATCGCTCGTAGATACATTGAGGCTGCAAATAGTTTTTGTTGAGTGGACTGAGCTACTTTATGAGCAACATTACAACTTCCTCCTGGGTTACTTTGTATGTTAAAACTATTAATAATGACAGCTGGGCTCAGTTTGAGATTGATCTGTATCACGGGATATCCCAAGCAGCTTCTAGTATTTCCAAATTTGTGTTATGGTGGGTGGGGAAGGGGGCGACAGTTAAAAGGGGATGATAAAAATAAGTGTTAATTTTCTAATAACTGTTCTATATTTTCACAAATCTGTGTGAAGTTTGGCAAAGCTTTAGCATCTTTAATGTTCTGTCGGTATGTCAGGTTTTGTGCCGAGCAGTCAAGAGAAGGCAAATTTAAAAGGAGAGTCCGATACCTTCGATATTATAATTTTGGTTCTTTATTAAAGATCTACATGAAAAACTGGCAGACCGTATGTTAAGCTTACTCTTGTTATATTGAGTTGCATGCAAATACATCGAGGGGCAGTTAAATGAGGGTTGGCCAAAGAAAGCGTTTATTTGCTAATCGCTTTAGCTTTTGTTACTGACTCGGTGTGCTATGTCATGGGTTGTTAGCAAATTTAGTTAAAACGATCTGTGATTTGCTGATATTTTTGATGCCGTATCATGGACGTGTATTGAAATTTGGCATATCGTTAGCTTGTTTAGCTTACTCTTAGTAAATTGAGATTCATGCAAATCCGTCAAGAGGGGACACAATTACGGTTGAATAAAACATGCTAATAACGGTGCTAGTTAAGGATGCTGCACAGTATTTGGAAGTCTGTGAGCAAGTTAAGCTCAGTTCAGTGATCTCCGGTTTCAACAAGATCTGACAAGGGGGAGAGCAAAAGTGTGGGCAGAGGAAAAAGGGCTGTCTAGAGTAGGGTTGGCCGTGCCCTTTCTGGTTCCTGAGGGGCCGAAACCTGTGCATAGTGATTGTTGGACAGACCCTGTGGGACGCCAGTGGGCTGAAGTCCATGCGCAGAGGTATGTGGTGCAGGGCCCTGCCTTTCACCAGGCATTGTCCAATCTGCCGCACACTGCCAACCCACTGTGCACGATCTTACGCTATGTGTACGACATGTTGGCTGTGGGGCTTGCATTTGCTAGTAACGTTTGCACTGCTTAATGAATTGTCATGGTATTTGACAAGCTGTTAGCAAGTCAATCCCAATGCGAGAGTCTCTGGTTTCAGGTAGATTTGATAAAGGGGGCAAAGTTTAAAAAAAAAAAAAAAAAAAGGGGGGGGAGAGGGGCGTTGGTCAAAAACTATTTGCTAATATATTTGGTGTTGTATTATGGATCGGCTTGAAATTTGGCAGACTTGGCATGTTTAGCATATCCGTAGTATATGGAGTTTCATTCTGTTTAGGATTTCTTTCTGTAGCGGAGAGCAAAGATTCCATAAGGAAGTTAATATGGGAAATATTTATTTTTTACCACCTCATGAAGCCCCATCGTTTTGATGGGTTAGCATGAAACTCAAAATAAGATAAGAAAATGAGAAAAATACGAGTCTGCTACGAACCTTAACATGGCAAGTGTCTGGCAAGTATTATGCAGATCCATTAACTAGCGCAAAAGTTATTAGCAAATTAATGGCCCTGTTACATCCCCCCTTCCATATTTCATGTAGATTCAGTAGAGAAAACCAAAGCAATTAGCAAATAAATCATCCCCCCCCCCCCCCATGGAACTGCACCAAACGTATGATTCCCACACAAAAAAGAAACCTGCTCAATGTCTGCCAAATTTCATGTGGATTTGTCAAATTATTGCATATTTATTAGCAAGTTAACACTTTTATGCGCCCGCCCTTCTAAATTTGCTCCTCTGATGAATCTGCACAATTTTAAATATTACAAGAGTAAGGTAAACATGAATTTGCATAACCTCTGGCAGATGTTTAGATGTTTATCTAACCGCGCTAAAGTTATGGGTGAATCAAAAAAATGCACCTTTCAAACTGTCAAGATATCTCTAAAATGTAACCTCTTCATGCCCAGACTGGAACACACACTTTAAACGCTAATTTCTCAAGCCACTGAGTGGATTTACTCCAAACCAGGCAAAGGCTCTTCTTCATTGAGTAAAGTTCTTCTGAAATGCCTAGTTTGGTGTCATTCTGTTCAGCTGTTTTTTCTGTATGGTGATAAAATAGGCAATGTCACTTTTGGCACTCCCGTTTGTTTGGCCCCTACTTGACAGATCTGCATGAAATTTGCCATTAGGAACCCAACCTGGATGTATTTTTGGACGGTCTTGTGCAGATTTGTCGAACTGCACCAAAGTTATTAGGAAAATGGGGAAAAGTCTGACCCAACCATAACTACGCAGGCGCTATTGCCACCTATGTAAAAAATAAATATATTATACGGTTCCATGTATTTTTATTAAGATTTTATGTAAGCATGATGCTGGCAAGACATAAAGTTGTCTGTAGGCTAAATCTAGTGCCGTTGGTGTCAGCCAGAGGTTTAAGGGATCAAAATCTGTACTTTGACTATCGGTTCACTGAGATTGCTTCCAGCTCCTTTTGAGGTTCCACAGCCAGACACTGAGGGGGGGGGGGGAGGGGTCACAGTAACATTCACAGAGATTGCTGTATTTCGAGCAAGCTTTCGAAGTGCAAAGGCCCCTACAAAGAATGCCATACGCTACCAACACACTATCCATAGGGGAAATCTCATAATTGATGTCTCAGAACACCGCCAAAAGAACGTAACTTTCAATAAGGGACGACGCAAGTCTTCTCCGGCCTGTAGGTGGCATTTACTGGTACAAATGGCTCCTAAACATTTTTGTTTTTGGTCACATGTTTGAGTGTATTAAAAGCCTGTTTCTAAATACTTCAATCAAGGAAATTTACAAAAGCATGAAGGAAATGGAACAAAGGATTTTGGCCAAGTTCTTAAGAGGCCATAAAGAAAGTGTCAAAATGAAAGATGAGCCGATGTTCTATTCCCAATATTGTAGTCAAGGAGGTACGACCCATTCTGCACTCAACAAACGACTGAAGGACCAGTGCCCCCGAGCATAGAACTTCTCCAGACGACCTGTGCTGACTGCCCCTCACAGAATGTCCAGCTGAAATGCATAGAGGTTGTTGTTGTGTTCTCTCTCTTGTTTGTCCCCCTGTGGACACCTTACTGTACTTGGCTAAGTTGTGTCCCTGTGCGGACACCGTATCACTGTGCCTCGTCAGCTGTAGACTGTCAGTTATGACAGCTGACTGCGTACACCGATACATGCTCGTTACGCTCCTCTTACCGGAGCCTGTGTTGGTGGTATTAAAAGCGTTACTTCACCTACAAGCTTGTGTGCGCCTATCTTTACAAGCTGGCGGCGAGGAGCACCAACACGCGGACCTAGCGTGTAATTAATTTACTTCGCTGGTTAAAATTTAAGAGCAAGAAGTACATACAGAGGACTGGTTCTGCGGCTTCCACAGAGAATAAAGAAAACGCATCGTGGTCATGTGTCACGGGTGAACTTTGAACTACGAGATGCAACTTTGAAGAGGCGTTATGAACTACGCTCGGTGGAATTTGAGGCGAAAGAGTTTTTGGGACAGCGGTCGACCAAAGCAACGGTCAGTACACTCTGGCTTCCACCGTTTTTAGACTAAGGGTGAAGTGTGTGAAACTTTATTGGCTGTGTGTCAACGGGCAGCAGGTCAGCAGACGTGAGGAGAAGATCGTTGGAGGAACATAGCTGAGAGCGGTTCAACTGTCACTCCTGCTAACCAACCGTCAGCTGTTCGTGACGTCTACACCAGCTGGGCGCGTGACGCGTAGCATCCTCACGTACGCGTTCATGTGGCCATCTTGGTGTATTGGAAACACCATTCTCCTTTCCACTGCTACAGTCTAGTGTTGCACGCACGCAGCACTCGACGTGACGCCATCTTTGTTTTGGTCCTCTTACCGGACCGATCGCAACTCCAGGAAAGTAACAGAGGACCGGCAATGGAACCTAACGTTTTGGACTATTAATACAAGGTACTGTCTAAACTTGATACAAAGGACATATCCTATTAACATTAAAGGAGCATTACCTGTGATTTTTTTTTTTTTGATGACTACATCACACGTGTAACAGTGCCTAATGCAACACACTTTAAATTTATCCTCAGACAGTTTTGGTTGCAAATTATCCGTGTCCATCACCATTGAAGGGACTCACTGTACTGTTTTGAAAATAACAAGCACGTCCACCTGCTACCCAGTTTCTTAGACTTAACCTAAGCATGGCATCAGGGTATGTCTGGAACTTGTCACCACCTGAAACATTTCTAAGGGCAGGAGGTGAGCCCACACTCAAATGGGAAGAGTGGAGGGAGTACTTTATAAACTATATTGCTACACTGGAGGATGATGAAGATTTGAAACCAGAAAAGAAATATAAATTACTCATGCATTGTCTGGGTGCAGGTGGGATAAAAGTCTATAACACGATTAACAAAAAAATAAGAGCAGAAAATGAGGGTGACATGTTCATAAATGCCATCGATGACCTCAATACATACTACAAACCTACGGTATGTGTGGGAGTTGACAGGTACAAATTTTTCCATAGGAAACAAGGAAAGGAAGAAACAATCGATGACTATGTGGCCGCACTCAAAAACCTTGCCGTTTTGGGAATTTGCATGATGAGTTCATAAGGGACCAGATAGTTATGCAGGGTTCCAACGCCAATATACAGGACAGTTTGTGGGCAAAAGGTGAATATCCTTTACAAAATATTATTGACATTGCCAGGAAAGCGGAACTCACTGGGAGATGCGCAAAGGCAGTGCTTTCGGAAAGCAAAGAAAAGAGAGATGGAGACGTTGTGGGGAGAGTCTGAAAGCAAAAGTGGTCAGAATCAAACCAGGAATCCGAAGTATACTAGGGCAGCACCCAACAAACCGATGTTCAACAGCAAAAGTCGTTGCTACAGGTGCGGTAGCATAGCGCACATGGCAGACAATTTGAAGTGCCCAGCAAGGGGCGTTAAATGCACATTCTGTGGGGTCATGGGCCATTTCCAGAAAGCGTGCAGGAGAAGAAACTCGCGCACGGTGAAAGTAATTGAAGAGGATGAAACCAGTTACCAACATACCTCTGATGAAGAGGATGTAAACATGTTTGTCTTAAACATTCATGGTGATTCTATGGAGAACGGTAATGCATCCAATACATCCAAAGTTAAGAAACCACTGTGTAACATGAACATTGGTGGGGTGGACATCAGTGGTGTTGCGGACTCAGGTTCACCGTACACCATTGTAAACAAAAAGATATGGGAGGAAAAGTTCACGTCCAAAATCGGAAAACAGTTAACCAAATCAGACATAACTATAAAATCATTTACTGGTGACCCCATCGATGTGTGTGGTTTCAGGGAACTTACTTTCAGCTTCAAAGGTAGAGAATCCGTGGGGAAGCTATATGTATCCAGAGTGGGACCATCTGTGCTAGGATGGATGGACCAGGGAAGCCTGGGCATAATTTTGGATCCCAGTAAAGATGACCCTGTGTTGGTTGTAACCAACAATAACGACTACGCACAAACATTATTGGACACGTATACAGGGGTGTTTAGTGGGCGCATTGGCACCCTCAGAGGGTACCAACATAAGATTAAACTCAAACCTGTTTACAAACCCACAGTACATAAGACACGCAACATCCCGTTTGCCATCAGGGAGGAGGTGAAGGCCCAACTTGACCAACTGCTTGAGGAAGGCATCATAGAAAAGGTGGAGGCCTCAGAATGGGTCGCCCCCTTGGTGATTGCTAAACGCCCAAATGGACAACTTAGGTTATGCGTGGACCTGCATGACCTGAACAGTAACATTGTGGTGGAACAATTTCCCCTCCCCAAAATCAGTGAGATGCTGGCGTGCACCAAGGGCGTGAAGTGGTTCTCAACAATAGATTTGAAAGCTGCGTATCACCAGGTTCCACTACATCGGGAAAGCAGGAGCCTTACAACTTTCATAACTCCTTTCGGGTGCTTCCGCTTCACAAGGGTACCTTTTGGTCTTGCCTCCGCAGCTGCACTGTTTCAGAGGCTGATGCACAATGTATTCGAAGGTGTTAATGGAATACTGCTTTTCCAGGATGACATTCTGGTGATGGGCAAAACCAGAGAAGAGCATGACCATAGAGTTAAGCAGGTATTAAACATCATGGGAAAAAAAGGGCTAACAGCTGAACATCTCAAATGCAAATTTGCAAGAAACTCTGTCACATATCTGGTTCATGAAGTCACTGGCGATGGCATTTGCCCGAAAAAGGATCTGCTGAAGGCCATAAAGGAAGCACCTTTGCCAAAAGACAAGGATGAATTAAGGTCCTTCCTGGGGCTTCTAGAATTCTATGCAAGGTTCATTGGTAACTTTTCACAAAAGACCTTTGGTTTACGCCAGTTGCTTAAACTCAAAAACAGATTTGAGTGGTCTGAAGACTGTGATCAAATATTCAGGTCTCTCAAGAACGAAATGTGCGCTGCTCTTCCGCTGCAGGGTTTTGACCCACAATTGGAGAACTTTGTCACCACCGATGCCAGCTCTAAAGGGCTTGGCGCAGTGCTCACCCAGAAAGACGTCAAGGGCACTGAGTATACCATAGCCTTTGCCTCGCGCTCCCTTACCCCAGCGGAGGAGAAATTCTCCGTCATGAAGCGCGAGGCATTGGCGTGCGTATGGGCATTGGAGCACTTCAGGCAGTTTGTGTGGGGCAGAAATGTAACCTTATGCACAGATCACAAACCACTGACAAAAGTTTTCACTACTAAAGGGTTGTACAATGCCTCTCCGAGATTAGCAAGGCTTTCAGTAAGACTGTTCGACTATATTTACAAGGTTCAATATGTGCCCGGTGTAAAAAATGTAGTAGCCGATTTTTTAAGCAGGAGGCCTAAAGAGGACAATGAAGAGGAAATTGAGGAAGAAAAAGAAGAGCTCTGTATAGTAAATGTGCATGAAGAGTTGGAAGGCATTACCAAAGAGGAATGGCACGTTGAGCAAGGGGAGGACCAAGCATTGTCTAAGGTAGTTGACATGCTGAGCAAAGGGTGGTCAGCAAAAAGCGAATTGCCTGAAGACATCAAACACTTTTGGGATGTAAAGGATGAACTCTCATTTGAAGGCGGACTCCTGTTCAGGAGCGGGAGAGTGGTGCCACCTAAACAACTGAGAAGGAAAATACTCGATCTATGTCACGAGGGCCATCTGGGCATATGCAAAACTAAGAGCAGGGTCAAGAACAGTTACTGGTGGCCAGGAATCAGCTTAGCTGTTGAAAGAATGGTCCGTGATTGTGCCCTATGCGCAAATTCGGATAAAACTCAAGTAACGTACAGACCCCCTCTTCAACCAATCCCTACACCAGCCATGACGTGGGAAAGAATTGGCATTGACATCATGGGCCCCGTTCCAGACGGGCAAGATCAATGGTATATTTTGGTTGTAATCATTTCAGTAAGTGGCCGGAACTCAGTGGTCAGCAAACCTAACGCATGCAATGTTGTCAAATTCCTTGATGACATTTTCACGCATGAGGGTCTCCCCAAACAAATTGTAAGCGACAACGGACCACAATTTATGTCTGACATCTTCAAAGACTATTTGAGAAGAAATCAGATCGAGCACAAAACATCTGTATACCACCCATCTGGTAATGGCTCTGTCGAGCGTTTTAATAGGGTGCTCAAAGGAATTATCCAGCTGGCTAACAACAAATTGGAGTGGAGGAAAGCGGTGCTTAAGACACTTTGGGCTTACCGCATTACTCCCATTGACTCCGTTGGACACAGCCCTTTTGAACTTATGCGTGGTAGGACACCTTTGTCAAAAGACAATGTGGGTTGGGTCAAGGCGGCTAAGAGAGTTGAATGGTCAGCTGAACTGGTCAGGGAAAAATGTGAATCAGCCCAAGCCAGCGTCAAGACCAGATACGACATCAAGCATGGGTGCAAGACCGTTGGAATAAAGGTAGGCGACAGTGTCCGAGTCAAAAGAAGTGGTTACATCGGAAAAGGACAGAGCAGATACACTCCACCACTCACAGTACGTAAGATATTCTGTAATTCTGCCCTACTTAGTGATGGGAGAGTCTGGCATTTCTCCGCTCTTTCCGCGCAGAGAAGGGCGCTTGTTAACTTACCTGGCTTGGAAGAAGCACAGTGTGGACATGAATCACAGGTCAAGCACCAGGTATGTTCTGACGATGATATGGAGTTAGATCTGCCCTCCCTCGACGCCACCGCCCATGGGACAATCGTTCAGTCATCTTCAACACCATCGACGGATGATACCAGTAGTTCTCATTCCGGAAGAGTCAGAAGACGGTTACCCGCGATTCCTTCTCTTAACACCTACCCACCTGTTGTTACCAGTAGGGCCGGCAGAAGAATCATGCCCCCTACCAGGTTATCGGACGTTGTGTGCGAGTAGCACTCTGTTTGGCTTATGTTCTCTTTAGTTCTTCTCCCCCTGGACCTCAATTCTTCTTTTTTTTTTTTCTCTCTCATATATATATACATGAACAAGGCTCAAGGGAGCCGAAACGCGTAATGGCGATTAAATAAAGTATCTTATACATAGCACCAACTTGGGTCCGTGTCCGTACTGTGGAGAAATCCTTGGATTACAGCGGCGACTGCGTGATATATATATATATATATATATACACACTAGTTGACAGCTGACTGCGTACACTGATACATGCTCGTTACGCTCCTCTTACCGGAGCCTGTGTTGGTGCTATTAAAGGCGTTACTTCACCTACAAGCTTGTGTGCGCCTATCTTTACAGTTGTGTGTTTTTCATTTCGCAATTAACTTTGGTTCTCCCATATTCCCTACACCCAGTTGGTGTCCGCACTGCAGTTTTGCGACTGATTGTTGTTTACCTTTGCAGCTTCCTGCCACTCTTCCAGGAGCAGCGGGCATGTCTTTCCTGCTTAGGGACTGAAGATGCTGGTGCGGCATGTCCAAGCATTCGCTTTTTCATACTCTTTGGCGCCGAGGGTACTCGGCAGCAACTCTGTTGTGATGCAGACTCCGGGGTCACGCCCATGACCATTGGTTTACATGGAGCAGGAAAACTTCTCTACAATGTAATTTTTACTAAACCTCAGCCCATGAAACAAATTGTTTGGGTAGTAGGATCCTGAGATTTCTTGGAGCTCAAGACAGTGTACGTTTTGGCTTCAGGCCTAGCTTTGTTTTGTAAAGCTACTTTGGTTGGACCGTCGATTTAAGTGCATGTAAGACGTGCAAACCTGTGTAACTTTCTTAGTACGTGGAGTATAGTATTCCTTAGCTCAGTTACGTATGAACGAAATTATGGCTACTGTTGAGATGAAGGTTTTAACCCTGTCCATCCTTTAAGGGCTGAACCTTTTCCAAGAGGGTAGTGTTTATTTCTCCTAACGGGACTATAATCTGGGCCGCAGGCGAGTGAGTCCCTCTATGCTTTGGCCTGACAGTTATGAGATTTAACTCTGACAAACTATTGCTTTTTCGATGCTATACATTTAAGCGCAGATTTTGAAATGCTGACACAAACATGCTGAACAAACAGGACGCCAAGAAACGTTATTCATAGCTTTCTTACGTATACTACATTTCTCTGCTGAAACTGCAGAAGGGAAAGTAAAGAGGAAATGATAATTGCTCTGCCTAGAGTGAAAATAGTCCGATGTTTTAAATGTGCTGCAGCCCACAACCATCTCCAGAAGGCTGTGCGTAAACAGAAGTGATTAGCAAGCATTACACAGCAGGTGTCTCCATTCATAGTTAAAGAAACCCAAAGACAGGCAGGCGGTTCTCCTCTCCGTCTAACCTGACACTGGGAAAATAAATAACCCCAAACAGCACACATTCATTGCATAACTGCAGTACCATAAAAATGATTACAATTTCAAGGAACTGCACAAAAGGGCTTTTTCATCATTTCTTCTACAAGAGCAGTGCGTTGTAAGTGAACCGACTTTAAACGGATAACTAAATTCAGATGGACGGTCAGTCAAATCCTAAACAGTGAATCTAAATCCCTCTTTGGTCCCGTTTCCAGATACCGGCTGCCCTGCCACCGCCTGAGAGATCCAGCACTATTCGAACAGTGTATTGTGTTCTGCTTCTCTGCTGTTTATTCGTTGTTTACATTTGCATTTTATATTTATTAAAAGAAAGAAAACCTGAAAATATCAATTGTGATTATTACTTTAAAATTGGATAAGGATACAGGGGATTTTTGGGCATTTGCAGCTGTCCCACTAAACATGATAATTATCACTACTGCAAGTTATCATCCTAGGCGTACAATCCTTTCTTTTGCTTTTCATTTAGATTAAATGCCATATTTGTATTAGATGGCAGAAAGTAACGAATATCCCAACAGTGTAATCGCTCTCAGCTGCACTGCAACCTTACTGTACAGTTTTCTCTTTGACAGGCGTACATACGGTGGAAATAAGTTCCTGTTAATAACAAATATTGTTTTAGGTAGTTTGTCTGTTTACTATCATTCGAAAATCACCAGAGCATTTCTGTCAGCTGCAAAATTCCCAGCAGGTTTGTTTGAATGTTTAGTTTGAAGTGAGCGTCACTGCAGCGTTTATATTATTTATTTTGCCGTTACAGATAAATTTGACTTCTATCGTGTGCCATACAGATGATCGAAATTTTTCTGTAGTAATAAGCTTACATCGTATACAGTCAAGTCTACGCTTAGCATTGTTCCTTTTACTGTAGCTTTCTTTTAAAACTTTATTCGGTTTTGTACTCAAACCATAAAAGTACAGCATATGAAAACTTAAATCACAATATAATATGCAAATATCAGGACGATTGTTTATATTGTATCTGTATTGCTGCTTGCTCATTTCCCTGTATGTAAGACTTGATTACTATATGTACATCGCTCTGATACCTGACGGGTCATGTTCTCACTATATAAAACTCGAATAAATAACACCAAAATGGGGAAGGAATACAAAATCTAAAATCTGAGTGTTATGATAATCTGTTAAATAAACATATCTCCTTCCAAAGAAAGCTCATCATTGCTATCATGGGGTACCCACTAGTATCCAAATAGTGTTTCTAGTTCAGAGCGCATAGCGTATGTAAGCAAGAACTGTGGAACACATCTCGGGTAACTCCAGCTTCTGTAAAACGGTAAGGGCGGGCATACGGTTTCTCAACTGGTATTTCCTTACTAAAGATTTAATGGAGATGGCTCGGTGCAAAGCATAAAAACGGCAAAAAACAAAGTGCAGAGTGCATTGAAGAGCTAAGTTGTACCCTCAGTTGGTGATAAATTTAGATACTGGGAGATGGTGACCATTGATTTAATTTGATTTACTCTATCCCCCTCGAACATCTGCAAACTCAGATGCCTGAGCTCAGTCCTACTCAGCTGGGATAACGTTATTGGGTTGTCATAGAATTCTGTTTTTTTCGGACTACTAATATTCAATAACCAGGGAATATCTTGGGCCCTATCTAATGCTAAACAGTCCTTCAAAATTTGTAAAAGTGTCTGGAGCCTTATATCTTAAATATACTGTTGGCCCAATGCTTTATGGCAGAGGTATGACAAAGTGCTCTGAGGCAACAGCAGCATTCTCCTTAAACAAATGTTTTCGGAGTTCTTGTATCCCTGGAGCCTTAACATGCCCTCATATACCCAAACCATAAGTAGTGATGGATATACATTTTGCCCGGAAGATAATTGTGCTTTCCTTTAGGGGTTTATGGCCGAGATTAGGTGAGAAGGCATATAGTGAACTAATGGCCCTTACAAATAGATAGTTTTCTATTGTTTATTTGCTGCTTCCTGCATCCATTGGTATCAAAACAACTCCCAAATAAGAGCTGGTTCAAGTGTATTTTTAAACACACAGCATTCACCCGAAACCTGTACAAGTTGGATTGGCTAGAGCCTGCTGTTATAATGAAGGACTTATCCAGATTAACATTAAGGTCCAAGTCCCCCATGAATGCAGAACATTAATCCAAATGTAATTGAAGGGCTACCAGAGTGTGGCCCATAAGAACTGCATCATCACGAGTGCGGGAATCGGATGATGACCGACCTGGGGCACGCCCTTGCTTCTCTTCACCAACACCCTCTGCAAGTTGTTAACATTGAAGGTAAAGAGGAAAGTTGCAAGCTCGCAACCCCGCCTCCTCCCTCTATCCCTCCACGGTATTGGAGCATTCCCTTCCAATACCGTATCTGACCTTAGCGGATGAGTCATTATATATATATCCCATATCAGATTGATTAGATATATTAAACGCGCTCTAAACAAAGCCTCATTGCCTTGAACTTGCCAATCCCCGAATAAATTTTAAACCAACATGGTCTTTCCAAAAGCTGTATCCTTGTATTGACAACAGGAAAATAAAGGAGGACGAGTAAACTAATTTTGTGTCTGTCAGCATATTTTTCTTTGCCTGGGAAGGTATAAGTTTATAATAATAAGACACTGGGTCTAAAGGGTTTTTGCCAGACAATTATGCAAACTTCTACCGAAAGGTGGTGTACAGCAATGTTCCCATTGTGTATAATTAAACAGTGCGCATAGTGATGGTGACAAAACATTTAATCATAATTAGATGTTCAACTATACATATCTTCATTTTCAAATACAATATAATGCTCTTGCTCAGAAAACAAATATCCAACCATATTGATATTCCATTCATCAGAAATGCTGCCAGGATCTATTACGTCATTAAGTGAAATCTTGAATACATACAGTATTTGAAAAGTCTCTGTGGGACCAAAAATGTCAAATGGAACCTTATCCCAAACAGTGCCACCCGGGATGGGAATTGCAGAAATGTTCACAAGGGACAGATCTCTTCCCACTTTGTGTGATGAAAAATGAGACTTCAATACCTCGGTAACCAGTCCAACAGCAGAGCGCTCTAGGAGATAATCTCCATTTAGAAGCAAAAAGAATACTGTCACAAAACCAATCCAGTTGAAAAGGAAAAGCAGCGAGTTGGAAATACATATGTACATCCAAGGTGGAACAAAGTATGTATTTTTGAGCCAAATAATAAATGCACGTATTCTATGCAATGGTTGGTTTGACTAATCAGAGGAAAAGTCATAAATGTCTGCAAAATAGTCAGAGGCAGTCTGTGCAAAAGAAGGGACCTCACTGGGCAGTGCTAAACTGGTAAATAACGCGAAAGGTGGGTCATAATAAACAACTTCGTTGTTAGCGTGTGTTGTCGAAGACTGTGAATTCACATACATTGTGTGTATGGTGTTGGTAGATGTAACTGGAAGCAGCAAAACTTCAGTGTCAGATATACCCCGCTGGGGAGCAGGAACTTCTGTATTGGGTAATGCTTGCAAAGGTATCTCCTGTATGGTTGTGAGAGGAGGCATGTAACTACCAAGGAGCCCTTGTGGCCTACTGTGTAGGACTGGCCATATGGTGTGGTTTCATCAGATCAATCAACACACAACTTTTGTTTTTACAACCGGCAAAAAGCGGTAAAAGTACTGTTTGGATACCTTCAACTGCCAGGACCAGCATCGGTTCTCTGTAAGATGAACCAAAAGCTTTTTGGGCCACGGTCTTCTCTCGGACTAGATCCTTGATCTTTGGAATCCAGCCAGGAGTTGCTGGTTGCACCTTCACTTCTCCAGTGGCAGAACATTTCTCAAGCTCGTTGGAGTGCTCATCCCGGAAGTCTTTGAGTTCCTGTAAGACAGCCAAGGTTCAGTGATATCAAAAGGCGTTTCCGCTGATACTAGTGCCAGAATTGGAGCTTTCAGTTCAGCCAGCTGTGTAGTGCAATCACCTAGTGACTGCATAAATGTTTTGAGAGGCTAGAAAATTCCATCCCTCATTTTACCCTTTACCGCTGTGCATGCGGCACAGTATTGATGTTTTGTTCCAACTGCCAGCTGGGCAGAACCATCAGTGTAGACTATGAAGTCGTACTGATCTAGAGGCATGACTTCACTGGGAACAGTATGCTTGTGTTTGTAATGTACAGTCAAAAACATAGTCTACGTCAGTTGCTGTTAGTGAAGTTGCCCACTGTATCCATCTAGGATGTAAGGCTTTCGCATTCGAGATGCTTGTCTTTGTAACAGCCTTTAAGGCTGCTGTGAGAGTCACAGCAATTATGAGTTTCCTCTTTCCTTCACTACAGCCGTCTGAACTGCAGTCAAAGGACCCACAATTGATGGACGGAATGCAGAACAAATCAAAACATTCACCACCAGTCAAGAGATCTGGGTTAAATCCATAATTCTTTTGCTCACCATGCCACCCCAATTTAGACCTGGCCATATGCAAATCAGTCTTGACCTTGTGCCTCATGGGAACAGCCCAGCCCGAACTGCCAAGCCAGGTCCTCCCTGGACTGGAAACAAGCATCTTAGGACCGGTTTCGGGGTTTCACCCCTCATCAGCCAGGATAGCTTGAATCCAGTGGCACAGTAAGCCCGGGACCCACGTCTGGACATACTCGGTGCACTTAGGGCGAGGAAGCAAAGACACACAATTGATGGACGGAATGCAGAACAAATCAAAACATTCACCCCCAGTCAAGAGATCTGGGTTAAATCCATCATTCTTTTGCTCATCATGCCACCCCAGTAGGCATTTTTTCTGTTGGCTGTTGGTGAAAAACGCATCTCAGCATTGGAATATAAATGCGATTTATATGCAGTCTGTGTAGTGTCACCCTTGTTGAAAGTGACCTATCTGTAGCCTGTGGTCCCCATGATTACACGGATCACCAAGTTTGTGGTATTAACACATGTGTAAGTGTTTTGAAGCTAGCATGTCGGCTTATACTAAGCGCAAAATCTGTGTATTTTCTGGTGTCCAGTGTGTGCTTGAAAAGTCAGGACGTATTAATTCATATTACTGTTTTACCCGTTGTGCATAATCTGGTATGTATGTTCTACCAAAATTTAGAAAGCCTAAAAGTGATTGAAGCTATTTCATTGTGTCCTCTGAGAAATGCGGCGCTAAGTTTTTGCCTTCATTTTAATGCTCGTATCCCAAGAACAGGACACTGAGCGAGGCAATTTGATTTCTGTAAATTGGATTTGTAGCCTGTTTGAGCAAATCCCACAACAAATGTGATCTACTCTGGCTATGTGTGTTTCTAAATCATCATCCATAAGGTATATATCATCGAGATAGGACAATGCTTCTTGGTCAAAATTTTGTAACGGCTCTGTTACACAGGCTGAGAACAAACCTGGGCTGTTCTTATACCCTTAAGGCAATCGACAAAATTGTTTTTGTGACCGGAGTGCAGTAAATACTGTCAAATACCTGCTTTCAGGCGCTATGTTTTGGAAGAAAAAGCCATTCAAAATGTCTAATGTTTTTGTATGTTCGAGGCATATGAGCTGTAAATTATATACTTGCATAGATCTCCATCTGGTGTTGGGCTCGGATGTTTGCACTTTGTTTATGTCTTCGAAGAACTCTTTGTAGTCACGAGATGGGTGACTCCTCCTAACGGTGATAGTGCGCGTGGGCATCGACTCCATCTCCAGATTGTTTTTTTCCGCCATCGGGTTCGGCTGTGATTTGCTGCGCTCCGGGTCGGTGTCGTTCTCGAACCCCCCTTGGACGCGCAATCCCTCACCACTCGACGGTATTGTTTCGATCGCGTTTCCCTTTCGACGTGCATCTTTGAAAAATATAAAATCCTCGACCTAGATCTTCAACGCGGGCCGTTGGGCCTATCCGCGCCGACCACGCCAGCAGTCAATGGAAAGAACTCCTTTTAAAAAAATGCCCCGGTTGTGGTGCTAAGTTCCCACACACGGACTTACACGAGGTTTGTAATCTCTGCCTCTCCCCGGAGCACGAAGACAAGAACTGCGAGGCCTGTGCATCTTTCAGGTCGAAGAAAACCATCCGTGACCGTCGGGCTCGACGTCACAAAATGTCCTGCGAAAGCAGCTCGGTTCCGGATAACTTCGGAGCAGATCCCAATGTCCATCCAGAACAACAAGCTGATGAAGGAGAGACCTCCGTCTCCGAGGCTGACAACTCCGACATCGAAGATCAGACAGTCACCCCGGCTCAATGGTCCGTGAGTACCGAGACCCCTCTCCTAACAAATCCCAAACAAAAGGCTCCGGTAACACCTCCGCCCTTGGGCTCAGGTCGACACCGGCAACACATTTCAGACGCCCGCCCTCGGGCCCGGCTATGAAACCGAAAGAAAAGCCTTCCGGCTCGGGCTCGAGCCAACCCCATTCCGGTGCCGATAAGTCACCTCCGGCACCGAAGCCCAAAACTAAACCTGTGCCACACCTTTCTTCGTCGGCACCGAAAACAACCTCGACGCCAAAGCCCTTTGCGTCGAAACAAACAAAGGACAAGCCTTCGGAGCCGAAACAGGTTAAATCAAAACCTTCGGAGCCGAAAAAGGTCTCGGAGCTACAAACTCCTACACCAAAAGCTAAAGAGTCCAAGACCCCGCAGAGAGCTTCAGAGACAAAGTCAAAGGAACATTCTGACCCTAAGCCTTCGGCACCGAAAAAGGACATTGTACCCAAACAGTCTGTGCCAGATTTTTCGGATCCAAAGCAGAGACACTACACATTGACCCACAAACCGGTCATGTTACCACCAAGCCTCCTAAAAAGAGGAAACTGGACCATTCAGAAGACTCTGAAATACCCATTAAACGGAAGGAAATGGGCACTAATACTTCTCTACCTTCCTCTCCTTCACCAGCTGATCCCAATTTGTTAATTTCTCCAGCACACTCCCCACAACATACATTTTCCCCTCAACCACACGATGATGAAGATGATTATACCGATGGGGATGGGAACGGAGATCCAGATAGGGATGATGACGCACATACTATCCCACATGATACAGACCCTTGGGATGATTATAATACCGATCCCGATCCACATAATGACCCAGACCTCTACCCCATCACCACCAGATGATAATATTGGGTTTGCGCAACTAATTAATAGGGCTGCCCAATACCACGGGGTGCAATTACACTCTGATCTCTTAGAAGAAGACTTCTTATTAGAAACATTTGCACCCTCACAAAAGTCTACACACACCCTGCCAATGCTAAAAGACATGCTAAAACATGCACCAGAAGTGTTTAAAGACCCTGTCAGAGCCAGGATCCTCAACTCCAGGGTGGACAAAAAATATAAGGCGGCTCCCAATGACCCAATGTACATCAGGGGTCAGGTCCCTTTAGATTCTCTTGTGGTGCCTAATGCACACAAGAGGGCTAATTCACAGAGTACAGGCGACGCCCCTCCTCCTGATAAGGAATCAAAACTCATAGACGCATCCTGCAAACAAATTGCGTCACAGGCTGCAAATCATTGGCGGATTGCCAATGCCCAAGCTTTGTTGGATAGATATGACAGAGCTCACTATGACGAGCTTGAAAAGCTTATGAAACATCTTCCTGAGCAATATAAAAACAAAGCTAATGACCTTATACAGGAGGGTAAACTAATAACCAACAAATCTATAAAATGTGCCCTCGATGCAGCTGATACAGCATCTCGTGCTATTAATACCAGCGTTCAACTACGCAGGCACGCTTGGCTCGGGATATCCGGATTCAAGCAAGAGGTGCAATCCACTATTCTTAATCAGCCTTTCGACTAAGAGCATCTTTAGAAAAGATGAAAAAGGATACTGAGACTGCCAAGTCCATGGGGTTATTGCAATTGTCTTCCCCTAGAGGCTCTTTTCGTCGCTCCTTTTACAGGGCTGGGTCCAAAACTAGAACATCCCTCTTCATCATATAAAAGTCCTAATCAAACTACCTCATCCAGAGGATATTTTCGAGGAGGATACAGGGGTAGCAACAATAAGGGAAGAGCCCGCGGTAACAACACCCGCAATTCCCCTACCACGAAGCAGTGACTTCCCTTCCCCCCCGATCATTCCACTCCTGTCGGGGGACGTCTCTAACAGTTCCTACCTGTCTGGAATTCCATCACAACAGACAGGTGGGTAAGACAAATTATCCAGTATGGTTATTGCCTAGAACTCACCTCCACTCCCCCAAATATCCCTCCCAGACAACGTCCAATGTCCTCGGAACATCTGACTCTTCTAAAACAAGAGGTTCTCTCTCTATTACAAAAACACGCAATAGAACCTGTCCCCTTGCCTCATCAAGGCACAGGGGTTTACTCCCTATATTTTCTAATTCCAAAAAAGGACGGCTCTCTCAGGCCAATACTGGACCTCAGAGCGTTAAACCTTTACATTCAGTCAGACCACTTCCACATGGTCTCTCTCCAACAGGTGCTACCACTGCTTCAACAAGACGACTTTCTCTCCACTCCGGATTTAAAGGATGCCTACTTTCATATTCCCATTCACCCTGCTCACAGGAAATATCTCAGGTTCGTGGTAGACTGTCAACACTACTAGTTCAAAGTCCTCCCGTTCGGAGTGACCACAGCACCCAGAGTCTTCACCAAGTGCCACGCAGTAGTGGCAGCTCTCTTACGAAGACAACATATTCACGTGTTCCCTTATCTGGACGACTGGCTCATAAAAGCCAAGTCACACAGCAGCTGTGTGCAACACACACACACACACACACACACAACACAATCCAGTTGCTTCACGACTTGGGATTCACGGTGAACCTCACCAAGTCCCACCTCCAGCCGTCCAGCACACAACAATATCTAGGGGCTACAATAAACCCTTCAAAAGCTCTAGCATAGCCCAACCCAGTCAGGATATGCAACATGCAAGCTCTAATATCACAATTTCAGCCTCAACACTCATTACCAGCTCGAGTGTTCATGCAGTTAATCGGGATGATGGCTTCTTGCATTCTCATCATCCCTTATGCAAGACTCCAAATGCGTCCCTTACAGGAGTGTTTGGCACGACAGTGGAACCAGGCTCAAGGTCAGCTAACAGATCAGGTGTTGGTGGACAGCCGCACATATCGCTCTCTGCAGTGGTGGAACACACAAAACCTTTCCAAAGGACGGCCGTTCCTCGACATGGTTCCACAGATAGTGCTAACAGCAGACGCATCGCTCACCGGCTGGGGAGCTCATCTTCAAAACCATACCATTCAGGGCATATGGACCCTTCAGCAAAAACAACTCCACATAAATTACCTGGAATTACTGGCAATTTTTCTGGCATTAAAATCCTTTCAACTCCATCTAGTAGGCAAAGCTGTTCTGGTCCGTACAGACAACATAACAGCAATGTACTACATCCAGAAACAGGGGGGGGGACACTCTCTACAGCTTTCACACCTAGCTCAAAGCATATGGAGATGGGCCATTCCGCAAAACATATATCTCCTTGCAGAATACCTCCCAGGAGTACACAATCAAATTGCAGATCTGCTCAGTCGTCAGACAGCAGATCCACGAATGGGAACTTCATCCTCAAGTTCTTCCATTCTTTCACATGTGGGGCCACCCAGAAATAGATCTGTTCGCCACACACCAAAATGCCCAAGCTTTGCGTCTAGGTATCCACACCCATTGTCCAAAGGCAATGCGCTATGGACGAACTGGTCGGGCAAATTTGCTTATGCTTTTCCGCCTCTCCCACTCATTCCGTTAGTGGTTCAGAAGCTCAAACAGCATTCCCTCACAATGATCCTGGTTGCTCCAACATGGGCCCGACAACCATGGTTCACAACCCTCTTAGAACTATCAGTAGTTCCTCATCAAAAGCTACGCTTCTCACCCAAGCTTCTCACTCAGAACCATGGAGAGATAAGGCATCCAGATCCCAGTCAACTCAACCTTGCGATCTGGCACCTGAAATCTTAGAGTTTGGCCATCTCAATCTCCCGCCAGACTGCATGAACATCATTAAAGAGGCTAGACGTCCTACCACCAGTGCATGCTACGCCGCAAAGTGAAAACTATTTGTAATTACTGTACAAATAACAAAATAAATCCACTAGATGCTTCTATTCAAAACATCTGTTATCTCTTGCACCTACAACAATGTAACCTAGCATATACATCCATAAGACTACATCTCGCTGCAATTGCAGCTTATCTCTGAAACAGACAACACTTGTCTTTATTTAGCATTTATGGAAGGACTTAAAAGAATAATTCCACCCAGAGTTCCACCCTCTCTGGTATGGAATCTAAATATTGTCCTTACCAGACTCAAGGGTCCCCCATTTGAACCTCTGCACAAATGCGAATTACAGTTCCTCACTTGGAAAGTAGCCTTCCTGGTTGCTATCACATCTCTTAGAAGAGTTAGTGAACTCCAGGCATTAACCATACAAGAACCATTTTTGCAAATCCATCATAACAAAGTGGTTCTTAGGACTAACCCAAAATTTTTACCCAAAGTCGTGTCTGCCTTCCACCTTAACCAGTCTGTAGAACTCCCAGTTTTTTTCCCTCTACCAGACTCAGTGGCAGAACGAGCTCTTCACACGCTAGACGTTAAAAGAGCAATACTCTACTACATTGAAAGAACAAAATCCTTTAGAAAAACTAAACAACTCTTTGTGGCTTTCTCCCCACCTCATAAGGGCAATCCCATCTCAAAAGCGGGTATTGCAAGGTGGATTATTAAGTGCATCCAAATATGCTACCTTAAAGCCAAACGTACATTAACCATTCCCCCTAGAGCTCATTCCACACGCAAACTAGGGGCTTCTATGGCTTTCTTAGGGAACATTCCCCTAGATGACATCTGCAAAGCAGCAACTTGGTCTACACCACACACTTTCACAAAACACTATTGTGTAGATGTGCAAGCAAAACAACAAGCTAGTGTGGGCCAGGCTGTATTAAGAACACTTTTTCAGACCACTGCAACAGATACAGGTTAGCCACCGCTAGGGAGATAACTGCTGTATAGTCTATGCAAGTATATAATCTACAGCTCATAACGGAAAATGCTACTTACCAGTATGCATCTGTTCTTGGCATGTAGAGCTGTAGATTCATATACGCCCACCCGCCTCCCCGTGTACCTCTATCTGTTGCAGTGCTATCTTACTTGGATACATCACACATGGACATCACTTTCTATTTCTTACTAACTCCATCATCACCCTTTATGGCGAAAACAATCTGGAGATGGAGTCGATGCCCATGCGCACTATCACCGTAAGGAGGAGCCACCTATCTCGTGACTACAAAGACTTCTTCGAAGACAAAAACAAAGTGCAAACATCCGAGCCCAACACCAGATGGCGATCTATGCAAGTATATGAATCTACAGCTCTACATGCCAAGAACAGATGCATACTGGTAAGTAGCTTTTTCCTTTTTGCTCACAATATTTTTCATTACTGCTGTGCTGTGTGAATTGTGTACAGCAAATGTGTGAGTGTGACTGTTTAATTGTTTGTAGTCTAAGACTAAGCGGTAAGAATGGTCTGGTTTCACTACTGGGAATAAAGGATTGTAAATTGGTGAGCTACAAGGCTCAATTATGCCCTGATATTTAATTTGTGTTTGAATTTCTCTAACTGGGCATTTATCTTAATTTTTTATGGGGTATTGTGGTTGCATTTGCGGGCTGGACCTTATGGGGATTATATGATAAGGTGTACTTTCATCCCAACCCACATGGTTCTGATATAATGCCGGGGCTTGTGCAAGGGCGGGCTCCTTGGCATACGCATGTTTAACTGCTTCAGGAACTAAGACGGAGAAGGATGGTAATCCCACATTTTTTCCTGGTGGGACTTTCCATACAAACTCAGGTGGCCAATCTTTTTGAGCCACGAGAATGTCATAGCCAAATGTCAAGTTCTCCCAAAAGAGAACTTTAATAGTACGGGGTATATCACCCTCAATGTGGAGTTGCAAATTATACAATCTGCCTGGAGAACTAACTCTCTGAACCGGTTTTCACCCATCTGAACAAACTCATTAGGTGCTCTTGCCACCAGAAACTCTTTAAGACTATGGCGAACTATCATAACCTCTGCCGCGTTTGTCTAGCAGAGTCAGCAGCTAATCCTTATTCAGAAGCAGAGTCTTCAATATGTGTGGCATTTTTTTTTTTTTAAAACCCTTTATTTTTCAGTTTTAACAAACAACAATCCGCAGTACGGTTAGGATAAGTAGCATTCGGATATTCCTTACTTCGGGCATACTGTTGCGTTCATTCTCACCCATTTTGCAGTCCAACCACTCAGTCATCCCTGTAAGGGAGGCACCACTCACCGTGCATTTTCATCCTCAACCATGCTCACATTCGTATTAGCACCATCTGTGGAGTTTGGATCCAAATTAGAGTTCAGGAATGTATCACATCCCTCCCTCCATGCTCTTAGATCATCCTTCAATTTTTCATCCCATCTGCTCCGTTTCATATGTGTCTCTTCAGCAAGCGTCCCCTCCTGTACATCCCGGTGCCAGAGTTCTACTGTAGGGGCACGCTGACCTATCCAGTTGATGGCTACTCTACACCTAGCTAATACCAAGGCCAGATGCAACAACATATATGTCATCCTATGTCCCTCTGGCTTTTTAATGTAGCCCAACAAACAGTGAAGCAGTAGGCTCTCTATATGAAAACTTGTGACCCTCCGTAAGTCAGACACCACCCATGTTCAAAAGCACTGCACAGTGGGGCACCACCATGCCAGGTGCATGAAGCCTGCACCACCGGCATTCCACCCCGGGTAATCATCAGGCCGTTTGGGGGGGGTTGTGCGGTGGAGTCTCTTACGGGTCATATATGTCCTGCGAAGGAAATTGTAGTACACCAGCTTAAAGCCGTCATTGCAAGATACTGTACGTCCACTAATGGTGGTCCACATACCGTCCTCTGTAGGGGTTTCTAGGTCAGCCTCCCAATGTGTGGCATATTTAAGTGCAGTGCCACCCACTTTCTTCTTGAATTGAGGCTTTTGTTGTGGAAGTTTGTATTCCTTTTTTATAGTCACATCTGAAGAGCCTTGTGAATCATTCTTCGGTTTCATGTACTCCTCCTACCTGTGGTCTGATCGTCCTCCTCTTTCTGAGCGTTTTTTTGGATGATTCCTGAAAGGAATGAGAAGGACGTGTATCACTATACTGATACCTATGAGGCTGTTTTATAGTTTCATGGTTACGCAAGTTGTCGTACTTATAAGAGGATTCCTGTGGAGGAGATCCACCCCGTGAATTAACTTTTTCTTTATTTTTATCTTATTATCCCAGTGTTTGTTTTGAGAAGATTCGGGTGCCTGTCCCTGGGTATCCTTTTCAGAATTGCTCTTTAATTGAGCCTTATTAGGTCTGGCTCCCCAAATATCTTGACCTATAGATGTGTAGGTTTCAGCATAATTTTAGGTAGTTGGTGGTCTTGCTGTGCCAAAGCGACCTGCGCGAGGTGTTGGCGTACAGCCAATGCTGCTGCTTCCCCTTTGATATTACTACAAATTATTGAGGCTACTGTGGTATAGTTGCCTATCTGTTTCATCCCCAGACCTAGGGCAGGGGCTGCCCCGTATTCATTTTGAATCTCTTTAAGCACCTCAGGCAAAGCAGCTATGGATGGTGTACCATGCATGATGGCATAGATTGCAGCAAACACTTTGCCTCATGTGGCACATTTTCCTACCGGTGGAACCATCCCTAAAGGTAGGCACAGTGGGAGTGTGCAATCCAGAATGGCATCTCCTTCTATCTGGTAGGAACCTTACCCATAATTGCATTAATAGTAATTGGACTAATTGCTGGCATTGTCAAATGAGTTTGTGCAGCTTGAACAGCCCTCGCTGGGTTTGTTGTTATTTTTCGCAGAACGAACTATGTCATACATTTGTATAATCTAACTAGACCTGTGTACAGTGTGCGTAGCTCTCCTGCTGCGAGTGCTGCTGTTTATGGATATGGTGTGTAGCCGACTAAGACTCGCCATGTTGCTCTGTCATTGCTGAAGGACCCAGTCTGACGTTTGCCAGTGGATGTGGTAGGGCTCTGTGGAACCAGTTCTTCATTAGCTTTGTAATTGTTAGGAATGACTGCTTCAGTGTATGTATGAAAATGTTCTGTTTGCATCTGCTGATGGAAATGTTAACCATGAAGAGGATATCTGTTTTATATGCTTCATGGGCATCTACCACAAAGGTAATATCCCCTCCCGAAAAGCGAGCCCATGGTGTTTTAAAGATCTGTGTTACTACATGTCTGCAGTTTAGTGGTGTAGCTACTGGTACTGCATTAGCCATTTTAATGAATTAAATTCAGAGAAGGTAAACAATAGTGGGGGATCCTTTCAAAGGTTCAAGCTTACCTTACTGTACAATTATCTCTTCTTTGACAGGCGTACAGTGAAAATCAGTTCTTGTTAATAACAAATGTTGTTTTAGATAGTTTAATTTTCTGTTTGGTACCTTTACAAAATCACCAGAGCATTGCTGTGAGCTGTAAAATTCCCAGCAGGTTTGTTTGAATGTTTGGTTGGAAGTGAGCATCGCTGCAGCGTTTATATTTATTTTGCCGTTACAGATACATTTGACTTCTATCGTGTGCCATACAGATGATTGAAATTTTCCTGTAGTAATAAGCTTACATTGAATACAGTTATGTCTAATCTAAACTTTGCTCCTTTTACCGGATCTTTCTTATAAAACTTTATTCGGATATGTACTGAACAAACAAAAAAACTACAGCATATGAAAACATAAATCACAATATAATATGCAAATACCAGGACAATTGTTTATATTGCATCTGTTTTGCTGCTATCTTATTTCTTCTTGCATTTTTTCCCCTGTATGTAAGACTTGATTGCTCTATGTACCGCGTTCTAATTCCCCGAAGGGTCATGTTTGCGCTATATAAAACACCTCAAATAAATCGACTGACAGAAATAGAGGTTCCCTATTTTGGCTGAGGAGGATTTTTCCCTAACACCACTGAGGGCTCCGTTAAAGGCGTCTAGTGGCTTTAGGCACACATAAGAAAACTACTCATGAAACCCATTAAATTAGTAACAGACCTATAATGTTGGTGGCGCCAAGTCGTACAGTTCCTACTAATTCAGTAACACTGCGCTTGGGCAACACGAGTCAAAACTATGGAGAATGAGCCCACGCATACCATCAGAATATGTTGGCCTGATTTCTGACTTGCTCAGAGTGTGCCATCTGGACCCTTAAACCTCACAGGGTATCAGATGGTGTCTGCAACCCCGAAAACATGACAACCCTAATTCCCCCAAGGAAATCATGGAAACAAATCTACCCTTTTGTCGTCATCTCAGAGATACCCAAAGGGAGATACAAGAAATACACAAATTGGCATTTCAAACATTTATTGAAGCAATTTGATTTTTGTGTTAAATGCGTGTACTGCCATGATTTGTGCAAGGAAACTGAGCATTGTAGCCAGCATTACAAGAATGGTAAAAAAGATAAATAATTCACCATTATAATTATTGCATTGATTATATGAATACATAAAATTGTACTTTTACCTAGCTCTACCTACCTTAGAGAGAATAGGGTGAATGCGGTTCTGCTAAACACCTTGGAGTGGTCTAACTCCCCATTTAACAGTGTATTTGTTTCATCTGGAAACCAGTCTGGTTAGAAAAGGCCGCCGACCCTCTCAGGGTAATGAACATATTTAACTGGACTAGAATTCAGACACGGGTGACCACGACAATCCATAGAAATGCTCCTCTGCCAAACAAAGGCTTAGGGCAGTTTATAAAATTCAAACTGGACCCATTCGAACTGTGCTTGAGTTCAAATCCAGCTGTCATTGTTGATTCTACCAATTCAGAGCTGTCTCCGAACGGACAATAATATGCAAGGGTAGGTTGCGCAATGTACTTGGACAAATTGTGCGATGGCATGATAATGTGCCTACAAAGACATTTATTTGTAAGCAAAATACTTTCTGAGTACTCTATTGCATTCAAGGATGCAAGCAAAATATACTAAAAGTAATTGTCTAAAAAGATGCCAACTTTAAACGTGAACATATAAAACTGGGAGCGTTTGTGCACGGGCCCTATTAACCTCATGACACTATGCCTCTATGAAAATTAAATTGAATATTAGCAAAGATCTCCTGTTCCTTTGCTGAACCTTCTAATCTGGCTAAGAGTATAGGCCCAATACCTTTACCAAAGAATCCAATAAAGAGATTGGATGGTAACAAACAGGATCATTGTGATGTTCCTTTTTAGGTCGAGCCTCGAGTAGCGCGCAAGCGCTGCTTAGAGGCGAAGACTTATTGTAAGTGAGTTTTCAAAGCAGTCCAAGAAACGCTCGTGCGTCGTGGCTGGCCTTTTTGAGATGGGTACGCGCGGCAAACATGTGTTTCCAATTATCGTGCCCAGACGCGGGCGCGATAAGTGGAAACACATGTCTGCCGCGCG
The DNA here is from genome assembly GCA_963921515.1 of Calotriton arnoldi. Lineage (NCBI taxonomy): Eukaryota > Metazoa > Chordata > Amphibia > Caudata > Salamandridae > Calotriton > Calotriton arnoldi. The sequence goes on along the minus strand of CAWUFW010000001.1, from coordinate 3,071,398 downwards.
TACTCATCCAAAGGCCAGCCACGACGCACGAGCGTTTTGGGACTGCTTTGCAGGCTGCCGCGCTCGCTCGCCCCCGCTCCTCCGTGCTTGTTACACCAGACCTTCGCTGGCTTGTTTTTTATCTTATGCATCTAACAGCCATTGACAAAGACAATAGTCCTGGCTTGTTGTAACATAATCAGCACAGCGCCCTTTTACGAGCGCCGCGCTGTTAATGGTTTCTCTCTGCTCTCACACACCCCTCCCTTCTCCCACTCCCTCCCCCATGCCCAGTGTACGTAGTTTAATCCTACTCAGGAGGTGGCCCCTCCTTCAGTGACACGCGGCAGCCCCCTCTCTTTGCTGTCACGTTAGTGTTAGAAGGGGCCTCCGCTCTCTCTTCCACGAGTCTACGTCACGCTTTCTCCGCCTCTCTGCTCCGTTACTGAAGTTACTTTCCAGGCCTCAGTGCCATGCCGGTCACTGTCTCAGAACCGTCTAGCTCGGGGGCACACTCTGCTCTGCTTGTGTTCTTCAGCACACACCGCTCTGCTCTCCGTCTCCTCGGCGCTGCTCTCACATTCCATTCCATGGGCCTCCCTTTCTTGAACCTTAGCTGTCTGATCAGCCCCTCTCTGTGACTGGGACCCCGCGGGAGCTTTGCTGCTGATACCGCCGTCTCCAGGGCCTGTAATCTCGCCAGTCAGCTCCGAGTTCACCTCCTTATCACTACTTTTGTACGGCGGACTTAAGTCGAGCTGTGTGATCCTTGACACAATGGCCGGCCCAGGATCCAATCCCGCTAAGACTCTTAAAAGATGTACCTCGGGCCTGAGCCGCCCCCGCTGAAGTTTAAATTACTGCAAAAAGACTCTGTTAGGCAAAATAAAAAACGAACACACACATAAACATGACCAGCACAAATATTCTCTCAAACAATTAAAACAAGCATTGGCATAGCCAATAGGTCTCGCCTTTGGAACCTTATAAGTTTTTAGCCATGCAACAGTTGATGTTATTGCACCAAGGATATTGTGCTGCATAACTAAATACTTATAAGGTCCCAAAAGCGAGACCTATTGGCTATGCCAATGCTTGTTATATATAGGTATGTTCACGCTTGTGACCATGTGCCAATCAAGCAACTGTAGGACATTGGTAAGAAGAGGGCCCCAGAACTCTATACTGGCCTTGAACAGATCCACCGGAATCCCATACGGCTCGGGGACCTTAACATTAGCACTTTTATAAGCGCACTGGATAATTCATTCATTTGAGGTAAAAACGAAATGCCCAGTGCTCACCGACGTAACTACTAGATTCGTTTTAGAATGAGGGATCTTGACATTATCTTCTTAGCTACTGATGCAGTGGGAAACCCATTGTTGGGCAAGAATTGCCGCTTCCATAGTTGGCACACCCTGTGTCTTAAAATAGGGCTAATTAATAACATGTCAGAATGCAGTAACGTCCTTATCCTGACTCTCAGCCATCGGGGTTTCCGAACCCTCGATTTTGACGGTATTTGTTTAATTCCTGAGAACAGCTTTATACTTCCTTCTATTTTCCAAAATCTCCCTTTGCGAGCAATTGTTTTTCTAAGCCCTTATTAGGTCAGCATGTGCTTTAGTGCAACTGTGAACAAACCAGGCCTTGAACCTGAGGGTCTATCTGAACCAGATCTAGTGAGTTCCCTCTTCACGTACCTCACAATCTCCTCCAACACCCTCTTAATATCAGGTGCTGTTGCCTGCTCGCCCAGGCAAATTTGAACAAAAGGCTTTCTGTCCTGTATAAGTTTACCTAAGAACCCCTCTGAGTTAATCCTGTCCCGGTTTAGACGCGGACCATTAATTTAGATACCGTTAGCTATACTATTCAGTCAGCTAACCAAATTGTTTTCCCCCATAGAGTAATACTCCAATCAATATTTGCGGGTAATGATCACTAAAGCAGTTCATGATCTGGAATTTAGGAACATACGAGCTCATATTAGCAGATCTTAAAATATAATCAATAAGAGTACCCCTTTCCCCTTTATTATACATGCAAATATGTTTTCAAATGGTACATATAGAGTGGATAATTCCTTACTGAAATCAAAATGATTTTTGGCCAAAAGATGGTTGTCTAGATTACCATAATCATCATGTAAAAAAGTTGTCTGACGAATACCTTCTTGATCTCAGATGCCACAAACCCTCCCTAACTAGTAATTTGCAGATATGGGTGTTGAAATACCCAACCACTATTAGATCAGATCTGATTTCTAGCCTCTCCTCTTAATAAACCAATTTAGGTAATTGTCCAGACTGTTTAAAATACCCAATTTACCTGAACTAAAATCGTTATTATAAAATATTTACAAAAACTAAACTCATCCTACGGCTGTTCATTAGACCTATAATCTGGTAGAGGGGATTCCCTGCTCAAAATTTAAAAACCCTTTATGATGCCAGAGTAGAACAATTAATTGAAGGCCCTCCTTTTGCTCTTCTATTGGTTGACTGAATAGTTGGAGGATGGTAGGTTGCGTATCTATTAATGTGTAGATTGTCTCTCCCTCATGTCTCTTGGAAACATAAAATAGAAAAACCTGTGATAAAGTTACCCTAGACAATATTATTTAATTTACTCTTTAGCTCCGACACATTCCAGATGAATATGCCCAGGTTGGCTGCATGTGTCCCCTCTCCCAGAATTGAGGGTCAAACTAATATGCTCTATAACCCAGTATTCCGGGATGCCTAGTCAAAACTTGATTCACTTTCCAATTTACATAAATTCACTTCCCACCTCACCAGTGAGTGGTGTTATCAATAGATAATGGAGTGCAGCTTGGCCCACGCTCATCAAACCTGAACTGATAACTGCAATCAGGAATCATTACATAAGGTCATTCCGCACTGTGGCAGAAACTCAAACAGCTGGGTCGATGTGTTGTTTGGCAGTTAAATACTTTGTATGCCAAACAACAAATTGAGCCAGCTGTTTGAGTCAATTTGTTGTTTGGCATACACAAGAAGTTTTTATGTTTGGCCTCTGATACATGTAATGTTTACATATTTGCATTGCTTTCTGTATTTGTTTAATACTTAATACTATATTTGTAAAAAAATGTCCTGTGCATGGGTATTCTGGGATAACATTAGTGAAAGGCCTAAACTTACTACGATTTCAGCGGGTCTATAAAACAAACCCAAGAGGACCACCATAATTTGCGAAGGACGGAGTTTTCAAGGAAACAGAAAACAAAATGTTCGTATTATTAATGATGAGGAAATCGGAAAGAAAATGAACATGAATGATTTCAGAAAACTATATACCCTACATGTTACAAAAGCCTAAATGGTGTGTCCTTCATGGTTTTCGCAGATTCATGCTCACCATATACATTAATCGAGGAACTGACATTTAAGGAGACATTTCTGATAAAGATTACACCTTTTTATCTCCTGATATAAACCATGGAGGGTGTAATAATAATCCCATTCATTTAGCTAGTATGTTGATAATGCACATAACATTTAACACTAGATCCACCGTAGGAAAATTGTACATTACCAAACAAGGGTCCAATCTTTTAGATTGGAAGCATCAGAAAGATTTAGGGATCAAATTAGATCCCAATGCTGGAGGAAAAAAAAATGTTTTTGGGGTCAATAGCTCTATCACAGAAGTGGAAGTGTGTAAAGAATTTTCTAAAGTTTTTAGTGATTAACTGGGATTGCTCAAAGAATTTCTGCAGCAAATAAAGCTGAAACCAAATAACGTTCCAGTAATATTCAAGGCACGGCCTATTCCTTTGCTTATGAGAGAACCCCTAAGAAAAGAATTTGACAGCCTGAATCTCTAGGAGTGATAGAAAGGATTGAATGTTCCATAGTAATTGCCTGAAAGGAAGGTGGAAACTGCATAATCTTCTGCGTTGACCTCAGAGTTAAATGCAAATGTATTGGTAGACAGACACCCCCTGCCTAAAATGAATGAAATGTTGAGTCTCATTCAGGATGCTAGTTATTTTAGTGTTATGGCCTTCGTCTGCTTATCACCAGGTAGCCCTCCATCTTGAGTCCAGCGCTCTCACATCATTTATAACTCAGTGTGGGGCATATCGATTTCGCAGAATACCATTTCAATTGGCATTTTCAGTGCACAATGCAGCATATACTACTAGGTATTGTTTTCAGGATGACATTTTAATATATGGAAGTTCGGAAGGAGAACACAGTGCCACACTCGGGAAAGTCCTATGTAAACTAAATAATGTAGGTTTTACCATAAAAATAGAGAAATGTAAAATAGGTGTCCAATCGGTGGAATACCTGGTGCATACTATCTCTGAAGATGGTATTAAGCCTAAATACAGGTTAGTTGACTCGGTCAGACTTGCACCATCCCCCACATATAAGAAAGAACTTAAATCATTTTAGGGCTAGTGGAATATATGTCCAAATACATCAAAATGTTGCTGACCACGTACATCCTTTAGCAGTTCTACTAAAGAAGGGAGTTCCTTTTGACTGGATTGAAAAATGCCAAATCACTTAAAACAAGATCAAGGAATCTATTGTTAATGCCCCTTACTTAGGGAAATTTGATGTTAAATTCAAGACCTTATTAATTGCTGATGCAATTAATAAGGGTCTGGGAGTTTGCTTGTCCCAAATAGTTGAGGGTAGAGAAAAAATTATAGCTTTTGCATCAAAAACGCTCAAGAATGCTAAATTACTCTACCATTTGAAAAGGAAGCATTAGCATGCTATTAGGCTATTAACTATTATAAATTCTACCTGTGGGGTTTGCCTTTCACTCTTAGGACAGATTATAATCCATTAGTTCCTATGTTCTCCACCAAATGCATTGAGAAGCTTCCTCCATGCATATCCACATGGGTGCTGGGCTTGCAAATGTTCAACTTTAAGATTGAATATGTTCCTGGAACAATGAATCAAGAGGCTGATTACTTATCCCTCATGCCTGTGAAAAATGTGTTCAAGAAATGAACCCTCCCTATTAAGTTGTTCTTTCCATAGAAATCCCTGCTATTTATAGGGAAGAGCTGTAACAGAGAGACAAGAAAGACCAGACAAGGTGTGTCAGCCTCCTGTTTGGCAATCAGACTATAATATGTACTGAAGTTCCATGGTTTTCCATTTTTTTCTCTGTTATTTTTAGTGAAGGAGATCTGTTGTAATCTTAAATACCTTGCTATGTTCCAATCCTGGTTCCCCCTTCCCTCTTTTCCCTTAGATGTCTTGTTCCTTTGAGGCAGATAGAATGTTCATCTGACACTCAATTTAAAATTTTGGTGTGAGGTGATTGCTTGTGGAGGAGTGAAGTTCAACAAGCAGAGATTGGACACTGTTACTGGAAATAAACCTTCTATTTTGTTTCTTCCCCTAAGGATATTTCTTCAGTGAGGAATCTGCAGGTTGAAGTATCCATCAAAGAAAAAGTTATTTACCTTCAGTAACTATCTTTCTGGTGGATACTCTATCTTACTGCAGATTCCTCACTGACCCTCCCTCCTGTCCGTCTGAAGGAAGGCCATATTTCATACATATAATTATATACATCTATAGTCTGTATCTTGATATATATCCATCATGTGAATATAAGAGAATAATGCTTGAAACGCATGCCTCCACCCAACAGTTACAAAAATATGGTATTTGATGTACCAAACATAAACATAATTCCCTTTGGGGAGGTTAATAAGTGATTTTCTTTTTTTAACAAGGTCGATGTAAATGCACCAGTCCTTTTGCTTTTACTTTAAAAAGGTGTTTTATTCTTACGAAATCCAAGAGTATTAAAATGTTTAAAATTCCTTCATCAGTGGAGAGATTACAAAATGTCATCCACTTTAGTCCTTTTTTTAATCTTTTTATTGACAACACAGATGTCATGGTACAGCAATTATAAATGGGACTTGCATCTCTTGAATGCGTGAACATGTAATAGGGTTACAAGATAAGGATGGGGCGTGCAGGTTACTTACAGCGCTGAGCAACTTGTGGTGAGAATGTCTATAATTACTGCACAGTTAACAAAATGACGGAAAAAAGGAAAATAAAAAAAGACTAATAAAAGAAAGAGAACAGTAAACAAATCAACAATTCAAGAGCTCTGAGGTCCATCATAAGCAAGTAAGAATTTATGCATGTGTGTACCAGTAAGGAAACCTGGAGTTGGTTGTCTTGTGGGGTTGGATCTCGTTCCCCGTGTCACTGAAAGGGGGAAGGGGAGGCAGGGAGATAAGGCTGTCTGAATTGACCCAGAGGGCATCACACAGGTGAGAAGTGGGTTGGTGTTGCCGCAGTTGGCATGTCAAGAGCCTAGTGTGGAATCGCTACTTTTCCGGTCACGATGTGTGGCAGTAAGGCGCAGTGAAATCCACTTCAGTCTTGAAGACTATTTTACATAAGAAAAAAGTAGACAGCCAGCACTTGTTTCGCAGACTAACTCCTTAATTGGGGCCTAAATCTTATATGATTAACTTTGCAATTTTGTATATATGTAAATACCCTAGTTCCTAGGAATACTGGGTTTGCCCCTTATCCTTCCCAAAATAACATACATACAACAAATACAGTAATTAGACTTAAAAATTCCTTGTGGTAGTGATAACAATGAGTTTTCTCGAGTTAGTGGCATTATTGCTGATCTCACAATAAATGGTATCTCTGGGGCCGAATATATTTTTTTGTATAGGTGCCCTTTTACATATCGTGAACGGTTTCTCTGTAATCATATTTTTCAAATTGATCAAGTTTTATTTATTTTTTATTGAACATTTTCAATGAAACGTACATAACAGTAGTCACCATTGTAATAATCCTGTCAGTCACAATGCAGTATAAAGAAAATAAAAAAGATTAAGCAAAAAAAAACAATCACGGAGATATACATACAGCGCCTCCTCAAATACTACATAATTTCTAGATATATAGTGTAGCAATGTTCACAATTTAACGCACTTATGTTAACTTTAATGACAATTCTGGAACAAGTCAGGGTTCTCATTTAAATAATCAGTAAGAGGTATCCAGATATCCAATGGTTTAGAAGCAGTTGGTAATTCTTCGGCGTATGTTACAAAATTATCTCTACAATAGACAGCATCTAATATCCAGCGGGCAATCGTAGGGGTTTGCTTGCTATCCCAGTTCATTGCCACCCTGAGCTTGGCCAACAGCAGCATCACCGCAACCAGTTTCTTCTTAATTGATTTTACAGGGATATGTAGACCTAACAAACAGAGCTGCGGTGTGCAGCACAATGTACATGATATCAGAGCACTCAGATGGTAGATTACGTTCTCCCAGTACAATCGTATCTTATCACAATTCCATGCAAGATGTACAAAGTCTGCCTTAGTACATCCACACCTTTTACAGTCTGCTGTGTCTCGTAAACCATATTTACATAATTTAGCTGGCGTATGATAAGCTTGATGAAGGAATTTATAATGAATAATGCGTAAGTTTCCATTAGGTGTAAGTAGCGTGGTGAGCGTACAACATGACAACCAGTCGTCGTCTGTCAAAGGAGTGTCTAATAATTTATTCCATTTTTCACGTGCTTTTAGAGTCTGTGCACCTATATCTGATTGTATCAGCTTATATAATCGGGACACTATATTAGTGTGCGTGGGTGTGGCTATCAAAAATTGCAATGGTTGTAGTGTAGGTGGTTCATTAGGATATGAAGGATAGAGTTCCTTAATTGCAGCCTTCAACCTATGATATATGAATCGAAACAATAGTGATTGGTTACTTATATATGACAAGTCATCAGCTGTTATGAAGGTGCCATTCCTGTATAGGTCCCCCATTTGCACTATACCTACTGTTTCTAGTATCATCATGCTATTCTGCTCTTGTGTGACCGATAAGTTCGGGTGGCAATTCAACGGCATGTTCGGGGCATACAGTGGCGTTTTGTTCGCTAGGCGACCGATGTTTCTCCATGCATGTGATGTGCGTATTGTGTTTATTTCTCGTGGAGATAGATGTGGCCTAATATGAGTGAGTATGCTAGGCAATGGCACCGGGTCAGCGTCTCCATCCTCTATAGCAAGGTGTGGTAGATACTTTACTGGGTGATACCAAAAATATGCGTATTGCGCTTGGGCGCAGAGATAATATAAGTAAAGATCAGGCACCGTGAAACCACCTGCAGTGTATGGAAGTGACATAGTGTGAAGACTAATACGCGCCTGCTTGCCTGCCCATATCAGCTTGACCAGGTTCGAGCGTAACCGCTGAAAGATTGGTGTAGGAGGTGTGATTGGTATATTAATAAAAAGATATAGCAGTATAGGTAACAGTACCATCTTTATAAGGGAAATTCTATCGGCTAGAGATAGAGGTAGGGTGATCCATCGTGATATTTGTGTTTCTATACGGTCTATTGCAGGTCCATAATTATATCTGAGGACTAATGCAGGGTCTCTATGTATCCAGATTCCAAGATATTTAATGGGGTCTTCCTGCCATATAAGGGGGAACTCCATTTGTGGCGCCCTCGTAATTTCCGTCAACGGGATCACTGCTGACTTACTCCAATTGATCTGCAAGCCCGAGTATCTCCCAAATTTTATGTATTCTCTCAGCACAGGCGAGAGATGGACCTCTGGGTCTCTTAAGTACAACACCATATCATCCGCATATAGTGATATGCTGATGGGTCTTAGATTAAATCGGAGCGCTGTATATGCATAGTTTTGGCGTATTTTGCATGCTAGTGGCTCTAATGCTACTGCGAACAGTAATGGGGATAATGGGCATCCCTGTCTGGTCCCACGTTGTATTGGGATTACCCCTGATACGTGTCTATTAACTTTTATTCGGGCTGTGGGTTCATTGTATAATAGGGCTATCCAGTTTATAAACGTAGGTGGCAAGCCCATTTTCTTCAGGATCGTGAACATGTAGGTCCATTCAATAGAGTCAAAGGCCTTGGCTGCATCTAACAATACCGCCACAGCCTTAATCTCCGGATTGAGTTGGTGCAAAAGGGCAAATATGGTTCGTAAATTGTGTGTCGTTGAGCGATCTGGAATGAACCCAGATTGGTCAGGGAGGACCATGGTGGTCATGAGTGGTCGTAATCTAGTAGCTATAATCTTTGCCAATATTTTAACGTCTATTGATTAATGAGATGGGCCTATATGATTCTGCCTTATCTGGGTTTTTATCAGGCTTCAATAATGCTACTATAAGGGCTTCGCGCAGTGTGGGAGGTAAAATTTTGTCATGATAGGCCTCGTCATACATCTCAAGCAGGTGCGGAGTTAATAATTCCGCATATGCTTTATAAAATTCGCCAGTAAATCCATCAGGACCTGGTGATTTACCATTGGGCAGAGACTTTATAGCCAGTTGGACCTCGTCCTTCATTATGGGTTGAGACAGGTGCTCGCGGTGTGTGTCGGACAGCCATACCAGCGCTATGTCATCAAGGTATTGCATGATTTCAGGTTCCAATACCGTATGTTGTGTCTTATAAAAATCTCCGTATGTCGTCGTGAACGCGTTTAATATACCCTGAGTATCCGAATGCAGTATTCCATTATCGTCCTGTATCTTCAGAACAGTGTGTTGTTTGTTTTCTATTCGTATTTCTTGTGCTAATATTCGACCTGGTCTGCCTCCCTCCCCAATCCTGCGTGCGGCATAGCGTTTGTAAGTGTATTTTATCTCATCATCTGCCAGCAGATTGTATTTATTTATCTCGTCCCTCAATTTACCCAGCGTAAGTGGACTGTGGCTGGCGTCATATTCGGCTTCAAGCAATTTTATGCAAGTTTCGGTTTTCTCCAGTTGCGTCCGAATATCGCGCAAAATACCTGTGTTCGTGCTTATACAAACACCCCTAACTGTTGCCTTAAAGGCCTCCCAAAGCAGTCCTGCACTAGTATCTGGCTGTTTATTGTTTGCAAAGTAATCTTCTATTGCTGTATGAATTGCCTCTCTATAAAGGGGGTCCAATAGCGCGTTAGCATTGAAGCGCCATATAAATGGCGGTGGAATGTATGTCGGTATGTGTAAGGTTAATATCACTGGCTTATGGTCTGAGAGCGACTTAGGGAGGTGTGTTATATCTGCGGCCCACGTACACGCTTGGTCTGTGAGAAGCCAGTAGTCAAGTCTGGACCAGCTGTTGTGGACTGTCGAGGAATGTGTGCTCTCAAGTGTGGTGGGGTTCTTTAGGCGCCAGACATCATGTATACGAAATTCTATTAGCCCATTTTGAATAATAGAGACCGCATTCGGATGGTGTTCTGCAGTTTGATATGATCTGTCTTGTGCTGAATTTAGTGCAACATTAAGGTCGCCTCCCCACAACAGTTCTATATCAGGTAGGGTTCGTATTTGTGCCCAGAGATTCATAAAAAAGGCCGGATCATCCGTATTCGGACCGTAAACATTTATAATTCCGACTCGGGTTCCTCGCAATAATCCTGTAAGTATGACATAGCGACCCTGTGGGTCAATGATTTTCTGGTCCAGTATAAATTGTGTACCCTTACGGATAAGGATTGTCACCCCTCTCGCATATGATGAGTATGTCGCCGATATCGCTAATTCAGCCCATTTGTTGCCCAGTTTATTTGCTTTGTGTGGAAGCAGATGCGTCTCTTGGAGTAGAGCTATATCAACGCCATGCCTGTCTAAATAGGCAAATACTTGTCGGATCTTTCTGGGATTATTTAGACCTCTGACATTCCAAGTAACTAGTTTCAATGGTGCATTTCTATCCATATTGACTAATTGCTATACTAACAATGTAGGTTATTGGATGCTGGACATACCTCCCATGTTCCGCCCATCTCCGGGCACAATCACTTTGCCCAACCTTAGAGTTTAAGAATCCTGGATATTTAAGCTCAGCATGTATGTGACTATCTATGTACCGTGCAATTGTCCCAATCCTCCCCCCACCCACTTCACCACCCCAATCATGGTAAAGACACTGCCCCATAATAACAAACAAAACTTCCCACTTAACTAACAAAGAAGGCTGTGGTTTACACAGGGGGGACGGCAGCCTCCGGCTTACAACCCCAACAGCAAAGAGCTGGGGGATCAAGCCACAATCCTGTATCATTACTAATTTATATTTAAAGTGCGCACATACCTATGAAGGGCAGATACATTGACTACATATTAGAAAGTAAAATATTGCAATAGTTGAACATTACTATCACCAACAAATGGTTATTCAACATTGCCCACAGGGCAAAGGTCCCCATGAAGCGCAACATATTTGTTCATTTAGCGCCGGAGCAAATATATGTAAATGTACCGGCTGATTGTAAACAGCAGTAGGCCTGCTTGAGAGAGGCGTAGATTATCATTCGATATCCGATGTATGTCCGTTTTCAGCTTGTGTTCCTCTCGGAGATTTGCGCCTGAGGGCATTTGGGTAGTTATGCTGTAGGAACTGAATGGCATCTTTGGGTTCATTACAGAGTATACTTTTTCCACCATCCGTGATCTTCAATCTAGCTGGGTATATCATCGCATAGGAGATGTGATTTTCCCTTAGTTTCTTTTTTACGTCGAGGAACTTTTTTCTCGCCTCCTGCACTTGGGAGGTAAAGTCTGGATATATGGATATATCCATTCCGTCATGGTTTAGAGATCCCATTTCCCGTGCTTTGCGAAGTGCTGCATCTCTGTCTCTATAATTCAATATTTTGGCTATTATGGGGCATGGGCGTGTACCTGGCGCAGGTTTCGGTGCAAGCGACCTGTGTGCCCTCTCTACAATGAATATTTCAGAGAATGTTTCTCGACCCAGTAGGGCGATGAGAAGATTTTCGACATATTTCTCCATTGTATCTGTTCTTGTCGTTTCCGCCACCCCCATAAGGCGGAGATTACAGCGTCGGGACCTGGCTTCAAGATCTTCAGTTTTAGCCATGAGATGTTGTAGAGCCTTGTCAGCTTTAATATGTTTTTGTTCAAATTGTTGCTGAGCATCCTCCGCGTCTGATACCCGGCGTTCCACCATATCGATTCGCTCCGTATGTTTGTCCATTCTCTCCGACATACGGTCTACTCGATATGTCAGGGAGTCGATTTTGCCATCTATGTTGGATAGCGTGGATTGTATGGTAGCAAACATGGTGCGAAAATCCACTGCCGTGTCAGAGCCTGGTGGCGTAGTTTGTGCCTGAGTATTCTCGGGGGGCTCAGTGCCAGTCTCCATCGCTTTCCGTGGTTGCTCAAATTGCAGTTTGGGTTGATTTTTATCTGGTTTCCCCATCTTGCCTGCACTCTGTATGTGTAGTGCACTGTAGCAGGAGGTAGCCGCGTGCTCTATCCTACGGAGTTGTGGCCTAGTGATAGTCGAGGCTGCGATCAATAGTGCCTGTGGTGTCCCTGTGTCTGCGCAAGTGTTAGATGCAGGGCCAGTAATCGTACTATCGAGGTTGCAGGCGCATCTGGATATGTGATGTGGACACAGTAATGCACATACAGTTGTACCCGTGTGGTAGACCCCCGGCCGTGTCTCAGTGAGACTACATAACCTCACATTGCTTCCAGACCTGGGGCTGAGTGAATCCGGCGGTTGAAGTTGACAAAATGGCGCCTTTGTTGTTTAAATGTGGGCCTCACTAGTCCATGTTCCCTCTAGTGTTCCAGGCGTTCCGGGGCATACCCAGGGATCACAGACACATATTCCCCACGCCACACAGCACTCGAAGGTATCGGTATATGGTGGGCACTAGGGTATGATTCTCGAAGTTGGTGCAAGGTCGTGGTGCAGGATCTCAGCGGCGGTCCCCGTTGGCCGTACCGACTGATTATAAAGGCGAAAGTCACTGGTGTATGGTGTGGGGTCACAATGCGGAGCTGGGGCCACAGACCCCCCGCACCACCCTACGTGCGAAATCGCCCACTTTAGTGCTGCGCACACCTCTCTGTACCTTATGGCGGTAGATGGATTCTCCTATCCTGTTCCGTCTCGACTGCGGCAGGTCCGTTCGTCACCCAGCTGCGGCGGTATTCAGATGGTGCCTGGTCGTAGCTACTGGCCTCGTTGCGCGTCGTATTTCCGATTACTCTCGGCCGTCAAGATGTTCCCAGCAGTACAGGCCCAGGTCGCTCGCGGCTGATGATGCCGTATCTGTCCTCGTAGCCCACTGCCTCGTCCACCAGAGTCACGTCGGGTTTCCCCCCTTCTCGTTTTTCTCCGTCAGGCCTAGTTCTGTAGTGCGCCTCGGTCTTGCGTGGTACACGTAGCGGGACGCGCGCGCCCCTGGGCAGCAGTTTTTTTTATTGGCTCTCACTTCTGTGTCGTTTCCTCCCAGCTACAAGCCATTCAGCTCTCCGGTGATTAGCTGGTGTGTTACCGGAAGCCTCCCTTAGTGTAGTCGCCCTGATTTCATGCAGAATCAGCGGCTGTGTTCACAGGATAATTGCAGGATCGTGACTCGATCGGGAGAGCTCGCCTACAGCGCGGCCATTTCCCAGCGCGGCTAGCTCCGCCCCCCAAAATTGATCAAGTTTGACAATGATAAATTAAATCATTGTCTTTACTGTATGTGGTGATGAACCAGATTAAATTACCTTATTCAATATACATTTTGTTTGTCTTTCAACAGTTCTGTTCTAGTGACTGGGTGGTTTTCTCTCAGCTTCTTTGTTTTTATTATATATTTCCTGTGTACTGCAATTTCTTTTAACCCTTAGTGGTTCTCAATAAGGTATGTTAATTTGATTTTGGGTGTCCCGGTCAGGCATGAATGACTGTGGGCTTAAGATGAATTTTGGACAGAAGTTTGCATTATAAATGTACGGTTCTACATCTTAAAAAAATATTTTCTTTAGATCATATTCCAAAATTAGTTGTACATTCAAATCATTGGTGATAAGCCTAGAGTTTAGCAACAACTCCATTCCAAATCAAAAATATCGTCAATTATCGCCCCCTGTATGTTACCGTATCAGAAGCTTATTCTTGACCTGCCCAAGCATATTCTCGCTCATAGACCCCACCCCAGTTTAAAGATTTGTTTACTAAGGGGCTTCTCAACAAGTTGATGAAAACGTGACTTATAACGTTAAACCAGTGCAACCTAGAACTTTAATAAACATGTAAAGTTTTTAAAACGTTTGCTAGATTTTAAAATAACGCACTCCTGAAATAAACATGGATGGTAAAAGATCATGTTTATTAATCATTTAGGCTCTGACGAAGCAGTTAGTTCGCTTAATACGTGTTGGCTGTTTACGTTTTTTTGCATAAACGTCTCTCCAGGATTGAAGTGGATGATGTTTGTAATCTCTCCGTTGATTAATGAATTTGAAAAACATTAATATTCTTTAATTTTGGGAAGAATAAATTACCTTTTTTTAATCTGAATATAAGGACTTGTACATTTGCATTGCCTTTGTAAAAAAAAAAAAAATAGCTGTGATTAATCTTTTCAAAGGTAATTGTTTATCTTGATGAGAACTCACGTTGAGGCACTTAGTTGGCTGCCTTATGGCTCCAGTGAGTCTTTGGGACTCCAATTCCGGCATTGAGGTAGAGCCACCACACCTACCTTTTCTGGACAAGTATTGCAAAAGTTTCTGGATCCAGTCTGACTGGAATATTCAAAAGTGAGGAATGAAAAATTTCCTAGCTATCGTAACGGAAAGTTTCAATTCTATTAAGCACTCGGAGGCGAGGATTAGGCAATTCTTTCTTCCATTTCATTAAACAGCAGCCATTTTAAACACATGACATTTTTCAGAAATAAACTTAATTTCCCATCAACCATAGTGAACATGTAGTATTAGTCCATGGCAACAGTCCACCAATCAGAGGTCAGCCTCGCTGGTAAAGGCAATTGTCCCTCGTCGGAATCCCTCTTTCTTCCTGCGACCATGCCGACAGACGAAGATCTTTACTCCGGTTTTGCGGACTCCGATCCTGAAAAAAGAGAGACTTGTGATTGCCAGGGAATTGAGGAAACCCTATATCTCTGAAAGCAACCATGTCAATATCATTGTCAATTCAGAATGAACAACCAACTGGAAATTTAGTTACTTACATTCATACGACGATCCGATAACCCGGGTGGGTCTTCTCCGATCTCAGGGTGGGCTAATCCTCGCCTCCGAGTCCTTTAATAGAATTGAAACTTTCCGTTACGATAGCTAGGAATTTTTTTATTCTATGTCAGGACCCGGAGGCGAGGATTAGGTAAGTTCAAAGCTTGTCCACTACCAGAGCCGCAATGGAGGAGACTGGTTTGAAATAGAACCTTTTAAAGGTTGAGTCAGAATACCAGTCCGCCAAATTGAGGATATCCTCCAAGCGAGCTCCCAAGACAAAAGCTTTTGAAGCCATCGCCCCTCTTGCTGAGTGCGCTCTGAAGACCTTGGTATCAATCCCAGCCTATGACATCAGCCATCTAACCCATCTGGCGATAGTCGGGGGTGACACAGCTCTGAAGGGTTTCCGCAGAGCGATTAACAACTGGCGTTCCCCGTGGGGACGCAATTCCTCCGTCATGCTTTCATAGGTCCTAATACAGCGTACTACACACAATTTTGGTACCTCCGGGAAGGCTGGGTAAGAAATAACTCGGGACTGACATTTCGTCCTGCACGATACGTGAAAGGTGACCCCATCCGGAGTAAAAGAACTACCCGTGACATCCAGGGCCCGGACACCCGTCTACACGATATGAGACATAGCAGCATCGCCAATTTCGCAGACAACTGCTTGCGGGTAAGATACTTGTTGCTCGGCCAGGCCGTAAGAAAGTTGAGGACCTTGTTCACGTCCCAAAGGACCGAATACCGCGGCTCCGGAGGGAGCGATAACCTAATTCCCCGCAGAAGTTTCCTGACTAGCGGGTGTTCACCCACCGGGAGGTTCGCCACCGTGGCGTGACCCCTCAGAAATAGCCGAGCGAAAGGCATTGATAGACCGATAAGCCAAACCCTCCGAGGCCAGGTGTGCCAGGAAATTCAATATATGGACAACGTTCGCCAGAGGTCTGCAGCGTTTCTCGAAAGGCCATGGACTTGCCATCGAGCCCTGTAATCCTCCATGCCATGAGAGACAGTGAACCGGACGTCACCAGAGGGTGAGGATTGCCTGCTGGATCGCTCAGGAGATGAGGCAGCTGGGGTAGTCGGATTGGAGAACCCCAGGAAAGTTCCATCAGAACTGGAAACCACGCTTGCGACTTCCACAGCGGGGTGACAACCACTAGGTCCGCCTTCTGTCTGCGGACTTGCGTCGTCAATCTCATGACCATCGCGAATGGGGGGGGGAAGGCATACCCCAACTCCACTGCCCAATTCTGGAGGAACGCATCCGTGGCCGTCGCCCCCGGATCCGGGCGCCAACTGAAGTACCTGGGGAGTTGGTGGTCTAGTCGAGACGCAAAGAGGTCGATCGAGAAAGGGCCCCACAGCTCCGCTAGAGCCTGAAAAACCGGGGGAAACAGTTTCCACAGACTTGAGTCTCGCAGGTGACGGGAGTGCCAATCCGCCACTTGGTTGTTCAGACCTGGGAGATGCTCTGCCGTCACCGAGACCTGGTGTTTGAGGCAGTACTCCCAGAAGTTCTTGGCTAGATCTGCTAGGGCCTTGGAGCGCGTGCCTCCCAGGTGATTGATATAGCGCACCGCCGCCACATTGTCCATCTTTAGGAGGACACAGGCCTGCGCTCGATCTCTGGTCCAACAACGAACCGCGAAGGAGCCTGCCATTAATTCCAGGCAATTTATGTGCAGGGATTGTTCCGCGGCGGACCAAGCGCCTCCGGTGGTAAACTCTCCAGAGCGGGCTCCCCAACCGGAGCCGCTGGCATTGGACTCTATCACGAGATCCGGCTGGGAGCCGAAGATGGCACGGCCGTTCCATGCCTCTATGTGGGCTAGCCACCAATTGAGTTCGTCCTTGGCGTCCTCCAACAGCGGTACTTGCTGAGCGTACGAAAGACCTCTCCGCAAGTGGGATGCCTTGAGCCTCTGAAGTGTGCTCAAAAGTGTAAGGGGCCAGGAAATATAGCCTGGATTGAGGCAGAGAGTAGACTGACTACTCTGGCAATACTGCGAAGGGAGGTCTGAGGTTTCTTTAGAAGCTGTCGCACCTCGTGCTGAATCTTTGCAACCTTCCGGGACGGAAGGCTCAATGTTGCTTGCACCGAGTCTATGACAAAACCCAGGAATGTGATCGTAGAGGAGGGAGCGAGACTGAACTTGTTCTGAATGATCACAAAACCCAGCGGCTGGAGGAGAGACACTGCGGAGAGCACCTGTCGGCCGAGGGCCTTGATTCATGAAAAGCATGTCGTCCAGATAGACGATCAGCCGAATTCCCTGCCCTCTGCGATGTTCTATCACTGGGTGCAGGACCTTGGTGAAGCACCAAGGGGCAAAAGAGAGACCGAAAGGCGCAGAAATAAACTTGAAAGCCTCGTCCCTCCACTGGAACTGCAGAAAGCGGCGATGAGGAGGAAAGATTGGAATCGTCAGGTATGCATCTTTGAGATCCAACCGGACCATCCAATCGTTGGGGCGAAGGAGATCCCACAATAGATGGATACCCTCCATCTTGAAGTGGCGATAAACCAGCCACTTGTTGAACTCCCGTAGGTTTATAACTGGGCGGTAGCCCCCGTCCTGCTTCTGCACCAGGAACAGATTGCTCAAAAAACCTACCGGGTGAGGGGAGGACCTGCAAATCGCTCCTTTCCTCAGCAACTCTTCTACCTCCCGCTGAATGAGGCAAGCTTCCTGACCCGAGAAATGAAGCTGTCTGGGCGGTACCGGTTGAACGGGAGACCTGTAGAACTCTATGTGAAAGCCCTGTATTGTCTGTAGAACCCATGCATCGGTAGTAAGGGACCTCCAATTGTGGAGAAACTGAGCCAAACGACCCCCCAAGCAAACACATGAGAGAAGTGAAGAACTCACCGTGGGAAGAGTTGTTGTTACCGTGCCCGCTGGGGCCGTTCCGTTGTCCTCTCTGACGACCACGTCCTCTGGTCGGGTAGAAGCTGCCGAAACGCGAAGAGTCTTGCCATTGGCCTCTCTGGGATTAATGGTCACTGCCGGAGGCGCCTTGAGTGGAACGGCCGGCCGAGTCCCCCCAACCGCGGCCAGCCCCGGAGGAAAAACGCGCATTGAAAATGCGCTTAACCGTTGATTGGGCCTTATCCAATGAATTGAAGGTGGACACAAATTTGCTGAGCTCCTTAACGAAGGGATCCCCAAACAAACCCACTTGAGCTACCTGACCCAATTTAGGGTCTAGCTTAATCAGCAACGACCTGCGCCTTTCAGTAGAAATCGCACAATTGGCGGTTCCTAAAAAGATAATCGCTCTCTGGGCCCAACTGGAAAAGAAGTCAGGTTGGATAAGGGCGCCAGAGGCCTTGGCATCTTCCGCCATATCAAAAATCTTGACTAGCGGACTGGTAATATCAAGGAGCTTGTCTTGGCAAGCCCGCCAGGACCGATCGAGTCCTTTCTTGGGATCCTTGATATATTTGGTCAAGAAGGTCGCCATCCGGGCATCGATCTCAGGTGTCACTGCCACCTTGCCCTCCAAAGAGGGACGAGGGCACTCAGCTCTTAACCTAGAGCGCACCTCCTGGTCCGAAGGCTTGCGCAGCCTACTGGCCACGTACTTTGCCACTTTATCCGAAGGAATCCACTCCGAAGAGCGGGGGTGCAGAAGCTCCTCAGGATCCAGAAGATCCGATTGGTTCTCCCGGGGGAGCGGATGAGGGGCGCTATGATCGCTGATGATCAGATTCCCTGTCCGACTCCTGAGGGGATTCGTCAGAGGGTTGAGGGGAGACCGCCCTGTCCAAGCTATCTACCAAAGGAGGTTCTGCCTGTCTGTCCAACTGAGGGGGGGGGGTCCTAGTTTCTAAATAGGCTTGTTTAAGCCTGGCGAACACGTCCAGATCAACCCCATCGGAATGGGCTCTCTTGTGGGTTTTCTCTGGGGGAGCGTCAGTGGCCCGCTCCTGAGGTTGAGGGGCGGAAGGCCCGGGAAGATCTTCCCTCTGAGGGAGGGGTGGAATGCACCTTTGTGCCAGCTCGATGAGCCGCTTCTCGAGGGGGGCCACTGCCTCCGAAACTGCCCTCACTATGGAGGCATCCACCGCGTCACAGAAATCATATGTGACGGGGAAGTACTGGATATCCTCCTCCTTCATCGTCCTAATAAACAATTGAGGAGGGTAGCAATGGGTGGGGGAAGAATCACCAGGTAAGAGGGAGTCTTTAAACACTGGAGTAAATCCAGCCAGTATGGGCACCCCTAAGGGTGAAGTAATAACGTGGTAAACCAGTAAACAGAAAGAAGCAAGGCCCTTATGACGGTGAAACCCCAGGCCCAGAACAACTGTTGAAGGCAGACTGACACCCTCGCATTAAAAAAACGGGTTAATTTTTACCGGCCTGGGTAAGTCTGCACCAGAAACAGCTTCCACACTGTGGTCCTACCCCGCAGGGTGTTACGCTCCAGGCCGGCCGGGACTAAGCTAGGAGAACGCGGGTGGAGGTGCTCGGCAGTTCAGACTGTAACTGACGTGCTCTCTGCCCGCGTCTCTGCTAAAATTGACAGCGGGGAGGCGCGCCCTCTAGCGGCCGGCGGACCGCCGCGCTTCCCTGTCCCGTCAGACCAAATACCACACAGATGGCCGCGAAGGGACGACGAAGCGTTCCAGCGGCCGTTACAACAAATGCCAAAGCATTAACACATTATCAAACCGTGCGCATACAACGCAAACGACAATCCAAGCTGAATTACAGTGAAATGCTGAATACTAGCAACATTACACAACGAAAAAAGGAGAAGGAGAGCAACTCCGCACTTAACTGAAGGCTGCAGCAGCGAAGAAAGAGGGATTCCGACGAGGGACAATTGCAGTTACCAGCGAGGCTGACCTCTGATTGGTGGACTGTTGCCATGGACTAATACTACATGTTCCCTATGGTTGATGGGAAATGAAGTTTATTTCTGAAAAATGTTATGTGTTTAAAATGGCTGCTGTTTAATAAAATGGAAGAAAGAATTGCCTAATCCTCGCCTCCGGGGCCTGACCTAGAATCTGCAGAAATTAAGTAACTTTGTAATCATGACACCCCAGTCTATTGCGTTGGTTTTCATGATGCCGCCTTTTGTGTCAGTGCTTGCTTTTTTTTCTAACTGATGGTTTTCAATCCTTTGGACTGGACTTTTTTTGATGCGCATTCCCCTGATCTAGACCTTGAAGGCCTCCCACCCTAATAGAGTATCATAAGTTAAGCATGTGTTCACTCAGAAATATTGTACTATCTCTTCTGCTAGTGTGTTCCTATTTGCAAATTCTTCAAGCGCTGTTGGCTGTGGTTGCCAAATAGAAATTTTAGCTAGTAGCCTCAAAGTACATAGTAACTTAATTGATTGTTTTAATGAGGGAAACAGCAGAGGAAAGGAGCTATTATTTAGAAATTGTGTGACCTCTGGGCCAACTCAGTGCTTTTTCACAGTGTCTCTACAAGGTTAATATTAATGAACCCAGTGTAAAAGACCTAATTCTTTCCTTCTCATTCAAAAATATGAATTTTCTTTATAAGTTTCATGTCATTTCTCTGGACAACGCCACACCCAGTCTTGTCCTTTTTAGACAAGCTTTTTCCTTATTTCGAAGGGACTCTCCGGGTGTATGACCAAATACCTTTTGGAATATTGTAATCAAAATACTTACTTTGTCTTTTATCTTTGCCATAATTTCTGATTTATCCCTGCCCATATGCAATTTTTGACATTATGATGGACTTCAGTTTGTGTTTTTCTCTTTCTTTTTTTCTTTTCTCTTTTATATTGGATTTTAGAAACATAAAAGGAAGGTACCAGTTGACAGTATTTTCCTTTTTTTTTCTTTTTGTTTTTTTTAAACATCTGTTTATTGAAGTTTAATATACATCAGCTTGTACATTAGATTTATAGCATTTTCATTCATATACAGGGTTTTAAACAGTTCTACTGGTCAATTGCTATTCACAATTTTACATTCCAATTCGTGATTATCAGCTATACACATTGTTCATTACTGCAATGAGAATGCCAGTAGCTAATAATGGATGTTGTCCCCATGTACTCGCTAGAGCTAATGGTTTCGAGATTGTACAACAGATTCAAACAACCAGTTGACAGTATAGCATGGTGGAAATACATGTATCCATACCGGGCCATGGTGGCATATGCCAATGGATAAGTAACATTCAAGTCCAGCATATAAGTACAGTGGGTGTAATCGTACACAGGTGCTGTTGTATTTATGTAAGCACTGTTGAACATTTGTAGAAAAGGTTTGGCGTTTGAACTGGGAGAGAGGGTAGGTATGAGGTGTTTGGGAGGTACAGCGGGATTCGCCTTGTCCAAGAGGTCTGAGACAAAAAAAAGCAGTTGCAAAGTGGGTTGGGTCTTCCAGTAAGGAAGGATTGATGCAGTATGGAATATATATGCGAAGATGGGGGATAGCAGTGGGTAGTGGTAGGTATGGAACATGCGCTGGCTCTTTATGGAGGGAGGTCATAATTTCCAGTGAGAGGGGAAATTGGTCATTTAGGAAGAACCTCAGATATTTTCTAAGCAGAGGGCGTCCTCCTCTGCCGTGCCCCAATTATGGACAGCTCCATACCAGGCTGTCGCATGGGATTGTCGGGGATCGCCAGTACAAGGTGAGGGTACGTTTGGCAAGAAGCGCTAGGGAGGCAAAAAGTGAGCGTATTTTGTGTGGTTTGAAAATACAAAGTGAGCACTTCTCCCTTGTGTGAATATCGTGAGCTCTGTGACTTGACGTAGTATATTGTGTACCTTCTCCCAGAACTGGTGTAGGGCTGGGCGACCAAATCATGTGTTGTAAATCTGCGCTGGCTTCTGGTCAGCTTGCGTCTGCTTGAGGGAAGAATCTGTTTATTTGGGCCGGAGTGAAGTATGCGCGGTGCTGCACGAAGAATTGTACTTTTTTAAAGCAAGAGTTATGGAATACCTGTCGCGGGAATTGCAAGGCTACCTCCCACTCCTTGTCATGCTGGCTCGGGCTGCTACTACCTATATGGGTGGCGAAGCGGGGGGTACTGTTTAAGGAAGAGGGAGGCGAGGGATCACTTGGGAGTGCATTACACCATCCGCATTGCAGGTCTCCCCAACGTATCTCCCAGCTGTCCAACGTGATAGCCATTGTAACTGCACCGCAAGATAGTATGCCTCAAATGATGGGGCACCTAACCTTCTCCGGTTCATCTGGAGCTTTAATTTGCGAAGTGCCCCTCAACATCACTCGTTGCCCCAGATTTAGTCACCCAACAATGAGTCAAGTTCTTTGAAGAATGAACGGGGTACGATAATGGGGAGGTTAGTAAAGTGATAGAGCAGGCGAGGCAGTGTAATCATTTTCGCCAGGGCATGTTTTGCCTAATGGGGCATGAGGCATCGAGCGCCAGAAGTGCATTTGTATCTTGATGCACTGTAGTGCCACTCGGAGGTTCCCATCAAATATGTCCAAAAGAGTGTGGCAGAGACTGACCCCTAAATAGCGAATAGCCGTTCCCTGCCAGTGAAGAAGGATAGTGCCTAAGTGTATGGATCGTGGTGGTTAGTCAGGGTGAAGTGGGTTTATTGCTGATTTATCCCAGTTGACCTGAAGTCCGGCGGCGGCTGCGAACTAGTCGAGTGTGGCGTGTATCATAAATAGATGAGATTTTCAGCGTACAGGGACACTGCGTGTGTCCTATCCTCCACGGGTATCCCCCAGTCAGTGCCCTCATGTCATAAGCATATGGCGAGGGAATCCATCGCAAGGGTGAAGAGCAATGGTGAAAGGGGACAGCCCTGTCTGGTTCCCCTGCTCACTTGGAATGAGGCAGAGACACGGCGTCTCAAACAGACCCGGGAAGTTGGATTGATGTAAAGGAGCCGAGAGTATGCAAGAAGCCGTGGACCAACTCCAAATTGGGTCAAGACCTGGAAAAGGTAGTTCCACATTAGCGAATTGAATGCCTTCTCAAGGTCTTATATCAGACAAGCCGCGGGTAACGTCCCTTAACCCGGTCTTGTATGTGAAACAACTGGCGAATATTTTGAGATACGCCCTATGACGAATCCATTCTGATCTATATGGATGCGATCTGGGCATAGCCGTCTGCTAGTGTTTTGCCCAGTATTTTATAATCTGCCCTCAGAATGGCAATAGGTTGATATGATGGTTAGGTTGGGTCTGGTTTCTACCGGGCTTCAAGATTGAAACCAGGAGTGATTCCTGGAGCTATGGAGGAAGTTCGCCAGCAGTCACTGCCGCTTCGTACATGTTGGTCAGTTTGGGTGCAAGTTGTAAGGAAAAAAGTACTTTAATATTCAAGTGGTAGGCCATCAAGTCCTGGGGTTTTGTTTCAGGATAAGTCCCTGATGGCCTGCATCACATCTTCTGTGGTGAGTTTAGTGTCTAGAGCGAGTTTAGTTGTGGTGGGGATGCGGGGCAGTGGGACGCCCTTAAAAAAGACACAACAGTGGTCTTCAGTGAGGTAAGGCGGGGCCTCATATAATGTTGACTAAAAGGTATAAAAAGGTTGCAGAAAGTCCTCTTGGATGTAAATGGCGCCGGAGGGGGTAGTCAGTTCAGTAATGGGGGCTGGGTTGGTGTCTTGTCGTGTGATCCAGGCTTAAAGTCGGCCAGACTTGCCCCCTTCCCTGTGAACTTTGACTGCATGAGCTGTGAAATTAAAGTGACTCAGGTGCTCTTAGAGTTGTGTATAGGGTGTCTTTGCTGTGGGATCTTCCCTGGGTCCTGATCTGCCGCCTTACTCAGTTGTGCAAGACATTTCTCAGCGACTTGTATTTCGCTGTCTAGAGTCCTGCGAACACCCACCACCTGTTGTATGCAATAGCCCAGCGTCACTGCTTTAAATGTGTCCCATTCTACCGTCCTCGAGGAAGCAGTGTCGCGGTTCTCTGCAAAATAGTGACGGATATGGTTGCCCTGTTCTTCCCTGAAAACTGGAACGTCAAGGCAATCGCGTTGGAAGTCGCCAAGCGGGCACCAGCGGTCTGGGGGACATTAGGCAGTAGCATTTATAGAATGGCAAAATCCTGATGGTGTCTGAATTTAGATTAGTGTCTCAACTTGGCAGCTGCCAAACTGGAAATTGCCTTCACCCTTAGTGCGATAACTCTACTTGAAAAAACCTTGTTGACAGTGTTGCATTAGAGAAACATTACCTCTATTCTGCAGCAGTCTTTTTGCATAATAGAAATTATTGAAAGTTTTATAATTTCCATCAGCTAAAGAGCTTATTGTTAAATAAATACTTTGGTAACATCTGAACAGAGATTAGTGTCTCCTTCGGGCAGCAGACAACATTTCAAATGAATTCCAGAGCAGTTCAAGTTTCTCCATGAAGCCGAAGGAGTGCAGTGAATTTCAGTCGTCTCCTGAACTCACAACATCCGCATTTATTCTACATATCCTTGTTGCAAGCTAAGTGTATCTGCTAAATTATTTGTAGAAAAATACAGTACTAAAAATGTAAGGTTCTAGTAATTAAACAGAATAAGCAATAATAAGGAAGTGACTTACCTGTTGTTTAGTAGACTATGTGAATCACTTCCAGTGTCATTGTTTTCCTTAATTCCTGAAATTTAAGAGAAATAAGATATTATCTACTACCTTTCAGCTATTTAAGAAATACACACACTATGATAGAAGAGGGGCACTTTCCTGATCCACTCTGCATATGTAATCATACACATATGCAAAATGCTTGGGTAAAGGTAAACAATAGTTGGTAATATCCGAAAATTTGTATGTTATGCTTCTTTTTAGTTCACTTATCGCAACAACTGAATAAGTACATTGATAACTGTGTGTCAGCCAGAAGGGTGGGAGTGAACATCAAGAAGGAAGGGAAGGAAGGAGACCAGAGAGGACCAGGCAGACTCTTCTTATCCCCATCCCCTTTCACCCTTAGTACACTTCATCCAACTTGTATAATCGGTTGGTGAAGTGGACTGAGAAGGGCATTGGTAATAGTCATCATTCTGCTTCAATGAAGGTTATTTGAGCTCCTGACAGCGATACCTCGAGGAGAGGTTGAAGCAGGGCACTGTTAGGGAGGTCCTCAGTAGCGGGCCATCACATCTTTGCAACCTCTGCTGTCTTTGACTCAGTCCCGGTTCATGCGGCCCGGTTGCAAGCAGGCCCCGTCGTCCACATCGACGACGGGACAGTAGCGAGGGTCGTCATAATCGATGGCAGGGGCCTCAGGTAGCCGCTGGCATCCCCCGGGTAGCCGCTGGCATCTCCCAATGGCCATCAAGCGGGGTCTCAGGGCAGGATGGATACTGATGTGTGGGCCAGCAGATGGAGCTTCAGGGACTCACGTCCACCATCTTGGCTGGCTCTGCCACGCCCCCCTCAGTTTGATGTTTTTCTTGGCCATAATGCAGTCTCTCCACTTTTAGTGAAGCATGTTCCCTAAGTGTTGTGCTTAGGATAGATGAGTCAAGTTGAGTGCTGTCAATTTTGGTTTGAGTTAAAATATGCACAGCCATGCAAATAATTTGACATGATTTAAGGCTTATCAGGTGTTTGTAAACCAAATGCAGAGGAAAGGGAGTTCAATACAAACAGCCTTTTGGACGATATCCTTTTCGGTGGGTGACTTCAGCCTCATCAAAACATATAAATCATGGAGGCTATCCATGGTAGGGAACTAGAGGCTCTGGGGCCCCAAGGGTGAGCTGGCCTCCAGTTGCAGAATGTAACACCCCAAAGAGCCACACAAGTGAAAAAACTATAAAGATATTCAATCAGCACATTATGCACCATGCTGACGTCAGCCTAGTATTGGAGATGCACAAAAATGTGACGGGATGTCCTCACACACCACCAGGTGTCATTCTTTATCATCCGACTCCCTTCGCTCTTAAAAAAACCTGTTTGATGAAGAGCTGGCCTACACCCTTGAGTCAGAGAGGCACTTCTATCTTAATATGGATCCGTGAAAATAAAGTAAAAACCAATGTGGTACACCAATATGACCTTTGTATTGGCTGGGGGACCACTTGGTAGTAAAAATATAGTATGGGGGCAAAGGGGAACTACCCCATCACCACTGAAACAGTCCACATGATTCTGCCTGTTGGCTCAAGAGTCCATGCATTCGTCAGAATAGAACACGGAATCCTCCCTTGACATATACCCACTGTGTATGCCACTGTTTGGCGGTCACACCTTTGTTGCCACCTTGTGTATATAACATGCGAGCATCAAACCGCATGCATAATTTCCATGCAGTGTGGGCGTGACCGTTCACTTGTGTATCACACATACTGTGAGATCAGCTCACATCTTCTTACCCCAAAATTGGGTCTTCTGGGCCCCATGGAGGAGAGCTCAGGAACCCCTGTAGTCACACACTATAAGGGAGAGAAAAGTGAAATAGTCACCTCTTACTCATTCTAAGGTAGTCACACACAGCTTTTAAACCAAAAGAGTTTTAACATACAGGGGATCAGGTATCCTAGCCCACTCCTTCCCACTTACTACATCAATGAGCGTTCCTCATTCGGTCACCTACTGCTCTCCGCTCCTTCCTCCCGATAATAGTGGGAGTCAAAGTGGAGCCAGTATAGGGGAGAGGATGTAGCCTTACGGCTAGAGCGGTCGACTTTGAAGCTGGGGAAGCGGGTTCGAGTCTCGGCAACCACGCTCAACATCCTGTGATTCTGGGCAAATCACTTCATCTCCCCGTGCCTTACAGAATGAATATGTCCATCTGTAACAAAAGCTCCTGTAAACTGCTCTGATACCCGATTTCTCGGGTCTAGTTCGCGCTATATAAAACTCTTAAAAAAAAAAAAATAAATAAAAAAAAAAAATTTAAAAAAAGTATAAGTATACATGTTAGTCTCTATCTGATTGGTGGATTTCCGATAATGCTCTGCTATCTCACTTCTTGGAATGTGAGCGTAATTCGTTTTGATTGTGCTCAGCTATCATATCTCATGTGCAAGCGCATTTTCATCTCTGCCCCATTACGTTTTCTGATTTGTTTATAATTTTATGCCAGCTTCACCTCGTATGTTTAATTCTATGTCTATTTAAGAAAAAAATGGGTCCTTTGCGTTTTGGAATTATAATCCTAGTCTATACACGGCACTCGAAATCAAATGTAGGGAAACCACCTGTATCTAATTAAATCGAATGTGGCCGCTGCGCTTTTAAAATTATCTCCTGAATCAAAGTGCAGTATTTAATTTTAAGTTGCGGGCCGATTCCCTTACCGTAAGCTACCTCCTACAGAGTATATATCAATAATCGGCTAACCAGTGCGTGTGAGGCAGATGTGCCTCGGTGAAGGGCACGCGTCGCCTTCAACACCGCTGTAGCTTTAAAGGGGCCGTACATCTATTTAACCAGCATTGTGAACAGCTGTTGTTCACTAGGTCCCCAATATGTTAAAACAAGAAAGCAAGATTGGTGATTCTTTGATTTCAAAATAAAATGTAGACAAAAAATAGCAACGGAAAGAAAAGCATTTTGCTAAACTGGGCAATATTAGGTCCCATTTCTCCATGGCATTATTTAGTAAAACGTATATGATACATATTAGTATTTCCAAACATTATTAATAATGGAAAATAAGTGTAAAACGAGTTAAAGCAGAATTATGGGAAACATGAAAATAAATAAGCGTTGACCACCCTTTTTCATTTTTGTCAATGCATGATTTGTTTTTACATAGTTTTTGTAAAACTTTATTGTAGTGGGAGCTGCTAGGCCTTCAGCAATGTTACAAATATATTGGCTAAAAGCACAAATCTTTTTTTGGTCTCAAAAAGCACACATTGCAATAGTAGTCTCTGGCAGTTTTTTTTTTGATAATCAACTTTATTGGTTTTTGGAGAAATGAAAGTAACAATACAGCACTTTTGGTAATTGTCTATTGGCATTTCAAGTATGCCAGCAGTGATTGTGTACATACATGCATAGCGATCCAGGACTACGTTGCGTATACAAAGCATTCAAAAGGAAGAGACAGACATAAAGACCCCATCATCCCAATTGGTGCATTCATTTGCCCCATGTCTTTTGGTGCTTGGCTGGGCATCCCCTGGCCTTGAACAAGGGTTTCTCCTGGGCGGTGCACCAATTCACCCCCCCTGCACCATTTAGCTACTCTTGGGGGGTCAGGTTGTGTCCACGTTGCAGCAGTGCCGCGTTTGGCCACCATGGTGGCCGTCCCCAAGAATAGTTTATCTGCTTGGGACCTGTATAGGCCGTCCATGACTCCCAGGATGAGGTGTAAGAGGTTATGGGGCACCTGCCAGACCAGGACGTTTGTGAGTTTGGATTCTATTTTATCCCAGTACGTTGTAAGTCAGGGACAGGACCAGACCATGTGATAAAAGTCCGCTGGCTGCTGTCCGCAGCATGTGCATTCAGGCGAAGTATGCAAACCAGCCTTGTGAAGGCGCTCCGGGGTGAGATAGGCGGTATGGAGATAATATAATTGAATTAGATGGAGTCTGGCTGAAGTGGTGATGGTCTTGGGGGCCATAAGGGCATCTCGCCAGTCCTCTTCCTCTAGAGGACCCAGCCATACCTCCCACCGGTGCCTGAGTGGGTCAAGCGTTATGCGGCCATTGTTGGTAAGGGTGCAATATATCCGTGATACTCCACCCTTCCCCAGGTTCCCCATCATGACTTGTGCCTCTAGTGGTCTGAACTTGGGGAGCGTGGTGCCTATTGATATGTGGGCATTGAGGGCGTGCCGCAGGTATTTGTAAAATTGCGAAGCGTGGAGGGTATAACGCCCCTGCAGGTCTTGGAATGTCCTAATGTGATCTCCCACCCATATATCGCCCAGTTGTGATATGCCGATGTGATCCCATCTTTTGAATCCCTCTAGTACTGCCACTTCCTCCAGCCATATACCTTGCCAGAGAGGCGTTTCTCGACTCAATTTGTTGTCTCATTGTGTATGTCGCAGGGCCGAACGCCAGGCTAGTAGGACCACCCGAGTCACTGCTGGCAGCGCTCTGGGTATCGGACAGCCGTACAGGATGGCTTGGATTTTGGAGAATTCCATGTCTTAGTTCGGTTTTGTAGGCCGGGTCAGACCAACCCCCGGTGAACCAATCGTGAAGGACGAGCAGCCGAGTGTAGTATAGGTAAAGATCAGTCATGCCCATGCCTCCATCGAAAGGCGGGATCCGGCAGCAGGCGAGGGCTATACGTGGTCTCGCCCCATCCCTCAGAAACTTAGTGGCCATGCTATCTAGCTCCTTAAACCAGCTTTGTGGGAAGTGGAAGGGGGTGTTTTGAATAATATATAAGAAACGGGGGAGGATTATCATCTTGAATAATGCCACCTTCCCAAGTGGGTTAAGTGGTAGGGTTTGCCTGCATCGGAGGTCTTCTTTGGCCTTCTTGACAAGTGGGGTAATGTTTAATGCCCATTCTAGCTCGGGGAGCAGAGCAACCCATATGCCTAGATATTTAAACGACTGTTGTCTAATGGGAATGGTTGACTGCCAGTCAAAGCATTCCCTAGAGAGGTGGAGGGGTACAAGAGTCTATTTTGCCGGGTTGAGTCGGAGGCCTGAGACGTTCTCAAAGGCCTGCAGGGCTCGAAGACTTCTAGGGCCAGAGCGGGCCGGGTCCGCCAGGAAGAGCAGGACGTCATCTGCATATAAGGCAATTTTGTCCGTGTGGTGACTCCATCAGGTCCAACCCTGGACCAAATCGTTGGCCCGAATGAGGCACTCCAAAGGCTCCATCGCTAGTGTGAATAAGAGTGGTGAAAGGGGACAGCCCTGCCTTGTACCTCTGCGGATCGGAAATGTCTCTGAGAGGGCCCCATTGATGAGTACTCTAGCTCTAGGGTTGGAGTACAGGACCCGGACGAAACGACGGAAATGCTGACCCAGACCTATCATTGTTAGCACCTCCTCTAGGTAAAGCTGTGTCGAAGGCTTTTTCCAAATCGACAAGGAGGAGTGCTAGATAAGGGGTGAGTACTTGGCGGTTTGCGAGGGCCAGGTGGAGGCGTCGCAAGCAGTGTCTGGTGCTGCGTGCCGGCATGAAGCCGCATTGGTCCGGGTGAATCAGTTTACTGAGGAATGGGCGTAGGCGCTGGGCCAGGATCGTGGCGTCTATCTTAACTTCGGTGTTGATTAAAGAAATTGAGCGATAGTCTGCGCAAGCTGGCGAGGGTGGCTGGGTCTTGGGCATAACCACAGTGGTTGCTATGTCTGTTCAGGGGGAAATGCCCCCATCTCTGCGACGTGTTGGAATAGTTTGGAGAGATGAGGGACCAGTAAGTCCCGGTAGGTGGCATAGTATTCCTGTGGAAACCCGTCTGGGCCCGGCGTTTTTCCGGACGCTAGCAAGGAGATTGCATTATTTATTTCTTCTGGGGTAAAGGGAAGGTCCAGGCCGGCCACCTCGGAGTGCGTTAGGCAGGAAAGACGAACCCTCCCTAGGTCTAGTAGGTCCGGAAGGGAGGCTTCTAGCTTACGTGTGGAGTATAAGCAGGCGTAGTAGTCAGCGAACGCTTGTGCGATCTCAGGTGATGTGCGTTGGGTGGCCCTGGAGGGGTCACGGACTTCAGGGACAATTCGATTTGCCAGGGGGTACGAAGCCAGCCTATGTAGCAGCTTCCCGTTCTTGTCGCCCCAGCCATACTCTCGGGCGACAGAGGAACACCATAGCAACTTAGCCGAGTCCAACAAAATCTGTTTAATCTCTTTGCATAGGACCGCAAGTTGCCTGTCTTGTGCTTCGTCCGGGACCCTGGTGAGGTCAGTCTCCAGACGGATTGCTTGCGCTTCAAGAAGAGCCAGTCTGCCATCCCGGGACAGTCGTTGTGCCCGTAGCTGGCCTCTTGCTACTCCTTGGATGGTGGCTTTGCTTGCCTCCCAGAGGGTACTCGGAGAGGGAACTGAGTCTAGATTGATGAGGAAGTATTGGCGCAATTCTTTCCCTATAGCTTTTGTTTGAACTCTTTGCTTTGTAGGAACCAGGCGTTTAACCGCCACATCGGTCGCAGCGTGCCAGGGGTTTCGCGTATGCGAAGGAGTAGGGCTGAGTGGTCTGAAATTCCTCGAGGAAGGATAGCAATGTCAGCAACTCTGTGGCACTCTGGGGCGGGGATGAAGATCATGTCGATTCACGCCTGGGTGCGATGTGTTGCTGAGGTGTGTGTGTACTGGGGGCTTCGAGGGTTCCAGGTTCTCCAGACATCACAGAGGCCCAAAGTGGCTGCCCATTCAACCAGTTGTTTTGCGTTTGTTGTCCTAGCAGGAGAAGGTGTCCCCGTAGTATCAATCGTGGGTTGCATGACCGCATTAAAATCGCCCCCTAGAACCGTCTGTCCCAAGGGCAGGGTGGAAATAATGTCAGTGAGTTGTCTTAGTGTTGGTGTGAGAGTGGCGGGTGGGACGTATATGGATACCAAGTGGAGGGTGTTCCCTTTCAGTGTTCCAGATATAGTTATGAACTGTCCTTGCGGGTCTCTATTGACGTGGGTGGGGAGAAAGGGAAGGCATCGTAGTAGGATTGCTACCCCCGTGAGCCTCTGTCAAAGCCCGAGTGCCACACCCTGTCAAATCAATAGCGTGCAAGAAAGGAACATTGGGTCCCCAGGAGATGGGTCTCCTGTAGCAAGAAGACGTCGGGGACATGTCGTTGGGCATACTTCAAGACTGCTGTACGCTTGATGCGATGAAGCAACCCGTTGACGTTCCACGACAGGACTCGGAGAGAATTACCCCTATGATCTGCGTGCGTCATGTGAAGCGTGCGGTCTAAGGGAGTCATGGAGCATTGGCCCACTGGGGGTCTTTAGCAGGATTTTGGGAGGGTGTGGTTCGATTTCCTGTCTTGTAGTGTGCGGGATCGAGATGCATGTGTAGTAATCATACGTTAGAGTGCTGTGAATAGGGAACGAAAATAATAACAATACAAAACATAAATCTGAACATTGGACAATGGTCCTGGTCACCCCTTCCCTACCTCCCCCCGCCCTATACTTCTGGAACTGAAGCATCTGTCGCCCTATGAACTAGAAAGGAACAGGCTAAACTAAAACGCTTAGCTTAGGAGTTGCGTGGTGGACCCCTCCACTGGTGTCGGATGTGGCTGCAGCATCGGCAGACTTCTCAGATGTATATCCCGGACCCAATGTAATGAGGCCTCTCGTTTCCTTCACTTTACTCTCCCATGGATCTTCAAATCGTTGGGCTTCGGGAAAAGTCAGAGTCTACAGTTACTGAATCTAGAGTTCTAGGGGGCTTTGCTCGATGAACAAGCTGTCAGCGGATCCATTCCGCTGTCGAGGCTGGGAATCCGGTGGGCTGGTGGTGCTTCTTGGTTCTCGAGTAGCTGAGCCGGGTGACTTAGAGGCCTCTTTGCGGCCTCCTCGGCCTTTGCGCGATTGCGTGCGTCTCCTGCGTTGTTTGGGTGACAGGTTGAGGAGCCTGGGATCTGGAAGGCGCGGGTGGAGAGGCGGGACTGACCCTGAGGGGCTTTTCTTCAGTCAGCCAGGTTCAAGCGGCTTGTGGAAATTCAAAGAAGTGTGCTTTGTCCTGAAAGACGACACGAAGCCGGGCTGGAAAAAGCAATCTATATTGGAGGCCAAGAGCGCGCAGTTTTTGCTAACGTCTGTGTAGGAGCGTCTTTGGACCTGAACCTCCTTGGTGTAGTCCGGAAACACCATTATGGTATGATTTTGAAATGTCAGGTTGCCCAGGGTCCGTGCCTCTCTCAGGACAGCGTGTGGCTCAATGGTTAGAGCGGCAGACCCTGATGCAGAGATCTGGCCCGGGACCAGGGTTCAATTCCCGCCTCGGCGGGTCTTGGGCTCAATTTCCTCGGACCTGATAATTCTCGCCTCGGTGCCTATTCTAATCATGGGTCCCACTCTGCAACTCTGGGCAATAGCTTGCTTAATCTCCACAACGGCCCCAACTGCGCTGGGATGCCTGGCTTCACCCTGGGGGTGCCCAGGAGTGGACATTTCACAGGGAAAAGCCAGGAAGGGTTCCACAGCGGTATGCGTACAGCGCCTGGACACCCCTTTGGGGGTATGGGTGCGCTTTACAAGTACAAATTTCATATATCCTTAAAATTGAGGATCCTGGCGATGATGGGACGGTGTGGGGCGCCAGGTGGTGGCTTAGGTGTGAGGGGCCGGTGGGCCCGCTCGACGGCAAACCAGGCCGACAGTGTGTCTTTAGGCATCCATGATGCTATCCATTTTTCGATGAAGGTTGCCATTTGACCCTGCTCAATCCCCTCCGGAAATCCCACCAGGCGGAGATTGTTGCGCCGCAACAGATTTTCGGCATCCTTGGCCCTTCTGTGTAGTTCTTTAGTGTGGGTCCGCAGATGGGCTACCTGTTCTTTTAGCTGGTGGACATCGTCTTCCACCGTAGAAAGGCGGGATTCCGCCTCCGAGATGCAGGCTGTGGCATTATGCTGGTCTTGCCGGATGAGGGCCATGTCCACCTGGACCTCACCGATCTTGCCCTCCACTGAGGCTTGGGACGTGCTGATCGCCTGCAGGATTGTAGTAAGGTCGCCCCCTGGGAGGGATGAGCCCCCTGTGGCTCCCTCTGTCGGGCTCGATCGTGGTGAATTGGTCCATTTTGGTTTGCGTTTGGGTGGTGGAGGACTTGGGGCCTCGGTCTTTCCCCATAGTGAGTGACGAGAAAGTCCTTAGCAGGTCGGGTGTCGATGGTTCCTTGGCCTAGGCTCGATCAACCATGGGGCCGGGATCGGCTGTTACTCCGTGTTCAAGACATTGTAGTGGGGAAGATTGAACTCAGCGTTCTGCGTTTGTGGTCTGCAAATAACGGGGCCCCCTAGGGCTCGCGATCAGCCAGCAGGTTCTGTGGTCCGTGTGTGTGGCCTCTATGCCTATGGGCGACGATGGCAAAGGAGGGCACAGCCCGTTGTTCTCGGTCAGGCAACCTGGTTCGAGGACGCCTCTATTTGGAGCCAAGTGGTCTTGTTAAGAGCCCGGGGTGAAAGTAGGGCTTGGGCTTCTAGTTAGGGCACGTGTCAGGTCCGCAGGGCGGCGGCAGCAAAGGTCCCCAACGGGATCCCCGGGGACGGCGGCAGCCCCCCGCAGTAGGGTCAGGTCGGAGGTGGGGGGGGGGGGGACCCGGGGATCCGGAATGGGTGAAGGCGTCAGCTTGCGAGGGACTGTTTCTCGGCCCCCTCTCCCAAAGACCAGCCCAAGTGCCCGGTTCACCTCAGTGTTGAAAAGGATTCGTTGTCTCTGATTCAGATGTTGTCCGTGTCGAGCCTCGGTGGCCTCCTTGGCAGCTCCACCACCACGAGTATTAGGGCGGGGAGGTCCTGCACCAGGAGGAAGAGGTGCGTGGTCACTGCTGCCTTAGGCGATCATGTAAGGCAGGACTCGGTGTGTTAACTGTGTCTCTGTGAGCCACCGATTTAGGGCCGCCGGCGGCCCACCCAGATCCGTCTGGGGGCCCCCGATCCATCCCATCAGAGCCAGAGGACGACGGACCAAACCAGCGCCAAGGCGCCTCTCCAAGTCCGGCCGGTCGGCGGAGCGTCACCCCCAGGAGAGCGCTGGTATCAGGGTGAAGAAGATGAAGCAGGAGGAGCAGTAACCCGAGGCCGACGGACTGCTTCTCGGGCCACCACCCAGTTTCAGTCCAAGATCCCGGGCGGGGGACAGCCCAAGGGAACCATGTCCTTCATGGCCCCCTGGGGCCACGGACCCCGGGGGCCATGCAATTGATTTCTTTCCGGGGTTCGAGGCTCTCACCGGATCGCGGGCCTCAAGGCCACTGGAGGTGGGGGGCACTCACCGCTGCTCCGGAGGATTGACGGGATGCGGAGCCGGCTGCCCGGACCGGACCTCGGATCAGCCTCCGGCGAGTCTCCACTGCATCGGGGTCACTCCTCCGGCACCGCAGGTGAGGCGCAGGGTGTGTCGTCTCTATGTGCCCCCAGGCGGGCCGCCGCTCCTCGCCGGCTGCACCCTCACTCCACGTCCCGGAGTCAGGATCACCCCACAGTGTGGGTCGTTGCGCAGGCCCGGGGGACGAGGCCTCAAGGGTCGGTTTTAGGCAGGCTCCACGGCGATCAGCTGTGGGTCGTCCCAGCGCCACCTGTCTTTAAGAGGTCTGCAAGTAGGGCTCCGGCCAGCCGTCGCTCCGGGCCCCGGTCGCTCTCCCGCGGGTTCTCTCTGGCCTCCCCGGGGCCTCGCAGAGACTGGGTCAGGTCCGCCATGTTGTGCGGCCGCTCTGGAGGCTGTAAGAGGAGAGAGCGATGATTGGCGGTCGGTGGGTGCCACAGGGTCCTTGATCGCCTCAGGATGATGGCGCCGCAACAGGGGATAAACATCCGTCTCTGGGAAAAGGATTAGGCTGCCGATGGGTGTGGATTTCGGAGCGGATGGCGGACGGGTCCGGAGCACTCTTGGAGTGCGTCCTCCATCTTGACGCTCCAAGCCACGCCCCCAGTCTCTGGCAGTTAAAGAAAACTATTTTGTGTGCCAGTTTGCTCCTTGCGGAAGAGCATAATGCTGTTACAGTGAAGTGAGCCATATATGAAGTTATATAAACAGTTCAAATAAAAACTATAGGTCTTGGCTAACAGCAGATGTGTTTAGGGGCCCATTTATTAAAGAAAGTAAGTAATGAGTGCACCTATGGTATGTCCTTGCATTAAGGCAGATTTACGTCTTTCAAGAAGTCACAAGAATTTACAGAAGTACTCCTACAAGTTTGTGAACTTTATTTTACTGTGAGCAAATATTTAAGTTTGCTCGTGCAAAAACCTGTGGAGTTTGCAAGTTCACTTCCCTACAACCTCTTTTTTCCACCCTGGAATTTATTTTTACTTCTGGGCTTCTTGGGAGGAAATTTCCAACCTTTTATTTATTTATTTATTTGAGGAGTTTTATATAGTGTTAACTGTCAGGTTATTCGAGTGCTGTACATCTAGCAATCAAGTCTAGCATACAGTGAAAAAATGCGTTCCAAGTGTGGGAATAGATTAGAGAAAAGTTGGTGAAAATTGTTATACATGCAAGTTTGTAGGTGTGCGTGGACACGCCATGCTCTGTACTGTTTATTGTCTTTTTTTTTGTTCAATAATTTTTATTGAGAAGATCAACACAAAATTAACATAAGTAGTACAAACTAGAAATAGATAAAGACATCCTCAGCCATATCAACAAGTAAAATAATCATTTGAATAAGCAAAAAGGGATAGTAACATTGGTAGGTATTATAAATTAAATATATTCATTAGAAAAAGATATGTACTGAGTTAAAGTAGAAATATCAATAGTGTAGATAAGTGTGTTCTTATGAGAAAAGATAGTAGGGCTTGTGTGTTTTAGGAGTGGAGTAAAAGAAAGGAAAGGATGAAAATAGACAAAGGAAGAAGAGAGGGAGAAAGAGAGGGAGAAAGAAAAGTGGGTGTTATAAGAGTGATGAGTGTGAAGAAAGAAAGGTAGTAAAGGGTAACCAAAGAAGATCTGCTTTAATTTTTAGGTAAGTTGATGAGTGAGAAACAGAGGAAATTCTGTGTTCGTCACAAATTAGGTTCCACCATAACAAAAAGGATAATTTAGAGTTATCTTTCCAGCAGATTAGTATGACTTTAAAAGCAACGGCGATAAAAAGGTCAAGTAGTATAGTTTTGGAGGGGATATAATGGAAGTCTTTAGATAGGGTACCTAGAAAGATATTGTGGATAGCAAATGGTACATTGCAAGAAAAGATTAATAGACACTTCGACCAGATAGCTTTCCAAAAATCCTGTACCCTTGGGCAGTAAAAGAGTAAGTGCAATAGAGAGCCTTCAGCAGAGAGACATGACCAGCATGATGGAGATTTAGAGTGGTCAATTTTATGTAAGAAGAGGGGAGTAACAACGACCCTGTTGTAGATAAAGTATAGGGACTGTGTAATGTTGGCCGCTTTAGATGTTTTAGAAATCTTCTGCCACACTTTATCCCACTGATAAACTGATAACGTTTGAGATAAATCTAGTTCCCAAAGTAATTCAATAGGCGATTTACTCCGTGTGGTTATAGATGAAGAGAGCGTTTTATAAATAAAAGAGGCATTAGGAGTAGGGTCAAGGGGGACATGGAATAGGGGAGTAGTAGGAGAAAAGGAAGTAGATACAGGGTTAGATTGGAGTTTTTGTAGATGTGTGTTGAGACTGGTTGTTAATGTATTGTATTGCTGAAGATAGGAATCTGGAAGGTTGAATTTTCTTTGAAGTTGAGAAAAAGGCAAAATCGAATTGTTGGCAAACAATTGGTGTACATAAAAGATGCCCTTTTCCTTCCAGTGTTTGTAGTAAAAGGACTTGTGTCTAAACTTGATGTGTATATTGTACCATAGAGAAGAGGCTAGAAAGGATTGGTAGGGGTCAAAATCTTGGAAAAAAAGGGTGTGAATTATATGGTGGGAGTATTTTAGGATAGGAAACTTAGAAATGAAAGTACAATTAGTCATAAATACAACATTTTGAAATGAAAAATCGTTTAACAATGATCTTTCAACTGTAATCCATGTTGGCATTAAGGAGTCTTGATAATCTTTGGTCAACGCATAGAACTGACGAATCAAAAATGCAGTATGATACAATTTAAAGTTCGGAAATCGGACACCACCTTCAGACTTTGGACGTATTAGTTTAGATAAAGCAATTCTAGTACGTTTGTTATTCCATAAAAATTTGGTACATATTGAGTTGATTTGGGAAAAGTAATAATTAGGTATTTTGAAGGGTAACATTGAGAGTATAAAAAGAACTTGGGGAACAATCATCATCTTAATTGTGTCTAGTCTACCCCACCAAGATAAAAATAATGGGGACCAGGAAGATAATAATTTTGTGAGTTTTAGTTTTAGAGCAGAGAAATTATAGGATAAGGTTTCAGGAATAGTAGAGGAAAACCATGTTCCCAGATATTTAATCTTTTGGGGGCACCAGTTAAATTTTGTTGTATTAAACATGTAACGATAACATAAATCATTCATAGGTAGGACTTCAGTTTTGGAAAAGTTAAGTTTGTATCCAGAAACAGTTGAGAATAAGTCAATCTCTTGTAAAAAATTTGGAAGGGATTTGGATGGGTTAGCCATATAAATAAGAACATCATCTGCATAAGCAGAAAGTTTAATTTCATGAGATTTAAATTGAAAACCTGTAATGTCAGGATTATGCCTAATACGTTCCAGAAATGGTTCTAAACAAAGGAGAAAAAGTAATGGGGATAGGGGGCAGCCTTGGCGAGTACCTCTTTGCAATCTAAAGTACGAGGAGTAGAGGCCATTCACAAAAACACATGCACGTGGGGCAGTATATAATAATTTGATATGAGAAATAAACCTTTGACCAAAGCCAAACCACTTAAGAGTATGGAACATGTATTGCCAGTTTATGCGGTCAAAGGCCTTTTCAGCATCAAGTGAAAGGGCAGCTAAAGGAGACGAATACTTCTTTCCAAGGGCAAGAATATTAGAAAACATTCTAGCGTTATCAGAGGCAAGGCGGCCTTTAATAAAGCCAACTTGTTCAGGTTTAATAAGGGATGGGATAAGCTTGTCTAAGCGAGATGCTAAAATTTTTGCAAAAATTTTACAATCATAATTAATCAGAGAAATAGGTCTAAAGTTTTTACAAAAGAGGAGTCTTTGTCCGGTTTGGGAATGACAACAATAAGGGCTTCTAAAAAAGACCCATCTGCTTTTGAGTTGGATAAAAATGCTTTAAAAAGTTCCAATAATTTTGGGGCAAGAATTGTGGAAAAGGTTGAAAGTAATTCAACTGAGAATCCGTCTGGACCCGGAGCTTTGGCCTTTTTTAGGGATTTGAGGGCATCAATAATTTCTTGGAGAGATATATCTTTTTCAAGAGGGGAAAAAATATCGGGTAGAGAGGAGGGTTTAGGGATACCTTGGAAAAAAGTATCGAAATCATGTTCAGAGGGAGATGAATCATCAGTATACAAGAGTTCATAATAGGATTGGAAGGTACTTATAATATCTGAATCAGAGGATAGGAGTTTATTAGTTGTTTCTGAGTGGATAGGTCCAATAGTTTTCCGTTCTGTTTTTATCTTTAAATAATTGGCTAACATTTTCCCTGCCTTATTTTGGCCTCCATGGAATTTGGATTTTATCTTAAGCAGAATATTACATGCGTCCACAGTGGCAATTTTATTTAAATTAGCTTTGGCCTTAATCAGTTCTTGCAAAGCAGAGGGGGATTTAGACGAAAAATACTTATGCTCCAAAATTTTTATTTTCTGAAGGGTATCATGATACTCCGCATTGAGTAGTTTCTTTTTTCTTGCAGAGTAAGCAATTGTAAAGGCTCTAAATGAAGCTTTAAAGGCATCCCAATTATTAGTAATTGAGGTATCCAAAGGTTGGTTTATTAGAAAAAATTCCTTAATAAAGGAAGTAGTTTCTGCAATAAATGTTTTGTCTGAGAGCAGGTAGTTGTTAAAACGCCAACGACCTTGTTTGCAAGTGTTAACTGAGAAATCAAAAGAGGCGGACATGGGGGCATGATCAGAAATAAAAATAGACCCAATTTCAGAGGAATGAATACATGGGAGCAAGGCCTTAGAGGTCAAAATATAGTCAATGCGAGACATAGTATGATGTACATTGGAGAAAAATGTGTATTCATTAAAATCTGGGTTACATGTCCTCCATACATCATAAAATGGGCGGGAGGCAATAGCAGCTTGAAAGGATTTGTGGGTTTTGTCAGGCTTAAATTTACAATTGGATTTTCTGTCAGAAAAAGGATCTAACCAATTATTGAAATCGCCACCAACAATTATATTGGGGTTAGAAATTGAGGCTAATTTCAATTTAATACATTCCCAAAATTGTGGATCAGGTTTTACAGGGCCATAGATATTTAAAAAAGTAATTTGTTTTTTATGAATAGTGGCATCTACCATGACCCATCGCCCATCCGAATCACATTCAGTTGATAATATCTGTGCATTAATAGATTTATGAAATAAGATAGCAACCCCACCATGCCGATCAATTGCAGGTGAAAAAACAATTTGACTAACCCATTGTCGTTTTAGTTTAAGCGATTCTGCATCATTACAGTGAGTTTCTTGTAAGAAAGCAACATGAACATTAAGTTTGGAAAGATGGGACAATACCTTCTGACGCTTGACAGGATGACCTAGACCACGTACATTCCACGAGACAACGTTAACCATGATGAGAGGTGGGGAGATACAATTGGACACGGGTATAACAAACTGCAAAAGTTGAACATAATAAAAAGTAACTAGAATTAGATATAAACACAAAACATGGGATGGTGGATTTACAGAAAGAGTAGAAATAGGAAGAAACAATCATGTATATAAAAGAATGATGAGAGAAAAACATCGAGTAAGGGAGCAGATAATAAAAGTGGTGCAAGGAATAAATAAAGAAACAGGAGCAACAAATTGCAAGACCACTGGGAGAAAAAAAGAAACCAATCATTTTCAAACAAAAAAAAGGAAAGATAAAACCCTTAAGTAAATATAGTGAAAAACACTCAGATATACAAAAAATAGATAGACAAAGCACACCATGAAAGACAAGAAGGTAAATAGAAGGATAGGAGAGAATGAGAAGATAATGAAGAGAGAAATACAGAGGAATAGGGAGAGTAAACAGATCAAGGAAATTAATCCCGGTCTGAAGATAAACCAGCAAAAAGGAAGAGGGGAGCAAGGTGACGATAAAGCAAGGACAGCGGTACGAGTAAATAGATACTGATACGCCTCATTATAAAATAAAAGAATACTAATTAGTAGGAGATAAAGAAAGAAAGGAAGAGATTTGAAAGGAACAAAAGCATTATAGGGGAAGAATACATCAACCAAGAAAGGTAGAGGTACAGCTGTAAAATCAACAATAACCAATTAACCAATTAACCAATAAACCTGAAACAGTGTTAGAACATTAGTTTTCCATATTCTGTGAAGGAATATTGTTGAGAAAGAGTTTCAATTTATCAGGATCGTCGAAGGAACGTGATCTTCCTTCATGAGTAACTTTACATAGGCACGGGTGAAGAATGCCATATTGAATGTTCAAGTGTCTCATCTGGGGACGAAGAGCCAAAAATTCCTTACGACGAGCATTCGTTGCATTAGAAACATCTTGAGAAATAAAAATATTATGACCTGACCAAGTGAGGTGACGTTTGGTCTTAACCGCTCTCAAAACATGCATTAGTTCAGTAAATTCCAAAAAAGCATTATGATACCACGTGGCTTGATTGAGTTAGGTTGAAGACGGCCCAGACGGTGTGCCCGTTGTATGTTGAGAGCAGGAGAGGATTGAAGCTCTAGGAGGTCCGTCAGAAACTTCTTCAGAAAGGATACCATATCCGGTCCCTCAATATTTTCCGGCAGGCCGTAAATGCGGAGATTATTCCGTCGATTACGATTTTCCAAGTCTTCAGTATGAAGTTTGAGTTTGTGGATCTCTTGTTCTAACAGTGGAATTTTATTAGATATATCTTGCAGATCCCCAACACGTTGTTCAAGTTCCGTTACCTTGCCCTCCATAATTATCCAGCGGTCTTCAATTTGTTTGAGCTTTTCGTTGGTAGTAGACATAAAGGGCTGGAGACCACGTACTTCCTCCAGAATAGAGTCCAGAACAGGATTTTGTGAGGTATGAATAGGTGACGGGGGATCATTCTTATGTCTCTTTGGTTTAGCACCTGAGGATGATGATCTAGAGGAGGTGTGCGGGTCATTCGCCATCTTGAATTGTGGTGGATATCGACGAGTAGTAACTAAAAACGGGCGAATTGGACCCATACACCAAAGAAGGAGGCAGAAGAAACAGCGATCTTCCAAAGGTGAGCAAGAAGAACCGGTTTTGGATGAAGTGACTGTAAACCGTGAAGAAAAAGTTCCCAACAGCGACCACAAACTGGAATATCAAATTCCAAGTGAGGACGTGAGAAAATCAAGGTGTTCTCCCTCTTGCATAATCCACATGACTGCCATAGAGTAGGAAGGAACAGCAGGTTACTATTAGGAAGCCTCCTCCATCCCCTGCACCTCACATGCATAGATATCCCAGAAAATGGTGAGGCATGCTACTCTTCCTCTCCACCTCCACATCGGCAGCATTAAGGAATTTTACTCGGGCGGCACTTTCTGACTAAAAAACGGAGCGCGAGCGCCGTAATTTAAAATGGCGGCCGCTCGTGACTCGATGAGGGGGAAATCACCGCCGCAGCTTCCAGGCTTCGTTCCGCAATAGCCCTGAACTAGGAGCGGACCTTCGACTCACCGCCATTCCCAGATTGCAGGGCCAC
The DNA here is from genome assembly GCA_963921515.1 of Calotriton arnoldi. Classification (NCBI taxonomy): domain Eukaryota; kingdom Metazoa; phylum Chordata; class Amphibia; order Caudata; family Salamandridae; genus Calotriton; species Calotriton arnoldi. The sequence continues at coordinate 3,029,017 of CAWUFW010000001.1, read as the reverse complement.
TACTCACGGTCAAAAAACTCCATAGTTTGAGGCAGGATAGCCCAGAGAGTCTCCGCGTCCGAGCGGAGCTCACATGAAGTCCGCCATCTTGCTTCGGCGTCCAAGCCACGCCCCTACTGTTTATTGTCTTAGTTGCAAAAACGAGTAAAATTTTGCTTATAAAAATATGTTTGTAGATGTGCACAGACTCAAGGTATTCCAACCTCGGTACTACCATTTCTCGCTACTTCCAAATCCCAGTACGTATATTTGCAAAAATGTGGCTCAATCAGAGCATTGCTACAATACAAACCATGCTATAATGTGAGTCCTGGCTTAATCAGAGAGACTGTTGTCAGAGCTCTGATATAATGAGAACGCTGCTATAATTTTTTATCTCGCTGCATGGGACCAAAGGGACTACTGGATTTTGTTTACAAGGCAAGTAGATTTATGAAGCATCCTGTCCCATGGGTAAGTAGATCGTTTATAAAATTCCATAACCCTGCATCCCCAAATCTAGTTTGAATTCTAACACTTTTTGAGGGAGTGATAGAGATGAAAACTCCAACCACACATAAAATGTTTGCATCTTTACTCAACTAATTTATCCTGCACCTTTACTGGTATTTCAGTGAGGAAGGTGCATACTTCTCTCCTCAGCCGTTGTCTTTACAGCCTCTCTTTTGCTTTCTCCACCTTAAACTCCTTTCCATGAGAACTTAAATTGGATACATGCAATCGGCTCTGACTGGAGTTGTTCATTTGTTTTCAGATCTTGTTGCTATCAAAATTGTTGTACTTGTTTGATGGCTGCTAAAAGTCTGCACTTTTGAATGAAAGTATTATGTATATGAGCCTCTTCTTTCTTCATGGGTAGGGTTACTTGCTGTACGGTACATCAAGGACAGACTCGAGCACACTAGTTAAAAGGTGCAACAGTGATGAAGGAGATTAGATGCAAGGCCACGTGTCAGTGTAAGAAATACCAACCTGTAAAGTTTGGTAATTACCGACTAGTCTTCTGGCTCTCAGTCAGTACGTTCCTGCTGGCCCCTCCTTCCCAACGTTCCTGATGGAGTTTTCCATTGACCTGTGAGGTGCTCCTTTTCAGTGTTTATATTGTGGGCTTCAATTGTTGCTGCTGGTGGAGCAGAAGGCTGTGTGGCTAGACTTCGGGGTAAATGTGAGACTCCCATCTGAGATGGAGTGTGGGGCGGCTGGGTTTCCCACTCTTGACTGTGGTCCTGTGTGTGTTGTTGGTGCTATTGCTGGTGTGGTGAGGTAAAGCTAAAGAGGGTTGTCTTGTACGGGTATTCAGTCCTGTTTCTGCCTGTATGTCACTCAGCCTGTTTCTAGGCGATCAAAGGTTGCTTGACTCGGGAAAAGTAAGGGCTTGCCTGACAGGAAAGGCACAACAGCTAGTCTGGCTATGCAGCAGTGTGCTGAAGGCCTGGAGGTGGGTGGAGCTCTGCACAGTAGAAGAGATTACCCAAATTACAGACATGGAAGCATTAGTAGCACAGCTACTCCAGGATGGTTTTGGCTGCACCTCCTTTTTGGACCACTGGAGCCTAGTCACTTACCCTTAAATTGTGATGGCCAAAGAGAAATGAAAAATGAAGTGTGAGGGATCTAGGCTGATAATTTCCCAGAATTTCATCTCATCTATACAGTTGGCTAGGAAATACTTTTAAGATGTCAAGAAAGCATTATTCAAATGTGGAGTGAAATGTGCTTTGATTTTTCCATTGAAGACTCATTTTTTCAGTGTCAGTGAAGATGCCAAGAACTTTGTAGATTGAAACGTCCCCCTGGTAGTGGGACCTAACACAGTCCACTCATTGGAGGAGCTGGCAGTAAGACGCTGCAGCTGGATCACAAGATGAGGAAAAGAGAAGTGCTCAGGTATTAACTGTATGATAACTTTTTATAAAGGCGTGTGGTGCTGGATTGGCTACATTTATTATGTATCCAGGAATATGGCCCTGGATCCTTTTTCTTCTGCAAATTTCCCATTGCTCATGTATAACAGGCTGGAATCGTGGGGAAGGAGGCTTGGTGGAACGACCGAATCCTTTGCAGGTCACATTGCCCTGCTTCATATGTATGACCCTTTGTATGTGTTACTATCTAAAGGCAGTGTTCACTTATTGTCCCCCAGTGTAATCATGCACATTTCACCTCTCTGCATTCATTATATTATTTTGACCTGGGATGGTTGTTAAGGACAATTGCTGTGATGGCTGAGTGGTTTTCAGTGTGAGTGGCGGGTTGGGGTTTGTTTACGCTAATCCTGTTTACGACTACGCTGTATGGCTGCATATAGTTGTGTTAATGTGATAGCCCATAAGGGAGGGTTGAGTGTGTTGGCAGTCCCTATTGTACCTGCTCAAAGTTGAGGATATAAAAATGTTGGTGTACAGATAACATTTCTTCCAATGATCTCTAGCAGTTTTAATCACATTGTTAAAGTACAGCACTGCTAGCATATCTGACCTGCCTCTCTGTCAGTGTAGCTATGATGTAGAAGAGCCCCCTTTCCCAACAAGGTGACTCAACTTTTCTAGAAAGTCAGGATGCCGTCGATATTTCTTTTACATTAGCACTTAATGAGTGGGGTCATCAGTTATTCACCATGCTGAGGCATTCAAACTAGTAAAACCCGTGACTTAGGGAAGGTAGGCTATGTGATTGCACACAGGTACACAGCCAAGTGATAACTATGTAGTCCTAACCTCGATGATCCTGTTATTGAAGTACTTGAAGATAGATGTTTGAATTTAAAGACTCCATTTTTCTTTGTGCTGGGAACTGTAGCACAATCACATATTTGAAGTCCGATAGGTCCACAAAAAGGGCTAGGCTCTTATCACAATCAACTGTACTATTGGCTCAGTATCCAAAGCTGTATGGCCTGATAGTTAGATGGCACCATTTGTACCTTTCTGCAAGGGAATACACATATTACTCCTTAGTCCACAATACATCTTTCTGGTTAGACAAGAACTTGATGTTGTCTTAATTGTGCATGCAGTGGTGGACACGATTATATGGCTAAGAACCTTATCAGACCACTCTAGTCACATTGGAGCTGCATTTGAATGCAAGTTGTAATAGGCAGAGGTATTGGGAATTTGAAAGTGCTTTATTTTAAGAAGAACACTGACTACGTGAAGGACCAGGCCGCAGTACAGAAATCATTCATAGCCTGCATTAGGTGTTTATGCACAGCATGGAAACTAAAGGTATTCACAGCAATGTTAACGTTAATCAATTAAAAAGTTAATAAATAACCTGAAGAATAAGGTGGTACTGTTTGAACTGACAGACGACAAAAAACTCATCTTTAAACTGAGATCTGGAGTGGTGAAGCAGCCAAATGTGAAGCAACATTTCTAGACTGAAAAGGGCGAGGTTTTAGATCAGCCCGTTTGTCAGCCTCGTTGCTGAAAAATGCATTTCACAAAACAGCTATCTCCATTAGACTCTGACTGGCACAGTGGAAGTACTGGAGATTAATGTGGCCTTTAGAATATATTATCAAGGACTATACTCTGCACACATGTTCTGGTCACTGCTGCAGATTAAAACATTCCTGAACGTGGATTGACCGAGAGGTCGGGTGAGCAGTTGAGCATAACACTGCCATGACAAAGATAGCAAAAACACCTTTTTGCATGCACCGTGGGACTGCCCCAAAATCCGCACATTTTGGGAGGGGATGCGATCTCGACTTGAAAAAACAAACGTGCTGCCTATAGAATGTCAGGTCTTGGGGGTGTGGGGAGCCTCTGATCTTCCATCCTACTAGAAGATCTTGTGGTGACTGGACTCGGAAGATGGATGTGTGTTGTGTTAGGGAGAAACTAATGTATGAGGGTCGGGGATGCCCCAGGAAGTTTGAGAAAGTGTGGGTGGTTGGTCTGTGGGTGAGGATTGGAAACGGTGACAACTTTCGAAATCATAATTGTCCTTCTTTGCTTTGTGTCCCATAAGCAAAGGAGGACAATTATGATTTCGAAATTTGTTATTGATGACTTTTTGACAACACTTGATTGCTATGGATTGAAACTCAAGTTCATACAATTCTGAAAAAATACATGAAATATTTAAGCACAAACTCTGGATCATTCTCTTCATTTTGAATTATTAAACGTGAAAAACCGTTTATAAGGTCCAGATTGTGCCTAGGGGGACTCACCCCACACCGGGTGCGCTACAGTATTCTTTCTCAATGTGCACCATGTTGAAGGCTCATGGATAATGATTACATATTCGTGATGACACTCAAGATTTGAGCTGCCTGATGTATTTACAAAGTTATCTCAAACTCTTAAATCACTACGGGTCTAGTAATACCTGAATTTGTTTTTTGATTCTTATCAAGCCTATTGTTGACTAATCAATATTGAGCCAATGGGGCGAATATTGTCTCAAACACTTATTGCTGCCTTTTGAAGCTTGCCACTTAGCCAATACTAGAACAAATTGTGCAACAAATTATATTCATGAAGAGCAAAAATTATATTTTCAAAGCAGTGCATAACAATTCAATGCTAAAAGTTTTATATTCATGGGTCATTATCTAGATCTTGTAACTCGTATTACATTTCAGATGTCACACAATTATCGAACGCTCCGAGTTACATATTAGTGGTAGAAAAAGAAATCATGCCTATGTAGGCAATCAATCACTTCGAAGTGTCTTTCACAGTAAATAAACGTTTTTACACATTAGGTGCACAAGTGTAACTCCTCATCACTGTTGAGTTCATTAGGTGCCTTACAATTGAGACTCATTTTGCATCTCATCTCAAGTTCTCTTAGTGCTCGAACACAATCCCCACCTCTCCTAATTAGAGGTCTGTTTGGGGTCATGTTGGTGGTGTGTTGCACAGTGTCTTGCAACCGGATATGTTTGGTCCATGTTGCAAATAGCGCACATGTGGTGTAAGATTCTCTTTTAAACTGCCAACGTGGTGCTTTCTATATAGCGCAGATTGCAAGTAAGCACATAAACTGCGAATTCGGTCCTACTTTTGTATGCACCTTTGATTTTAAATGGTTTGTCCCTGAAACGCGATGTGTAGTCAGTTGTGTTTTGACCTATTTATTGTACAGGCCTTACACTTTGAACATTTTTTGAAACTCGCCTTTGGCCTGCAGCTTGTTTACCTGACTCATTGCATCTGGGCTGCTTTGTACAAGAGCGTCCCTCACGGAGTGTGCTCGTTTATATGTAATTTGAGGAGTCTTTGGAATAATATCACCAATCACAGGGTCAGTCCTGACAATATGCCAATTTTTCATTAACAAAGCCCTGAGTTTCTTGTCTCGATTGTTGTACGGTGTTATATATCTTACACCCACACTGTGAGCTTTTTTCTATTTCTTATTTCACCTTGCAAACAGAATTGTTTCCCTTTCAATTTTGTTGGCTAAACCCTGTTCTTCCTTGATCACTTGCATACTGTAACCTCTCTGTAAGCATCTTTTCTTCATTTCTTCCTGACAACTAAATGTGTCTGTCATGGTGCAACAGTTTCTTTTCGCACGTAGCATCTCGCCATATGAGATATTCGTTTTTGGGTTCCTGGGGTGGAAGTTGGAAGCGTGGAGGGTTGTATTTCCCGCAGTTTCTTTTCTGTGTAAATATGTCTCTAGCTTTCTATTGTGTATGTACGCCTCTAGGTCTAAAAATGTCACACTTGTTCTGCTGATATTATATGTGAAGTGTAGATTGAGTGTTATTGTTTGTTCCTTTAACAAACTGTACTACGGAATTCGTTGATCCCCCTCCACTCAACGAAAAGGTCATCTATAGACCTAGTTCAGAATATAATGTAGTTATTCCATGCCCCACCATGGTCCCTGCGGAGCACCTGTTCCTACCACCAGCAAGCATACGTAACTGGGGGAGAAACAGTTGCCCACCGCAGTCCCGCGGACCTGGTGAAACAGCTCACACTAAAAGAGAAAGAAATTGCTCTCCAGGCATCTTCTGGCCATTGTTAGAAACATCTGTGTGTATTTATACAGTGTGACCCGTCTGCTTTGCAAGAAATGTTTAATTTCCCTAAAGTGCTCATCATGGTGAATACTGGTAAACAGTGCAGTGACCTCAAGTGCGATCAACACATAATCATCTTCAATTGGAGTATCATATTAGTTTTAAGAAGCCATTGTCTGATTGTTCTCGTAGCCAGGCTGCCGAATTTGATGGTTTGACAGGTACATTTTCTACAAATATAAAACATTACTGATTCGGCAAACATGTATGAAGAAGCACTTAAGAATGGGATTTTTCATTGCATGGCCGTAAATGCCTTCTGTAACTGCTCAAACCAGTGGATCCTGGACAGTATCTGCTGTTTGTATAATCCTCCAACTTTTATTAATTTTGACTGCAAAGTTTTGGCCAGGGTGCCTTCTAATATGCTGCTTCAATTAATGCCACTCTTGATTCTGCCTAACCAGGTCAGTGTTGATCCATGGTGATCAACCTCCTGTAACATTGATAATAGTGTTTGCGACCCTTCTTCATGTGAATCCGAGCATTGATGTGCTAATGGCAACACTTGATAGCGAGAAAGCATTTTGATTGACTGTAATGGCATTATCTACTGGAAAAGATGGGAGGGGATTGGTATGTTTTTCCCTTTGCGTTTTGCATCATAAGCCTATGGCAAGAATAACAACTTATCCAATGACATTGGGGATATAAGATGTACTGTAGGACCATAAAGGCATGTACCTTGTCCCGCTACTATTGGTGGTGACATCAGAGCCTATTGGGTGCCTGTTTAGTGAGAGTCTGATCAAAAGCACATCACGCTTCATGGACACACTACTTACTAAATGTATACTCTGACAACTTTGCTGTATGTTAAGAATCCAGGGGTTAAGCTATGCCCATTAGTTTGGTCGATAGTGGAGTTTTGGAAATACACAGTTCTGAGGGTAAACTTGAGTAAATCAGAATGATTGCTGCTTGTTCTGTTGAGGTAGGCTTAGATATGGTGTTTCAGCAGGAAATTCTCAAGATCAGGTAGGTATTGGGTAGATGGCACAGGGCCTTAGACAGATACTCGTAACTATGATTTTGTCCTAGATAAATTTGAGACGTAAGTGACATGGTGAGGTAGGCTTCTGGTCTCCATCACATGCATCTCTCTACTTGCGTTGATAGTACTCAACAACTTCTTCTATTTATTCTGAATAGCCTAATGTTGGTGCTGGTGGAGTTTTACACGCTGACTAAACCGAGTTTTAAAGTTTAGCTTGGCAGAGAGAGAACCCTCATATGAAATGTGAAGCACTGACATAATCGTATGACGAGTGGGCTGGTGGCTCCCCATCTGAACACCTACAGTTCTGTGACTCAAGCCAGCTATACCTTTGTCTTGTTTACTAAGGGTCCTGTTCCCTGCATGTACGCACCAAGAAGGATCTGATACTTGCTGAATCTCTTGCAAGTGCCATAGTGGCTATTTGCTGGACAGTGATGAGAGCTCATTTACTTCCAGTTTAGAGTATAGCTACTCCGGTGTCTGTAAGAGTTATAATTTACTCTAGAATTGCGTTCAGTACCTCCGTGAGTTCGGTGTGCACTTCCTGTGATCTGTTGTCATCTGAGTCTTGGTGGGGTATCCTGCTCTTTGCTGCGTTTTCACACACAAGCTGAATTTTAGATCAGATATGGGGAGGCAGTACTGGCACAAATAACAAGTAGCCACACTCAGGTGCACCATCTACGGTAAGGAAAATCGTCCTCTTGGAATCTTCCTCAGGACAAAGCTCCAGACCGCCAGGCAAAGATCCCACCTTGGGTATCTTCGGTCATCTTGTTGATATGGTTGACCTCCAATTGCAATTTGTGAGTCTTCTTAGCCACACACCATTAAAGGTCCTGTTTCTTTGTCTCAAACTTAAACTACTTGCTATGGTTTTGCTATTTAATTTTCAGCAATTTTGTGTTTCAGGGGATGGGTAGCAGTTCCACAGTTTGTCATTACATTCTTTAATGCTCCATGGACCTTGTGGGAGTGTTCACTAGCCCCAAATTCTTGCAGTTATTAGAGGAGCAAAATGTTTTTGCTTTGGTCTAATGCTTGCAAACCCGGGTCAAAAGCCTACCCACCCTCCCTAGACATGCAGAGTGTTCCCAGGGTTACAGCAGGCCAACTTCAGTTCTTCCTGCACAGCTCCCTAAAGCCCTTCTTTTTTTGGTGGGTTATCCTTTGCGACTGGTACCTCGAGCTCCCCTCCTCAATAGTCAGTCTGTTCCTTCCTCTGAGGTATTCTCAAGGCATGTATTTTGATAGGATGCAGAACTTCAAGCTTTTTGTTCCTCAACCTGTTAAAATGAAATTGGTAGTGAGTGACCCCAGCCCTAGAGCACAGCACATCTTTTTAAATTGGTAAGATACTGGTACGCTCCCACCTTTGTCAGTCTTCTGACGACTCCAAACAACTCTTTGAACTGTGTGCTAGAGAATGATGTCCATACCAAAAATGACCGGTTTCAAGCTGTGCTGCGATTGCATGAAGCAGATGAAGATCACAAGGGGGTCATTTGGTGCCTGGTCACCTGACAAAACTCAAAGGTGTGTGCCTTTCTGCACCAGAAGGTGATTTGAGGCTGGATGGAGTTCCGTTCTTCCTATAGGTCCCTCTTCAAGTCGCTGACCCTCTCAGGGCAGTTCCCGCAACCGCTCCACTTTCCACTCTAAATCTTTGGTAAGTCAAAATCCAAGTGCAAGCTTAAAAAAGCAAAGCTGCACTCAACCTCATCCCGCCACTCTGACTCCAAAGAGGAGGCATGTGGGTGTCAGTATTTAAGTTGCACTCCGTCGAGGTCACTAGCCACAGAACAGATTTCTCAGTTGGGCCGACATGCCATGAATTCTCCGAGCCATCATCGACCCCATAGCAAATCTAATCCTTCAAAGAAGCCATCCTGCTAATCTTTAGTACAATTCTGACTCCCTCTGGCGCATTTGTGTCATATGGAACTGCATGGCCCTCCAATTAGGTTACTTCCCTAGTGCTGTCTGTACCTGTGTGACCTATTAGCAGGTGAGTACCAATTCCAGTATGGTCTTCCACTCTGACCCAGAGATTCACTCCTGTCCCTGTCTCAAATACAGATTGCGCAGATATGTATTGATGATCCAGTGTCAACGCCTGTAGGAAAGTAGGATCTGCTTCTTATGGTTACCCCCACTTTTTGCTTGATGTCTCACTGTTTTTGACTAGTCTGACTGGGATCCTGCTAATCAGGACCCCAGTCTATCTGCTTTCTCCCTTAAATTGGCATACATGTACTTTGGTACACTCCAGATTGGATACTGGGGTACCCTTATAAGTCCCTAGTATATGGTACCCATGTACCCAGGGCATAGGTACCCCAGAGGCCTCCCATGGGCTGAAGCATGTATTATGCCACCCATGAGAGGCCATGCAAAATGGAACTCTAGTTCTGCTACAGCAGCCTGTGTAAGATGGTGCTTGCACCACTTACTTTAGATATAGGTTCACTACATATGTAGGTCACTACACTTAAAACTTATAAGTCACCCCTATAGCAGGCCTTATCAATCCTGAAGGCAGGGTGCTGGGTTTTTAGTGAGAGGGTGCCCCTGCATGAGCAGAGCCCCTTTGCAGCTTCCGGAGACCATTCTCCCGGGTTGTCTGTGACTCAGCCGGACATATAGGTAGAGGTGCATTATAACCTCGCGGTAAATGCTATCTCAAACGGCTGCATAGAAACATATCGTGTTTGGTATCAAGCACCTTGTAATCATACCTCTACACCAGTAACTGGTGTGGGAGGTATGATTCCACCCTTCAGAAGCGAGCTTCGTTGGGTCACCGGTCTACCCTACCAGCCTTCTCGACCCGGACAGCACAAAATGGATGCTGCCAGCCAGAGACACATTTCTGCCCTCCTGCTGCTGAGCCAAGCTCAAGCAGAGGAAGGCAGCACAATAGGCATCCTGTCACAGGGAGGTGTGACCACCTCCCAGACAGGGTTTAGTGTATTGGGGCTGGGTGGGTGCACTCTGAGAGTGCCTGAAAGTCTGCACTGGGGACACATTTGGTGTCCCTGTGCATAGTCCAGCTCAAACCAGTTCTGGGAGCTGTTGGCTCCTGCTCTGACGCAAAACTGGACAAAGGACATGGGTGTAGCCACCCCTCTGTCCTGCCCCTCCCCTAGGAGGGTCCCCTGAATCTTTCCAACCCTGTCCCATGGGTATAAAATGGGTTACCTGGCTACAGGACATTGGATTTTACGTGGACAAGATTCTACAAAGAATAAACCACTAACCTTCGACCGTCTGGACACCTGGACTTCGCTGGACCTCGACTGGGCTGGACTTCGTTCCCCTTTCCGTCCAAAGCTTAGTTTGTGCCGTGACTCCATACAGGCTCCGTGCAGGACCTGTGGGGCACTTAAGACAACAGAAGTATCTCCCTTGGAGTGAAGGAGTCACTCCCCTGCGTCGCAGGCACCTAAAGCGCAACTGACCGGTAGCTGCTCCTGAGCTCCTGCGGACTCCGAAGATTTCAGCAACACAGGAGGTGGGTTCCTGAGGGTCCCTGAGGTCGATCTGCCCTCTCACCGAGTTTGAGGCCAGTATCCCTCGTGGGGGCTGTGTAACCCGAACCCCTGTGCACCGCGTCCATTTGCAAGTGCATATGCTTGTTGGCGATTCCCGAGCTTGTGCATTGGACTCTGTGTAGTCCTGACCCTGAGCAGTATTTGCACCAAAGAACTCCGGCCTCCTCGCACCGTGTGCTCCGTGGGCTGGTGCCTTGCAATCTTGCTCGAGGTCCCCTCGCCACTCCTGGTCCTTCGGCCTGAGGGTCATCGTGATTGTTCTTGGGCTTTCCTGGGTGTTCCAGACGTGCCCTGACTCTCCTTTGCTTGGAGAGTCCCCTGGACCTTGCTGGTCCACACCGTAACCTGTTTGTCCTTCCTGCGTGGGTTGCTGTTGCCAAGGCTTGTTGGTGCTCCCGCCGGACACCGACCACTCCGCACTCGACATCCTTCGTGGGACAGCTCACCTCCGGCTACTGGTCGTCCTTGACGTCTCCTGGTCCTCGTGGCTGCAGAGTCAAGCATCCCTTCTTCGCACCTGAAGCACCCGACATCGGTGGGCATTCGTCTACCGAGCCCCTGGTCACTCTGAAGTGACCCAGACTCTGTCCCCTCTGCTTTCAGGTTCCTTCCATCCAGAATCCAGGCTTGGATTCCACCGGACCCTTTTCACCTTCACGGCAGCAGTACTTCTTTCTTTCCTTCCATAGAGAACGACGAGAGTTTCCGACGCCACTTCCAACCTATGCACCCGGCTCCCCTGGGATAGGTAACTCTGATACCATGGTATCCACGGGTGGGGTGGCTCTTTAAACTTAAGTTCCGAAGGGTTGGCTCGAAGTCCTCCTAGAAGGGTCCTTAAACTTTAACTTTGCAACCGCGACTTTCCCATAGAGTTGTACGGAACACGGTTGTGTTTCCTCACTGCACCCGTCCTCCATGGGTCTCCTGTGTCATCACCTTAGGTGGTTCCTTGGGGTCCCAGCGATTCTACGTGCACTAGGCACTGTGTCTAGTCAAGTCGTGATTGTTATACCACTATTTTAGTATATGGTTCGGTCTCCCCCTGGAGCCCGCTGTGTATTGTGCTACTTACAGCTGTTCTATTGATCCAGTATTGTGTGCTTTGTGTTCTATCCTCGTGTAGAGGATAGTAGAGAGTGTTATATTAATAAATACATATTTTTATATAACTACTGTGTGGTTCTCCTTCATTTAGTCATTCAGGAGGTGATATTCTGGTAAAACAAGCTGCTTTACATTCCTTAAAGATTAAGCCTGAAGGCTGCTCTCCATAGCTACCACTAGGATAGCTTTCATAAAGGTTATCTTTGACCTCATACATCATAAGGGTCGTGTGGATTGGTACAGTGTGCCCACTTAACTAGTGGACAGCATATACCAAGCCACCTTCTCACAACGCCCATGAAATACATTAAACTGACTTCACCCTGAGCTCGACTGATGTAGTTCCACAAACCTACAAAAGTGCAGCCAGTGATCCTGTGCCAGAACAGATTGCACCTTAGGGTACTGATGATGGTTAGGGGCATGTCTTGCTCCCCTCTCAATATACTGATGCCTTATTACTTGATTTACAGAATGCCAGCGGGCTTGACACCTCTCTTGAGACAAAGCTTCTCTTGCCATATGGGCCACCAACAAAAGAAAGTACTTCATTTGCAGAGGTAGTTCGAAGGGCAGCTGAAGTATTAGATTTACTGCTGCCCTCTTTTGAGACAAAGTTCAACAGAAAGTTTGCTACATCCGAGCCCTTGCTTCCATTTAATCAGACCCTCACAGACACTTTATCACCTAACAAATAATATGGTTTCAACCAGGTAGTCAAAGGCCTGAGCCCAGTCACTAAACAACCCACTCTGGAAAGTGTCAATGTGCAGGCTTTGAACAGTAAGGTTAATCTTAATTTATTTCTGAGCAATCCCCTTGATAAAGAAACCTAAAAGATTGATGCCTTTGGAAAGCAAAGCGTTTCTCCTGCCAGCCTAGCACTGAGATCTGTAAACGTAGTTTGTCTCTTGAGTTAATATACACATACCATTTGGGACATGTTCAGCAAGATCTTGCCAGTGATCCCGGAAACCATCACTGCTTCTTTGGCTCAGAAGATTCATGCATGCAGACCTCACAGGCTGGAACTGTGGACTGGCAGAGTGGTCTGTTCCAGAGTTGTCCTTTGCCCACATGCCTAGAACCGAATTTTCTGCTGACGTACAGGTATTGCTAATTGACAAGCACTTTGGTGGGTCTCACCTCTTCAATCAATCATTCAATCAATCAATCAAGGGTTTGTGAAGCGCACTACTCACCCGTGAGGGTCTCAAGGCGCTAGGGGTGGGGGCAGCTTCGGATCAATCGCAGCTTCGGATCAGTCGAAGAGCCAGGTCTTGAGGTCCCTCCTGAAGGTTTGCAGGGTTGGGGAGCGTCTGATGTTCACGGGGAGCTTGTTCCAGGTCTTGGCTGCGATGTAGGAGAAGGCTCTCCCGCCTGTTCTGACTCTGCGGATGCGGGGGACCTCCGCCAGGGTGAGGTCGGCGGAGCGGAGGTTCCTTTTGGGTACGTGGAAGGAGACTCTCGTTGAGGTACTTGGGTCCGATGTTGTTGAGGGATTTGTAGGCTTTCTCTTCAGAGAGAAGGCTGATTCGGCTCTGGAGTGCTTTAAAGATAGTAGGGTTATAGCTTATTCCTTGTGGCTGTTGACCCTTGCAAAGCAATTTCCATACTAGTTCCGCAAATTTAGGAGCTACACCAAGGGGCTGGCATTTGGACAGCAACATCCTTCACAGCCAGTGATGCAACAGGCAACCTAATCTTTTTGGGGCTGTGGACGTGGAACTGGCAGACAGTGCAGAAGTCCCCAGGGGCACCAGTCCTCAAATTCTGTCTCCACTGCTGCGATGACAGAGAAGCTGCTTTAGTTTGCCCTCAGCAGCTTACAGCCAACCGGTAGAGTTTGATTCAACACTTCCTCTTGTCATGTGTTCCCTATATAGCCCGCTGTTGTTTTCCCTATGCAGGCCTAACTATGAACTTTGTAGGCCGCATTTGCTTTGCACATGTTATCAAATATCAAGCTTGTTTTTGTACCACATTGTATTTTCACACATAGTCAGCATATGTTTTTGTATTTGTTCTTTTCCATGCAAGGTCAAACAACATTGTTCCTTTTGTTTAGTTTGTCTTCAGCAGAGCAATGCCTTGCAGTGGGCATTCTAAAATGTCTTTCTATGTTTGTTGGGCCAACCTGTTGTGAAGTTTATTAAAGGTTTACTCACATGTTCTCTCCCCAACCTTTTGTGAAACCCCAGTGGGATCTTAACTTGGTCTTGACATTCCTTACGTGTACACCCTTAGAGCCTATGCATAATTGCTTGCTGCCGCTGCTGATTCTGAAAACCGTTGTCCTCATTTTGATTACGTCCGCTCATCTCATGAGTGAACTGCAGGCCCTTTCAGTGCAGCCACCCTACACCACCACCTTTCCAAACAAATTAGTGCTGAACACTCATGAGGCCTTCTTACAGAAAGTCTTGACTCCATGTTAGGCGATCGATCACTGTACCAGCGTTCTTTGCTCCCCCTCAGCCATCAAAAGAAGAGGAGAGTCTCCATCAGTTGAATACCGAAAGGGCTTCAAGTTTTTGCATTGATTGTACCAAGCTTTGTTAAGTGGATGTGCATTTTGTGGGATATTCTGGCGTAAGGAAAGGAAGGTTGAGCAGAAGAGGAACCTGTCTAAGTGGATAATCCTGCAGCAAGATTTGCTACTCACATGCCAAGATACAATCCCCAGATGGTATGAACCCATTCCACCAGGGCCAAGGCTACTATCACCGCATTGGCTGAGGGGATACGTGTTCTTGATATTTGCCAAACTGGGACTTTGGTGTAGACAATCACAAAGCATTACTGCCTTGCCAGCCAGGTCTGGCGGGAATAACACTAGCCTGCTTGGTTCTGCAAGATGTTTTGGTCTGAGTTCACTCCACACTCCATCCACCTTTGGGAGGTACTGCTTTGGTATCTTTTCTAAGGTGAAGAATCTGCAGTTAGAAGTATGCATCAGAAGAGCAGGTTACTGAACTCCAGAAATGAGGTTTCAGGAGGACATTCTATCTAATTGCAAAATTTTCACTGCCTTCCCAACTTCCCTGTAAGAAATAGGGTTATTAGTTGTAAAGGATGCAAGTCTCTCAGGGTAGTGAAGCAGAGCAGTCGAAGGCCTACTCAGGGGAGGTGGTGTGACCTCGTTATCCAAATTTGCTGGCATGCAACGACAACCCTCAAATTATTGTCCAGTCAGTACTTTAAAAAAAAAAAAAAAAAGGAAAAGTACCTCTATAATACTCGCAACGCTACATACAGCACATTAAATTACAGAACTGTACATCAGGTAGATTGAGATACCTTTGGTGACAACCTCAATATCACATTGCACCCTATACAACTACCCCCTCACCTCCCCCACCTATACCAGATGCCTCATCACAGTATAAGCAATCACAGTATATAAAAGGTAGGTCTACTGGCCTTGTCATGGTGGCCACATTAGTGAAAGCAGCCACATGTGATGACTCAACATTGTGCACCCAGTGACAGTAGCAATTATGTAGTTAATAAATGACACTTAGTATAATAGTGACCATTGAATTGCCAGTATGAACGTTGCCAATAAAGCATTTGAGATAAACAAACACAGCCACCTTTTACAACAAATTGACTTCTACTGTAGTCATACGACCTACCACAAAGGGTCCCCACACTGCAGAGAACAAGGTAGTTTCTTTTTTTAAATGTATTTAAAAACAAAACTCATTTTAGGGGCTGCTGCCCTTCTGCGGCTTCCGAAATACTCTGCAGTAACCGTTTGTGTTGCCCTTGCCCATTCTGGGGCCACCACACAAGCAATTAAAATGTGGGATCATGGCATTGTGTATCTCCCCATGTAACTACTGCTTAGAATACAGTTCAGCCGAGCCTAAATGGACTCTGCGTACTCCCATTGTTTTCTTTATTTTAAGTATTTCGAAGTGATGCTGGATCTTTCCTGTCAGTGGGGAACAATTCTAAACATGCAAAGGAGCAGGGTAATCCTCGTGCAGGCGTTTCTTACTGTTGGGGCTATCCTTTTAATTTCTCTTTCATTTAGTCTGTTGCGAGGCAGCAGGACATGTTACTGATGGCCATGAAAATAATAGCATTAAAGGCATAAATGTTGCAGACCAAAGCTTTTCATTCCTTCTCTGTAAATCCTATGAGTAAGTTAGTTTTATTTTTAAATATAATGCAACAATAATAGTTGCTAGTGTTTGGGTGGCCGGGGCTTTTTCTGTGTTAGTAGAAGCACAGCAAACATATGCTTTAATCTTCTGCCACCACATATTCAAAACATTTAATGCTTGTTTTGAGGAATTCCTACCTCATATGCCATCCTTTGCAGAGTAAAACCTCAATTTCGACGGAAGCTAACACACAGACTGTAGGCCTAACCACAGCTGATCCAAATAGGGGTGTGGAATTTTATAAAACATCTACTTGTCCATGTGGTGGGATGCTTCATAAATCTACTTTTCCTGTAAAGAAAAATGCACTTGTCCCTTTGGTCCCATGCAGTGAGATGAAAAACTATGGCAGTGTTCTATATCAGAGCTCTGATAATAGCCTCTCGGATTATGCCAGGACTCATATCCTAGCATGGTTTATGTTATGTTATGCTATTATGGTTTGTAAAGCGCTCAAAAACCCGAAGGTGTCTTGACGCTGTCCGGGAAAAAATAGCACAAGATGGTTGAAAATTAAGCATAACCATCTTATGTTTATTGATTGAAAAGCCAGGTTCTTAAGGATTTCCTGAAATGAAGAAGATTGCCTTAAGGTACAGAGGGAGGGAGTTCCATATCTTTGAGGTGCTAATCCCAAAACTGGTTCCTCCCCAGCGTGCTCTCTTAAAGGTTGGCACTACTACTCTGTTCTCCGCTGATCTCAATGTTCTGGCAGGACTTTACCAGATGAACTTTTGTCTAAAACATTGTGGGCCAGAGTTGTGTAAGGCCCGATAGGCAATGCAAAGAGCCTTAAAAATTATTCTACTCCGTATTGGCAGCCAGTGGAGTTCCCGTAATGCCTGGGAGGACAACTGATGTTTGGTAATGTTAAAAATAAGGTGAGCTGCCGTGTTTGTAGAATCTGAAGTTTTCTCAGCAGTCTGTAGCAATGCTCTAAGTTTGCCACATTTTTGCAAATTTACATATTGGGGTTGGAAGTAGCGTGAAGTGGTAGTTCCAGGGTTGGAAAACCCTTAAGTCTGTGCACACCTACAAACGTGCATGCATAACAGATTTCACCAACTCTTCTCTAATCTCTTCCTACACTGGGAAAGGTTTGAAATTTACTCCTCACAAGGGCAGAAGTAAAACTTTATCTAGGGTGGGAAAAAAGAGGTTGTTGGGAAAAGGAACTTGCACACACTCAGCAGATTTTTGCATGAGCAAATCTACACATGCATATTTACTCACACTTAAATGAAGTTCACAAACGTTTTCTAGGACTGTCGTTTCCAGGCCTACTTCTGTAAATGCTTGAGACTTCTTGAAAGACTCAAATCTGCACTCAGCAAGGACATTTACCATAGGTGCACTTTTGTGAATGTGTATTTAATAATTGCTGAGGGCCCAGCAGCTCCCACAACAATAAAGGTTTTAAAAAACGATGCCAAAACAAATGACACATTGACCAAACCAAAATGATGGTAATCCGCTCCAGACCTAATGTCTTTGCCAACGTTTGTTTTATTTCTTGCTTCTCATAATCTTGTTGAAACTTTTTACACTAATTTTCTATTGTTTGCAAATACCAGCATCTATAATAAACATTTTACTAAACGATGGCTCAATAAATGGCACCGTTTATCAAATGTTTTTCTTCTCCTTGAAGAGAGCATTCTGGAAGCATTATACGTAGACTCAAATTCTTAAACTTTGCAAATGTGTGTGCACATTTTTATACAGGACCACACTCTGTAGTGCATGCAGAGCTCCCAGCATTTTCTTAGAGCTCTCACCTGATTAATAAAGACGTTGCATTAATGAACTATAAATATAAGTTTGAACAGCACGAACATATGGGTGAAAATCTTACCTTAACTGCAGACAATGCTCTTTAACAGATCCATAATGTTGTACTGTAAAACAGCAGCCAAAGTGTTGCAGAGATTAGGCCTACTTGTTCAAATAAAAAAATAAACATGAAAACTTGATGTCCTTGATCCCCAAATAATATGTCCTTTGCTTCGGGCAGTAGGAATTCACAGCTCTGCCAAAATACTAACACATTATTGTCAAATATTCAAGGAAACTGTTTCCATTTCTAGGATCTGGACCACTAACCTTCAGTTTATATATTTTAATACGGCAATTTGCTTCCTAACATCCTCCCCTTCACTCAATCTCTGTGTCCAGGAAAAACTACCCAGTCTTTTGGTGATTCAAGAAAAGTGATAACATTTTAGATTTCAACGTTAAACCTGTGTCGAAATTCACATTAATGCTGGTATTGCTGAGCAGCACATTGGACCATCCTTTCGAACTACCATTCTAGATGTTTTTTTTAACCATGTGTTAAATTTCAATATCAGTTATCAGAAAGATGTACATTGTCTACAGATTGACTTTTATTGAATACGAATCTACAACAAGGAAATTTGTCACAACTATCCAGTGATACGACTATTAGATTGCCCTTGTCCCAAGGTTCCAGAAGCAAAAAGCTGATGCTTGTAAAAATATGGTGAATCAGGGCCCAACACCAAAGATCATCATTTGAAAACACGTTGGTTCTTGATCAGAGCTTTTGCTCTTGGTCTCTGCAGTATGGGGACCCTTTGAACTTATCATTAAATACTCTGCATTAAGGATTCCTGCCAGCCTAATTGTGCCTAGCCTTAGAAAACAAGTCAGTGCCACACTTTAATTAAGCAACACATTTGGCTTGGTCTGCAGTAATGAGGACATCTTGCCTGGGTGTTCCTTGCATCTAGTCATGGACACACATATGATATGTAGATTAATAAATGGAACAAAATCTCTGCTAATGTTTGGCTGGTATCAAAAAATATGTTCAGGTTTTGCGTGATGGAAATTATACATATACTAGTAAGGTGTCACAAACTTTTATATCTATGTCAGGACCCGGAGGCGAGGATTCAGCTGTTCTTTCTTCTTTATTTTGTAGCAGCAGCCATTATAAACATTTTGTTGAACATTACAAAACGACATTTCCCATAAAACATTGGGAAAGAAACAGAAGAAATAGCCCATCCAGTCAGGGGGGTCATCCTATCCTTGAAGAACCTCCTGCAAACGCTCTATCCCCCTCTTTCTTCGCTGTTCCAGCAGCCTCAGCTAAGTGCCTTTATTCGCTCCATTGTGTTTATTGCTTTTCTGACATTGTTAAACGTTAATTACTAGGCAAGTATATTGCAAATTGTGTCGCTTACTGTGGGGTATTCACTGATTCTTTATTTCTAACACTGTTAATTTCCCACAGCGCGGCCGACTGAACTTTCTCCCTCCTACGCGGCCACTCCCCTGTCTCAGACACTGTTTGCGTGGTGCAGTCAGCCGACCGATCGAGGGCCCGTGCACCCTTAATTTCACACTCAGCGTGCTTTGTTGCCTGTCGCGTCATTTTCACCTGCTTCTTTTTAAATGCGGTGAAACGCGACCGATTGCTTGGCATATGGGGGCTGTGTAGGCTTTTTTTTTTTACCTTTCTCTTCACCCACATATGCTCACTGCATACTGTTTTAGACTCTCCAGAGCCACCGCTTGGAGACTGAACACCCGTGAGGGTAAGGCGTGAGTGTTAGGACGCGTCCCTAGCGGCTAAAGTTTTCTAATCCCAGTGCATTCGGAGGGAGTATTGTCCCACAGGCCTTCTCAGAGCCGACCTTTCTGTTCCTCAAGAACCTGACTATTCCACTGGCAATGCCCAGCCCTTACTATCCCCTGTTACAGGATTGATCCCAATCCCCTTGACAAGATGTTTGACTCTGAGGAGTACATGGAGGAAGAGGAGGTTACTTACCTCCCAATAGATCACTTTTGTCTGGTTATGGATGTATCCATTTTCAAAGCTGTCTCTCAAGTCGTGGCACCCTTGGAGCAGAAAATTCTCGGCATTTAAGCGCAGTGCCATTGACCCCTCACAGCAAGGGAAGACTCAACTGGGTTCCAGACCCCCTACCTCCAGGGCAGCCCTTGGCACCATCGTCGGACACAAATGCAAACGTGCAGACGACCCCTGGGTTGATCTGGACGCATTTGCCCACCTGAAGAAGGCCTTCTTGGAATCACAACGATCCCAACCCACCCCCCCACGCTGACCCTCAGACCCCAGGTACCTCAGAGGGACCCCCCCTTCTCCTGATCACTTGAACGGGGAAGATTCCCCTTATACCTCGGATACGTAGGGCATGCAAGACTGGCCCTGGAGCCCGTTTGGCAACCCTGGGGATAATGTTGACCCAGATATTCCTTCCCAGGCCCCTGAATCTGATATGTTGGATCCTGATGAGTTACTGCAACCGCGATCTGCGGAATGGTCCCCAGCGCAATAGGTGGCGTCTTATGTATCAACCCGTTTAAGGATGCCGCTCGATAAAAAGGGTACATAGCTGCCTTAGGGCGGAGTGTCTGCGCCCTTCTCTGGAGGGCAAGGTCTCTCTAACTTCAGAAATTGATGCCAAGATTGCTACCTTTTAGATAAATTTGTGAAGGATCCTAAAAAGGGGATAGACTGCTCCTGGCGATCATGCCAGAATAAGTTATTGGACGTGGCTGGCCCTGGCTGCAAGATCCTGGAAATGGCAAAAGACGCCAAAACGTCAGGGACCCTGTTTTCCCCAGAAGCATTATCTAATTGGGCACAGAGATCCATCATTTTCCTAGGGAACGCCAACTGTGCGCTCTCTGCGAAGAGGCGCTGTCGCAGATCCCTGTTAATCAAGATTGATCCGAAGCTGGAGGAGTTATCGTGTTCAGAGATGGCCCCATTGCGCAGGGGAATCTCTTTGGGGATCCCTTTAACCGCAAGTTGGGGGAAATTCATCAATACTTTTAACTTCCTTGATAGAAGCGCAATCCTCTATCAAGCAGATTTTTACTCCCCGTGTTTTTGTCAGCGCTGGTCGTGGTCCTGTTCGCCTGCCGGCTGTATTGTCAACTGAACAGATATTGCAGCTGGTTCCCAGAACAGTAAGCAGTGATGACCAAGGCCTTCCTCCAAGATTTGAGCAAGAATACTGGGTATGCGTCCCCTCCTTTCTCCATGATAATGAGGTTATCAACGTAGATTTGGAGAAAGCAGTTGGATCAGGTATTTATCACCCCGATTTGGAGATCTCAAGTTTGATTTCCAGTTCTGATGAAACTTTCTTGGGATTTTCCAATCCCTCTACACCTATTTCTGGATCTCCTCCGGGATCCCCACGGGAATCCTCATCACCTGGTCCTAGCGGGCTCCCTTTGTCTCATGGCGTGGAGGATTACCGAAAGTGCTGGAAGGTCCCAGGGTTTTCACGGGAAGCTGCCTTCTTACTCGCCAAATCCTATGTGGATAGCACGAATAAACTATACCGCTCGGCCTGGTCCCAATCGTTGGGTTGGTGACGTCAAAGGAAAGTGGACCCAGTGGGGTCAGATGTTGTCCACATCCTGAATTTCCTTGCCTCCTTGGCCTCGGAGGGTCAAGTCCATAAATACCTTTAGATCATCCATTTCTGCAGGTCATTCACCAGTAGAGGTGCGACCTGTAGGTGAATACCCGTTAGTTTGCAAACTCCTAAGAGGCATCAAGCTATCCTTTCCTCCTGAACTCAGGTATTCAACATTATGGGCTGTTAGCAAGGTCTTGGGCCTTTATAAGTCTTGGCCCTGAAGCAGATGTCAGCAAATGTGGCTACATTATTGTGTCTGTTGTCCGGCCGCAGAGTCTCGGATGTGCGAACACTGGATTTAACAGGTAGAGTGTTTACTCTGGAAGGAATAACCTTTCTTATTTCCAGGAGAACAAAGTGCAATTAAAAAAATTGTTTCATTCCTGTCCTTTCCAGATGTTCCAAAATTGTGTGGAATGGGCGATTATCCCCATGAATCTAGGACGATGGACATTGGTCCTCAAGGTGAACAGCAATTGCTTATTGCCATTACGAAACCGCACAGAGCTGTTTCCTCCCCTACTATTGCCAGGTGGGTCCGCTGGCATTGATACCTCCAAGTTTGGAGCCCATTCTGCTATGGGAGCCATTGCTTCCAAAGCCTTTTCTTTGGGGGCTCATTTAGAGCAGCAGCTCGGTCCTCGGATTCTACCTTTAAGAGACTTTACTTCAAACTGTTACCAAACCTGGCATCTTTAGTGGTGGAAAAGCTTTGAACCAGCCTAATCCACGCTTCCGGGTCCTGACATAGAATGAAAAATTTCCTAGCTATTGTAATGGAAAGTTTTGATTCTATTAAGGACACGGATGCGAGGACTAGCCCACCTGCAGTGGTATGTTCATATTACTCCCACCTTTTGAAAGAGTTACTTGATCATGGAGTATTCAAACATGCTCATACGTTACAGGTAGACTTAACTATTTCAGCTTGATCTATTCTAATGCTGGTTTAAAATTGGCAATCTGCAATTTTTGTTGTCCCTACCGAAACAAAGTATTACTTAAGTGTAACTTTCTTTCAGGGGCAGATTCTTCCAAGCAGGAATAAAGTCCGATCTTCTGGGCTGTGTTCGCAGGAAGAAAGAGGGGGATAGAGCTTTCTTCAAGGATATGCTCCCCCCTGATTGGATTGATTATTTTTTCTGATTCTTTCCCAATGTTTCATGGGAAATTTAGTTTTGTAATGTTTGAATAAATGTTTATAATGGCTGCTGGTGCTAAATAAAGAAGAAAGAACAGCCTAATCCTCGCCTCCGTATCCTTATTAGAATTGAAACTTTCCGTTACGATAAGCTAGGAAATTTTTTCATTCTTCACTGAAATACTGTAAAACAAAATGAAAAAATGAAAATATTGTATTATACTAAATTACTTGGGTTTTTGGCTGTAGGCAATCCTGGGAAGATTGATGTCCATCTCCTTTTTCACTGCTATTGTTTTGACGCGTTGGGTAAATATGGCACAACCAGAGCCAGTCGGTCCGGAAGAAAAAGAGAAGACCACTGCTCTTAAAGGTAGTAGTATGATATTTTATTTGGTTATCTTTTGTCTAACAATGTTGAAATGTAAAAATTAAATATTTTTTAAAATTTTTGTTTTTAAACAAAACCTTGAAGTAGAGGCTGTAGGGGGAAATGAGAAGCTGTCTCGTTATGACCACCATTTCATAAACCTCTACACCAGCACAGTTCTTTCAGATGCATTTCTCAACTGACCACAGAATATGGCATTAGACTTCTGCTCCTGCTGCTTGAGCCTTTTCTTTCTGAAAAGATTACTTTTACCTCTTAATATTTTTCTGTCTACACTTTTTCTACTTGTTGATAATTGTTTTCAGCTGTTCCGAAAATAGCATTATAAAATAGACACCGTAACAAGTTTGAGAGCAAGATGAGTAGAGAGAGACAATGGACACAGTTTTAACTTCTTATTTTTTTTTCTTCTTCCTAACATAAGCCAGTGTGGTGTGAAAGCAATATTATGCAGCAGTCCATAAGGTGGGCATACCTGGTCAGACACATATTTATTATATTATATATAAAAAAAAAAAAACCCAGATTAGTTTTGTACAAACTAGTCTCCATAGAAGAAAAACAAAAGTTTTTCTTATGAAACCCTCACCCACCAGGGATTACCCCTTGGTGGCATGCTTCATCATCTGCTCCATTCCGTTCCACTGTGGAACGGGCGTGCTACGACCTACGATTTACGCGAAAGCACTTTCTTTTGTTAAGATGCCATGAAAAAGTGGTTGTTCTATGAAGGAAAGGGGAGTTGGGGGTTGATGGTGCGTGTCTAAAAATACCTGGCTAGTAGGTATTCCTTAATTTATTACAACCTCTAGTCGGTATGGTTAAAAAAGGTAGGGTTTTTTTTATTTTAGGATACAAGATTGGTAATGAATCTATTCTCCTAAATGGTCAACATGTTTCGAGCTGTGCCCCTAATTGGCTCTTCTTCAGGACCGTGGGAAAAATAGTTCCCTGGTGCCACTCCTGTCCGTTCACACTGTACCAATACCATTTGCATGCAAAGAAAAATGAAAAAGTATATACAGTTACCACCATTAGGTGTCATTGTTTTATAATATAAATGATTCTGCAATCATGCATCATGGTGCCTCCGGGGGTAGAGGGTGGCCTGTAGTCACACTCGCATCAAGGCAGACCCTCTTCCGTTCCACCTACTTGGTACAGACCTCCGGGGACCGCATATTTAAGCATCTAGTTGATAAAGCATATGAGTATAGTATTACAGAATAAATCAGGGTGGCTAATGGTTCTGATTGATGATAACACAAAAGTGATGGTTGAAAATGCTTTAATGCATCTGAACCATTTTGACTGCTGAACTGGAGAAGAGGAAATAGTCCCACTGATCCCACTGCAAGATGTCTTAGAGGAGTTAGAATATTTAATAATAATTAGTAAGCAATAACACTTTTCTTCCCACTCTCCTGACGTCTGTTTGGATGCAGCAAGCACTGCAAAGCAAATCAGATTGCCACAAGATGTCCATATATAAATGCCGGCTCAGTGGTGTGCATGACGGTTATGTCTAGATATTAAAGCCAACTCCTCCTACTATTACACCCAGATGTATTAATTTCTACCAGTTTCATGCGCAAGAAGTCCATATCTTACTACAAAGGCAAACAATGGGGCTAGTTTCTTCCTGCCAAAAAGGCAAATGCGTTTATTATTGGTACTGTTAGAAACAAAAGGTGCAAAGCAGAAGATCCAATCCAGCCTTGACCTAAACACTGCAAAGCAAGTGGTTCAAGTACCAAAATTAGATTTTGGTTATCTATTAGATGTCTCCCCCCACCTTATTCCATCAAAGAGACTGTGCATAATTGATGTGCAGTACTTTTCCTATCTGAAAGAGACACGTTAGTGACAGATTCCTTACCTTAGAATATCCCCAGGCGTCAGGCTGGATCAGGAAAGTTTTTGCGTAGCAGTACCCTTGCGCGTCGGTAGGCGGCGTCGTGCGGCTCCGCGTCCGTCGTCAGCGTCGGGATCGCCAGGATGACGTCGCGGGCAGTACTTAGACGCCGCCCCTGCGCGCTGACGTCAGTTCTATTTTTTCCGCGCCAGTAAGCGCAGATCCGGGAAGAGCAGTGCCCTAGTCATTTTTTGACTATATTTTTGGTGATTTTTCACTGTTTTTTCTCACGAGTCTATCGACTCCGAAAGTGTTGGTAGGGATGCCCGGCTTCAAGCCCTGCGACGTCTGTGGTCGTATGATGTCGATCACAGACCCGCATTTAGAGTGTCTCTACTGTCTCGGCCGCGACCACGACACGAAGTCGTGCCCCGACTGCCGGGCCTTGCACCCGAAGGCTTTGCGAGAGCGGTCTCGAAAGCTCCTCGAGGTCCGGCAGTCGGCTCCGCGCCACACCAAGCCCCGGTCACGTGAGAGGTCGAGGGGCCGGTCGCGGAGTCCTCATCGGTCGTCGGGGTCCAAGTCTTCGCAGTCCTCCGGTAAGTCGAAGCATAAAAAGTCTAAGAAGCGTCATCGCTCCACGACTTCGCCTCGCCGGTCTCGCGACTCGGCTAAGGCTCCTGTCGGCACCGTCCCCGCCCCCGCAGCTCCGGGAGTGCCTGTGGAGCCGCCCCCGCATTACCCGTCCTTCCCGGGTTCGGGGCGACTCCGGCCGAGATACAGGAATTCCTGTCGGCCATGGCCCGCCTCTTCGGGCCTCAAGGTCCCCCGGTGCGCCTTCGGGCCCCGCGGGCCCTGATGGGGTTTCCCCGGCGCCGCCGACGACTCCGGTCCCGGCGCCGCCTGTCACACCAGCCTCGGTCCCGGCCCCGGCTTCGGCCCCGGTCTCGATCCCGGCTCCGGTGCTGCCGCAACCCCGATCGACGCCGGTTGACCTAACTACACCTCTGCCGGCGCCGATGTCTCCGGTGCCGTTTCCGATGCCGCCCGGGGCTCCGGGCGGCGTTGTTCCCCGGTCCTCTCCGGATCCGGACACGGCGCCGGAGCAGCGTCGCTCGACGCCGGCTCCGACGCCGTTGAGACCTTGGGTCCCGCGTGTCCCTCCTTCTTATTTTGAACCTGAGGAGAACGAAGAGGACTGGGAGGGGTCGGAGGACCCTCTCACACGGCAGTGTGAGTACGAACAGGACTGGGCTGAGGAACTTGGGGATGCCAATGGGCTGGACACCTCCCCTGACCCTGGCATGCTGTCTCCTCCTTCCGTGGCAACGGAGGAGGGAGCAAATTTTGCAACGGTGTTGCGTAGAGCAGCTGGGGCCTTACACCTCCAATTGCCTACAGTGGCTGTCAGGACTAACCTCCTGACGGAAGTGCTTCAGCCGGCGGCTACCTCCTCGGAGCCACTGCTGCCGTTTAATGACGCACTTTCTGACGTTCTTTTGGGCACCTGGTCCAAGCCCGCCACAGGGGCTCCTGTGGATAGGAACGTGGCCCGAAGCCATCGCCCCGGGCGACCCCCTGTTCCTCTCCCAGCACCCCACTCCTGAGAGCTTGGTTGTCCAAGCCTCTGCTTCCCAAACCGCCTTCCCTACCGCTCCTCCGGATACGGAATCCAAACGCCTGGATCAATTTGGGAAGAAGGTCTTTTCTTCCTCCAGTGCTGGCTTGCGGTCTGTCAACACCGCTTGCCTTTTGGGCCGATATTCCCACTCTCTGTGGGACTCGGTGGCGCAAGCTTTGCCCCAGTGTCCTGAGGAGGTCCAGACACTGCTTTCCTGCGCCATTGCGGAAGGAAGAGATGCGGCTAAATTTACCATTAGATGTGGCCTTGATACCGCCGACTCGCTGGGTAGATCAATTGCAACGACAGTGGCGCTGCGCCGTCACGCTTGGCTGAGAACCACTGGTTTCTCGGGTGATGTCCAGAACACTCTTATGGACATGCCCTTTGATGGGGTCGGTCTTTTGGGAACAAGGCAGACCATGCGCTGGAGCGTTTTAAGGACTCACGGGCTACGGCCAAGTCCCTGGGCCTTTCTGCTGTACGCCCTCCGCAGCCATCTGCTTTTCGCCCCTTTCGTGGCCACGGAAGGGCGCCCAGTCACGTCCGCTGCCCAGGCACCGGCCCGCGCAGCAAGCGTCTTCGCGTGGCCGAGGACGTGGCTCCAGCCGTGGCGGGTCAGGCAACCAGCGTGCGGGTCAGGCCACCAACCCCGCCCCGTCCGCGGCCTCCAAGCCCTCCTAGTCCTTCCTTTCAGGTGCACAGCACGCCAGTAGGGGGCAGGGTCCGCCATCACCTTCACCACTGGCGTGCCATCACCTCGGACAGGTGGGTCTTGGACATTGTCCGAAGGGGCTACTCCCTCCCCTTCGAGACCCCCACCCAGCCATGCCACCTCAATTCCACCGCATGTCAGGGGATCACTTGGTGCTTCTTCAGAAGGAAGTTGCGGCCCTCTTGGCCAAGAGGGCCATCGAGCGCGTTCCGACCCCAGAAGTAGGACGTGGTTGCTACTCCCACTACTTTCTGGTGCCCAAAAAGGACAAGGAGGACATGCGTCCTATCTTGGACCTCCGGAACGTCAATCGCTTCCTCCGGAAGGAGAAGTTCAAGATGCTCACCTTAGCTCAGGTCTTGACTGCCCTAGACCCTGGAGAGTGGATGGTAGCGTTGGACTTGCAGGACGCTTATTTCCACATCCCCGTCCTGCCGGCCAACCGGCGTTACCTGCGGATCATGGTGGGCCTCGAGCATTTTCAATTCACCGTGCTCCCCTTTGGCCTCACAAGTGCCACTCGGGTGTTCACGAAAGTGATGGCGGTGGTCGCAGCTCATCTGCGCCGGGCAGGGGTTCCAGTCTTCCCCTACCTCGACGACTGGATGCTGAAGGCGGGCTCGTCCCAGGCAGTCGTCTCCCACCTCCAGACTTCGGCCGAACTCCTGCACTCGCTGGGGTTCTCCATCAATGTGCCGAAGTCGCACCTGATTCCTTCTCCACAGCTCCTTTTCATCGGAGCAGTTCTGGACACGATGCAGTTTCGGGCCTATCCTCCCGAACGGCGAGTTCGGGATATTCAGGCTATGATTCCGATCTTTCAGCCTCTATCCTGGGTTTCGGTACGGATGACCCGGAGGCTGCTGGGCCTCAAGGCCTCCAGCATCCTGCTGGTCGATCATGCCAGATGGCATATGCGGGCTCTGCAGTGGGACCTGAAGTTCCAGTGGGCACAGCACCAGGGCAACCTGTCCGATCACGTCCAGATCTCGGAGGGGACTGCAAAACAGTTGCAGTGGTGGCTCTCGAACCGGCAATGGGTCATGGGCAGATCCCTCTCCCTTCCCCAGCCAGAGCACACAGTCGTGACGGACGCGTCCCTTCTGGGATGGGGCGGTCACATGGGAGAGGCGGAGATCAGAGGCCTCTGGTCTCCGGCGGAGTCCCGGCTCCATATCAACCTTCTGGAGCTCCGGGGATCAGACTTGCACTCAAGGCATTCCTTCCCTCTGTCAAAGGGAAGGTAGTGCAGGTGTTCACAGACAACACCACCGCCATGTGGTACTGCAACAAACAAGGCGGGGTGGGGTCGTCGACCCTATGTCAGGAGGCTCTGCGCCTCTGGACATGGCTGGAACATCAGGGCATATTCCTGATGGTTCAACACCTGGCAGGTTCCCTGAACGCCAGGGCGGACGAACTCAGCCGCAGGTGCATGATGGATCACGAATGGCGTCTTCACTCGGAAGTGGCGCAAGGACTCTTTCTACAGTGGGGAGAGCCTTGGTTAGATCTATTCGCCACCGAAGAGAACGCGCAATGTCATCAGTTCTGCGCGTTGGAATTTCCAAGGCGGCACTCGCTCGGCGACGCTTTTCGTCGCGAGTGGAGTTGCAGTCTGTTGTACGCTTTTCCGCCTATACCACTTCTACCCAGAGTGTTGAAGAAGATTCGGCGCGACCGGGCCCAAGTCATCCTTGTGGCTCCGGACTGGGCTCGAAGAGTTTGGTATCCCGAGCTACTCAGTATGAGCGTCGATCCCCCGATCCGTCTGCCTCTTCGGGAGGATCTTCTGTCGCAGCAGCAGGTGACGGTCCTCCATCCCAAACCTGTCCAGTCTCCACCTGCTTGCATGGAGATTGAGCGGCGGCAGTTGATTCCTTTCGACTTGCCTCCCGAAGTTTGTGATGTGATTCTGGCAGCCAGGCGTCCCTCCACTAAGGTGGTATACGCCTGCAGGTGGAACAAGTTTGTGGCATGGTGCACAGCAAAGGCTGTGACTCCCCTCTCTGCCCCTCTTTCTGAGGTTCTTCTGTTCCTTCTTTCTCTGGCCCAACAGGGTTCTTCCCCTGGCCCAACAGGGTTCTTCACTGGGTACCATCAAGGGCTATCTTTGCGCAATCTCGGCCTTCCTCAGGCTCCCTGATCAGCCCTCTCTTTTTAAGTCCCCTGTTGTTAACAGGTTTCTAAAAGGCATTACACACCTCTTCCCTCCTGTTCCGTTTGTCATGCCTCAGTGGGACTTAAACTTGGTTCTTACCTTTTTAATGTGCGCTCCCTTTGAGCCTCTACATAACTGTCCTCTTCGTCTTCTTACTTTGAAGACAGCCTTTCTGGTGGCCATCACCTCCGCTCGGCGGGTGAGTGAGCTCCAGGCTCTATCATGCAAACCTCCCTTTCTGTCTGTCCATCCAGACAAGGTTGTTCTTAGGACGCGTCCGTCCTTCTTGCCAAAGGTGGTTACTACCTTCCACATTGGGCAGACCATCACTTTGCCCACCTTCTTTCCGCCTCCGCATCCTTCCAGAGAGGAATAGAGGCTCCACCGTCTGGACCCAAAACCTGCGCTTTCCTTTTATATCAACCGCACACAACACTTCCGGGTGGATGACCAGCTCTTTGTTGGCTACGTGGGCGCCAAAAAAGGTTGGGCGGTGCACAAGAGAACCATCTCCCGCTGGGTCACCTTGTGTATCAAAGCCTGCTATTCTTTGGCTAAGAAGGAGCCTCCTGTTGGGCTGCGTGCCCATTCCACCAGGGCAACGGCTGCTACCACGGCTTTAGGCCGCGGTGTTCCGCTGCAAGATATATGTCAGGCAGCTACGTGGGCCTCGCTGCACACGTTTACCAAGCATTACTGCCTTGACAGCCAGGTCCGGAGGGACGGCTTCTTTGGCCGTTCTGTCCTCCGGGACTTCCTTGTCTGATCTTTGTTCGCAGACCCACCACCGGGGTTGGTATTGCTGGGGTATCTATTCTAAGGTAAGGAATCTGTCACTAACGTGTCTCTTTCAGATGCACAAGTTACTAACTTGTGTAACGATATATCTGTAAGAGACAGTAGTTAGTGACAGATTCCTACCGCCCCACCCATCCTCCACGTTCTGCGAACTGATTTCTAGTGTTAAGGACATCCCTTTCAGGGCCCTAGTATTTTTCAGACACCTATGTCAGCTTCTTGCATGGCTCTGCGTTCCTGGCGCGGAAAGTCGTGTACAGAACTGACGTCAGCGCGCAGGGGCGGCGTCTAAGTACTGCCCGCGACGTCATCCCGGCGATCCTGACGCCGACGACGGACGCGGAGCCGCACGACGCCGCCTACCGGCGCGCAAGGGTACTGCTACGCAAAAACTTTCCGGATCCAGCCTGACGCCTGGGGATATTCTAAGGTAAGGAATCTGTCACTAACTACTGTCTCTTACAGATATATCGTTACACAAGTTAGTAACTTGTGCTTCTAGTCACTAAGAAACACTGCATGTACCTATGATTCCATGCAAGCAAGGGCCATTGTCAATACAATTTTCTTCCATTTAGTCTGAAGGTTTCATTACGTGCCGCTTACAAATGCATACCTGTTCAGGCAGCACATATAATAGCCAGTAGGTCTTGCATCGGGGCATAGTTTTAGCCATACTTCACAGCATCCCGGATGCTGTGCTGCATGGCCAATTAATAGGGGGAAAAAAGTGTCTGGCTGTGTCCTTTTATAGTGCACGCACCAAGCAGGTCTACTCCTACAAAATAACGGGAAGCGTTTTTTTAGGTCTCGCCCTGAAGCCAGCGCTTGTGCTGGTCTGGGCGAGACATTTTGTAAGTGGGCTTTTAGAAATGCGACCACTTTTTTTGGGGCTTGCCTAGAGCATGCGGGTACGCGCACAGTAACGCGCATTCCTCGCATGCTCCAGGCGCAATATGTCTTTCCTCTCACTTGCTCCTCCCCCACCACAGAGCACTTCTCGGGGCCGTGCGGCCGTGTCACTTTCACGGCCGTGCGTCACTTGCTCTCCCGCTCCTCCCCTCTCCCCCACCACAGAGCGCGTCTCGCACGGCTTCGCGGCCAATGCTTGTTTTATTTAGTTTTTGCGCGCGCGCGCACAACTCCCGGTCACGGCCGAAATTCTTGCTCGCGATCACTTTCGCGCGCACCATTTGCTTGTTTGAACACTTCTCGCCCTTTCCTTGCTGTTTTCTGTGCATCGCTCATTCTTTCATTACTTGTCACTTTTATGTGCATTTCTGTCTTTCTTTGCTACTTCACTGTGCATTACTCCTTCCTTCTTATTCCTTCTTTGCTGCTTTTCTGTGCGTTTCTCATTCTCTTTCTGCCACTTTAATGTGCTTTTTTTCATTATTCCGCAATCTTTCTTTGCTGCTTTTTGAACTTTTACACTGATTCTGTGCCGATCTGCTGGGCATCTGCCACTCTTTCTCATTCATTCTTTGCTGATCTTCTGTGCTTTTGCCTTTCATTCTTTAACATTTTTCTCTGCCCTTTTCACTCAATCCTTGCTGCTCTAGGCTTCTTTTAGTCTCAGCTCTTCTCTTCGAGTTTCGAACTCAATTGCTCTCTTAACTCCTCTTCTTCCTTTTTCTCACTCTTTTGCTCTTCTTCCTGCCCTTTTCCTGAATTTGCGACCTTCCCTGCTTCCTCTCCCACGTCGCACTCCCTTCTCGGTTCCTGCCAGTTACTTAGCCCAACCCATTGCCCCAGAGACCCCGCTCCTAATTCATGTCCGCCGCAGCTTGGATGCACAGCCCGTATGCGCCCCTCCCGTGCCCAGCGCCAGACCCCTTGCTTTCACTCCCATCACTGCTATGTCTGTGCTTCCCTCGCCTCACCCTGAACCTTGAATGCACCTTCCAGTGCTGCTGCTACGCCTCGGTAGTCCACCTGACACTTTTCCTGCACCTTCCCACACCTTCACACCACCCTCACATGCACCGCACACAACTCACCTCTCCCTCAGCCACGCACACCTACACACCTCTCCCCACCCCTCCCTGTTCTGCCTTCTCCTCAACAACACCTCCCTCAATAAACACGCTACTGAAATATGGGACCTGCTGCACGACCACACATTGAAACTGCTCTTCCTCACAGAAACCTGGCTGATTCTATCGACATTACCACACCTATTCCCCAGGCACAAGGTTATAAGACAGGACAGAATTAACAGACCCAGCGGAGGACATGCCATCGTTTTCAAAGAGCTCATCAAGTGTTCCACTGCCTCAGCTAGCACCAACAGCACTGATGCTGGATGTGTTTATTGTGCCAAAATGGCTTCTTTTGTCATCTTCAATGCAAGATGGTGCACACTCTGAAATCCGTAAAAGTGCACTCTCTTAATGCTTTATTTTAATAAATATATTTAGGGTGATCACCAACCTCTAGTTCAGTGTGGACACTTTCTCCAGTCCTTGTCTTCTCTCTCTGTACGTCACACCTCTCTTTCAATAAACCTCAGTGCCCCACAGCACTTACCTCTCATGACCTCAACTTGCCACCTCTCTCCGATCCTACCTCTAGATCTCTAACTCTCGGTCAGCTCTCTGCCCCTCTCTTCTCCTCAAGTGCCTCTCTCTCTCTCTCTCTCTCTCTCTCTCTACTTTCTCTTCTTTCTGCATCTTGCTGCTCTATTTGCATCTCATCCCCCTTCATTTCTCTTCCATTTACTTCCCCTCCCTCTTAATTCATCTCTTTATCTTACCCTTTCTATCATTTTTGCCATCTATACCTTACCTTTCTCTACCTCTCGCATGCCTCTTTCTACCTCACCATTCTCTTTCATTTCTCTCTCTGCCTCACAACTCACTGCCTCATCTCTCTCTTCCCCACCTCTCATACACTATCTAGACTCTCAATTTACATCCCCTTTTGGCCTTCTATGTCTCTCTTTTATTGATGTCCTCTTTCCCTCGCCTTTCCCATTATTTTATTTCTTTCTCTCTACAATGCTCTCCCTACCTCTTCCACTCCATCTATCACTCCCTTTGCTTTCATCTCTCTTTCTATCTCCTTCACTGTTTCCGTTCACTCTCTGCTTCCAATGTCTCGCTCGTTTAATACATCTGTCTTACCTCGGTCTCTCTCTCTCCCTATTTCACCATTCTCTACTTCTCCCTCGCACTTACTCTGTATTAGCCTCATCTCTCTACCTCATCTGCACCTCTTTTTCTCTACTTCTCATATCTTTCTATTTTTCATCCCACCGGCTCTACCTGCCTCGCTACTTTGTTTACCTGACCTGTCATTCTGTGCTTCACCTTTCTATTTGTGCTATCTCATTATAACTCACCTCTCTTCCTATCTTATTTCTCTCTAGACCTTGCCCCTCGGGTTGGCACCTTTCTTACCAGCCTACATTTAAAACTGCATGCCAGGCCTCTAAAAACAAGCATTGGCATAGTCAATAGGTCTCGCCTTTGGGACCTTATAAGTTTTTAGACATGCAACAGTTGATGTTATTGCACCAAGGATATTGTGCTGCATAACTAAATACTTATAAGGTCCCAAAGCGAGACCTATTGGCTATGCCAATGCTTGTTTCTTTTTGTTTACTGCTCCAGGTTAGATTGGTAAACAACAAAAAGAAAAGAGTAACCCGAGTGGATGGAGGAAAGAATGCAGGTGGGGGAAAGCTAAAAGGAGAGTGTGTGTAGGCAATATGGGGGTGCCATGGGGGGGAAGCAATATGGAGGATGCGGCGAGGAAAGCTAACTGAGACGAAGAACATGGCCCATAGGTGGAAGCAAACTAACAGAGCGTAATATGGAGTTAAAGCTCATGGGAGAGCATCTCAAAGTATAAAGCTGTACGTAAGAGCGTCCCAAAGGACAAAGTTGTGGTAAATGAAATTTTTATAATGTTATGTAAAGAAATGTTCTAGGAGAAGGGGGGAAACACGTGCACTCCCATTGAGTGCTTTTAGAAAAAGGTAAAGTTCCCAAAAAGCAGACACTTGTGGAAGGGTAAGTGTGGAGCCAATCAGAGAGATGGTAAACGGCCTATGATCAATGGGCGGGGCAAAGACTAGATGTACTGTTACAGCAACTAGAACTATTGAATAGAAAGCAAGAACATAAGAATGGCAAAAGAATTAGCCAATGGAAAGCAGTGGTCGGGGTTGCTTTCCAGGTCACCTGATAGCATATCCCCAATAAGTCCTTTGCTACCAGACAGCTGCACTCTCTGGCAGACTTTGACCTAAGGGGGTATTCATCTATCCATTCCTTAACAGTTGGCTACTAATGGAATCTTCTTTTCAAAGACAGAGAAAGATTTTCAAACAGCTATTCACTTGCAATATCTGGGGCTCCAGTTCAACTGTCCTAAGTCTACCTTGGTTTCTTTGCAAATCATCAAACACATAGAAGCAATTCTGGACACTCAAAAGTCCACTTTTGGAGGAGAGAGATTATTTTAAACCAACTAAAATGGCAGTTTTTCAGACTGCGCACCTTCCATTAGTTAGCTAGATTTCCTTGCTGCTGGGTCCGTGGCAGCATGCATATTCATTGTGCAGTATACTCTGTCTAATCATGAGAACTTTGCAGTAGTGTATTGGATGACTTGTGCAGTCAGTTCCCAGAAAACTGCAGCTTGTGGTCATTTCTGTTTTGGAGTCCCATGAAGAGCTTCATTAAGAGGGTCTAGTTTCATCATGAACTACTTTATAAACACTTAAGGTAGACACATTTTGACTTCACATAGGACAGCTCTGTTTGATAGAGATTTTGTACGACATTAGTTTATGGGAACTCCGTTGTGAATTTGTCCTTTCAGTTGATCAGGACAGGCCTCATCCTGATTCAAACAGCCAGCAAAACAGTGTACTATCTGAACAAGCCTGTGGGATGAGGTTGAGAACCATGTTCCGAAAAACAAAAAAGATTTGGTGCTAGCTTATAGTGCAAAACCTCCTAATCGGTTTAGCCTCTTACCAAGAATAGAGAACTTTGAGATAGACATCCTTCATCAAGCCATTATTGGGTTGCAGATGATTAGGTTCTGCACAACTTACTTCACGCTTGGGTCTCTTAATAAATAGTTTCCTGCCCCAACCGACATCAGATGGCCAGAACTTGCTATGGGGGGTACCACAGATGTAGGGTGAAGAGAAGTGCCCTTTCAGTAATCTGCTGTGCTTGTTTTTGAGAGCATCGAAAGCCACTAGTCACCTGACTGATGACCTTTGGAGTTGCACCCCCCACCTGTTTCTGGCAACCAGTACTTGCAAAGTGGAAGACTCTAAAATGGCTCACTGTCCTTTAAAGCTCTGTGAAGTAATTTCCGCCTGCTTCTTTCTCATTGCCAGAATAGTCTTCCTTTTTTTGCCTGCTTACCATCATAAACTTTAGTCCAGATTACTGTGGTATCATGACTTGCAGCTGTAACTCTTTGATAGCCTCACTTCCTAAACACCTACTTCAGTGTCTTAACATCACCCAGTATGATGCAGTGGACTCATCCAAGGTCTGTCTTATACGGCATTTCATTTTCACTCACTACATGGGCTCCCTTAGCTAAAACCGCCCTCTGTAGATGCCTCTCTTTTTGTCATGTGCTTGTTGGGTCTCTAGCTTTGTAAAACACACTCCTAGTCGAGTACTCGAATTACCATAATTTATTTGCTTAGTGTTCTTTCATCATCAAAGCACGATTAGGAGATTGTGCTTTCTCTGTACTTGCAGCTAAAGCCTATAATTCTCTCCTTTGACCTTCTGTTCTATGAACAGCCATCTTCGATTTTGAAAGACTCTTGAATAACCTGATAATTCACTATAAAGATTTGCTTGTCTTACTCTGTGGAGTGTTTAGTCGCCGGAAGCTCTGCCCCAGGCTAACGGTGACACTCAATAAATGAGTTCATGATCAGCATGAACTGCTGAAAGTGGTTTCTTTCCACCCACACCACTGATGCTAACGTTTTTAATTAAACATATGCACCCCATGTCCAAGATGGTACTGATAGCACCAGAGTGGCCTACACAAATGATACTTTCCCTTTGGTCTTCATGCGTTATCAGACTACCTGGGAAGCTGCTAATCAGACCAGATCTCTCAATATGCTGTGGTCAGATTCACCAACCCCTCCTAAAATCCTTGTGGCTGGTATCCTGGCTCCTGAATGCCTCCAGTGTGAACATAAACTTCCCACAAGAGTAAATGGACATTTTAATAGCCTGAAGACTGTTCCTCCAAAGCTTCGTACATCTAATGAAAGCGGGTTTGCCTGTAGTGCCTACTACAGAAGGTCCCCCATTTCTCCTATTACAAAGAGGCATTACATTGGGCTTGCAGTTCACTTACGTTTAGGTACATCTCAGAATAGTTACTGCTTACAGAAAGACCTGGCTTCTTTTCCATCAATGTTTTGTGTGAATAAAAACTTCTTGAAGGGCATTAAAAAGGGGTTGTGCATCCTTTCCTTTAGTGGCAACTGCATGTGTTGTAGCAAAATCAGTGATGCTTTCTTTCAAACCTACATAAGTCATGTCTAGACATTTTTCAGAGAGAGCCACTTTTTTAGGTCGAGCCTCGAGTAGCGCGCAAGCGCTGCTCTGCGAGACTTTATGTAAGGGGCTTTTGAAAGCTGACCACACGCTCGTGCACAATGGCCTTTTCCGTGCGGTTACCCGCACGTTTCAGGCACGATGCACGAGCGTGTGGTCAGCTCAGCAGGCTGCCGCGCTCGCTCGCCCCCGCTCCTCTCTGAGCTGCCGACGTCTCTGCTGTCCAGCGCTTCACTTGTGCTGACGCTGCCTCCCTCCTCCCTACTCTGTCTTTTCTCTGCTGCAAGCAGGCAGCCGACATCCCTCCCTCTGTGTTTTTGCCTAGTTGGACCTTACAGGGGCTCCCACAATATAACTTGCCCCCCCTCCTCCCCTCAGATAGATAGATACCAGTGTGTGCGTGTTCGTATACCCGATTGTACTGATGGTAAACATACATTTGAAAACATGTATGTATACCTGTGAAGGTGCACACGAGTTTGTATGTATGTGCATATAGTAAAATACAAGACTAACGCGTATACATAAGAATGCGCATTTGCGTGCGATGCATATGTGACTGTATACTAATGTACACGTGTGTGTGCTTGTGTAAGCACATGGGCGCATATCCGTGACTGAAAAGCACAGTTATAGTGCACTATCCCTTTACACAGTCCCTAGGGTACCACCCTTAAGTGCAAGCGCGTGTAATGGTGACTGTAAACGTGCGTGTGAGTGAGGACACTTCTATGGATCTCTGTACCACGAAGCACTATGCTCGAACTACCACTCTGAGTCCAGGTGTGCAGGGGCCACAGGGAGATACCCATTGGCACTTACGGTGACTTACCCCACAGGTCAGGCTAGCAGCGCAGACGGTGCCTCAGCGGGCGGGCAGCACTCCCAGATCTAGCGCATCGTGCACCTTCATCCGCCGCTGGTTCGTCCTCGAGGCGCCCTGGTGTCTCGGCTTCAACTCACACTTAATCGCCTCGTCCCTCGGGGAGCTCTGCTGGGGGCACACCAGCTTTGAGGTGGTAACCCCCTTCATCCTTTGCGAGTGTGAATGGATGGGTCTCGCCGCGCGTGATTCCCTCCTCCGAACTTTATTCATAAAAGCCTTTCTTCCCGCCCTCAACACACCCATTAGCATGTACTGCAGTGCTGCATGTGCCTTCTTACAAGAGTACCTACACTGGCCCTCATTTAATAATAGGCCTGTATTTAATCTCACACCCGCACTCTGCATCCGATAACAGTTGCCCCACCCATGTCTGGCACTAACCTGTGTATTCGCCGGATGTCCCCTTTGCATGTAATCAAGGGCATGCCCCCATCCCTCAATAAAATAAAGCTCCCCTGTATGTCATCACTGGTAGGGTCCTGCCCACGGAATAACAGGCAGGTCTCTCCTGCACACAAACACAGGACGCTCTTTACTGCATGGGGTCCAGAAGCATGTCCGTCCTTCTGGAAATCAAAGGCATTCCCAAACACCCAATAACATGAGGCTTCCCTCCATGCAGTCAATCCCAGGTCATGTAGCATGGACCAAGGGGAAAGGTGGTCCCTCGTGCTTGTAGTCACCAACAGGTATCTCTTGCGTGCCAGCACTTCTATGTGCCTGTAAAACATCTGCCCCACTGCATACCTTCACAGTCTTCTGACTACTCCATACACGTGCTTTGAGCATGCACTTGTAGCCAGGTTTGGCTTATATGTACTCCACATAATACCACTCAGTGCCATATAATTACACGCCACATACTTACACTCTACTCTATGCAACATAAATACACTCCACATAATACCACACAGTGCCACATAATTATATGCTACATAATTACTGCACTCAATGCAACATACACTCCAAATACCACTCAGTGCCACATAATTACACACCACATAATTACTCTACTGAATGCAACATACACTCCACACAATACCACTCAGTGCCACATAATTATATGCTACATAATTACACTGCACTCAATGCAACATACACTCCAAATAATACCACTCAGTGCCACATAATTACACGCCACATAATTACACTCTACTGAAAACAACATACACTCCCCATAATACCACTCAGTGCCACATAATTCCACGCCACATACTTACACTCTACTCAATGCAACATAAATACACCCCACATACCACTCAGTACCACATAATTACAAGCCACATAATTACACACTACTCAATGCAACATAAATACACTCCACACAATACCACTCAGTGCCACATAATTATATGCTGCATAATTACACTGCACTCAATGCAACATACACTCCAAATAATACCACTCAGTGCCACATAATTATACGCCACATAATTACACTCTACTGAATGCAACATACACTCCACACAATACCACTCAGTGCCACATAATTATATGCTACATAATTACACTGCACTCAATGCAACATACACTCCAAATAATACTACTCAGTGCCACATAATTACACGCCACATAATTACACTCTACTGAATACAACATACACTCCCCATAATACCACTCAGTGCCACATAATTACACGCCACATAATTACACACTACTCAATGCAACATAAATACACTCCACATAATACCACTCAGTACCACATAATTACACGTCACATAATTACACTCTATTCAATGCAACATAAATACACTCCACATACCACTGTGCCACATAATTACACGCCACATAATTACACTGTACTCAATGCAACATAAATACACTTCACATAATACCACTCAGTGTGACATAGTTACACGCCACATAATTACACTCTACTCAATGCAACATAAATACACCCCACATACCACTCAGTGCCACATAATTACACGCCACATAATTACACTCTACTCAATTCAACATAAATACACTCCATATAATACCACTCAGTGCCACATAATTACACACCACATATTTACACTCTACTCAATGCAACATAAATACACTCAACATAATACCACTCAGTACCACATAATTACACGTCACATAATTACACTCTACTCAATGCAACATAAATACACTCCACATAATACCACTCAGTGCCATATAATTACACGCAACCTACTTGCACTCTACTCAATGCAACATAAATACACTCCACATAATACCACACAGTGCCACATAATTATATGCTACATAATTACACTGCACTCAAAGCAACATACACTCCAAATACCACTCAGTGCCACATAATTACACACCACATAATTACACTCTACTGAATGCAACATACACTCCACACAATACCACTCCGTGCCACATAATTATATGCTACATAATTACACTGCACTCAATGCAACATACACTCCAAATAATACCACTCAGTGACACATAATTACACGCCACATAATTACACTCTACTGAATGCAACATGCACTCCACACAATACCACTCAGTGCCACATAATTATATGCTACATAATTACACTGCACTCAATGCAACATACACTCCAAATAATACCACTCAGTACCACATAATTACACGCCACATAATTACACTCTACTGAATACAACATACACTCCCCATAATACCACTCAGTGCCACATAATTACATGCCACATAATTACACTCTACTCAATGCAACATAAATACACTCCACATAATACCACTCAGTACCACATAATCACACGTCACATAATTACACTCTATTCAATGCAACATAAATACACTCCACATAATACCACGGTGCCACATAATTACACACCACATAGTTACACTATACTCAATGCAACATAAATACACTCCACATAATACCACTCAGTACCACATAATTACACGTCACATAATTACTCTATTCAATGCAACATAAATACACTCCACATAATAACACTGTGCCACATAATTACACGCCACATAATTACACTCTACTCAATGCAACATAAATACACCCCACATACCACTCAGTACCACATAATTACAAGCCACATAATTACACACTACTCAATGCAACATAAATACACTCCACATATTACCACTCAGTGCCACATAATTACACGCCACATAATTACACTCTACTCAATGCAACATAAATACACTCCATATAATACCACTCAGTGCCACATAATTACACGCCACATAATTACACTCTACTCAATGCAACATAAATAGACTCAACATAATACCACTCAGTACCACATAATTACACGTCACATAATTACACTCTATTCAATGCAACATAAATACACTCCACATAATACCACTGTGGCACATAATTAGACGCCACATAATTACACTCCACTCAATGCAACATAAATACACTCCACATACCACTCAGTAACACATAATTACACGCCACATAATTGCACTCTACTCAGTGCAACATAAATACACTCCACATAAATGCACTCTATACCTCATACCACCAATCAACATAAATGCACTCCACACCATGACACAATTTCACTAAGCATAATTTCACTCAACACCACAGTTCCAGGCCACACAATTCAACTCCACACATTTCCAATACACACCGCATAATTACACACCAAACAACATATTTCAACTCCACAATCCACAACGCACCTCCAATCTACACCATATAGTGTCACCACCTGAGCACCAAACATCATTCACCACCACCATTTTGCATCAGCGCACCACCTAAGCATCACGTCAGTCTGCCCTTGGAATCTGGCATCTGTTGATTCTCCCCTAGTGTCCGTCCGCTGCTCGTGTTCTAATTAAATTACTGTTTTCCAACCCCCACTCCCCCGTTATTTATGTCCCGCTCCCCCATAACAATTTTTTTATAACAAACAAGCATGAGAACAGGCAGGAAGAAGTTGCCAGCAGTGCAAGTACAAAAAACTAGAAGACATTTTTTATGTTAAAATCTTTTTAAATCCGGTTTTTCAGTTTTATATAATGTCGTCTTCGTTTGTATAAAGGTAACAAAAATGCTTAACACTTTTTATTATAACTTTTCAACATAATGCACAGCAGCCACAATGCTCTACAACATAGCCAAAAGTTCTGGCTAAACACATAAGGTCACAAAGGCGAGAACTATTGGCTATGCCAATGCTTGTTACCAGTAGGCAGTGGTCCGCTGAACCACTGCCTGCTCATAATAAATATTGTTTTTTTACATTCTTAAAGGGGAAGGTGTCTCACGGGGACCCCTTTCCATTTCTTTGTAAAAGGTTACCACCACCTTTCAGGAGTAGGTAAAAAATGTATGTTTAAGATTGTAATTCGGTAGCAAAACATTAATACATACTACTGCGATTCGGAATTGGGAATAGTAACCAAATCGCAATTTGGCATGTGAACATTTCGAAATGTTTATTTGCCACCTCCAAAAAAACATCTGGCCCCAAGTTACAAAGTCGGCATCTCTGCCTGTAACTCCACATCCTCTCCCCAACACTTAACACCTGGTGGCTGGAGGCCCAGTTCTATCCTAAAATGTCACATTTTTGCTCATTATTCATGCAAGTCCAATACATTTCGAACAGGACGATCAAATGTGAAACCGTTTCAACAGGTTAAATAGACATTCTATAACGTTGAACGAGGACTGTTAACACCGGAAACAATAACTACGCATGTGCGTACAAGTACAGCCCAGGACTACGTTGTGCAGCCAGGTAGGGTGGGGCCACTCAAATCACCACCAAAACAGAATCCGTTACTTACTGTTCTTCTGCAGCGGCTCATAAAAGCCCTCAGGGGGCAGCGCGGCGCCCACTGTCAACAGACCAAGTACCAGTCCTCTGACAGAACAGGAGCTCCGAGCACCCAGCATCATCCTTACGCCCTTCACACCTCCAATCCTTCTGCTTTCAGTCTTTGCTGTTCCGCCTATAGAGCTTTTCTCCGGTTGAACTCCGCCTGATGCTCGCAAAGGCTGCGGCCATCTTGGACTGGCGCAGGACAAGATAAATTCTTTTAATCAAACGTTGGAACATCGACGTCGAAGGTCTTGCAGGAGAAATACGGAGAATTCTATTGATTTCTCCTTAAACCTCTATTGGTTCGAGGAGTATTTTGGAGAAAGTCTTGCAAAATAAATACGGAGAACTCCATTGATTTGTCCTTAAACTTATATTGGTTCGAGGAGTATTTAGCAGAGCAAAAGTAAAAAAACAAAAAAAAAAACATTGGCAAAGTCAGCACGTCTTGGCGCTAAAATGCGGCGCGGTGGCTTTGCACATGCTCTTTTCACACTTGCCTTCGTTTTCCCTAAGTGACAGTCCGCATCATGTTACAAGACTTTAAGGGAGTTGCTGGTAGAGAGAATTTTTATTTTTATATTTCGTCTTTGCAGGAGTTCAGTGGGTCTTCTCCACATAAATCGAGATCACGTTAGTCTGTCTCTATTTGTTCTTTTGATTTCTGCCATCTCACAGCAGTGTATGCACAAAGGAGAGATAAGGGCAACGAATCTCAAGTTGGCCAAGGGACCCAGATGCCCTCAAGTACATCCACGCATGAGCAAATGGGATTTGTGCTGTTTCAATGCTAGGAAGGTTGGATTTGTGCTGTTTCTACGTGCCTATGGTTGAGAGGTAGTATCTCAAACGTTAAGAAATTCCTGTTGGTGCCAGTGCACATGTTTGGTAGCCAGGGGAAATTACTCTGAGTACAGATTTGAGTTAGAAGTCAATGGCAAGGCAACTAGGGTGACCAACTGGCATGGGTGCAAATTCAGGACGGTGAGTGTAAAAATTCAGGACAAAGGGTCAAAATTCAGTACAAAAATTCAGGACAGGAGGTCAAAATTCAGGACAAAAGGTAAGTTTTACAGACACATCAGAGGAGGTTGCAGAATAGTGTATAAGTAAGCCCATCCATATCCAAACATATTCAACCATTTGCAAACCTATCCATCATGTATCCTTTCATCCATCATTTCACTCATCCATCCACCCTTTCACTCATCCATCCTTTCACCCTATCCATCCGTACACTCATCCATCCACTCTTCCACCCATCCATCCACCCTTTCACCCATCCAGCCATCCTTTCACCTACTCATTCATCCACCCAGTCACTCATTCTTCCACCCATTCACCCTTTCAGTCATCCATCCTCCCTTTCTCTCTCGCATCGATCCTTTCACTTAGCCATCCTTCCTTCCATCCAGCCACCCACCCATCCATCTACTCATCCACTCATGAATTCATCCATTGACCCTATCACTCATCCATCCTTTCTCTCATCCATCCACCCTCTCCTTCACTCATCTATCCATCCTTTTGTCCATCTACCCTCCCTTTCACTCACTCATCCATCCTTACATCCACCCTTTCACTCATCCGTCCAACTATTCACCCTTTCACTTATCAATTCATCAATCCATCCATCATTTCACTCATCCATCCACCCATTCAATCGACCATCATCCTGTCACGATTGCCGGCTTGGGGGCAATCGAACTACAATTATGGCGGCCAGTTACAGACGCGCATGCGCAGGGATAGGTCGGGCGCGTTAAAGCCCTGCCTCTCCCGTGAGAATGCGCTTC
The DNA here is from genome assembly GCA_963921515.1 of Calotriton arnoldi. NCBI lineage: Eukaryota > Metazoa > Chordata > Amphibia > Caudata > Salamandridae > Calotriton > Calotriton arnoldi. The sequence continues at coordinate 2,984,998 of CAWUFW010000001.1, read as the reverse complement.
GCGTTCCAGCCTTGTCTCACTTACCTCTGTCACTTCCGGTGCGTCGCGGCCCTTCACTTCCGCGTCGTGTTACGTCTGAGTTCTCCGTCGGGTCATCCTTGTCTCGACTCCTCGCCAGTCCGGTTCCTGGAATTCCTGCAAAAGAAGAAAAGAAACGCTGTGTTGAATATTAGACCGCGGTTACGGTATCAGCGCGTTGCGCTGCTCTTTATTGTTTATTTGTTCATTTCCTCTCACTCACCCGACTTGGGGTTCAGGATTGTACAGAGTCCTTCGCATGTTTGAATGTCCTGACAGTCCTACAAGGGGATATATGAGAGGTGAACCAGAAGTTTGTCATGCAGTTACTTACCTTCACTAGAAACATTGTGTAGCTGCTTCTGTTACTAAGGTGGGCAAATCACCTTCTCTGAAAGACATATACAGCCTCCTAATTAGTCCATCTCCCTATTAAAATATATTCCTTTACATTTTACAGCGGTAAACATATGTTGGGGCACCACTACCCTCCTCTATTTTCCTGAGATTGAAGAAGGGAATTTTAGGTAAAAGACCGATCCTGCAGGAAATTCAAAAATAATTAGTGAGTCATGTTTGTTTACTAAATGTATGTTCCCTCTTATCTACAGTTTTGTGTTTCGACTTGAAGCGCTCCTGCAGTTCCTGGGTTGTGGCGAGGATTTGTCTCCCCTTCTTTCCTTGTTTTGTTTCCCTTCTTCCCCGGATTACCTTTTGTTGCTTAGACATAGACAAGCACAATAGGTGGTTGGGAGAAGTTGCGGACTATTCCTCAGTTCCATGACGTTCCTGTGGAAATTCTGGTGAGTTCCTGACAGAACGCGAAGCCCAAAAAGAATAGCCTTTCTTTCTACCCGAACGTCATGGAACTCAGTCAGGTAACATTAGCTGATTTAGCCCACATGTTGGGGAATTTGCAGGCTGAAACTCAATCCCTGTCCGCTAGGGTGGATACATTACAGCAAGAAAGGAGAACCAATGCCAGTGTAGGGACTCCAAGTTCTAGCACGCATAGTCCCGTAATACAAGTGACGGCCCCTCAGTCCATTCCTTTGACACCCCCTGAACGTTTTTTAGGGGACACTTCTAAATTTGCTGCCTTCATTAGCCAGTGCCAGCTCCATTTCATGTGTAAAGCCAACTGTTTCCCTACTGATCAAGCAAAGGTGGCTTTTGTCATTTCTTATCTTGGGGGGTCTGCAGCTAATGGGACCATACCCCTGATAGAAAGAAATGATCCCTTGCTACAAAATTATAACGCTTTCAAACAAGAACTCAGAAAGCTTTTTGACAGACACACCTACACTCACTCAGCAGACACTGAACTACTGACTCTGAAGCAAGGGACTAAGGACTTAACTACTTACATTTCCACATTTCATAGGTTAGTAGCAGAAGCAGGGTGGCCCGAGGAAAAGCGTAGTGCTTTGTTTTACAAGGGTTTAAGAGACGACTTAAAGGATGCATTGGCCCAGGTGGTAGACCCTCCCGAATCATGCACTGCTCTAATTGACTTGGTGGTTAAGTGGGACCACAGAATTAGTGAACGCAAGAGAGAAAGAGGCAGGTCAGAATACAGATGGGTAGCCTATCGTGATAAGAAACCGGAGTCTGAAAAAGCAATAGAAGAACCTGAACCCATGCAAATAGGGAGTATAAGAGGGCCCCTTAGTGATGAAGAACGACAAAGAAGGCGGGACAAAAAGCTATGCTTATACTGTGGCAAGCAGGGACACTTCCTTAGGGAGTGTCCCATAAAACCTAAACAGAGGCATCCGGAAAACTAGCAAGCCTGAAGTCTCCAGAGACAAGGACTTCGGGTAATTCAGGACTAATTGTCTCATCCTTAGACATAATGTTATGTCAGCCACGTCATCTCCTTCTTTCTTCTCGCTTACTATGGGAACATAACGTAGTTGAAGTACAAGTGATGATAGATTCCGGTGCTATGGGAAACTTTATGGACACACAGTGGGCTCAGAAGTGGGAGATCCCTCAAGTGCCTAAAACTGCTTGGGAAGAAGTCACGACTATTGATGGTAGTGCTTTAAAATCTGGACCCGTCACACACACCACTATTGAGCTGTCCTTTTGTATCGAACAGAAACACCAAGAAAACATAACCTTTGATCTAATACAGTCCCCTCAATTCCCCGCCATATTAGGGATACCATGGTTATGTCAGCATAGTCCTTCAATAGATTGGAAATCAATGACAATTACCTTCAATCACAACTCTTGTAGCGACCATGTTCCTCTTGCCACTGATAACCCTGTGAACAGTGTTTCTTTCGCTGGTACTGACGAAGGCACACTACCCGCTGTCTATCAGAATTACAAGAATGTATTTGATGTAGAACAAGCCACTAGCCTTCCCCCACATAGAGTCTGTGACTGCAGGATTGATTTGCAACCAGGAGCTCGCATACCCTGTAGTCGAGTTTATTCTTTAACTGAAAAAGAGAACGTGTATTTGCGAGATTACCTTGGCGAAATGTTGAGAATAGGGTTCATCCGTCCTTCTAGGTCCCCTGCATCATCCTCTCTTTTTTTTATACCGAAGAGAGAGGGGGGGTCTCAGATGCTGCATAGATTATAGGGCACTTAATGCGATTACCATTAAAAACAGATACCCGTTGCCACTAATTTCCTCCCTTCTTGATCAGATCAAAGATGCGCGTGTGTTCACTAAATTAGATCTACGTGGTGCATACCACCTCGTGCGCATAAAAGAGGGAGATGAATGCAAGACAGCCTTTTGTACTAAATATGGTTTATACGAGTATTTAGTGATGCCTTTGGGCTCTGTAATGCCCCTTCGGTTTTCCAGTTTTTTATAAACGAGGTTCTGAAGGACATGCTTGATAAATTCGTCATAGCTTATATAGACGACCTTTTGATTTTCTCCCCATCCTTGCAGGAACACGAGACTCATGTACAGAGAGTATTAGAAAGACTACAGGAGAACCATCTATACTGTAAATTAGAGAAATGTCAGTTCCATGCACAACAAGTCGGCTTCCTGGGATTCATGATCTCCCCACAGGGACTTAGTATGGATCCACAAAAGGTAGAAGCTATTCATCGTTGGCAAGCCCCACAGACTGTAAAACAAACAGAGTTTTCTTGGCTTCGCCAATTTTTATAGGAGATTTATATGCAATTTTTCCGATCTTGCCTCTCCAATCACCAAACTGCTGAAAAAAGGGAAGATTTTTCAATGGACTCCTGAGGCAGAAGAAGCATTTAACAAACTAAAGAAAGCTTTTACACAAGCCCCTATTCCAGGCCATCCCGACCCTTCTTGTCCTTATGTGGTTGAGGCGGATGCTTCCCAAGTGGCAGTTGGGGGAGTTCTTTCTCAAGCAGATCGTAATACAGGAGAACTTCATCCAGTGGCGTATTATTCAAAGAAGCTGACGCCAGTTGAAACTAACTACTCCATAGGAGATAAAGAGTTACTGGCCATAAAAAGAGTCTTTGAAGAGTGGAGGCCATATTTAATGGGAGCAAATCACACCATAACCGTTTTGACTGACCATCGCAATTAGCAATTTTTGAAATCTGCGAGAGCATTGTCCATGAGGCAACTAAGATGGACTCAGTTTTTCAGTGACTATGACTTTGTCATACAGTTTCAGGCGGGAAAAAAGAACGGAAAAGCAGATGCACTGTCCCGTTTGGGTTATGAACCTATACAAGTCTTAGATGAACCGCCCTCTATCATACCTCGAGAGCGGATAATCGGAGTTCTGTGTTCTGATGAAGACTTTTTAAAACAGGTCAAGGAAGCGCAGGAATCCCCAGTAATGGAAGAGGCAGTGGGTACACAAGAGGTTACCATAGAGCATGAATTATCCTATGTACAAGGTGGTCTGGTGCTCCCCACTCAAGAATTAAGGTTACAGGCCTTGGAATGGTGTCATACACATCCTCTCGCAGGGCACCCAGGATACAAAAAAACCATAGAATCCCTAAGGAGGTATTTTTGGTGGCCTGTTATGGGAAAAGACACTAAACGATTCATTCAGACATGCCATGTATGTGCCCAAGGGAAAGCCTCTCACCAGAGTCTGGTAGGATTGTTACACCCTTTACCTACCCCCCTTGTCCCTGGCATACTGTCTCCCTAGACTTTATAGTAGAACTACCACGCACAACAAGAGGAAACACTACCCTCTTAGTGGTGGTGGATTTATTCACGAAGATGGCTCACTTCATCCCCATGACTGGACTCCCCACTTCACGAACATTAGCCTCCATATTCCTCCAACAAGTGGTGCGCTTACATGGGCTTCCATCAGTCCTGGTATCCGATCGGGGGGCTCAGTTTATTTCTAGGTTCTGGACGGGGTTGTGTGCCTTACTACACATAGATGTACGTCTGTCTTCCAGTCACCACCCACAAACAGATGGGCAGACAGAAAGGGTGAACCAATGCTTTGAGCAATACATCAGATGCCAGGTCTTACACTCTCTTGATGAATGGGACGAGTTAGTATGGGTAGCTGAACTGTCCTATAATAACAGTTACCACTTTTCCACTGCACATACACCTTTCTATTGTAAGTACGGTTATCACCCACGGATCCTGCCTGTTCCTCAGTTCTCTTCCTGTTCCACTCCTGCAGCGATAGATATGGTACAAAACATACACAAGTCCACACTAGTGAATTTAAACAAAGCTAAGGCTAGTTATAAGAAGGGGGCGGATGTTCACAGACGCTTGGAATCAGAATACAAACAAGGGGACGAGGTGTGGTTATCATCAAGGAACCTAACTTTGAGAGGGTCTTGTAAATTTAAGCCTAAGTACATAGGTCCATATAAGATATGTAAGGTAGTAAACCCTGTGGCGATGAAGTTGGACCTGCCCACTTCTTTGAAATGTCATCCGGTATTCAATGTATCCCTTTTGAAACCTGTGACCCCGGGTACACGTATTCCTGCTGTTCCCGGTCCGGTCATAGTAAATGATGAACCTGAATATGAAGTCGAAGCCATCATTGACTCACGGAAAGTGAGAAACAGGCTCCAGTATCTTATACACTGGAAGGGTTATGGTATTGAGGAATGCACTTGGGAACCAGCTAGTCATATACATGCCCCTCGCCTGTTGCGGAGTTTTCATAGACAGCATCCTGATAAACCCAAGCCGGTAGGGGGAGTTGTGGGGGGGGGTGTACTGTCACGATTGCCGGCTTGGGGGCAATCGAACTACAATTATGGCGGCCAGTTACAGACGCGCATGCGCAGGGATAGGTCAGGCGCGTTAAAGCCCTGCCTCTCCCGTGAGAATGCGCTTCGCGTTCCAGCCTTGTCTCACTTACCTGTGTCACTTCCGGTGCGTCGCGGCCCTTCACTTCCGCGTCGTGTTACGTCTGAGTTCTCCGTCGGGTCGTCCTTGTCTCGACTCCTTGCCAGTCCGGTTCCTGGAATTCCTGCAAAAGAAGAAAAGAAACGCTGTGTTGAATATTAGACCGTGGTTACGGTAACAGCGCGTTGCGCTGCTCTTTACTTTATTGTTTATTTGTTCATTTCCTCTCACTCACCGACTTGGGGTTCAGGATTGTACAGAGTCCTTCGCATGTTTGAATGTCCTGACAGTCCTATTAGGGGATATATGAGAGGTGAACCAGAAGTTTGTCATGCAGTTACTTACCTTCACTAGAAACATTGTGTAGCTGCTTCTGTTACTAAGGTGGGCAAATCACCTTCTCTAAAGACATATACAGCCTCCTAATTAGTCCATCTCCCTATTAAAATATATTCCTTTACATTTTACAGCGGTAAACAGATGTTGGGGCACCACTACCCTCCTCTGTTTTCCTGAGATTGAAGAAGGGAATTTTAGGTAAAAGACAGATCCTGCAGGAAATTCAAAAATAATTAGTGAGTCATGTTTGTTTACTAAATGTATGTTCCCTCTTATCTTCAGTTTTGTGTTTCGACTTGAAGCGCTCCTGCAGTTCCTGGGTTGTGGCGAGGATTTGTCTCCCCTTCTTTCCTTGTTTTGTTTCCCTTCTTCCCCGGATTACCTTTTGTTGCTTAGACATAGACAAGCACAATAGGTGTTTGGGAGAAGTTGCGGACTATTCCTCAGTTCCATGACGTTCCTGTGGAAATTCTGGTGAGATCCTGACACATCCACCCTTTCACTCATCCATCCATCCTTTCACTTATCCCCCCCACCCTTTGACCCACCCATCTACCCTTCTACCCATACATCCATTTATTTACCATTTCTCTCATCCATCCTTCCACTCACTCATCCATCCATTTATCCTTTCTCTCATTATCCATCCATTCACCCTTTCATCCATTCACCCTTTCACTTATCCATCCAGGCATCCATCCATCCTTTTACTTACTCGCCCACCTTTTCATAATAATTATGAGCTGAGCCTTTGTCTGCAGAGTTGCAGACAGAAGAGGCCCATCAAGAATTTCACCCTTGCTGTAGTTCCTAAAGCAAGGGGTGGGGTGAGGGTAGGGTTCACTATGCCCCTGCACATAGGCAATCTGAACAAGCATTGGCATAGACAATAGGTCTCGCTTTTGGGACCTTATAAGTATTTAGTTATGCAGCACAATATCCTTGGTGCAACAACATCAACCGATGCATGGCTAAACACTTATAAGGTCCCAAAGGCGAGACCTATTGGCTATGCCAATGCTTGTTAATCCTTATAACTGTTAAGGAAATCCTGGCCCGGTTGCATAAGCTAAGGCTCTGGCTTAGTTTTACATGGTTTGGCTTTCCCACCCATGAGTGCCTAAACTTGGTTCAGCACACCAACGCTTCAGCGTGAAAGACTAAGTTGTTGTAGCCCCACACAACCCCTCTGAACATAATTGTGGATGTGGCGCAAGTGCTTTCTTGGCTACTAATAGTCCCTTAAAAAGGAGTCAGGGAAACTGGCAATTTAAACCCAATTTAGTTCTTCAGAATATCACACAGGAGTACTGCACTAAGAAAAGATACTTTATATTTGAAAGTGTTTAATTTAACAGTCTTCTTCCTGTCGCTTAGCACATGAGTAATAACTACACCGCAGATAATTAAAACAGCACTAATGCATGTCATTAACAGTGAGAATATTATGAACATTTCTAACATGGTTGGAATGTCATTGGCAACCTAACATCCTAAAGACTACTTTTATGTGCTACACTATGAGAGCATGGAGTAGCTAACTCGCATTTAGAGTTTCTTTAGATTCAGGGCACTGCATACCTGTTCACAGCAAGGAAGCTGTGATTATCACACTTCGCTTGGGAGAGAGTGCTTTCTTGAAAAGAAAACACACATCAACTGGACTCAGCTCCTCTCCGAATTGGCTTGGTATCCACTCTCAGCATAGGAATTAATGCTGCGTCGGTGCAGCAATCTGGTAGTCTCTGGCAGGACCTTGTGTGATAATCTAGGGCGAAGACCTCTCTAAATCATTTGCCACTTCATGGGGTTTTTATAGTGTTGCCCACTGATTCATTCTACATGGGGGAATTTCCACTTAATTCCGTACGTAACCGGTTTGAACCAATATAATAGTTCAAGACAAACTGGTATATATCAGTATGGCTAAAGTACATCAGTTCAGACTAAATTGTTTGCATTAAGCATTCACTGTTTGACCTTGAAATATAGATAACAGGGAGCATGTCCCAGACCTATGTTTCCTTGGGTATTTGTCAAGATCATTGTCTGGATGATTTGATTCTTTTTTACAGGTTCTTCGAAAGATAAGGACCGATGGTATCTAGGGCAAAGGTTGACAGGCTAACTTAATGATCTGGCACAAAATGCAGTCTGGCCTTTGGGTCTTTAAGACAGACCATTGTTCCCAAGAATGTTCCACAAAATATAACTGCAGGGGGGCTGCTTTAGACTGGATGTCTTGTGGACTCTCCCCTTCCTTACGTTATGTGGTCTGAAATTTTCACATATTATGGCTCCATCTTCATTCTTTAATTATCGGGCTGCTGATTGCTTTGGGTAAAACCCTGGCCATAAATCCACAATTCTGGGCTTAACTGCCAACCTAGATGACCATATATGCCAGAGATTGGAACAGTGCCCCCTCCTCAATTGTGTTATGCCTTATTTCAAATCAGGATGGTCCTAGCACCACTGTGGCCTATAGACCTGAAACCTATGTCTCACTGAGTGTTTTCTTCCCTTCTACCCCTTGCACAGTATGATCTATTTAAGTGTTTAGTTCCTAGGTATGCGTACAAACTGACCCACTGAGTGCTTGGAGTCCCTACTCCCCCACTGAATCTTTAATACCCCAGCTTTTCTTCCAGCTGTGCCCTTTTCACTTTTTGTTGACCCAGCATAACTGCAGTGATTGTCCAGTTGAGTGTTTGGTGCCCCGCTAACACTGCATTTTGTAATCCATTGAATGTTGATACTCAATGACATCGTCGATCTCGCTTACTGTGCTAGCTATGCATATGATATAACAGTTAAAATCAACTCTTTGTATGCAAGTCTATGCACACCCCACCTGGACTACCACCTTCCTCCTCAACTATCTCCTACACAGGACCTAATAACGTCACAGTCACTATCCGTACTCCGTCACACAATATTTCACGTATATTTAGACAGTTGAAGAGCATTGAATATCAGTTTATGCTTAGCAGGGAGTAGATGTAAGTTTTTCAACTTCATTTCACTTAATTTGTTTTTAATCTTCTTAAAAGATCTCTGCTAGCATTAAACCATTTTAGTGTAATACAGAAATGTATGATCCAAGAGTATGTTGTTGTGAAAGCTGTGCCAAAAGAGGTCCCAGGAAGACGCTGCGCTGCCAGGGCATAACTTGCACACTCAACACTGAAGCAATGGGACAGCTTCTGCAGTGACATCAACGTTTTGAGCTAATATTCCAAAACGTATTTATGGTGGTAGTCCTTTTGAATACCACTAGTATGTACATTGTTGTCAAGTGCTCCCTTTGTCATCTAGATCTCTTTCCTGAAGGAACGTTGCTTACCATGTCCTCTTACTCAGAGTGGAGAGTCCTCAGCTTCTCTAACTCTGTGCACCGCATTCTAATGGTCTTGGTAGATCAGTGTCGCTACCACGCCCACCTAATCGATCTTGCCTTCCAGCAATATGAGGGTATCTTTCATGGCCTCAAGAATAACCTCTGTGCAAGACACTGTGTTGCCAAACTCCTTACCCCAGGGGTGGCTGCCCTCGCGCTCTTATTTGTCCATAGTTTGGGCCGGCTTAACAAATGTATCCTACTTTCTCTGGTGCGAGATCGCTCCTCCTCAGTCTTTCGCCTTGATAGCAGCACTTGTTAACCTTCCAGAAGTACCAACTGCAATTTGGCACCACCAGACAGCTGCAACCTATGGTGACCGGCACAAAATGAGATAAGGCCCCCACAAAGCTTCAGCCTTCCACTGTAAATTCAGGCATTCTGTAGACAAGAAGTGGTGTGAGGTTACATATAGGGTCTTGAGTGAGTTCACTGCCATTTCTCAAATGTCTCTGTGGCTAGCAACAACTCGGGGCCACTCAAGTATGTGAGGTAATGCCGTTGCAAGTCCATTGTCACCCTGTGACTGGGTCCTGTGCATGCCTGCACAAGACCCCAGCCAGCATTCATTAGCTCCAGGCCACGTATCTAATGGCATGAACCTGACCGAGCCCACTGCCCACCTCTGCTGCAAGAGATGTAGAGGGATTTGCTTTGGTGCCACTGGCTGGTTCTTCAATGGCAGAGGCCATTAGGTACTGCACCTGCCACCCTTCTGTGCATTTTAAACTGGATGCTTTGTTCCTATATGCCCAGTCACAAGCCACACTTTTCTCCTTACCAGTGGGCTTCTTCTCCACTTCAGGACGGATTGGTCCTGGTGTTGCTGTGGCATCTCAGTGCAGTGCTCTTCACCAAGTGGGCCTCCAGGCATGTTAAGTCTTGCACCTCTGGCTAAAGTCCATGCTCTTTCTACCATCTTCCTGTGAGGCTTCCGCCTTTTCTTCCTTTTTTTTGACTGCCAGTTACAGGCATCAGCCACAGTTGGGGGACCGCCAGTAGCATGCAGCAGCTGCTTCTCAGGCAATTGGCCACTGCTGAAGCCAGTCAGGCAGTTCAAGAGCACCATTGAGGTGGTGGGGGACCCCATCCCACCCCGCTGTGCTGTAGCTGCCAAGAACAAAAGGGACCAAAGTGTTAAAACCACAAGTGGTGGTGGAATGACTAGGCAAAATGATGGTGATGTGAATATATATGGCGAGTAGACGGGAGCTTACTCGGAACATATCCACTATGTTTCGGGCTACCGATGTCCCCCTCATTTCCTCTCAAGAGGAAACTAATTCTGTTCTTTCAGCCAGAATACATTGTGGATGTTTTTACATCCTCATAAGTGAATGTTGAATTATTGCATGCTTACGTGAATTTGTATTAATGTATTTTGTAACATTAAATGGCTGACAATCACAGTTAAGGAAGATAGCAAATCTATTTCGGTTCTACGGGACTTGCACACTCTAAAGATCTGCCACAATAGTAAGACTAATGGTCTATGGTTAGTACTTTTGCTGTCTGGCCTACTTGAAGACGTTAGGAAAACGGCCCCTGTGTTAAAAAGAGCCTTGTTCTGTAAGAAACTCAAAACTCCCACTACTGTTGGCCTCTCTTAAACCTTCGGACCTGAGCATGTGATACAATAAGTCAGTGTAACATAGGATGGGTAACAGCATAGATGACGTTTGTGTCCTTGTTCAGACTTCCTGTATTCATTGGTATTTATGAACATTTTTTGCGCTGGGAACTACTGAAGTGCCAAATTGACAATAAAAGTGATTTGACATAACTTTCTGTAGTTGGAATACTATTCCCCAAGCGTTTCTGTACTACATGGATTTCCTTTGGCATTAAACAATCTTAACTGTTTTGCAACACTGCCGCTGAAAAGATGGAATTTAGATCTAAAGTAAGGATCTCACATCTGACCTTGATTGCCTGTACCATATATGAACTTCAGGGATTTGAACTTCATGGTGCCAGTAGTCTACATTTTGGCTGCAGGTTACCTAGAAATCCTGAGACTTTTCATCTCTTGCTCGTTTCATGCATCATTGTGCCCAGTGTCATTAAAAAGTGTTGACCCACAAAAAGCCCTTTTCGTTTCTAAATCTCCTTTTGAAAAATATTTTACAAAGTGCACCAACAATATAGATCAAAGAACGAGCAATCTCAAGCTTTTAATCAATGAAGGCCGTTTAACATCTCAGAGGAAAAAAATAACAGTCCTGTTAATACTGGTAATGAGGGAGCAGGCTGTGTATGAAAACATTTCTCTGTAGCTCTAATTAAATTCACACTTTGAAACAATTAATAGAGCAGTGTTTCAGATGAGGGCCACTCGTCATCCTAACAATAACTAGCTTTATTTGAAGTACTTCATACCCAAGTTAATCATATTTAGTTTTCCAAACCTGAAGGTCTGGAGGGAAATAAGCTGACGTTTCAAGGACCTTGCTAGGATTCAAGCTCTTGATCTGTCAATCATAAGAGATGTCTGTGATGAACACATGTTGACGAAAAAGTCCTCTGCATGATGACAGACAAGCACGCCTGCCCTAAGTGCCCCAACTGCATGGAAATCTGGATCTCTGGTAATGATTTTTTGTCGTGGGCGAACAGGGATCATGTGTGTGCGCCATGACCATGCCCTGTCTCATCGTAATGTGACCTAGTTAGACTGGGAAGGGCGCATCAAGTGCTGCCCTCTTGAAGTAGAGAGCTACTATCCTTATCTGGAGTTAAGTTACACTAGCACGATGATGGCAGCATATCTATTTTGTGTTCAGTAGAATGGAGCGAGAACTTGCCTTTTTATTTCTGTCATTGGGGTTGGGCCTACTGGCCTACTCGTGTAAAGTTCTGTAGCTGTGCACTTAACTCATCCGTGGCCTGCATTGATTGTGTGAAGTGCCAGACAGCGCGTGATACTTGCATTTTTGGATGCATGTCGTCTGTGTGGTACATAACATGGAAGCCTGTGGCCTCCACCTCCTCCTCCTCCTTCTCCTTCTCCCCCTCCTTCTCCTCCTTCTTCTTCTCCCCCTCCTTCTCCTTCCTCTTTACCTTCTTCTTCCAATAACTTTTATGGGGCATATTTAAGCGGCGGCTAACAAACAGGTGGGATTTCTTGGGCCCGAATTGGAGCCACTCCTACTGTGGCAGACTGTTCCTTTGACTAAGGGCAGTACAGAGGGGGCAGTACAGAGGAGAAAGTACTTCAGAGGAGCTGACACCCCCTATTGAATTTCAAAGTCCAGACACTAAATAACATATGTGTCTGGATTTGGATTATAAAGGTGGGAACATGAGTCCCAATCTTGGTTGAACAGCACCATATCATCAGGAGAGGGAAGATCGCCAAGATTCCTGCTGCTGAAACCAGGGCTGGAAACCAAGTTCTGCCAGTCTCCCTGCTGGGTGAGGGGGCCATCACCCAGAAAGTCAAGACCACTTGCTATGAGCCTGGATCACCTGCGTGCCAAAATCACAGTACCTTTGTGAGGAGAGAGCGCCTGGAGTCTGCTTGCCTGTTGAGACAAGTGGGCCCTATGAGGAGGGGGGGGTGAGCGCCTGGACGGAGCACGGCCCAGCGGGGATCCTGTTGAGGGTTTCTCAGTGAGGGGAGTTTCCCATCTGCACCGTTGCAGAACAGAGGGCTGTCCGCCCAATTCTGCAAAGTCAGTTACTCTGCAAAGTTGAGAAGCAGGAAGGGGCCACCATACAATTCTGGCTGTCACCTGTGTATGCACCAAGTCTGTTGACTCCCGTGTGCCAGAAAAGGATGTGGGGGCACTATGAATTTTGTGCTGCCACCTGTATGAATGCAAATCGTTCGACCTCCTGTGTGGCAGGAAGGAAAGCCACAGTGAAAATTTGGCCGTCGCCCGTGTCCCCCCCAGTACTCTGGACTTGCAGGCTGCCCTCTGGTAGGGGTAAGACTAGTTGAAGCCATCTGGGCTGCAGGAGACTTGCATGAACCTAAGCTTAGGTTGGGCTGTGGGAATTCAGGAGTAAAAGGTCTCCATTCCCACAGTTGGGCTCATTAGTTCCTGCTTGCCATGTGGCCCTCTGAAAGGGGTTCTGACAATGCTTAAATCATTAACCCATCATTCTAGCATCAAATGTGAAAAAGTGGTATTCTGGTATGGCTGGAGTTGAAGAAAACCCACGATCTTGGATTGAAAGGACCTTCTGTCCAACAGTTGTGGTAAACACTCCGGTTTATTCAGCGCAAGGCCTTTACATCAGCTTGTTTTCAGGGTCCGCACCAACTGCCTGAATTTGGAAACAAAATATCTGCACTTAATCAAACATTCCATCCGTCATATATCAATTTTACACTCTTTAAAAAAAAAAAAAAAAAATCTTTTTATTAAGCTGTTGCTAAGAACACATCAAACTATGCAGTCATTTACACAAGGTGTAGCTATACAAGACAGTGAGGCTTAACGTGATTACCTTTTAAAATATTGATAGACATGACATAGATCATATACGTATAACTATGAATACATGCAGGTGTTACAATCATCAGTTACCTGCTGTACCGCAAATCCCCCACCCACCCCCCAGCCTTTCCTAGCCAGGCTTTTATGTGTCCCTGTAAAAGCCCCATTTGTCCCACACTTTATTAATTTTTTTGGGGCCGCCCTGACTGATAAATCACCACCTCTGCCTGTTTTCACTAATCTAAATAGTTTTCCCAATCCTGGACACTTGGAGGTCCGCTCGTGCCCCATGCCTTTGCAGTGTTTCTTTTTACCACCCCTGCGGCCAGCATTAACAAAATGTTTGAGAACCTGGGTCAATTATCCTTTCCTGTTATGCATAGTAGCTGCCATCTGGCCTCTAGTGGGACTGCGAGACATGTAGCTTTGGTCATAACTTGTACTACACCCTCCCAATATCGTTGGATTCTTGAACATTCCCAGACAATATGGAAAAAGGAGCCCGCTTTGCCGTATCTCCTAGCGCAAAGGTCCGTATCGTACCGGGCCAGACAGTGTAGTAGGGACCTAGAATAATAGGATCTGTGTAATATTAGTAATTGTATCATATGTAAGCGACCCCTCATGGCTATTTCTCTGGTGCTCTGAATTGCCTCCACCCAGTCATTATCCTCAATAAGCCCAACGTCTTCTTCCCACGCCTCTTGCAGAGAGCGTAGTAGGTCAGGGGAGTTGTTCATTATTTTCTTATATATTAAGTAGATCGCCTTTGCTGGCATTGGGTCAAGTATATTGTAAAGATAGAGGCCCCCTGCTAATAGGGTACAGTTCCTTAAGGCAGGGTTAGTAAATCTAGTGTAAAAGACTTAAGGCAACAATGATATCAAATCACAACAATTGACTGATGAGTTAAAGCAAATATATGGACAAAAAGAGAACCAACAATATCGGTTTGTTATATATAGAGTGTAAAAAAATGTTTTATTAATAATCAATGAATTACTGGCAGAACCTTATAATACTAAAACAATACCCCATTTATACTAATTCATTCATACTATCATTCATACAATAAAAATTCACAATTATTTGACAAAACAATAATAACACTTGATATCTGGTTTTCGTGGTCATAAAAATACAATGTGGCAAAATGATAATAAACTGTTATGTTCTATGCGCGTTTCGGCACGAAACAGTGCCTTCATCAGGAAAAGGGGCCACAAAGGATCAAGGATGATTTCTGCAGAAAAAACATATATATCAGATACTGGGTTCTCATGATGTGATAAACTCTATGCCGCCAGAAGGGCGTGCATTACTTATTATTTGCATTAGTGTAGGATACGAAGGCAGTGGAATAAGTCAGAGTTCCAATATTGCTTTTCAAGATGACAGGATTAAATGAGTGAAAAATTAATAGTCATGGGGTATTGGGTCAAGTAGTCATCAGTCCTCTAAAAGAGTGGTCTCTGGTAGTTGCTTCCCCTCTGGCACATGGTACCGTATTGCATGTCCCAACTGCAAATATTTAAACTGTTCCTTTGTCCTCATTTTGTACTCCTTCTGTTGGTCTTTGACTGCCAGTAATGTACCCTCTCTCCAAATATCCCCGAGGCATTCAATACCGATCAGTCCCCATTTAAGGAAACTTTTCAAGTTCCCAACTTCCCGCAAGAGTTCGCTATCTCATAACAGAGCCCTATTAGCCTGCCATCCCAGCCCAGGTGTTTATTGTCCTCTCTTCATGCCCTGGCAACCATTTGAGTATTTGGCTGCAGCGATCCTACATGTTTTCAATTGTATAGGATTGACGGGTAGCCTCGGTTGCCCATAGCTTCTCGATCTACTCAGTATGCCGGGTCCTCTGTTTCCCAGAATACCCAGTCGTTCACTGCATTGAATTGTGCCGCCCAATAGTAAACATAAATATTGTGACTTGCTAGTCCCCTTCAAACACTCCCCGCTGTAGCTTACCGAGTGAGATTCATGAACTGCCCCATTCCACAACAGTTTGCGAAATTCGCTGTTCACCTTGCAAAAAAAATCGGGCGGTATCCTGTACGGGGTATTTTGAAGGACATACAGCATGCAGGGGTGGGTCATCATCTTAAAAAGCACTGCCCTTCCCATCAGAGATACTGGAAGTGCCCTCGAATGTGCCACGTCTTCCCTTATATGCTCCAATTGAGGGAACCGTCTCTGGTCACAAAAATGCCTAAATATTGAAAGCCCCTGTGTTGCTGCTGGAGCCACACACGTGGGCGGAAGAACCAGTCGTTCTCTGGCTAATGGGAAAATAAGAGACTTGTCCCAGTTGATCTGGTATCCGGAGTAAGGCTCAAAAAGTTGAGAAATATGAAGAATTCTATCGAGTGGCGCGGTTGCGTGGCATACAACAAAATGTCATCAGCATGGAGGGAGATCGGTTGCTCTCATGCATCACTCCCCCGGATGCCCCACAGTAGCGAGTCTTGTCGAATCTAGGCTGCTTATGGTTCCAGGGCCAAGGCGAAAATCATTGAGGACAAGGGGCAGTCGTGCCTTGCGTCCTTGTGAAGGGCAAAGGGGCAAGAAAGTATGCCATTGACCCGCACCCTCTGTTTTTTTTATGTAAGTCCGTCTTTATATAGCGCAGCTACTCACCCTTACGGGTCTCAAGGCGCTGGGGGCGGAGTGGAAATTAAGTGAGCTATTGCCCAGAGTCACATGGTGCTGAGCTGACCTGCCGCCGGAGCCGGGGATCGAACCGTGAACCCTGTGCTCCGTAGTCAGCTGCCCTGGCCGCTGCACCACACCTCTCCACCCTCGCCAAGGGGTCGTGATGCAGGAGTCTTTTCCAGGAGCAAAACTCGGGACCGAATCCAGGTCTGGACAAGGCAGCGAACTGATATACTGTCAAAAGCCATTCTTGCATCTGATGAGAGCAGAACAGCATCTCCCACCTGGGGAATCACCGTCATGTGTAGTATCCCATAAAGGCGCCTTAAATTCAATCTGGTACTTCTGTGAGGCATAAATCCGGATTGGTCTGGATGAACCACCGTGGTTATTACCTACACGAGCCCATTGGCCAGGGCCTTCACCAGGACCTTAGCCTCTAATTTTGGAAGAGATATATAGGAATTTAAGGCCGTGGGTGGTTTATTTTTCTTGGGGAAGACCACGATAGTGGCCTGTCTCTGATCTGCTGGGATGGTACCTTCTTGCCCAGCAGATAGGAGCATGTTGAGCATATGTGGCGCTACTTTATTGGCTATGCATTTGTATAACTCAGTAGGTAGGCCGTTGGGTCCGCAACCTTGCCAGATTGTAGTTCATGGATCGCGCCCTCTGTCACTTCAGCCATCAAGTCCTGTTCTAATGCATCCCTGTCCTCTAATGAGAGGACTCAAACGGAAAGATCTTTCAGGAGATCTGTACAATCCTGACTGGATCGGGTAGTCGTGGAAGAGTACGCTTGTTCATAGTATTTCGTGAAGGCTTCTACTATGGCCGCTCCAGTGGTATGGACAGTCTCGCCGGATCTTGAATTTCTACCTCTGAGTGGCTAGTGCGTGCACCCGGGCTTTATGTTCAGCCAAGTCTCTCAACCACTGTTGTCGATCATGAAGATGATGACTCAGGCGGGTTGCTGGAATCTGCCTCCTCAATATTTCTGATTCCAAGGAGATAATCTTGTTCTGCAATGACTCATATTTGATACTCAGTTTTATTGATTTTAACTGAACAAGTGAAACAGTACAGCACATTTTAGCGATGCAATTAAATAATAAAAGATTGCTATGCCCACAAGGTTTTGACGTACATTGTAATCCATATTCCCACAAGATCTCATACAGATTAGTTAGAGAAGATGAGACAAACTCCATTACCCAATTTGTCCCAACCATTTGCCCCATATCTTGTGGTGTTTGGCCGGGCATCCCCTGGGTTCGTAAAGAGGCTTCTCCTGCGCTGCACACAGTCCACCCCCCTGCGCCACTTAGTTATACTTGGGGGGGAGGGGCGGCGGGTTGGGTTTTTCCATGCGACAGCGCTGTCCCTCTTGACCACCATTATGGCAGTGCCCAGGAATAGTTTATCTACTCTAGATCCGTCCAACCCATCCGTGACCCCCAGTAGTATGTTCAGGGGGTTATGTGCAACCTCCCAACCCAAGACTTCAGTAAGTTCCGTTTCTAGTGTTTCCCAGTACGGGGCAAGGTGGGGACATCTCCACACCATGTGGTAGAAGTCCGCCGGTTCTTGGCCACAGCATGTACAGGATGGATTTGGTCGCAGGCCTGATCTGTAGAGGCGATCTGGAGTGAGGTAGGCAGTGTGGAGATAGAACAGTTGGACCAGGCGGAGCCTGGCTGAAGTAGTGATGGTTTTGGGAGCCATCAAGGCGTCTCGCCAGTCTTCCTCCTCAAGGGAACCCACCCAGTTCTCCCATTGACTTCTGAGCCGGTCTAGTGTAGTTGGGCCGTTATTAGTTAAGGAGCGATATATTCGTGATACCCATCCCTTCCCCAGGTTTCCCATCATGGTCTGCGCTTCTGTGGGGCTGTACTCTGGGAGTGTCGTGCCGCTTGGTATGTACGTGTTGAGGGCGTGGCGTAGTTGCAAATACTTGTAGAATTGCGATGGGTGGAGGGAATGGCGGGTCTGCAGATCTTGAAATGTGCGTATGTGATTGCCAACCCATATGTCTCCTAGCTGTGAAATACCAATCAGGTCTCATGCCCTGAACCCCTCCAATTCTCTCACCTCTTTAAGCCAGGTGCCCTGCCAGAGAGGTGTTTGTTGGGTTAGTTTGTTCGCCCACTGGGTATAGCGCAGGGAAGCACGCCAAGCCAGCAAAACTGCGCGTGTCACCACAGCAGAGTCTTGGGTATTGGTCCTTCATACATCATTGTTTGAATTTTGGGGAGTCCTAGTTCGCTCAACTCGACCCTGTATGCCGGATCCGACCAGCCCCCATTGAACCAATCATGCAAAGTGAGTAGGCGGGTTGCTAGATAATATAAATATAGGTTAGTCATGCCCATGCCCCCGTCAAAGGGTGGGATCTGGCAGTGGGTCAGAGCCATTTGTGGTCTCATCCCGCTCCAGAGGAATTTGGTAGCAAGACTGTCTAGTTCGCTGAACCAAGCTCGCGGAAGATGGAACGGGGTATTTTGAATAATACATAAGAATCGGGGGAGAATTATCATTTTAAAAAGGGCGACTCTCCCTAGGGGGTTAAGCGGCAAGGTTTGCCACTTCCGGAGATCTTCTTTGGCCCTCCTGACTAATGGGGTGATATTGAGTAACCATGCTAATTCGGGGAGTAACGCGACCCAGATACCCAAGTATTTGAACGATTGCTGCCTGATGGGTATAGGTGACTGCCAGTCGAAACAGTCCCTTGACAGATGAAGGTGAACAATGTTGACTTAGCTGAATTCAGATGCAGGCCAGAGACCTGTTCATAGCAGCGTAGTATTTGGAGGCACCTGGGTCCAGATTGGGCAGGCTCCGCGAGGAAAAGCAGGACGTCATCTGCCTATAGAGCGATTTTGTTCTCGTGGGAGCCTTGCCACTTCCATCCCTGAATCTGGTCATCAGACCGAATGAGGCAGGCCAGGGTCTCCATCGCCAGGGCAAAAAGGAGGGGCGAGAGGGGGCACCCCTGTCTCGTGCCTCTTCCAATTGGGAACGTCTCCGAGAGCGCTCCATTGATGAGCACTCGTGCCTTGGGTCTGGAATACAAGACCCTGACTAAGCCCAGTTCGACTAACACGTCCTCCAGATAGTGCCAGTCGACCGAGTCGAAGGCTTTTTCAAAGTCGATTAGGAGGAGTGCTAGGTAGAGGGTTAGAGACTGGCGGTTCGCTAGGGCCAGATGGAGACGTCAGAGGCAGTGTCTTGTACCTCGTGTCAGCATGAAGCCACACTGGTCAGGGAGGATCAGTTTGGTGGGGTATGGTCTTAGACGTTGGGCCAGGATTGTGGCATATATTTTGACTTCCGTATTAATAAGGGAAATTGGTCGATAGTCTGCGCAGGTTGGCGAGAGTGGCTGAGTTTTCGGGACGACAACTATAGTTGCCGCATCAGTTTATGGGGGGGAATGATTCCACATCAGCGGCCTCAGTGAATAGATCAGAGAGGTGAGGGACAAGTATTTCCCGATACGCGGCATAGTATTCCTGTGGAAAGCCGTCGGGACCTGGTGTTTTCCCCGATGCGATTCGAGATATGGCCTCATTATTTCCCCATGTGTAATGGGGAGATCGATTCCGGACGATTCAACCGCATTGAGGCAGGGAAGGGGGAGACCCTCCAGGTTGATCAGTTTGGAGAGAGAGGTCTCAGGTCTTTGGGCCGAGTAGAGTCTGGAGTAATAGTTGGCGAACGTTTGGCGCAGAGGGAGTGCGGTGGTTGAGTCCTTCAGAGTCTCGAACGACTCATATTTGATAACCTGTTCCTTTCTCTTTACCCTTATGAGGGCTTAAGCATGACCACACAACACTGTTTTAAAAGCTTCCTATAGGGTACAAGCTGAGTTGACCAACTCCACATTCTCTTGGAAGTAGTGTTCTGTCTGCTCTCGTATTTTATCTTGGAATTTTCTATCTTTCAAATGCCAGGACGCTATCCTAGGTGGTAACCCAAAATCTCTAACAACACCACCACCGGGGAGTGGCTCATGCTCTTAAGATGTGTAAATATATTATCCTGACAGGAAAAATTGCCATGTCTCACTGACCGGTAAGTAAACTGATTCTTGGTTGGATTATGCTCATGCCAGAGGTCCACTAACCGCATGAACTCTGTGAAAAATTTAAGCGGGCTCTCGTCTGTGTCTCCTTCCCTAGTGGTCAACCTATCCTTAGCAGGATTCATCACGTTATTCATGCCCCCCCCCCACCCCTTCAGTGTCAGGGTACCCACTGGCATTTCCAACAGTGTCCAGGTCCCCAGGGCTGAGAGAGTTTCCACCAGCAATCTAGGTGGGGCATAAACCGAATACAGGTTGAGTGCATGGCACTCCCAGGCGCCTGTCTGCAGGACAAATCTTCCCAGAGGGTCGTACCACGTCTGGCCAGGTGTGTATGGCACAGATGATTTAAGAAGGATACCGGTGCCTCTTGTGCCTGCGTGTGTTACCAGGGAGTAATCCCATCGGTCCAGGGCTTTATAATGGTTGCCTTTCAAGTGGGTTTCCTGTAATTGCAATACTAGGGTTTGTTTAATTTTGCTACCCAGGCAATTGACATTACATGTCATGACCTTCAAATCTGAATGGACTTGGGACCCCATCTTGTGTTGGCCTATGAGCTGCCCCCTCCCCCTACATGATCTGAGCCCCTCCCCTTGTCTTGCCATGTGACTGAACAAATACACATTAGGCAGTGCAGAACTTTGTAAACAGAATATAACTGCAATTCCCCTCCAAACTTCCCCCTCCCTGCTACTCTGCACTGTAGGCTTTGAAACACTCACCACCCCAATTTGCAGAGCACCTATCGCCCTAAACTTAACAATCAACACGTCAAGGGTTAGCCGGTGTCGCCAAGATTCCCAGAGCTGCTCGTAAGCCATTTGCAAACCCCTTGTAACTACAGTGACTTGTTCCTCCCACACCATTGATCTAAAGAACATATTGTGTTGTCACCCTCCTGCATTCCAAAGATCACCCAAAGAATGCAGCCAAATAACCACAGTGACTTTTCCCTCACAACCAAGTCCCCAAAGAACGTGATACAGTATTGCCACCTCTTGCTTACAAGAGCCATCAGAAGTTACAGTACAATGGTCCAAATTGTGCCATAGGCTCCCGGCAAGAATCCTCATGTTTACGGTCTCTCCAGCTTGAGGTCTAACCCAGTGGAGTCATTAACGCTAAGCAAGGGATACTTATTCTTCAGCCAGCTGTGTTGATCAGGGAACCTCCGCCTCTGCCTCCACTTTGGATTGTCCATCCTGTTCTGTCGATTCGTCTCCATGTCTGCTCAGGGGGCGTCCTTTCCTCTCCTCACAATCGCCCGCCATCCCGTGGTGTGCCATCCCTCAAGCCAATCCCAGACTTCTGTCGGCATGGCAAAATACCAGGATCTACCCTCTGCCACCACGGGTAACTTGGCAGGAAAAAGCATCAAGTACTTGAGTTCTTTAGCACGGAGTGCTGTCTTTACTTCATTAAAGCTGCGGCTTTGGTGCTGCACCTGCAGCGTAAAGTCCGGGAAGAACCGCACCGTGGCATTCTAATACCTTAAATCCCCATGGGAGCGGGTGGCCTGGAGTATAGCATTCCTGTCTCGGTGGTTGAAAATTCTGGCAATAATCGTTCGTGGGGGGCCAAGTTTCAGCAGCAGCACTTGTGGCCTGTGCGCCTGTCCAACTGAGAAAAATTTTGAGAGGCTCTTGGGGCGAAGGGTGTTGACAATCACATCTTCGTGGAATAGGCTGACGCTGGGCCCCTCTGCCCCCTTAGGGACCCCAATCACCCTGATGTTGTCACTTTAGGCCCTAACCTCCTGGTCTTCAAGTTTGGCTGCCATAATCTCTTGCTGTTTTATAAGATAACAAACCTGGCTTTCCAATTTTTGGGATGTAGTTTGTAATGTATGAATATTCGACTCGGCTGTTGCAATTTTCTCTGACATTTTCCTAAAGTTCGCTCGTAGGAGATTAACATTCACTGTCACGGAGTCGATTTTAGGTTCTAGAGTGCGCTTGAAATCATGCATCGCTGCTATGATGTCCTCAAGAGATGGTTCCACGGATTCCAGTGCCTAGCCTGCCCCCCCTCCATTGACTGCTTAAGCACAGCGTATTTGTCTATCTTATTAGACTGCGCCTGTAGTTGTCCCTTCGGTTTCACCATGTCCCTGCTTATAGAGCAGCAGGAGAACGAAGGGGGAGCGGGGGGGAGAGAAAATGCCCCATTAGCGGTAATGTTGTGTGCAGTAGAATAGTTTGGATCTGGCGGTCACTGAGTGTATGACACTGCTAGTCCCAACCGGAGTCCAACGGTTTGCTCAACCCCCACAGATCCCCTCCATTAAACAGACTTTGGCCACTGCGGCACTCATGGGGCTCGCAAAGCCAAGACCAGTCCACTCAGTACCAGTACAGGCCACCCCAACACCAGTTCATTCAGATGCAGGCCACCGGGCTTCCAGTATGAGGGACCGCCACTCCTCCCCCAAGAGTGGATTTTTCGGCAGCTCCTCTGGCTCTTACCTAACTTTCCAACGACTAGTTAACATATACCAGGCCTTAGCAGAGGACACCTCCTTGCAGCCTTCTCCGGATGGCAGTAAGAATGTGGAAAGGGGGCCCTAAAAAGCCCCAGGTTGGGTCATACGCAGTTTGGCCACCCTGGGTCTCCAGCTCCTCACCGATTGTCGCCTTCTCTCTGCCAGGCCTACTATCTGTATCAGGAAAGCAGAGCCTCAGTCCGCACTGCGGTCTGCCCAGGCAGCACAAGGTTACCAACCAGACGGCTCTTCACTTTCCAAGTGCGACGTTCCTAATGCGTTTCGGCAGGCGGACCCCCAGGGAAGACCCCTCTCCACTCTGAGCACTCTCCCATGTGGATTGATGAACTCACAGCCTCCTCCATGGTTCCGCAGCGTCCGGTCCCAATTGCAGTCTCCTCATCCGGGGGCCAGTCTCAACTCCTGCCGGATCGGTCGTCACCTCCAGGGCCGAGGTACATAACTGCGCCTCTCTCCCACTGATGCTCCGCAGGTCTGTTTTCATGCAGCACTCACCACCGCTGATCAGCTCTTCGCCCGCGGAGCACGCTGGCCCAGTCCGCCATATACCACTAGGCTCGGATCAGTTGAAATCTAGGCCTGGGTCTCGGGGCCCCCTTTGTTCCTCGGACCACCCCAGTCCAGAACAATGCAGCCGACCACCAGCCCAAAGGGCATCCACAGGAGCAGTATATGTATGTCACCAGCCCCTCACTGCACTGCGGGTTCGGAGAGCTCTCACCAGAACGAGCTAGCTTGGATTTTTGTGGCCCGACCGGAGCGGCCAATTCCCCAAGCAGCCAAACCTTATCTGGGCAAAAGTCGATGCACAAACGGTATCCAGTGATGCCTGGTACCCAGGAGAGTCGAGGCGTACCCTCTGGGTGCTGTTGTAGGTGGATAATTGTGCGGATGGTAGGGTTTAAACTGCTAGCACTTTGGAGCTCTCCTAAAGTGCAGCCATCTTGGTTGAGACCACGCCACGGCTCCCAATTTTACTCTCTTAAGGTACATAAAGTAGTAAGTATACAAGACCCCTGTACACCCCCTATCACTCGGCAGTAAACCTATATGCTCTTAAAAAAGCTGTAGGAAAGAAAAACAGCCCATGAATGAAGTCCAAAATACAACCTAAATTAATACAAAACAGACTCCCCAGCTGCTCAGGATGATCTGTGGGTGTAGTCAAAAACCAAGCTGGCATTACCATTTGCAAATTCACCCTCAGCAATATCATTCTTCTCACACATTCTGTTCCCAGTGTGAGAGGAAACTGTTGACAAATTGCAACTATTCCACGTGTGACCATCCTTCAATCTCAACTCCTTGCATGACTTATGATACGCTCAGGGGAACTGCAAACCTAGCTATCCCCTTGGCTTTGTCTAGCAATGTCACTGAATACTTGTTACCTACCAACCAATTGAAGAAGGACTTAATGATTTGAGCCCTGCCACACTTCAAGAGAGAAGGCCTCCTGACTCTGCTAGCAGTTAAAACAAATAAAGGACACTATCTAATCTGAAGGGTGGACATGAAAAGAGGACTATACAGCCACATAGTCTGGGATGAAGGACTCTTTGTCTGAACATTTCCCATGGCAGCCATCTTGTAGTGGTTTTCGCTTCAGTTATCTCCAATCATCATCTTCTTTTTCTAACTCGAAAACCTGCATGTTACTTCTCGCACCGTGGTTCCTCCTTAAATTTGTGCACACACTCTGACCTCCTTGGCTTAGAAAACCATGGTTCCTCACTTACTAGCAAATATTTCAATGTTTATTAATATTCTGATACACTTCACACTGTTAGATGATCCTTGTACCTCTGAACTACCTTTATGCCAAGATCCTCCTATAAGTTCCCAGACTTAACTTGTCAGCTCTTCTTCCTTCAACCCCATACGATTCCTCCACTCTTCCTCTGGCTCTTTCACCGCCCGCTACGGACATGGATCCACCCAGTACAACAGATACTAATCTGGAGCCATCAGGTCGCTGCTCATACACAATTAAGTACTCCACTAATCTTTCAAAAAAGCCGTCCAATAACTTTAAACATAGATTTCTCAAAGATCACCCAAAAACTCTTGTTTCTGATCCCTCTACATAAAGAAAGGAATCATTATAAGTGACCATATCCTTTCACGAAAAGACGAATGGGGGAAATCCTTGCACTTGTTGCTTTTGATCGCTACATCCAGAAAAACTCTGCATGGGTTAAGACTCTCGGTAGCTTCCTCGTCGGCTTATTGAGCAGAAGCAACCATCTCCATATACAACAATGGGATTATCCTTATCCAATCTGCAGACCGTAACCTTGAACTTTTTGAGGACATTTTCCCATTGGTCAAAAACGCTGCAACCAGGAATGTTCCCACCCCCCCCTCCCCTACAAAGTACTTTCCAACTCTGAATGCAACACTAACACGCCTACATCACTAGGTGGGTCTGAGCCCTCCATTCACCAATCTCCACACCGAAATACGTCCGTACCACACCCAGGATAGTCGCTCCAGAGTAACTTAGCCATGTAAATCACTTCTTCTCCCCGACTAGACCTCTGACCCACTCCCTGCCTCTACCGATGACTCTGTGGAAGACTGAACCCTCTATCCCACCCAGCAACTTACCCCTAGCACCCCACCCCGACCCAGCCCTCAAGATCCCCACCACCCTTCTTACTGCGAGCCTTCTTCCCCCTCTGAATTCACTCCACCCTCTTGCCAACAACACTCTTACCACCACAGGCTTAAAAATCCCCAGCCTCCTCCTCCCCTGCTACAAGATTCGTCAACCTGTGTCCACATTGCACTTACATCTAGAAGAGATTACACAAAACCTACAACAACTAAAGGCAAACCTTCATATCCTTATCCACTTCACCATGAAGGCTACTAACAATCGGTGGCCAACTAGGAATTTGAATACCTATGGTAATTTCTCAGGACCATCTAACCATTCGCCGCCCCATGCCACCAATACACATCCCCACCAACCTGAGCTCACCCTCCTCGAAGTTCCCCCCATTCAAGGTGGAGGACTCTGCCCTACCCCAATCCCTACACTTGGCCCTGTAGACTACTAGACCCACTGTCTGACGAAGATATCCACGCCCTCTTTCTATCTTATAACTCCTCACACCCTGTTAACACTGACAACCAGGGACAAACCCAGTCCATCCCTGCTGACGCACACAGAGAATCAAAGTCTAATCACAGAGCGGTAAACAAAACAACCTTAAGCAGGGTACCCTTACTCAGACCTCCCTAATCAGGACCGCTCCCCATCTGAAATGTTTGCTACTCAATTGCCAATCGGCTTCAAAACATGCGGTGGATATTGCTGACCTTATCCTCGCGCACAACTTTGACCTACTTGTACTGACAGAAGCATGGCTAAATGATGCCTCTGTTCCTATCCTGGACATACAAGTCCCTCCTAGCTGCGACATCACCAGATCTGATAGACCCAGTAGACCAGGTGGAAGCATTGCCTGCATTCACTGCAATAGTCTCTCAGTCAAACACTCTCTATCCCCGGTGCTATCCTACAATGAATATCTATACATCAACGTTGCATGCAATAACAAACCACTATGCAAATTACACACAATCTATCACCCTCCTGGAGATAGCCTGTCTTTCACAGAAGAAACCATGGAAATCATCCCAACAAACTTGGGCCAATACTGCACCCAAATCTACCTTGGTGACTTCAGCCTCCACTGGAATGATCTGAATGACCCCATCGTCAACTGCCTTAAATCCTTCCTTGCTGATCTCAACCTGATACAATTCTGCAACAACTCCACTCACAACAAGGGAGCGACTTTAGATCTCCTCATCGCCAACGCAAACTTTATTCAACTAGAATCTATCCTCCCCTCTGACTGATCTGACCACCACTGCATCACATTCTTCATTTTGAAATCTGTAAGCACAAATACCGCTCAGTCAATAAAACCTAAAATATGGAAAATGAACACACACAACATTAACTTTAATAAATTGACATCCCTCAGTAATAACCTCCTTCCGCCTTCTGGGACATGTCAGATGTTCAAGATCTTACAGGCTACTACACCAGCTCCATGAAGAATATTCTAGGCTCAGTCGCACCCTTGCAGTTCAAACGAATGTCCACAAAAGACTCTAAACCATTGTACTATGGTTGCCTTAATAATGAAAGACGTAACTTGAGACTAGCTGAACGAAAGTAAAGATTCTCACCTTCCCTTGAGTACTTCAAGCATTTGAGGTTACTCACAAACTCATATTACACAAGCATTAGGAACTCAAAAACAAATTTCTTCAGAAACCAACTAGATCGAGCAAGAAACAGGCCCAAAAAGCTATTTTAGCTTATTAAACTTCAATCACCGGGCCTATCCAATCCTCCTTCAGCCGGACCCAGCCTGCTACCAAATTGTGAAGAATTTGCCTCCTCCTTCCTCGAAAAGACGAAAATATTAAATCTGAACTGCAGAGGGCTCTGAAACACTGTCCCCTTCCACTTCCTTGGCTGTAGTACCCTCAAGTCTACCAGAGCACATTGTCAAAAACAACCCTTCGGGGTACTCCTTCAAAACCGTGGAAGGAAATGACATTCTAAAAATTCTAGCATTTCTGAATCCCTCAAACCACAACAATGGCCCGCTACCTCCCCACCCCCAACTTCTTCAATGAGATCAAACTTTTGATTCTCCCACTTTGGACCAAGATCGTTAATACCTCTCTACTTCAAGGCACAACCCCTGATTGCCTAAAGGCAATAGGTCACAACTATTCTAAAAAAAACTACAGCTGATCACACAGACCTAAATAACCTCCGCCCCATCTCTAGTATTCCAACGCCGGCTAAGCTCCTCAAAAAATATGTACACGTCCAACTCTGTAACCACATAGAGCAATTCTGTCTTCTTGACCAAGTCCAATCTAGCTTTCGACCAGGGCACAGCCCTGAATCGGTACTTACATATAGTGGACGATGCGCTAATTTCTTTGGATCAAAACGAATCATGCCTTCTTATCCTCCTTGACCTTTCTTTAACTTTCGATACGGTTGAGCATGACTACCTACTAGACCTACCGGAACGCAGAATGGGACTCTCAGCGATTGTCCTAAACTGGTTCACCTCCTTTCTCTAAAACAGATTTTTTTTAAATCACGGTTAATCAGTCAATGTCTGTAGGATGGTAGGATCCTTCTGCATGGTTACCCCCACTTTTTGCCTGGTGCTAAGCTGTTTTTGGCTAGTCTGACTGGGATCCTGCTAATCAGGACCCCAGTCTATCTGCTTTCTTCCTTAAATTGTTGTGGTAAGTACATAGGTACATCCAAGATTGGATACTGGGGTGCCCTTATAAGTCCCTAGTATATGGTACTAAGGTGTCCAGGGCATAGGTACCCCGGAGGTCCCCCATGGGATGAAGCATGCATTATGCCACCCATGGGAGACCATTCAAAATGGAACTACAGGCCTGCCATTGCAACCTGTGTAAGCTGGTGCTTGCACCACTTACTAAAGATATATGTTTCCTATATCTAGAGTCACTGCACTTAAAACCTATAAGTCACCCCTATAGCAGGCCTTTGCAATCCTGAAGGCACTGTGCTTGGTTCTAAGTGATAGGGTGCCCCTGCATGAGCAGGACACCCCTACAGCCTACGGAGTCCATTCTCCCGGGTTGTCAGTGAAGCAGCCATATACCATATAGAGGGGTACTGCGTAGTTACGCAATTACCATCTCGAAAACGTCTGCAATGAATCCTATAATGTTTGGTCTCAAACATGTTGGAATCATACCCTCACACCGTAAACGGTGTGGGAGGAATGATTCCAAGCACTGAGAGCCCTCCGTTAGGCTCTCAGTGTTCCCGGTGCCAACGTTCTAGACCCAGATAGCACAAAATGGTTGCTGCCGACCAGAGACACATTTCTGCCCTCCTGCTGCTGAGCCAAGCTAGAGCAGAGGAAGGTGGAACAATAGGCATCCTGTCACAGGGAGGGTGTGACCACCTCCCAGACAGGATTTAGTGTATTGAGACCGGGTGGGTGCGCTTGCAAGCACCAGTAAGTCTGCATGAGGGGCACATTTGTTGTCCCTGTGCATAGTCCAGTTCAAACCAGTCCTGGGAGCCATTGGCTCCTGCTCTGGCGCGAAACTGGACAAAGGACATGGGAGTAACCTCCCCCCTGTCCAGACCCTCCCCTGGGAGGGTCCCCATAAACATCCCAACCCTTTCCTAAGGGTACTTAAGGGCTTACCTGTGGGTGGGTCCCTAGATTCGTCATGGGATAAGATTCAGATCAGACACCACTTCTTCTTCTACCGTCTGGGCACCCTGGACTTCGTTTGGGCTCGACTTTATCTCCCTTCCTGCGTCGTCCTTACCTGTGCACCTTACAGGAACCTTCCAAGGTCTGTGGGCATCAAAGACACCTGAAGGAATCTTCCCTTGGAGTGAAGGAGTTACTCCCCTGAATTCGCAGGCTTCCGCAACTAAGTCGACCATTCTGCTGATCCTGAGCTCCTCCGGACTCCGTAAGGTTCTGCAACACAGGTGGTGGTTTTCCACAGCTCCCGAGGCCTGCCCTGCCCTCTCACCAAGTTTTAGGCCTCGTGGGGGTTGCAATAACCGAACCCCTGTGCACCGCGTCAACTTCCAGTTGCGAAGGCTTGTTGGCTTCCTTCCAAGAAGATCTTCAGGCTCCAAGTAGCCCCAACCTCAAGCACCTCCAGTGACCAGAATCTTCAGCCACATCGCATCGTGTGCACCGTGTCCAGGACCTTTGGTGAGCTGCTCGAGGTCCTCTCGCGACTCCAGTGCCTCCGGCATGTGGGTCCATTTGAGGGTCACATTTGTTTCTTTTGGGCTCCCCTGATTGCTCGGGGCCTGCCCTGACTCCCCTGCTTTTGGTGAGTCCCCTGGACCTTGCTGGTCCCAACATTGCGCCGCCTTCAATTTCTGCGTTGGTTGCATTTGCCAAGGCTTGTTGGTGCTCCCGCCGGCACGACCCCTCAGCACTAGACATCTTTGTGGGACAGCTCGTGCACGGCTCCTGGTCCTCCTCAGCGTCGCCTGCTCCTCACAGCTGCAGAGTCAAGGTCCTCGTCACCCATCCTCCAACACCCGACATCGGAGGGCATTCGTCTTCCAAGTCTCCTGGTCACTCCTGATTGACATCATAGGCCCTGTCCCCTCTGCTTACAGGTACCTCTCATCTCGAATCCACCAACCAGACACTTTCTCCTTCTTCTGCAGCGGCACTTTCCTGAAGGACTCTATTGGGTTCAACTGTGGTTTTCAACACCACTTCACACCTTTGCACCCGGCTTCCCTGGTGTAGGTAAGGTGGGTACTAGGGTATCCACGGGTGGGGTGGCTCTCCAACCTTCTGTCTTCCACGGGGTTTCTTCAGGGTCCACTGGGAAGGTTCATTAATCTTTAAAAATCCAACCGCGACTTACACGTAGAGTTGTACGGAGCACGCGGTCATGTTCCCACACTGCACACGCTCTCCGTGGGGTCCCTATCTACTCACCTTGGGTGGTTCCTTGGGTCCCCAGCACTTCTACGTCCTCTCTACACTGTCTTGACTCGGGTCGTGTTTCTTATACCACTTTCTTAGTATACAGTTTGGTCCCCCCCTGGGATCCACTGTGTATTTCGTGCTATTTACTGTGTTTCTTTGCGAAGTTTTGTGTGCATTGTTTATCTCCGGGTAGGAGATATCTAAACGTGTTAGAGAGTATTATATTATGAATACATATTTTTATAAATACTTTTTGTGGTTCTTTTTCACTCAATCTATACTATAAGATTGCATTCTGTTAAAACAAGCTGCTTTACACTCCTTCTGGACTAAGCCTGAAGGCTGCTTTCCACAGCTACCACTTAGAGAGCTTCAAGGTTGTCTAAGACCTCTTAAATCACCATAAGGGTTGTCTGGACTGGTGCAAGGTGCCCACTTACATTAGTGGACATCATATACCAGGCCAGCTTCTCACAATGTCTACGTCCATGCCTCTCACCTTACAGGTCTCACAGGGTTCCTCTCTCTCACCCACTCTCTTTAACTTGTTCATGGAGCCACTTACGTCAATTCTGAGCTCATCCAACGTACACTACCACATGTAGGCGGATGACACCCAATCATAACTGAAAGTCTTCTTCCCAGAAGACATCAAAGCCCTCCACTTAACCCTAAAGAAAACCCAAAACTGGCTTACCTGCAACCACCTCAAACGTAACACTCTCAAAACGGAATTCCCCCTAATCGCCCCACCCAAACAATCACTCGTCATTAACGACTGGATGTAGCAACTAACAGCCTTCAACTGCCTACCTCAACTAATTGACTCAGCGAGAACACTTGGAATCATTCTCGGCAAGAACCTTAACATGCAGAACCATATTAGTACTGCCATCAAAGCAGATAATCTCCAAATGAACATCTTAAGAGAACTAAAACCTTTCCTACCCCCCAAGGACTTCCACTCGGCCGTCCAAGCCCTAGTGATTCTCAAGCTGGAGTACGGAAGCGCAACGCTAGGCGGCCTGCCTAAATCCATAACTGCTCCCTTAAGAGCCTCCCTCAACTCTGCGTCAAGGTTCATCACTGGCTCGAAAAGAAACAACCATATCACCCCTGATTTGAAATTCCTCAACTGGCTCCCCTACGAAGCAAGAATTCAGCTAACAATTGCATGCATGACCCACAAAGCCCTACACTTCAACACCCCAAGATACCTGGCTCAGAAGCTTGTACTCTCTGGGGGCTCCAGATCCTCTAGAAGCTCCTGCACTTTACTATTGAAACCTCAGAGATTCTCTAAAAAGAAAACCTACAATAGAGCCTTCTCTGGCATCGCCCCGAAAATGTCGAACTCCCTCCACTCCCGAAAAAAGACTGCATCCTTCAAGAAAGAATTTAAATTACTTCTCCGGAACAAATTTTTGCCCTAGTTCCTTGGAACTCTTCTCGCTGAGCCCACCTGGACCTTTGTCTTCTCTCAGGATACAGCTCGCTTGTTATTTTACTGTTTTGACTTTCTGTCCTCTCATTAAAGCGATTCCGCCCTCCCAGAGATTGCGTCATATAATGCTCCCTTCTTTACTATATTTATATTGATTGTGTATGTCTCTGTTCTCTAACAAGTGTAAAGCGCTCTGATACCCACGAGGGTCTTGTTCGCGCTATATAAAACCTTCAAATAAACAAATGCATCTTTTTCTGTTTTTCAGACATTTTCCCTCTAACATGTAGGCAGGGTTGACCTTTTGAAGTCTTTCATGCGAAAAAAGACTGCTAATCTTGGAATTCCAATCCCTGGGCAAGATCCCATTTGCACAGGACTCAGAATTCTCCTCCTAATTCGGCATCAGGACCTAAGCGGTAAAATAGTCAAACATATTACATACAAATATACTTTACTTCATAATCCCTACCTTAAGAAAAAAAGGAGCTTTCAAAACGTCATTTATCAAGCAGATTTGTGTGTTTTTACTACTCTCCTCCATGTTGCTCTTTTACAGAGGGCCTATTTGCTCTTTTACAGAGGGTTATCACATTTTATTATTTGAGGGTTTTTGTAGTTTTATTTTCAATTTTACAAGAAGGCACATAACATATATAAAAAAAAAAGGTACAATGCCATTGTTGGCAACTTGATAACATGTAACTTGCAGTTATGATTGAGCGTTGAACATACAATTCATGGTACCATTGTCTCCAATCATAGTCATACAGTTATCCCTAAAGGTAACCAACAACGCTTCGCAGTTGAGCTTTGTGTGCCTCGACACCCCCTCCCCTCAATGTTCGACGCTACCCCAATAGGGCCGTAGTATGGCAGGTGCCCTTGCCACTGGGTTTATGATCAGTGCCTACTGCACTGCTACCACCATCAGCCAGGTTCGCTGCGATTCCGAAGCAGTGGTGCACTGCAGTTCTTGCTCTACCATATTGCAGTGGGTGTGCCTCACCTGTCCCGTCAAGGGGGCTGGGCCTCCCTGTCCAAAGCCGCAGCAGCAGGCGCGTCCCCCAACAACTGTCACTCTGTGGAGCATACTCTCCCACTTCTCAGGTGCTCATCAGTGCAAACCTCTTTCATGCGCCTCAGTTCTGCCCAAGCCCATTGTGCCATGTCCCTGGACCATGCCATTATCGTGGGTCCAAGGGCAGACATCCACCGATAGCAACTTTAATTTTTGGTGAGTAAGAGCCCCAGCTGTGCATATCTGTATCGCATCGTTCCCTTCTTGGGGACAGGATGAGGCCCAGCAGGCAGTGCTTAGCCGTGACCTCAATGTGAATGTTGGTGGTCTGTCGCAAGTGTCGGACCACCTCTTGCCAATACTAGGCTATCCTGCCGAAACTCCAGATCATGTGGGTAAATTTTGCTCCACCCTCCCTGCATCTCAGGCATTCGTCCATGTGGGTGGGGTATATTCTGCTAACTCTCATGGGGCCCAGAAATGCTTGGTGAAAGATGTAAAATTGAGCCAACCTAGAATGAGCATTACTGGACACCTCCTTCACTAAAACGCAAGTTTTATGCTAATCTACGTCAGTTATGATCTCTGGTAGATCCGCTTCCCAAACCTCCCCCACCCCTTGTGCTCGATAGTCAACCTGCAGTCGGTCTTCTTTAAAGGCCCAGTATAGATTGGACACCAATCCTCTGGAAGATCCTAGTTCTCGTATCACCCCCAGTGTACAGGCCTCTCGAGGCGTTGCTGGGAAGCCTGGCCACAGTTCCTCACTACTCTAGTCATGGCGGCGAACTGCAAGAACTGTTACACCACACCCCAAACAACCTGCAGGCTTCTTGAAAGGTGAGACATTTATCATACAGGTAGAGATCCCTGAGCGTATCACATCGTTCCCTCCCTCCACTTGGCCAAGGAGACCTTGCGGCTGAGGTTTGCAAACTGGGGTATCCATCCTATCAGGAGTTTCCTGGAGAATGGTGTCATACGTAGCACCCTCTTGGTGGCACCCACCCATCCTTAAGTGAAATGCTGAACAATGAACGGCCAAACTTATTGCGCTGTGAACCTGACATCGATACAGATGGCAGGTGTTCCACACCCGGGGCTCCCGCCAGGAGGCTCTTCTCCCAGTTATCACCTTCTGCACACCATTGTGCCTCGTGTTGCAGCTGTGACGCCAGTTACAACTGCTTGAGGTATGGTAGTCTCAGACCACCTCATGTAGGGTTCAGCTTGAGAATTTGTAGGCCCACCCTGCTGCACTTACCTGCCCAGATTAGTGCCACCAGCAATCTAACTTTATTTAAAAAATATATATATTAAAAAATGCTTATGAGTTTTAGAAATATTACTGTGCAAAGTATTATCAATATTGTGTGGTTTAAAGTTTGACAAGTTACTCTTCCTTTTTATGATTTGTTTTATTTTATGGCTTAATGTCATACTAATGTTTCTGATATTTTTTTCTGTTAGATTTATTATCTCGGATAGACCTGGATGAACTGATGAAAAAAGATGAACCCCCGCTAGATTTTCCTGATACTCTTGAAGGATTTGAATATGCTTTTAATGAAAGTAAGTGTTACATCAATTACTCGATTTAAAGAACCTAATCAAATAATCAGATTTATTTCTTGTTAAATTTTTATGATATAAGCTTTTTTACCAAAATTACCTATTGTTACGATTGAAACAGTCAGAGAATTCTGCCTGTAACTCCTCACCACACCTAAACTACACTAATCCCTGAAGCCTAAAAGCCCTTTCTACCCTAAAAATCCCTCATCCTTGAATAATAAAATCACTCACTACCCCTAACTCACTCATTCCTGAACTTTAAACACCTTTTTCTAGGCCTCAACCCCACCCCTTAAAACACCTCAGCACACCCAAACTCCACCCATAGCTCAACCCTAAAAAACACCCTTACCGCCATTAAACATAAGCCATCCATATCCATAAGAACTCCTCATCACCCTAAACTACTCCTCTCTGAACCCTAAAAACCTCTTTCTACGTCTAAACTCCACACATCCCTGAATCCTTAAAACCCCTCACAACCCTAAACTCCGCCCATCTATGAACCCTAAAACACCTCAACACCCTTACACTCCACCCATCCCTGAAACCTTAAAACACTCTACACACGTAAACAGCATTCCTCCGTGAGCCCTAAAAAGTACTCGACACCCCCTACACTCAACCCTTCTCTGACCCTTAAAAACCCCTTTCTGATGGGGCGTGGCCAAGAGCGTCAAGATGGCGGTCGCACTTTAGAAGTGCTCCGGACCCCTCCGTCTTCCTCTCCTGCATCCACTGCCATCGGAGAGCTCCTACCTTGTATCCAGCCTGCCTGCCTGTCCTCGGCCCCCGAGCCTTCCCTGAAGCGGTGTGGGTGGCATCCAGGTGCCATAGGCGGCCCCGGCCGAGACCCAGGCCTCGCGGCGGTCCCAAGATGGCGGCTCCGCTCTGCCGATCTCCCGGCCTGAGCTGGGGCTCTGAGCTCCCGGTTTCCCCCTAGTGTGCTCCGGAGAGAGGGAGGCCCGGAGAATTGTCTGCGCCATTCCAGCTGGTGTTTGTGTTGCCTCTCACCTCTTGGCAACGAGGGATACCCGGCTGGGTGAGAGACGCTGGGAGAGCCTGGAGGGGTCCTGCCCGCCGCGCCTCCTGGGTCGGATCCTGAGTTGAGGCGGCGCTGCGACCCACAATCGAAAAGTGATCGGCCGTCGCCAGACGGCGGAGAGGGACGAAGAGTGCTATCCCC
This sequence comes from Calotriton arnoldi, assembly GCA_963921515.1. Classification (NCBI taxonomy): domain Eukaryota; kingdom Metazoa; phylum Chordata; class Amphibia; order Caudata; family Salamandridae; genus Calotriton; species Calotriton arnoldi. Next base: position 2,949,482 of record CAWUFW010000001.1, on the reverse strand, counting down.
CCCCCCCGATGCTCCCGTCCTGGTCTGCCCTGGTGGGAGCCCCCAAGAATTGCCGGCCCTGTGATCTGGGCCTGTGATCGGCGGCCTAGTGGTACAACGAGCGCCGCTGTCAATCGGACGGCGGCAGCAGGGGCGTGTAATTCCACCACACGCGCCCCCCTCCCCACGCCGTTCCACGGGAGCCCGGATTGCTGCTGCGAAGGCCTCACACTGGACGCGGGGCCCCCTCCTCCGGGAGGTGATTCCACACCGGGAGTGGCTGCGAGGCCTGGAGAAAGACGATTGCATGGCCCGACTACAGCCGGACGAGGTGAGGAGCTTGCGGGCCCGTTTGCTCCTGGGTGGCGGGGGAGTTCAGCCGTCATTCGGACGGCGGGGAGGTTTCCCCCCCCCCCCCGCTACGTCCTGAGGATCCAGCTCTCCACTCCTTTGGCTGGCGGTAGGGCCCCGCCTTGTGGACATTGACCGGGGCGGCCCTCTGACCCGCTACACTTCCCGGTGCGCTGCTGGTGTGTTGGGGGCGCCTCGGCCGTTGACTCGTGCGGCGGCGTTGTGTGGAGAGACTGCCTCCTATTTGTGGGTCACTGGGTGCCCGGCGGACGGAGCCTCTCCGAAATATCGGCCATCACACCGGGTGGCGGGCTGTAAGGGATCCTCTCGTTCTCCGCCTCCTCTCCTGGCTGCCCGGCTCCCTACACACCTTGCGAGCTGCGCCCTGCTCCTCTTCCTCGCCGATCTTGTGTTCTGGCTTCGGTGCTGGCCTGGTCCGTCTGTTTGATTCCGCACGTCTGCACCCATTCTGGGGACACGAGAAGGGCCTGAGGAAAGAAATTTCGTCCGTCGATCAGACAGCAGGGTTCGGAGTGGCGGGGCCCTCTCCCCTCATCCTCATCGTTCAATTTTTCCTCCTCCCGTCTGCGCACCTGAATCCCGCTTGGACCTCCTGCCTTGCTGGGCGAAGGTCATGGGTAGGGACAGAGCACCGAAGACCCCCGCCACCCAGACAAAGATGGACCGATTTACTACCACGGACCCCGGGGCAGTTGGGGGAACCGCAGACAAGGAAGCCCCTCCTTCTGCAGACTTGTCCACTATCCTCCAGGCTATCCATGCCTCACAAACTTCAGTGGAGGGAAAGATTGCTGAAGTCCGGGTTGATGTGACCCTCATCCGCCAGGACCTTTGCAATGCCACGGCCCGGATTAAAGAAGCCGAATTCCGTATCTCCACCGTGGAGGATGAGGTCCAACAACTTAAAGACCAGGTTGTCCGCCTCCGGTCCCACACCCAAGAACTGCACCGGCGGGCCGAGGACGCTGAAAACAGGTCCCGTCGCAACAACCTTCGCTTGGTGGGATTTCCGGAAGGTGTGGAGCAGGGCCGGGCTGCGGAATTCGTGGAACGTTGGCTGCGCTCCTGGATACCCGAGGGCTCCCTCTCCCCGTGGTTTGTGACTGAGCGAGCACACCGTTCACTCGCGCCCAGGCCGCCGCCAGGTGCGCCCCACAGACCGATAATACTGCGGATCCTTAATGTCAAAGATAGAGACTCTGTGCTGACCGAAGCCCGCAAGCAACAACATCTCAAGTATGAAAACCACACGATTATGATCTTCCCGGACTATACTCGTGAGGTACAGGGCCAACGCCGCTCATTTGGGGACGTCAAATAGAAGTTGCGCGCTCTTAACATACAATACAGGCTCCTCTTCCCGGCCCGCCTAAGGGTTGTGTTCCAAAACAGAACTCTTTTCTTCGATTCCCCTGAAGAAGCCTGGACATGGGTGACAGAAGAACGCCCCTTAAAACCCACTGCACGCAATCCGTCTCCCGTAGCCGGTGCTGGAGGTGCCAGTCGGAATATCCCGGCCCCTCGGCCACAACGTAACCGCTCCCGCAGGCGGCGGGGCCAGAGACGAGCCCGTTCGGACTCACCGTTGGGCCCTGCTCATCAGCCGACGTCCGACACGCTCTCCGGAGCTCTCCTTGCGCTGCGACACTCTGGTTCCGCGGGCCACTCAGATCCCGGGGGTGTCTCACCTCGCCCGTCACTGCTGGATCTACCTGACACAGATCTTTCTCGCAGCCCAAAGCTCCTCACAGGTCCTGCTTGAACTCATCTTCGCCTTCCAGATGCACTTAAACCACCGGCTGGGCGCCACACTTCCGCTAACTATTAACTTTATCTCCCGATGGACATTGTCACGAACATCCTACTGAGAGGAGGGGTCCTCCACGATTCCCCATTCCCAAGCGTTTTAGTTTGGTCTTCTAGTTTTTCACTGTTAGGGCGACAGATGCTTCCGTTCTCGAAGTATAGGGAGGGGGAGGGAATTGGGTTGGGGAGGGGGACTGTTGTCCCGGTTTGTTTTTGTTGTTTCGTTTGTTTACTGTACCAGCATGTACTTCCAGCTACACGACAAGCGCGTAAGGCCCAACCTTGTAAAATTGCACCCACTACTTCGCGCACCTGCGTTACTCTGCCCTCACTGGCCATTCATGCTAGGTGTCCTGCCACATGCCCGTTTTCCCTATGTCTGACAACCGTGCTGAGAAAGCGTCGCTCCACATAATGTCTTGGAATGTTAACGGCTTGCTGGATAAGGTCAAGCGCACAGCGGTCCTGCGTTATGCTCAGCGTCACACTATAGATATCCTGTTGCTCCAAGAAACCCACCTGGTGGGCAATCATTGCCCTTTCCTGGCACGTTATGGCTATGGCGGAGTCTGGCACTCCGGCTTTAATCGGGGATCGCGGAGGTGGCTGTCCTGGTGCGCCGTGGTCTTCCATTCGTGGTGAGCAAGAAAACCCATGATCCGAAGGGCTGTTTTCTCCTCTTGGAGGGGAACCTTGGGGACCGGCCTCTGAACTTACTCGCTGTATACTCTTCCCCCCTCCCTACTGACCTCCACGCTTCAACGTCTCGCTACATTGGTCGCTGCCCTGCCCTTGGGGATGACCATCGTTGGGGGAGACTTCAACGCAGTCATGGACCCTGACCTTGACACTGCTACAGCGCCTTCCGCCTCCAGAGTCACTCAATCTACCCTCCTGTCGAACTGGGCTGCCACCCTAGGTCTCGGGGATGCCTGGAGGCTCTAGAATCCGACAACTCGACTCTACACCCACAGATCAGCTTCCCATCACACGCACGCACGACTAGACTATGTTTTCCTGTCGGCCCTGGACTGTAGAACGATTCAAGACGTCACCATCCTCCCCAGAGGTCTATCGGACCACTCTCCAGTGGCGATGCGGGTGGGCAGTCTCCCGGCGTCCTCGCGCCCGATCTGGCGGCTGAACGCCACGTTCCTCCGAGACCAGGATTTCAGGGACCAAGTGGGGGACGAGCTCCGCCAATACTTTACCACTAATCACAGATCGGTTTCCTCTCCTGGCACTCTATGGGAAGCCGGTAAGGCCACCATCCGAGGCTTTGCCAAGGGCCAACTCAAACTTAAACGTTCGAAGCAGGACTCCCACCTTACACTCCTGGAGGCCCAGGCTGCTCTAATTGATGCTCCGCTTCCGGAGGAGAGATCAGAGGCCCAGGACAGGAGACTAGCGTTTCTGAGAGACGAAATCAAGCAGACCTCCTTGGAGGCGGCCAAACTGCTGTGGAGGTCTTCCGTGGCGCGAATATATGGGTGGGGAGACAAAAATGGAAAACTCCTTCATCGCCTGGCTACTTACCCAATGGCCAACCGTATCATTCCTGAGGTGATCGGCTCAGACGGAGTGACCCAGCGAGCCCCCGCTGCCATGGCCCAATGCTTTGCCACTTATTACGCAACTCTCTACGCTGCACAGCCCCCTACTCTCTTGCTCCCGGAACTCCTCCAGTGTGAACTATTTTCCCTCCCGCGGATTAGTGAGTCTGAGGCGGAGGCGCTGGACCTCCCGGTCTCCCCGGAGATCAACGATGCCATATCACGTATGGCTGCGGGTAAGACACCAGGGCCGGACGGACTCCCACAGGAGTTCTACGCGTCCTATCGAGACACGCTGATCCCTCACCTCTTAGAGGTGTATCAGGAGGCGTCTGATCAGGGCTCATTCTGTCCCGAGACGGATATGGCCACTATTGTGGTGATCCCGAAGTCTCAGCCCCCTTCGAGGCACTGCCCCGATTACCGCCCTATTTCCCTTCATAACTCGGAGCTCTAAATATTCGCCTCGGTCCTAGCCAATCGCATACAGCCGTATCTGGCCAAACTGGTCCACCCTGACCAGTGCGGGTTTATGCCCTCCCGGGGTACCCGGCACTGCCTCAGACGCCTCCACCTTGCCTTAGCGAACCGGCAACAGCTAACCCCATACCTATCCCTCCTTCTCGTAGATTTCGAGAAAGCATTCGACTCGGTGGACTGGCGCTACCTAGAGGAGATATTGATTGAAATGGGTTTTGGGGCCCCCTTCCGCGGCCTGGTTAAGACACTTTATTGCAAACCCAGGTACTAGTCAACGGAGCCCTGTCGAACCCCTTCCCCATCAAAAGAGGCACGAGGCAAGGATGCCCCCTCTCACCCCTCCTATTCGCGTTGGCGATGGAGCCCTTTGCCTGTCTTATACGGTCTTATCGGCTCCTCACGGGTTGGAGATGGCCTGGCTTAGAGGAAGATAAGATCGCACTTTATGCTGACGATGTTCTGCTGTTCCTAGAAGACCCGGCTAAGTCGGGGCCCCGATGCCTCCGAGCTCTGAGTCTCTTCGAACAAACCTCCGGTCTTCGGCTGAACTCGGCTAAGTCCGTTCTAGTTCCCCTTCACCTGTCAAGAGAGTGCTTTGACTGGCAGTCGTTGAATCGATACCTCTTCGGCGGCAGTCCTTCAACTATCTGGGAATTTGGGTGGCCTTCCTCCCTGACCTCGCTTGGTCACTCAACGTCACCCCATTGGTGAAGAAGGCCCGGGCTGACCTCAAGTGGCAAACTTTGCCACTGAACCCTATGGGCAGAATAGCTCTATTCAAAATGATGGTCTTGCCCAGATTCCTTTACATGCTTCAGAATACCCACCTCTCCTTCTCACGGTCGTGGTTCCGAGAGCTGGACAGCATGGCCACCAAGTTCCTGTGGGGGGCCGAAGGCCTCGACTGGCCCTCGCCCAGTGCCGGATTCCGCCATTTGACGGCGGTCTGGGGATGACGAATCTCTACCTTTATTATCTAGCGACTCGGCTCCTCACTGTACATGACTGGTTCAACGGTGGCTGGTCTGACCCGGCATACCTCTTGGAACTGCATATCTTGGGCCTCTCTAACATCCAAGGGATGCTGTTTGGGAGCACCATCCCCCAAACTCTACCCGAGGTCACCCGCGGGGTGCTTTTGGCCTGGCGAGCTTCTTTACGTCACACCCACTGGTCGGATAAACTGACCCAGCAAACCCCATTGTGGTGCGGCACATGGCTCCGGGAGGTCGCCAACCTCTCTGGCTTTAGAACGTGGGACTTCATTGGTATCTCTCTATTGGGTGACGTCCGAGGTGGGAGTCACATACGCACCTTCCAAGAATTGCAAACTCGTTACTCCCTTCATGCTTCCCAGTTCTACCGATACTTGCAAATACGACATGCCCTCCACTCTCACATTTCAGATGGCACCTCCCTACCCGAGTATAGCCCGCCCGAAGCCCAGACCATGACCGGTAATTTAGGGAAGGGGGAATCTCCCGCATCTATCGTTCCCTTATCAATAACACCCCTAACACACTATCACACCTCAGGGACAGATGGGAGGGTTGGCTTGGGTCTTTGGATGACGCCGATTGGAGGGACGCATTGATGGCTCCCAAAACAGTCACAGCCTCATCAAGGCTTCGCCTGGTTCAAGTATACTACCTCCACACTGCCTATCTTACGCCGCTGCGTCTCCATCGAGCTGGGCTCCGACCTGAAGCATCATGCCCCCGCTGCAGCCATATGCAAGCCGACTTTTATCACATGGCATGGAGTTGCTCCGCTATTGCATGCTACTGGGAGTCGGTAACCGGGGAACTCGCTGAGATTTTAGGCTGGGAGGTTCCTCTTAACCCAATGAATGTTCTGCTAGGTATCACTGAGGGGCTGGATGGTTCCAGAGCTGAAAAACTCTTTCTCAACACGGCACTGATGGTGGCTAAAAGAGACATTGCGGCCAACTGGCTGAGCTCAGCTGACCCCACCATGACGCGCTGGCGTAGAGGGGTGGACTGGTGCGCCGCCCAGGAGCAACCCGTGTATGAGGCAAGAGGCTGCCCAAAGAAATTCCGTAGAATGTGGGGCAAATGGGTTGGGGTGGTGGAAGACTAATACCTTCAATGTCTATTCGAGTTTTGGATTGGGTGCAACACTGTTTTTATTTCTGCTTCGCCTATCAGTTCCTTTATGTAGATGTAATGTCCCCCTTGTATTTGCCTTGCACGGCCAAATGTACGAACAGCTGGTATTGTTATTCTTTGTTGGCTTCTTATAAAATCAATAAATTTGGTTATCAAAAAAAAAAAACCCTTTCTAAGTCCGAGCTCCAAATATTCCTGACCCCTTAAAACCCTCTCATCACCCTAAACATTACCCATCACTGAACCCACAGCAGTCCTAAACTCCACCCACGTTTAATGTAATTTTGAGTTTTTCCTTAAAATTATCTTTAATTTAAAATGTTTCCTTTAATTTTAGATTTTTTTTGTATTTTCTTAAAATTGTCTATCCTAAAATTGGTTTTCCATGATTTGGTTTGCCTCAATGTGGTTTCCCAGTTATAGTTTTCCATTAATTCACACACATCAGACATTATCAGCTAGTTAACACCTCGCAATTAAGAATTGCACCTTAGGGTATTTTCTAATTCTTTTCTGGTACTTAAAGCATTGTAGTATGATTATTTTAGCCTCCCATGTTAGTGTTGAGATTCATTCCTGTTGTGTAATGAATGGTCAAGCACTTGTTCTCCGTGAGATACATTCCTGCTCACCTGGGAGAACATTTTCTGTATATGTTTCACAAGTTGCAATGATTTTACTGTTTTCAGACGATCTTGCTGACATGCCAGTTGGTCAACAGGGATTGTTTTTTGCAGCTTATGCAATCTATTAGAAAACCGCAATTTGTTTGGCTTTTGTACCTCACCTTTTTTAGCTCAGTAGAAGTGCCAAGCTTTCCACACAGCAGATGCTAGCCAGAAGTTGTACATGGTGATAAATAGTATATCACAATAACATTTAGTATGCCCTCAGAATGTTCATCTAGTCTTCTACGAAAAAGGCTTTACCTTGAGCAAGTGGAAGGGGCACATCCAAAGAAAGGAGTTCAGTATATAGTCAAACACAGCTCTAATGCATGGTTTTGTTTGGATTGCTAAGACTTCACAGAACAAATTACATGACTACTGGCTAGTGATTCCTGAGACTGATGGTCACATGTTTATCTCATGAGAGCAGTATGATTTTGCATGGAGCAAAGTTCAGCTAGGTGGCAGTAGTAGAGCTTCTGGTTTCAGTTCTGACACTGTGCTAATGATGGCGAATTGATTCTCATTTGCCTTCCAAAACGTGTTATTTTTTTTATCACCTGGCTCAAATCTACAAGTGTTATGCAGGTCACGAGCTGTTTCTATCTGCAAACATTACTTAAACTACATGTTCGAGCCATATGAGCTGTAGATCATATGCTATGCATATATCGCCATCTATTGTTGGGTCCGGATGTTTGCACTTTGTTTTTCTTCCAGTCACGAGGTAGGTGACTCCCCCTTTCGGTGATAGTGCGCATGTGCATCGACTCCATTGTTAGATTGTTTTTTTCCGCCATCGGGTTCGTATGTATATCGTTGCGCTCCGGTTCGACACCGTTTCCTTCGGGTTTCCCTCAGTGCGCAAGATACTCACCCTCGACGGTATTGTTTCGATCGCGTTTCCCTTTCTATCGCGTATAGTAATTCCTTAACCTAATCTTTCGAACGGAAAGTTCGTGGAAGGCCTTCGGGCCTACCCGTGTCGGGTCGACCTGCAGTCGATGGAACGAGCTCCCTTTAAATTCTGCCCTCGGTGTCACGCGAAATACCCGCGCACCGACTCACACAAAGTGTGCAACCTGTGTTTGTCACCCGAACACAAAGAAGAAGACTGCGATGCGTGCCAGACTTTCCGCTCCAAGAAAACACTTCGCGACCGTCTGGCTCGGCGTCGCGACATGCAGAGCCAGCACACAAGCTCCTTTCCGGACATCTTCGGTCAACAGTCGGACGAAGAGGTCGGCGAGGCCATGGGAACAGAGAAGGACCAAGAGCCGGTCGACATCGTAGATTTCGAATCCGACTAAGCGGAGGACATCCCACGTGAGTAAACCTCCCCCCTCATCCCAAGAGACTATTTCAGTTAAAAAGAAGGCTACGGTCCAACCCGCGCCCTCGTGCCCCGGTTGGCACCGAGATAACGCTTCTGACACCCCACCCTCCGGCTCGGCACCGAAGCCTTCCGGCTCCCAAAAACTCCCTCCAAACCAAGTTCGGAGCCCAAGCCTTCGGGGTCGAAACACAGGTCCGGCACCGACCACCACCATTCGGCCTCGAAAAAGTCGTCGGACCCGAAAACATCAACGGTTTCGACTCCGGCACTGAAAATTTCGGCGCCGAAACAGACGGAAGTGCAGAAAACCACTACAAGCCTAGTTTCGATGCCCCAATTGAAAAACCGGATCCGAAACAAGCTTTTGTATATCGATCCACAGACTGGACATATCACTACTAAAGTGACTCTGAAAAGAAGGGTTGATGTACAAGAAGATTATCACATCCCTTTAAAGAAGAGATCTGTTGGAACTAACCCTTCCCCTCCTCCTCTTCCTTCATCACCACCTTCCCCTCAGCTTCAACCAATTTCACCTGAACATTCACCACCACATACACCTGACAGCCAGGATAACAGGGATGATGATCAGGATAGGGATGATAATCCGTTATTACAAGACCCATAGGATGATTATAACATCAATTCGCCCACAGGCAATGATCCCGATCTCTACCCTACCAAACCCTCTCCACCAGATGATAGTGTAGGATACATTGAGTTATTGGGTAGAGCTGCCAACTATCATGGGGTGCAGCTTCATAAGGAGTCATTAGAAGAGGATTTCCTCTTTGAAACCCTCAGTACAACACAGAAGTCATCACATACACTACCCATGCTCAAAGGGATGGTCAGGCATGTAGAGGACATTTTTAATGACCCAGTCAGGGCTCGTATTCTTACCCCTAAAGTGGACAAGAAGTACAAGCCAGCACCATCAGACCCAGTATATATAAGGGGACAGTTGCCACTAGACTCCCTGGTAGTGTCCAATGCAAGAAAAAGAGCTAACTCACAGACAACAGGAGAGGCTCCACCTCCTGATAAGGAATCAAAACGTATTGATGCTTCGGGGAAAAGGGTATCTTTTCAAGCAGCTAATTTCTGGGTCGTCTCCAACACCCAGGCACTGTTAGCGCGATATGACCGTGCGCACTGGGATGAAATGGAACAACTGATCCAATATTTACCCCCAGAACACAAATCAAAAGCACAAGATCTAGTTCATGAAGGGCAACTTATTGCTAAAAATCAAATAAAATGCTCTCTAGATGCTGCAGACACTGTTGCTAGAGCCATAAATACTAGTGTCCTCTTAAGGAGACACGCTTGGCTCCGTGTATCTGGTTTTAAACCTGAGGTTCAAACCTCCATTTTAAATACCCCATTCGATAAGGAACATCTATTTGGCCCAGCGGTAGATTCTTCACTTGAGAAAAAGAAGAAAAATACTGAGGTAGCCAAGTCTATGGGAGCCTTTCAGTCCACACAGGGTCGTGCTTCCTTTCGACACTCCTTCTACTGAGGAGGTTCCAAAAAAACCTCATCAGAAGCCACCTCCACCTACAAGGGCAATAACCAACCCTCTCATTCTAAGGGTTATTTCCTAGGAGGGTACAGGGGTAACAATGGTAACGGCAGGAGATGGGGTTCAAATTCACGCAACTCCCCCACTAACACAAAGCAGTGACTTGCCTTCACTTCCCCCCCGACCACTCAACACCTGTCGGGGGAAGACTGTCAGATTTTCTACCAATCTGGCAATCAATAACAACAGACAATTGGGTACTCCAAATTATCCGTTCTGGTTACTGCCTGGAATTTATCGACACACCTCCAAATATTCCACCAAAACCCCACAAACTGTAACCCGACCATCTAAACAGGAGGTTCAGTCTCTACTTCTAAAATGGGCCATAGAACCTGTGCCGCCTCTACATCAAGGGTCGGGCGTATACTCTTTTTATTTCCTGATTCCCAAAAAAGACGGTTCTCTCAGACCGATCTTAGATCTCAGAGAACTCAACAGGTACATTCATTCAGACCATTTCCACATGGTGACATTTCAACAGGTACTTCCTCTCCTACAACAAGGCAACTTTCTACTCTAGATCTAAAAGACTCATACTTTCATATACCAGTTCATCCTGCTCATCGCAAATTCCTCAGGTTTGTGGTAGCGGGTCAACACTATCAGTTCAGGGTACTCCCATTCGGGGTCACCACCGCCCCCAGAGTCTTCACAAAGTGTCTGGTGGTAGTAGCTGCTCACCTAAGGAGACAAAGCATCCACGTCTTCCCATACTTAGACCATTGGCTCATAAAAGCCAGCACATACCAACAATGTCGGCAGCACACTTTCAAAACAATTCGGCTACTGCATCAACTAGGGTTCACAATCAATGTGCCAAAGTCACATCTCCAACCATCCAATACAAAGGACTACCTAGGAGCCACAATAGATACTCAAAAAACTCTCGCTTTTCCCAGCTCAGACAGAATTCGAAATATTCAGGCTTTAGTTCTCCGCTTCAACCCAACAGTTGGATTCCAGCTCGTACTTACATGCAGCTACTGGGAATGATGTCCTCCTGCATCATGATAGTTCCCCATGCCAGACTACACATGCGTCCACTTCATAAATGCTTAGCCAGTCAGTGGAACCAGTCTCAAGGTCTATTAACCGATCTAGTGTTGGTAAGCGGCCGTACTCATCACACTCTGCAATGGTGGAACACACAAAATTTATCAAAAGGATGGCCGTTCATAGACCCGGTTCCACAGATAGTACTGACAGCGGACGCATCCCTCACTGGCTGGGGGGCTCATCTACAACAGCACACAGTGCAAGGCTTGTGGAGCCAACAACAGAAGTTGCTCCACATCAATCACCTAGAGCTGCTTGCAATATTTCTAGCACTCAAGGCGTTTCAAACTCACCTACAGGGCAAAGCTGTCCTAATTCGCACAGACAACATGACAGCCATGTATTACATACAAAAACAGGGGGACACACACTCTCTACAATTGTCCCACTTAGCCCAAAACATCTGGAAGTGCGCCATTCAGCACAAACTTTATCTCCTAGCCGAACATCTCTCAGGAGTCAACAACCAGATTGCAGATCTCCTCAGCAGGCAGAGACAGCAAATACACGAATGGGAACTCCACCCTCAGGTCCTCCTTCCATACTTTCAACGTTGGGGAGTCCCTCACATAGACCTGTTCGCCACATACCAAAACGCAAAATGCCCAAACTTCGCGTCCAGGTATCCACACCCATTCTCCAAAGGCAATGCACTATGGATGAATTGGTCAGGGATATTTGCTTACGCTTTTCCGCCTCTCCCACTCATTCCATTAGTGGTTCAGAAACTCAAACAAGCGTCCCAGACACTAATCCTAGTTGCTCCCACATGGGCACGGCAACCTTGGTTCACAACCCTATTGGAGCTATCAGTAGTCCCGCACCAAAAACTACGTCTTACACCCAATCTTCTCACACAGAGCCATGGAGACATAAGACATCCGGACCCCAGTCAGCTCAATCTGGCGATCTGGCTCCTGAAGTCTTAGAGTTTGGCTATCTTAATCTACTGCCAGACTGCATGAATATTATCAAAGAAGCTAGACGGCCTACTACAAGAGCCTGCTATGCAGAAAAGTGGAAGCGGCTTGTAATATACTGTAATAACAACCTCATCCACCCGCTTGATGCTTCTGTACAGAATATTATATGTTATTTGTTACATCTGCAACAATCCAATTTAGCGTACACTTCCATACGCTTACATCTGGCTGCAATAGCTGCATACCTCCAAAATAGACAACATCTATCTCTTTTTAGAGTGCCTGTTATCAAAGCCTTTATGGAGGAGCTCAGAGTCATTCCCCGAGACGTCCACCTGCTCCAGTATGGAATCTCAACATTGTTCTCTCTAGACTAATGGGTCCACCCTTTGAGCCATTGCACAAATGTGAACTGCAATTTCTCACATGGAAAACTGCTTTCCTTGTGGCTATCACATCACTCAGAAGAGTGGGTGAGCTTCAGGCGTTAACTATAGAAGAACCCTTTTTACAAATGCACCAAAATAAAGTGGTTCTTCGGACTAATCCTAAATTCCTTTCTAAAGTTATTTCTGCTTTTCATATCAATCAATCGGTTGAGTTACCCGTGTTCTTCCCTCAACGAGATTCAGTGGCAGAACGTGCCCTACACACATTAGATGTGAAGAGAGCATTGCTTTATTACATAGAAAGGACAAAACCTTTCCGTAACACAAATCAACTTTTTGTTGCTTTTGCTCCACCACACAAAGGCAATCCCATATGAAAATCGGGTATTGCAAGGTGGATAGTCAAGTGCATTCAAATATGCTATGCTAAAGCAAAACGAACGCTAACAGTTCCCCCCCAGAGCGCACACTACACGCAAACTGGGGGCTTCTATGGCATTCTTAGGCAACATACCCATAGATGACATATGCAAAGCTGCAACATGGTCTACTCCTCACACACTCACAAAACACTACTGTGTAGATGTGTTAGCAAGACAACAAGCTACAGTGGGCCAGGCAGTTTTACGTACACTATTTCAAACCACTGCAACAGATACAGGTTAGCCACCGCTTTGGGAGGTAACTGCTACATAGTCTATGCATAGCATATGCTCTACACCTCATATGACCCGAACGGAAAATGCTACTTACCCAGTATGCATCTGTTCTTGCCATATAGAGCTGTAGAGCCATATGCGCCCACCTGCCTCCCGGGTACCTATCCCTGTTGCAGTAATATCTTATTTAGATACATGCATTCATGGACATCTCCTTTTACTTCTCTTACTAACTTCATTATCACCCTCTGCGGGAAAACATCTAACAATGGAGTCGATGCCCATGCGCACTATCACCGAAAGGAGGAGTCCCCTACCTCGTGACTGGAAAGACTTATTCGAAGAAAAACAAAGTGCAAACATCTGGACCCAACACTAGATGGCGATATATGCATAGCATATGACTCTACAGCTCTATATGCCAAGAACAGATGCATACTGGGTAAGTAGCATTTTCCTTCACTTGGCTCCCCCATGTGTGCTTGTGACAGGCATTTTAATTTGCATTCTTAAACCCTGGCTTCCAGTAACAACAAACCTGTGACCAGGAAAACCCTAGATAGTTTTTCTTTTATTTTTCTTTTATTTTATTTAGGGTGTTTTAAAAAGCACGAACATGACCCAAGGGCATCAGAGTGCTGTGCATATGATTGATAAACATAAACAAATAAACCAAAAGTTAAAAACTCAAGTACGATATGGCATGTTGTAACACAGTTACTATTAAACGTCCACCATTCATTGGCACTGGGATAGATTCTCCAGGATGGTTTTCTGAGTTTGCTCTGGATCCGTTCCGTTCGAGGTACTCGGGGGAGCAATGTTTGTTTGGGGTTCTACTGGGAAGAATGTGCTTCTGCCCTGTACTGATATTACTGTCATTGTGGTGCCCACTGAGTCCGAGGGATAGGTTAACCAAAAGTTTATGAGAGGAATCTATTCATTAGGATCTATTTCACCTCTTTTTTGAAAATGTGGGTCGATGGGTTTGATCGCACTTTGGGTAGTAGGGAGTTCCAAATCCTTGGTGCTGATCAAGAGAAGGAGCGTGTATAGGGATTTTTGTTTTCTAAATCTATGGGATTCAAGCCTGAGAGAGTTTGCGCTTTGGGGAGCGGCTGCCTCCTGAGATTAGAATCTTTTGTGCCAGGTACCTTGGTTCGTTAAAATGTAAGGCTTTGTGTGTGAGGCAAGCAATTTTCAGTTGAGTTCTGGCTTCGAGAGGGAGCCAGTCGAAAGACCTAAGTGATGGGGTAATGTGGTCAAAGCGTCTACAGATTTTTACCAGTCTCGCTGCTGCGTTGAGGATCGCTTTGAGTGGGGCTGTTCTCGCCTTGGGGAGACCTGAAGGGGTCGCAGATCTGTATTCTAATCTCGAGACCACTAAGAATTGTTCTGCTTGTTTGAAGTCTGGAGGTGGCAGGAATGGTTTCACTTTCTTCAGTAGTTTGAGTTGGAATGATTCACTGCGTGTGGTTGCACTGATATAAGCTAACATGTTCAGATTATTGTCCAGTGTTATTCCGAGGGATTTAGTGGAATTAATAATGTTAGATTTGCAGTTGAGGGCATTTAGGTGATTGAGCCAATCTTGGACGAGTGTGGAGCTTTTTTGAGGGGAGAAAAGTAGGAATTCTGTTTTCTGATAGTTCAGCTTGAGTTTGTTTTGAGATAGCCAAGACTGGGTTTGGACGAGTTATTTGGTTGGAAGACATACTCTATGAATGATATCTTTAAGTATAGTTGTGTGTCATCTGCGTATATGTGATATGCAATGTTCGATTGAGGATTTCCGTTAGTGGCTCCACGTATAGGTTAAAGAGTGTGGGGGAAATGGCAGACCCTTTGTGGGACTGCTATCATTGGGGGTGTCATTTGGTGGAAGAAGTAGGGAGCTTCAGTCCCTCTTCATGTATTGTGTTTTCATATAGACCATGTCTGGTTAACAGTTTATTTCCAACTGCAATGAAAGGTAATATTTATTTGTAGTTCTAGCTAGGCCACAATAAAAAAGTAACATTGACCCTGTTTAACCAGTCTACACCAAACGTTCTAACAAAGTACATGCGTGTAAATTTTATAATATTTGTAGAAATATTTTAGGTGCTGGGTTGTTCAGGTTTATATGGTTTCTGTCAATAAGTGTGCGATCCACTAGATCTCCATTGGAGTATTTTGCTGAAAAATACTTCAGCGGGTGAAATAGCCTCACACCGGTTGGGACGACAAGTTTTCATGTGTTTGTGTGTGCTTTCTGTATTTGTGTATATCTGACAATTTGATCTTCAAGTAAGATTTCAAATCAGAATTGGTCTAGAATACCAAATAAACAAGATGTGTGGCTTGTAAGATGGCATTGCTGCTTCACAAGTCTGCATGCTGGCATTCTTTTTAACATTGCATATCTGTAAAAAAATTATGTGCACCCTTTATGGGCAAACTGACTAGCTGGGATGCGAAGAGCCCTTTTGGTAAGAGCCCCTTCACCGTCACCTAAATGACAGGGCTGCTCCCATTCCCATATCTGATCAGTCCAGGAAGAGGAATGATTAATGCCACAAGGTACTAAAGGCTGTGCCCTGTGGACAGTGATGTCGAGGGCTTACTGCATGGACTAAGGCCACAGTCTGCACCAATAGCCAACAGGACTCAGTGAGCAAGCATCACCAGTGGATACTGGGACTAGTGCCTGGCTGTTGCGAAGTATGGCAATGTTCTGAAACTAATACTATCACTTTCAAATGTTAAACCAACAATATCCAAACCTGCACAGTAACAAAGGCATGTCCTCAAAGTATGGTAGGTGATATTAGAACATCAAAACCATGTGGGTTAAGATCGAAAACTGCTCCTACATCAGATTTTTTAGCAGCTTAAACAGAGATTGAATGTGCGTCCTAGACCTACAATATGAACACTGTCAAATGATAGTCGCCCAAAAACACAGCATGTTGTTGTGATGCATGGCACCCTCTTAGTTCATATTCCTTCACATTGGACACATTTTTCAACATAGTCTTCTCTAACTGCATAATGGCAGGAGAAGCGCACATTAGGAGAAGAGAATTTTATCTGTCTAATCCTGAGCAACTGCCATCTTAAAGCTAGTTCTCAGGATAAAGTACTCCACACCTTCCAACCTGCACTAAGTGCAGTGCCGAACCTGCAAGCAGTTAATCCTGTACCATTGCAAAGCACCCGCTGGATGGGAGTAATTATAAACCTAAAAAACATTCATGTGTTATCCTATAGAGAGGATACTATACTCATTTGAAAAGAACCTCTTAATGCCAAGTAGCGTTCAACCGCCAGCCAATCAATTCAGATGAAAGGTAACCTGCATTTTCAGCGTTGCCAAAGTCAGGCTGCACATAAGACCCATGCAAAAATGCTTAATCGTCCAACTAATTCAGCTATGTGGGAGCTAGGAAAATAGGTTTATCATTGTCAGTGGCAGCAGAAGTCCTTCCTCTAGCTTATAATGGAAAGAACTATCTTTCCAACAGAAGCTCCTATTGCATATCATAGTAACGCATTTCAGAGCCTTTCTGATCCAAGAGCACAGTCCTAAATGAATTGTTCTATCATATCGAGATATTGCAAATGAGTCTGTTCTTCCTCACTCAGACATTTCAAGTAGCTTTGTCACACAAGAGAGACTGCCTCTAAATGGAAAGCATATATTACTTAAACAAGCGCAAGGGACACTAGGTTGAACAAGTTTAAACAGTCTGATATTGACCAATCACCAAAACTCACAATAACAGCAGCCCATCTTTTAGGAGTGCAGAACCAGCAAATGGGCGAACTAAGCAGGAGGAGCATGTCGCAGATCACAAACTTGTCCTCAACGATTATGCCCTCCATCAACTCTTCGATCTTTGGAGTTAACCTGAATTGAACTGCTTTTCAACAGAAGAACATGTACAAAAGAATTGCACCCAAATATCAGGAACCAGGCTTGATAATGCATTGCCTTTTGGTAATTAGGTGATATTGATCAGCTCAGACGAACCTCCCTAATGGTGATTCACAAATTTTCACCTGTCAGAACGGTTACACAGGAGATTGCCATGCAAATCACACCTGCTACTCAGGGCGTGGAGGCAAGAATCTGTACCAGAACTTGCCTCCTTACTTCCTGGAGTAGGGACACCTCAACCATCCATCAGAGTGTGCAAAAGTGCTGAAAGAAGTAGAGACTGTCCTTCAGGTTGTCTTACTGCTTCCGGTAGAAAGAGGTATTGATACTTTTTTATGCTCAATATAAATTGTATTCCCTTATCTGTTAACTCCGGCTAGATTTAAATTTGTAATTTGTTTTTAGTTGTAAGATATACCGATTTATTAGCGTGGCATACCAAAAGAAAAACCCACACAGATCGGTTCATAAACTGTCTTCATAATTGCCTTACACATGTATTCCCTCCAACTACAAAGACACTTCCAAAATGATTGAACTTACTATTTTAAATGTATGCTTGAAAGTAGCTTTCCTGTAGGAAAGTTCTGGCATTGTGCGCTAACAAGCCATGCACTGTTTTCCACAAAACGTGTTGGTTTTAAGAACCCATCCTACTCTTTTTCCCAAGGGTGTTAAGTATTCATATTATTCAGGTCATATTGCTGCCAAAATGTTTTCCAAATTCATCTTTCCTAGCCGAGAGATCACTTGACTGCGTGGGTGTGAAGAGGACCGTAAGATGTTGCTTGGTAAAAAAAAAAAAAAAACGTAGTCAAACCAAATTTGTATTAAATACAATGTGCTCCTTGGGATGGATGGAAAGCACTAGGAAATCTGAAGCAAGCTGTATTGTTTCTTGCATAACAAACCTTTTGTAGAAAGGGCTAGAGGAAAGGCGCTACCAGTTTTACTTTGAAACATACCCACCAGGCAAACTTGTAGTACAGCCACCTGGCGATCAGCTGGCTCTAGAAAGGATGTCCCGTGTGGGCCAGATTATTTGGGTAAAACGTCACACTTTAGAATCCTCTTTTGTTTTCGCTTTGCCAGCAACTTTATATCCCTCTGTGAGGCTAGAGGCAAGTTTCTTGAATGAGTATCAGTGAGACTTCCATGTTGGTGAATACCTACGTGCTTTTTACATTCGTTCTCCTTCATGGGATTCTTTACTGAATTACTGAACAACTCATCTACCTTACCTGAATATCCAAAGACCGTAATAATTCCCTGATGATGTGTACCACATACAGGTGCATAGATGAATGTGTGTGTGTGTTTTATCAGTTGTTGGTTTATTTTCAGTTCCAAGCCAATTCATCAAATTAAAATGCACAAGACAAAAAGGGCAGGGCATGTTGAAATGTAAATCGCGTAAATGTAGGTAGCCTCTTCAGTTAATTTTTGGGTGGTTATTATATGACGTCTTCAGGCTATTTTATGATAGAGTAGGCCAATTTTTATTGATCACAGTTTGAGATTTTCTTAAGGTAAACTGAAAACCAACCATGATCAGTTTACATTAAGAAAATCCCGAAGTGTGATCAATAAATATTTAACTACTGTCTTAGTATAAAATAACCTGGAGACTTCATAAAATAACTACCAAAACATTTACGGAACTGTCTACCTGCGTTTACTTAATTTGGTTAATTCCTGTGGGTGTAAGGCGTTTTGCCCACATACAGGTTATGATAGCTCACAATACAATCCGAGCCATTCTAGGGAAACCTTACCCCTACAACTTAATTAATTATATGCTAAAATGTAGACTCTCACTCTATTGAACTATGAGTGTTTCCCTAATCTCAGAGGCTGTCTCTAAAATGTCCCTACTGTATAGCAGATAGGAGGCATGTTGAGCAATAATAGATTATAAGAAGCAGCTCTACAGCATTTCTAGAAATTAAGAAAACAAAACCTCATACGCAGTGAGCATGTGCTACCTGGGCAAGGGACCAGACTGGTTTCAGAGATCCAACCTTTAAAGAAGTTCAGCATGTTTGGTATCAAAACCAGCTTGAATTGTCATTGTGGTAATCTTCAGTACCAACTGAATATCTCAGTTTTATATGTGCAAACTGTTGACTTTGCCACCTCACACAAGTCACACTTTATTATGTTGAGTCCTTCAAATAAATCAGAAATCCCCTCCTATCTTTGGTATTCAGCGTTTTGTGCAAAGTGAATATTCTTGATTATCTTAACTTGAAAAGAAAACCCCTGATGTGATATAAACCAGGGAACTGTATTCATGTTGTTCAACCCCAAAATATCACTCTGTAAGAGTCAGCAAAGCAAGCTAAATCCTGTCATCAGACAGAACGTGGATATTGCAGTAAAGTATGGTTTCCACTTGGTGTCCTATTTGTAATGAAAAGGAGCTGGCACTCTCCATACTTGATTTATCAATCACTGATGTGTGTGTGTATATCTATATGCAAATATATAGATATCTACACACACATACTCCTGAAAAAAATTACAGCATTAAAGTGTTAGATTTACAATGAAAAGCGCAAAAAACACAATTTCCCCAGTTATATTAAGCTGCGCAAAGCGTCACTCCCCTGCCATGTGCTCCTCATAACCTCACACATGACATCGCTGATGACACCATCAATGACATTAGACGCTTCTCTGTGGTTTAGGTTGGTGCTTTAATCCATTCAGTTTTTATACCCTCCATAACCTTGGCACCCATTGACCTATCTGTGTCAAACTTGGAGAGAAAATATATAGGGAGATGTTGTCAAATGTGGCGCAGATGGAACAAGCTGTTCAAAAGTTATAAGGGGCATCCAAAAACCGTTTTTCATTCAACAGTATAATGGGATTTCCTACAGGAGATTTTCAGTTTGTATATCTGCAAACTGCCGAACGATGGGCACCACATTTTATGTCAGTTTTTAGGTCATTGAGTGCTTTTTTGTCATTTGGGGAAAATCTTTTAAGCTTTTTTTTTGTGAGATAAAGCCACATTTGAGGCTTGAGTGCACATTTCATAGTTTGTATATTTTTCACAAAGGTCACAAATCTTACAAACTCAAACAGAACATTAAAAAAACATAAAAATTGTGTGATTTCTGAGGTTGATGTCAGTAAGCCAACACTTAGGTGGAACCTAACCATGCTTAACCTAAAAATCATAAGTGATGATCTGCTCATATGGAGGTCTATCTTAGTACAAACTATTTAGTGCAGAGGACCCAAACCGAAGATTGCTCTGCTGAAGGCCATGCCTTGACAGCTGGCAGATGTTAGATTCACACAACAGAGTGGAACAGAGGTAAGTGCAGGTGTGGGTTATGGGTGTGACTCAAGCCTGGGCATAGCAGATCTGGGTACAGGGGTCCTGGGCACAGCATCTGACCAAATGGCATGTGCCGTGCCTGACCTTTGTTTGATGAAGAGATTAGATGACTGCTATGGGATTTGAATGGCAACACCCAGGTTGAAGAAAAAAAAACATCACAAACTCCAATAAAGTTTTTTCAGGATGCACACGGAAAGAGTTTGGAAAGGATTGGATACTTTTGAAAAGGGCCTGGGTTTGGTTGGTGGTAGGTAGTGTTTTCAATGTTAAAAAGCTCCTTCTGTTTTCAGATGTAGCATTTTTGTGGTTGAAGCATACCAGACAGCACAGCTGTCTGGTTGCACAGACATATCTGGGACATGCTGGAAGCTGACCTAGAAATGCATTCTGTCCATTGCTTACCTTTTGCTTCGCCTTTTGCCACTCACATTTGCAGGCTTGAGGTTAGCTGCAGGGGCGGTTTCTGATGATGAGCTGAGGAGCCATGCCCTTTCAACTTCACAAGCCTTATGTATGGTAATTGCAAAAAGCTATTATCGTCCACATTTTCATTAATGTGCAGTACCTTTGCATGCTTAGCTTGATGCTCGGATCAATGGGACCACTCACTAGTGACACGATAAGCATCACATTCTGAAGCAGCTCGGGCGTGTTCAGTATCAGCCCTGTACTCCCGGGGCTGCTTGTCAATTATTTGCAGATTTCTCTGACGACCCCTCCCTTTCCCAAGTCATCACAGGGTGATGATTGGAAAAAGGAGGAGTTACAGCCTCTGCATTAGAGCCTGACGTCACAAAGTCATAAGACTTAACTAATGGCTCTGTGAGGCCGGGTCACGTTATGCATGCTTCAAACAGTACACTGCGCATGCTTCTGCGCCTTATATATCTGTTTAGGGCATTTAATCAAATTGTGAAAACGACTTCTGATGTGAAATATGTTTGTCTGCAACACCAACTAGAGTTAGACTGAGGCGAGCGGAGAACAAGACTTAAAAGTTGGGTAAGTCAGTCTTGTCAGCTCGTGTTTCTGTTGCTCCGCATTCTCTCTTTTTTGTGTTCATTTCAAATCCTAGTTTGCTGTCTTAGGCGACTCACAATGTGTCCCGCTCGTGTCTATTTCATAAGATTCTTTCTTGGATGGCAAGTTGCTTGGGTTTGGCTTGTGTAGCCAAGTGTCTTTCAAACCCTGGGAGGTTGAGGGGGAGACGGGGGGGACGGGGGTGTAATGTATACATGGTGTGGGGTGGCAGTTGTCGGCATTCAACGACTGGACTTGCGCCGGTGTATTTGCTGCTCTACAATAAACATTAAGCTGTCACCTTATTCTTTTGGAGCCTCTTTTTCTTGTGCTTCGATAATATCCCTTCAACCTTACAGTGGCGACAATTGGGCATGGATTTACACGGCGATTCTGCTCATTTCCTGCTGCTGTGATTGGATACCTTTGCCGGTTACCCATTGGATTGTTTCCTTGGAGCACAAGTATTCATTAGTGCAAAAAGCTTTTACCCAATCTTGCTTGTGGTGCACATTCACCATTGGTTTTGGGGGAGTGAAGATTGTCTCTCATTGGTTGAGGAACCCACCAGTGAATCACCATTTGTTACCTTAAATTTTGGTACAACCCATTTCAATGGATATTGCGGTGTTTGCTATTCAGTTGTGGATTTCACAGGCCTTTCTTCGTTCTTGTTACCGCTGGAGACTGTGGTTTCATGCAGTGTCAGGAGAGATGTTTGGGGCAAGTGCATCTTGCTATGGTGACACGCACACCGTTTTGGGAAGTGTTTACCTCCTACATTGCTAGCGCGTCCCTCTACAGAGATGTGTACACCATCTGGGTAAGTGCTGATTTTCTGGAGTGCAAGCGTGTCCTGTTACGGTGGTGCACACACCCTTTTACTTGTGGTTACGATGACTATATATTTTTTATTTTGTTGATATACTGTGACGTGTGGATTCTCAACGTTCTGCTGCAATTCAGCAAGTTCCTGTTTCACTTATGTACAGTTTCTGTGTACTTTGCTCATGTAAGCTTGTTGTTGGGGGTTGATTGTTTCATACAAGTTTGTCTGGTATTGTTCCACCTCCCTCTTTCCTCTCAACTCCGGGTAAACCACCAATGGACTGGAAGACATGGGAGGCTGTGTTTTTGGTGTATGGGGAGGTCCTAGAGGGGAGTAGGAGTGCGAACCATGGAGGAAATTAGCCTTATTAAAACATTGGGAGGTACTGGGTTGAAAGAATTCAAGATCCTTCCAGTTTTGGTCAATCCTGGCAATACTAATGCTTACCAATATGCACCTAAATCTTTACGTAGCAAGAAAACTAATGTGGTGATGGGAAGATTCATATTCTACTCTAGGAAACAATGTTCTGATGAGTCCATAGAGGACTATGTTTCTACCCTTAGGTCGCTGGCTGTGACTTGTGATTTCGAACATATTACGTATGAGTAGGTTTTAAGGGATCAAATTCTTATGAGAACAAATAATAAATAAGATGATACAGGAGAGACTATGGGCCACTTAGAACATGTCACTTAGTGCCGCCATCGAGGTGGCTAAAGCTATTGAGCATTCAGAAAAATTTGTACAGGAAAAAAGGGGTAATGAAATGAATGAGGTGCATATTGTATTTAAAGATAGGGATAAGTCAAAGAAATCTCTAGTGCAAAAAAGTGAGGTGATGCAAAAGCCTGAAATGAAGACCAAATGGTAAAAACCGGAGGGAAAAAAGTATAGCTTTGTGTTACAGGTGCAGCAGTAGTAGTCATTTGGGTAATTCTAAAGTGTGTCCTGCAATAGATACGATTTGTTCCAGGTGCAGCAAGAGAGGGCATTTTGAGAGAGTGGGCAGATTAGTACCCAGGAGAGTTAATGTTGTACAAAATTATGATAATTATGACTCTGTATATGACCATTGTGAACAGGACATCAATACCGTATTGAATATTAGTGGGGGTAAATGTGCTACTAAATTCCCTTCAGGTGACATTGCAGTGGATGGTGTGGGTGTACGGGTATTAATGGACTTGTGTGCTTGGTACACTATTGTAGCCCATAATTTAGTAAAAATGAAATGGCCTAATAAGGTGCAATTGCCTCCTGATGTAGCTCTTGTTGGGTACACAGGCCATAAAATTGATTTGGGTGGGGATTTTTGGGCTAACATAGTTTGGTGGGCGTCATATTTATGGAAAAATTTATGTACCTAAGAGTGGGCAATCTTTGTTGGGCTGACCACATCAGGAAGAAATGGGTATTAGATTGGACCCGAGAACAGATCCTCCTGTGTACACCATTGGCACACCTCCAAATGTCACGTGGAAATTCTGTGGGTGTGAGTACTAGAGGTGTTTCTGATTTTGTGCAGGAGTTAAAACAACAAATATCTGACTTTTTCAGTGACAAATTGGGGTAATAACAGAGTTTTAAGCATCGTATCAGATTGCATAGCAATGCTATTCCTTCGCCCCACAGGGTGAGGAACGTACCGTCATACAGGGGCAAACTTAAAGATATGTTGTGGGATTTGTGTGAGAAGAACATAATTGAACCGGCGGAATCTTCACCCTGCGTCTCTCTAGTAGTGATTTTTGTTAAATCGTCTGGGGAATTGAGGCTCTTTTGTTCATTTGTGCAGTCTCAAAAATGGCATCTGGGTGGATGCCAATCCTCTGCCCAATCTTCATGAGATGATGACCATTTTGGCTGGGGCACAAGTATTCTCAGGTCAGCACATACCATCAAGTCTCTTTAGATGAGGAATCCAAAAATCTTACTGCGTTCATCACTCCAGAGGGGTTTTTAGGTTTTGCCATATGCCGTTTGGCCTGGCTAGCACAGATTCTCTCTTTTAAAGGCTAGTGAAACAAACGCAGGAAGGTTTAAATGGAGCTGTTGTTTTCCAAGACGACATATTGGTGTTTAGTAAGGATGCTGATGAGCAAGACCACAATTTGAGGAGTGTTTTGATGGGTTTATCATCTAAAGGGCTTGTGCTACGCTCAGACAAATGTAAATTTAAGAGATGTGAAGTGGAGTATCTTGATCATTGCATCAGCCCTGCTGGCATTAAACCCAAGAGTAATCATATGGAAAACATCAGCAATGCACCTGTTCTCAACTGCGAAGAGCAATTAGTTGCTTCCCTTAGGTTAACTGAATTCTATGCCAAGTTTATGCCAAGTTTATCCCTAACTATGCATCCAAAGAGGATCCTTTCAGATGTTTGTTGAAAAAAAATGCTAAGTTTTTGGGACCGGTAGCATGTCCCCGGCATTTGATGTTTTGTAGGGTTTCAGTGTAAATACACCATGTCTCAAACCTCTCATTGTTGGGAGGCAGTGTGTGGTGATGGTGGATGCCAGTAACTGTGGTTTGGGTGGAGTACTGATGCAGAGGGACCACGGCAAGGAGTGAATTGTGGTGTATGCATCAAGAGCTTTACAAGATGTTGAAAAAAAACGAGTTCGTGATTGAGAGGGAGTTGTTGGCTTGTGTATGGGGAGCTGAATATTTTAGGACCTTTTTGTGGGGTACTAAATTTATCATTAAGACGGATCACAAGCCCGTTGTGCACATGATGGTGCGCTTGTGCATACAACACACCTTCCCCCTTTTATTTTTATGTTAACACAAAATCCTTGAACCTTAAATGTGGCCAGCTTGCCCTCACACTTCCGGAAACAACCTTGACCACCTCTGTTCATTTAACATTGGTAGGTACAACCGTTCCTGTGTTCTTGACACACTCCTTTCCATGCACGTCCAAAAAAACACTGCTTTCATAATGGTCTGAATACAAACTTCCACCCTTGAACAGTGAAACCCTGTTGAGATTCCAGACACCACCACCATCAACTTGTACTGCATTCCTAAAGACTTATAACACGTATGTGATCTGACCAACTGGCGTACCAGATGGTATTAGCAACTTTGAACATGACCACTCTTCATTCCTCAAGGAAATCGTGCAAGCAGATCTACCCTTTCGTTGTTTACTTTTACATCCCCAAGGAAATCATAAGAAAGATACGAACTTGCTTTTCAAACATTTATTGAAACAATTATATCCTTGCATAGAAAGAGTGTGCTGCAATTGTTAGGCAGAAGTAACAAAGCACTGTAAATGGCATTATAAGAATGATAGAAAAGAACAGTTTAACCATTAGAACATTATTGTGATTATACTCCTATCTAATGCTACCTATTCTATCAAGAGCATAGTCGGAGCACTCTCTGCAAGATCCATTGGGATAGCTTAACCCCCCATACATGGGTATGATGTGCCAGGAAGCCAGCATGAGTAAAACAGGCTAACATCCTTTGCAGGATAAAGGTCAGAGTCTGCAGGACTGCATCTCAATCACAGTGCGTCGATTTCCAGGACAATCCGAGCAGAAGTACTTGCCCCGGACTCTAGAGTTTTTGAGTGCTAGTGACAATACTGTATGATGTATCCCAGGGGGTTGGCAGTATTATTTTGTTAGCTGTGCTGTCACTGTGTATACATGGTTAAAATTTGGATACTGGGGCTGGGACTGCTGAAGTGTAAACAATTGTTTCACAAAAAAGTTAGATGTTCTTGATAGTTTGGAATGCTTTGTGATAGGTTAGCATACCAAAGATTTATTGGGAAGAGGTGTATCTACTAACATTGGTGGATATCGGTGTTGTAGGGGGTGGGATGGGAGGATTCCATGTTCTCGGAAAGTAGTTTGCCCTGCCCAATCCCTTAAACAGGTTTAGTGTTTCTGCATTTTATTGTTTTCTCACTCTCACACACCCACACCCGTTCCCTCCCACCCACTCCCTCATCTAGAGATTAACTTTGCACTGGAGTAAGGTAGGGTGGTTCATTGCTTTGCTTCTTCAACTCTATTGCAAGTGAAGTGGCTATATTCATTTAAAGAGTTCTGACCATCCGACAGACCAACCGTTGGAGAAGAAGAAAGTCATTTTCTGGTAGTTGACTGAATCATGGAGAGAGGGAGAGCAACCTCATCACTCTAGCCAACACTTAGATGTTGACTGCCCTCAATTATTCTATGATGTGATATCATTCTGTTCTTACGTTTCTCTTGACAGATCTGCCACATATCCTAGTCCCCTATCATTAACAGCCAGAACAGTCTTCTAGTTAAAAGAGCACTAGGATGTCATTGACACGTGACGCAGGACACTGAAGAGTTCACATTCTTTTGTGACATGATGCTGAGAATACTCATCTGGTTGGTCTTTCAGAATGCCTGCACATGGGTGGATGGTGTTGATCTTCTGTCTATGACCTTATCAAAACCGTCCTGGTTTGTGAGCTCTCTATAATTATCAGCCATTTTCTCCAGATTTCTGAATTGGTGTCTTCCCAAAGACTGGAACTTGAAGCTGTTATTCTTGTGTACTTTTACCTCAACGCAGACTTGGTCCCCAGCTAAAATATATTGTTTGAAGGTGTGGCCTTTAAACTGTATATTATAAATATCTGTATTGCCAAACACTCAGGGGTGCCAAAATTGATAAGGGTTTGGCTTGGCCAGATGTGACTTGGAGGGCTAGTATGCATTGACTGGGGAAATAGATTTTGCAGGTATTAATTGCAGTACTACTGCTAGAATTCTATGTCAGGACCATGGGCTCAGATTATGCATAACTCTTTCATTATTCATTCAGCAGCCTTAAAAAACATGTTTATTCAAAGACTACAAGTCCCATTTGTCTTTCAACAAGTCGACTAAACAACCATAGAGTAAGTTCCATATATGCAACATCAAGGAACAGCACTCTGTCTTCGCTGCTCAGCAGCCAGACAAGTGCTTTTCCTTAACCTTGCATATTAACTTATACCAGTAAGTGTGTTTAATTGTTTATTGGTCTTAGTTAGGCTTTAAGTGGCACGCTCCAGCCATTGTTGTTAATACGGCGCAAGGCAGTGGTGATTTCCCACTAGGGGGCGCATCCAGATGGCGTCTGGGCCTCATGGGGCCCTCACTTTGGCTGCGCAGCCCTCAACTGTGGAGCTTCCCTGGGCTTATTCCAACGCACCTCACTTCAGTGAGTGAGGAGCGTGGTACAGCACTGAACAGGAGGCGTGCGATATCTCCGCTGCCGCCTCAGGCTACGTGGCTTTTGGCAGCATTCCTAAGGCGCGCCTTGTAGCAACGAAATGCACGGTGTGACAATCACCCCAGCAAGGGGGGTGGAGTGCACGCGTCTCTCAGTAGAAGACGCTCCCCTCCCTGCCACATTCCGCGCATTCTTGGTATGCGTCCCAGTGTTCCTGGCTGTTTCCCTTTCTATTCACTGGGAAGGGCTGTCAGCTTAGCGAGCGTGTTGCAATTTTTCATGGGCCAGCTATAAAAGGGAGTGTTGTAACTGCTTTAGCTTCCTATTCCTGCACATTGACCTCTGTATTTTTCACCTGATCAGCCATGGCAGGTGGGTTTGATGGATATTGGGAGTCTGTCAAAGAGGAGTTGTCGCTACTCCCTATCCATGAGGATCAAATGGATGCCATAGATGCATCCCTAGAGAGGGCGGTCTCTTCGACTCTGGAACCCCTAAGTCAGCGCATTATCGAACTAACAGTAAGGCGCACTGGGGCAGGCTTGAGCCTTCTTCTGATGCACAGGGGCCCCTCAAAAGGGCAAGAACAAGGCCAGAACGAATGTACATACTGAGGCGACCACTACCTGGTCCGATGCTTTCAAAAGGCTTCTTCTGGCCTTCCTAAAATAGCGATTAGATGCCCAGGAAGCACAGGCTAATTCCCAGCCAGACTATACCCCAAGGGCGATTCCTGTTCCCACCGAGGTGCAGTTGACCGTACCTGGGACGATTCTCATACTCCTGATGGGGATTCGGGCAATGAACTAGGCCAAAGTAGACCGTGGCGACCGGAAGGCAGCTCTAAGAAACCCAGGTTGGAGGACACAGGCGAGCAAGACTCTGCGGGGGTACTGGGCATGTTGAATACAGAAGACTTCTATCACCCCTGCTCAGTTATGTGACTTACTGCATCAAGAAACCTATGGACCAGGAGGTCTGGGGACGTCTGAGGGCGGAGTGCCCCAGGCCCTCTTTGACCAACAAAGTGGCAAGTACCCCATACATCAACGCCAGAATGGCGACTCATCACGGTTTGTCAAATACCCTACAAAAGGCCTGGACCTTTTCCTGGCGCTCCTGCCTTGGATGTTTTGGGGCTGCTTACCAAATTCCTGGATATGGCTGAAGATGCCAGGGAGTCTGGTCACATGATCGATCCCGCGATACTGTCTGGTTGGGCTCAGCAGGCCCTATGCTTTTTAGGTAATGCCAACTGCTCATTATGGATGGAGCGCCGAGGCTCTTTACTCAAAAAATGTAACCTAGGTTGGGCGAATTGGGCACCACAGCTGGCCCGGTGGCAAATGGGAGTCTCTTCAGGGAACCCTTTTTTAAGGAGCTGTCACGTTTAATACCTTCTCATCCCTAGACAAGGCCCAGCAGTCCATCAAGAATGTCTTAGGTCGGCAAATTTTTTGAGGGGTCGGAAGAGGTAGGGGGCACTTCTCCGGCTGCGCGTACAACTCCAACCCCCATAAACTGCAGACAAGGTGCTCTATCCAGTGGCAAAACCACTAAACATTTGGAGTGTTCTACTGCTCGAGAGGTTGTGGCAGAGCATGTGGATGCAATGTAACCTTCCGCAAAGCCAGCAATGCACCAGGTGGCACCACCGGTAAACAATACCCATTTTTCCTTACAAAGGGTGGGGTTGCAGTGGTTCAGCCTAAAGTGGGCATCCATAACAGGAGACGTGTGGGTGCTCCAAACTGTGAGAGGTTTTCACATAGAGTTTTACGGTACACCTCGTGAACACTCCCGACCCTGTCCCTTATTCTTCTCACAGGAAGGGGCGCAGATAAGAGAACTTTGCGAAAAAGGGGCTATTACACATTCAGTTCTTCACCCCAGGGGATTCCTGAGCAATATTTTTCTAGTCGAGAAAAAGGACAAGGGTTTCAGACCAGTTATAAATCTGAGGGATTTCAATCGATGGGTGGTACACCCCCATTTCAAAATGGAGGACATCCACCTCCTACAAAATGTTCTGTTGCCCAACAACTGGTTGGTACGGCTCGATCTGAATGGCTCCTTCCTCACCATGCCAATTTTTCCTCCCCAAAGACTGTTCCTACAATTCGAGTGGGATGGACACATTTTCGAATTCACATGCTTGCCGTTCGGCCTGGTCTCTACACCTTGATGCTTGGCCAAGGTATTGTGGACGGTTATGGAATGGCTTTGCGAGGGGTTACGACTAATAGTGTACCAGGAGAACATCCTTGTGATGCACCAGGAAAAGTCTTCTGTAGTAGCTCTACTTCAGATGACCCAGTCTCAATTGCAGGAGTTGGGTTTATAGTTAACGCCAAGAAGTCAGAATTTCTGCCGTTGCAGCAGATGACCTTTTTGGGACTCAAAGTCGACACCGTACGCCCGTCCCTCCGCTTGCCCCAGAAGAAGATGCTCCAGATTCGTCTGGAGTTGCGCAAGACCTTGGAGAGGGAGAAGTGTTCCCTATGTCATTTGGTCAGGATCGTAGGCCTTTCGGCGTGTGAGTCCTAGTCCTATCTGATCGATCGGATAAGACTAGGACACACACGCCGAAAGGCTGCTCGAAAAGAGCCCAGACATTTAAATGGGTAATGAATGGAAAAGAAGAATTTTGAGAAGGAAGATAAATCAAATTGCCCTGATGAAGTCCGTATAAGGGGTGAAACGCGTTGGCTGGGTCTGTTTTAAGTGTGATGGAATTGGATACTTAATAAAAAGAACCTTATGAAAAAAGACACCAACGTCTGGAAATTAATTGAAAAACAAGATATTGAAAGTAATTGAGAACAAAAGACTGATTACAGATACATGCAATTCGAATTGGAAAGTTCAATGTGAACAAGGAAATTAGGTTGCCCTCCTAATGTTGTGAAAGCATTTACCAAGGATTGAGTTTTGTGGGCAGTCAGAAATCCAGGAGTGGGCATAAGAGAACTATAAGTTTGGGATATTTGACCAGTGCCGTCCAGAAACACCACTGCTGGCTGTCTTTTTGAGATTGATTCTAGACATGGTTGATATTCTGGAGAATGTATCACTAATGTTTACTTTTTTCTTCGGGATCAGATCAGAAGCAAGAATTTTTATTTTTTATTTTTTTTATTTCAAAATACTTTATTGGTTTTTTCACAAGGAATACAGAAAGCTTAAATCAGGGCAAGCATAAGGTATCCAAGGCAACGTTTTACATATGTAGTCATAAAGTGTCTGTAATGCGCCTTTGTGGATGACATGAGCCTAACCCTTGAGCCTAACCCAAGCGATCAGTAATAGGAGAAGAAAGGACAGGCAAGAGAAAGAAAAAAGCAGGGGAGAAAAGAGAAGGGAAGGGAGAGGAGTGACTAGTCGAGCTGTATCATCGCTTTAGCAATTCTATGTCTATGTTGGCACCAGGGCACCCGATCATTGCAGGGTTTACATAGTTTAACAGTCAAGTACATGTACCAATGAACCTTACACTTAAGCATCATTATACAGGTGGAACGGCAGTAAGTACACAGTATATGAATCCGTGGTAAACACTTTGTTCATGGAGGTTTAAAAGAGTCTAGAAACGTGTCCAAAGAGTTCCACATCGTCCTGGATGACTGTTTCCATGGAGAGTTTTGTAATGCTATGTTGTCTGCCCCTCTGAGATGGATGATCCAGTTTATCCAGCTTTTATAAGATGTCTTGCTCGTGTCCTTCCAGTTAGCAAGAACCATTTTCACCGCAGAGGTTAGTAACAGATCTAGCAGATCTTTGTCAGAATCAGACCTCCAGTTTGTGCTTATACAGGCCGTGGGTAGATTGAAGGAGTCTCTGACCATAGTACTTTTAAACAACCCAGTTATGAAGGCGAAGATTTTGTCCCAGAACGGTTTAAGTAAAGTACACTGGAAGATAAGATGGGCTAAGTACCCAGTGTCTCTTTTACAGTTCCAGCATGTTGCGTCATCCCGGAGCCCTAATGCGAATAACCGGGCAGGGGTCCAGAATGCCTTGTGTAGTAGCCAGTATTTGGTTTGGGAGAGAACAGGGGAGATCTTATTTCGTGAGATGGATCTCCATAGTGAGGCCCATTCCTGTTCTTTTGGTGGATGTGGAGATAGTTGCCCCCAAAAGGATATAATCTTATCATTAAGTTTAGAGGTTTTTGGGCGGAGGAGTTTATATATCTGCGAGACTTGGTGGCCCAGTTTGTTAATATTCGTCACAAACAGAAATTGATGGATGGGCAGTGGATAATTTGGATTTTGTAAGGGCTGATCTGATTTTCAGGAAGTTGTAGAATTCAATGTCATCTAGGCTGTACCTCGCTTGGAGGTCTGAAAATGTAACTGGGTATGTGGTGTTTTCTAGTTGATAAGGGAAGAAGATACTTTTCTTAATCCATGTGTCAATGGTTAGACTTTTGCCTCTATCTTGCTATTTGCCCAGAGTGATTCCATTTTAGACCCTTTAATACTATTCTCCAGGTTTTTATCAACCCTAAGTAGTGCAATTTTTGTGTTTTTAAAAATGGACTTGTAGGTATGTGGATATAGTCTATTTGTTGTTAGGAGTGCAAGGGGGCTTAGGTTATTAAGGATGGCTCTCTCTACTTCTAGCCAGGCCGGGGTGTAGCTGGAAGGTGATGCGATCCAGTATGATCCCTTGTCTTGCCAGGAAAGCCCACTGATATAGTCTGAAATCCGCTAGGTTCACCCCTCCTAGCGTTTTTTCCAGTCTTAATTTTTTTATACTAATCCTTGCTTTCTTCCCGCGCCAGAGGAATTTAGAGATGAGGATATCTAGTTTGCGGTGGAAGTCGTCTGTGAGAAGGAGTGGGAGCATACTTATGAGGTAGTTAACCATTGGGGTGATCATCATTTTAATCGTTTCGATTCTTCCCCACCACATAATGAATTTTGGGGACCAAGAATCCAAGAGTTTCTTTATTTTTTCTAGTAATGTTTTCTCATTCTGGTGTAGGGTATCTATTAAGTTGCTACCAAATTCGATCCCTAAGTATTTGATATAACCTGTTTGCCATGTTAGTCCCGACTCTCCTAGGATGTCCCTCGTGCAATGGATGTTTAGTGGTTTGAGTTCTGATTTCTCTCTGTTGAGTTTGTACCCTGAAAAGCCGGAGTATCTTGTTATTGTATCCATCAGGGCAGCAATTGATGCCCTCGGTTGTTCTGTTACGATTAGTATGTCGTCTGCGTAGGCAGCTAATTTTATTTGGGCGCCATTTATATCCACCCCCTTAACGTTAGAGTTTGATTTGATGTCCCGGATAAGGGGTTCCAATGCCAATAAAAATAAGGATGGAGATAGTGGGCAGCCCTGTCTAGTACCTTGTTGTAACGTGAAGGGCTCAGAGAGCGAGCCATTAACGACGATACGGGCTGATGGGTTCCCATAAAGGGCCATAACCATACGTATATAGCCCTCACCTAGGTTGAAAGATTGCATGCATCGTTCTAAAAAAGCCCAGGAGACCCTATCAAAGGCCTTCTCGGCGTCTAGGGTGATAGCTACTGCCGGTTCGGCTTTAATGGCAGCCTGCTCTATAATGTGGCACAGAATTCTAAAAGGAAAGCTGAGTGTCTTACTCGAAGAAAGATGAAGTGCTGTTCCTTGACATTGCATGTATGCGACTTACTCCATGGTTGTTTTATTGACTTGTTGCAAAGACTCATGGGAATTGTAGTCTTTGAATAAACATATTTATTAAGGTTGCTAAGTGAATAAATGAAAGAGTTGAGCATAATCCTTGCCTTTGTGTCCTTAATAGAATTGAAACTTTCCTTCACGATTGCTAGGAAAGTTTATATTCAAGAATACATCAGACCATGAAATTAAGTATTTGGTTATGTGTACATAGGTAGGATGTAATGGAAGGTGAAGCGTATGGGCAAGAACAGAATGATCCGTCCACTTTGGGCGGCATAATAAGAGCAGACAGTTGAGAGTTGCGGTGATTCTATGATACTAAAGGCATTAATTATGGCAGCGTAGTCTGAATTCTTCATGAAATTTTGCTCAATGATGTCTTCAAACTATAATGGAGCAATTGTCGAGTATCAAGAGACGGTCACTTCGGTTTGGCTGTAACACGCTGACTGGGGTTTGCTTATGCCAACTGTCAAAAGCATGCCACTGCGAGCTTCCGGACACAGTTGGCTCACAGCCAGTTTCTACAAAGTATACATCAATATTGTGAAAGTTAATATAGAATTAACAAATAGTGTGTCTTAAATAATATAATTTAACTGTATTTAACATAACAAAGCCTTTGAAGTTAAAATGACAGGACCTCAAATTCACTTCCATTTGTTGCACTTTGCACATTTTACAATGAACATGTTTTTTTATTTATTTGTCTGTGCAGTTCTAGTTAAAAATGTGTTCTATAGCATTTTGTAAAATACCATTAATTCAAATTCTTTTACTTTCTTGTTTTTGTTGTACCTTTAAAATGTTTTCCTATTCCTAATGTCTTGGAGGAAGGAGCAGAGCTCGACTGTATCTTTAAAAGGCCACTTAGACTCTGGCTTCCGGAGGTTGTGTATGTAATTTCAAATGTGCCTTTGTTTTTCTGTTGTGGCATAATACGGGATTTTTGATTCATATTAGAGCAAATGTCATTTTCCATGGGATGTGTTTTCTGTTTTACCATTAGATATCGAGATGTATCATTTTTTTCACACCATGCCAGCAGTGTGATTCCTCCGTTTGACAACCTATATAAGCTGTTTTGGGGATGTTTGCCAGAAGCTTTTTCCTTTGCTTAGAAGAGCAAGCTCCACGTTGGTCTGCTTTTTGATGCAATACTTAGAGTTCTTTCGCTTATGCATTATTTTGCCTGGTGCTAGACTGAATCTGACTCATGCTTTTTAACTAGGATAGATACTGAGCCCTGTGCTAATTCTATTATTTTACATTTTGAGAATCTGTTGACATTTTGATTTGAACGCACTAACTAACCATTTTTGCCTTCTGTAATTTATAAAATGTAAACAAAACTTCATGGTTTGTGTTGGGACAGAAAAGTCCTTCACATGGTGATGGACGTAGATAGCCTATACAAACCAAATGATCACACAGGGTACACTACACAAGCTGCTATGCCCGAGTAGTGCTGTTCCGCCCTCCGCTCAAACGTTACTTATAACTGCGATCTCTTACTGGAAACAAGCATTAAAATATACAATTAACACCCCAACATACGGTCCCAACATACCGCTGTTGGGTATCCCCACCAATATGGGAACATTCACTAATCGCCAGCTAGATCTCTGGACACAGGCATGAGTTACCACAGTGGGAGACCTCTTTGGAGAGGGAATGCTGCTATCACACACAGACTTTATAAACGAACAAGGGGTCACGGGAGCACTATTCTTAATTCACGCCAGCCTGGTACGATACATTAAGAAACACTGGGCACCCCAAGGATCGGAACCCTCTACGAACGAAATAGTCCATTTAATATACCTCATGGGAACGGGTAGACATTTAACCCGCTGGCTTTACCACGGGGTACGCACTCACCAACCGTCTCCCTTGACCCTGATACGTACCAAGTGGGAACAAGATGTCAACAAACCACTCTCAGATAAAGAATGGAAAACAATATTGGAATATCCCAAACGAGTATCTCGTAATGCACGATTTAAATTTATCCAATATATGATAACTCAACGGGCATATCTAACAGCACACAAGTACACTTGATTTACCCTAGTGTTTCGGCATCCTGCCCCAGATGTCCTGAACAGGACGCAAATCTCATCGACATGATATGGGCCTGCAGTGGGCTGCGAGAGTACTGGAGAAAGATAATCGCTACCCTAAATGAGGTGGTGGGAGACATGGGTTGGCAAACAGTAGAAATATGCATACTAGGTCTATACTAGCGACGAAAGGAACATAAAGTGCAGGCCAAATTCACAGACCTAGCTCTTATCCTAACGAAAAGAGGTATCACAAGGAGATGGAAATCACCTTCACCCCCCAAGATACAATACTGGAAGGAAAAAGTTGAAAAGTTGGGGTTAGCGGAAAGTATAGCTATTCGCAGAGAGGAACCCAGAGGCCTGCGGAAGAAGCCTAGAGCTATGAGCTGGGATGCCTTATTAGACTCATTCAAAGCTTCTGACATGTTCGACCCCTAAGGGAAGTGCTGCACGTCTATATGAACCCCCTCCCCCTTCAGTCCAAAACTGAGATCTTTCCCCAGGAGCGTCAGCAGACGTCCCGCCAGGGACTCCGCATCTGTAGATGTAAGACACCATCTCCATTCTCCTTTTTAACCAAAAACGTATATACTGAAACGCTGTGAATGCTAAATATAAGGCCCCTACAAGGCCCCCGACCCAAGTAGCTACAAGGTCAACCGGACATGCAATAACCAGTCAGTACAAACTTGTCCTTTCTGTGCCCATCAGCAGGGGAGGGAAGTTCTGTTATTGGAATGTTTTGTTTTTTGTTAGATCAATGTCATTTAACTTGAATACTATGACGTAATAATTGAATAGATAACCAATGATCGCCTGGCTTAAAGCTAAGTCAGGCCTGTCCTTAACAATAAATGACTGTATGCACTGGCACATGACATGCATAATGTAGAATTGTAAAATTGAGCTGCCACTAAGTGCAAGAATATCACCATGCTGTATAAACAGAGTGTATTATTACCTAATGAAAATGAATACAATTTGTTTTTAAAAAAAATGGTGATGGACGTACATCCCTGCCCTGAGTGCCCAAGCTGTACTGATATCTAGCTCCCTAATGCTGATTTTTTGTTGTTGTGGGCAAATACGGATCATGAGTGTGCGCCATGATATAGGTCTGCCTCACGAATTGCGGTCTTTTTGGAATGGGAGGGTCGCCCAAGGCTCAACCCTTATAATGGTGAAAGGCTACTTAATTTGCTAGGAGTAAAGCAGCACAAGCACAGTGGTTGCAGCATATTGTGTAGTGATCAGTAGGAGTGAACAAGTCTTTTGTGGCAATGGAGTGAGGTCTACAGGCTTCTTCATTTAAAGTTCTGCCACTGTGTGCTCAACTTACCCTTGGCCTACATCGGTTTGTGTAGTGGTGCGTGTGTGGTATACATATGGTGGGTGTATACGTGCCTATGAATTGTACAATACATAAAGGAAATAGTGCTGCGCTGCGAGTGTATGCTTTATGCATATGCTGGGTGTATGTGTGCCTGTGAATGGTATAGTACATGGAAGCCTCTATTTTCCATTTTGGGAGAAGAGGGCTGACTGGAGGAACATGAGGAGAGAAGGTAGAGGAATCCCCTGAGACAGATTTGTGTATCGCTGCATTCCTGCAGGACACACTGGAGGAAGGGCGAGACAGGCTCTTCGTACACTTCAGAGGGTGCTCTTTGATTCGGAGAGAGGTCACTGGTAGGGTGCCTGATCACGTCTTAGGAAGGAGATGGGTCTGAAAAGAGAATAATAGAATAGGACTAAGGCACTGGGGTAGCACTTTGCTGCACATATCACTGTGGCTGACATCTATGTGTGAACCTGCTATGGCCAGTGTTGTGGGGCTATCAGACTTAGTCACTCCTGCTATGACAGACTGCTTTCTGGAGGAAAAGAAAACAGAGGAGAAGGGACTTCAAAAGAAAGCAGACCCCACCAACATAAACTTCAAAGAATCAGACTCTAAATCACATTTGTTGTCCTGAAATGGAATATAAGAAGGGGAGATTGAGACCCAAAAATGATCAGCTATCAGGTATCCAGTCAGGCTGTGCAAGGAGGAGAATCTCTGCAGGACTTCTTCCTGTAACCAGGACAGAGGGCCAAGGCCTGTGCGAGAACACCTGCCCTTGTAGCTTGGAGCACCAGCGGCAGCCATGCTTGCCAAGTCCAGTGTGTCCTGTGAGGGAAAGGAGAGCATTGGAAGGATCCTGGTGATTGGATGCCAGTGGCAAGGTGTGAGGAGACGGCTGCTGCACCGATCGAAGTGTTGCCCTGTGCATCTTATGCCGGAGGAAGGTCACTGTGAAGTAAGCTGTGACTGTTGCTGCACCGAACGGGTCATCACCTGTGTGCAGTAGCAAGTCGGCGACCCCGTATGCCTGGGAGAGCCGTGAAGTGTGCTGCTATGCCGATTGGGCTGTAGCCTGTGCACAGAGGAGGAATGGTGTATGCTTGGGGCGGGAAGGGGCAAGGGGCACTGGGACAAAGCTAGAAGTGTGGTCCTGGCAAGACTGTTGACGGAGGAAGGAGACCGCTGTAGTGACCCGAGCAGGCCCAAGCTGTGACCGTTAACCAGCACCAAAATCGGCACATCCCACCCCCCCATTTGTAGGAAGGAACCCGAGGAACTTACCAAGAATCAGAGGAGCGGAGCATCAAGAGTCCACTGACCCCCTGCAGGACCACATGTGAGGAACTCTTGGACGCCCTACTGCAGCCGCCTGGGCTGCGTGTGAAAGGCTTACCGGAGGCACTGCTGCAGCTTCAGCACCCCTGAGGTGTGCACAGAGGCGCGGTTGCTTGGCTCTTACTGGTGTGGGTAAGAATGATTTTCGGACCAGATGGCCCGGGGGAGCCTGCTTGTCCAATATCGCTGCGGCGCTAGAAAACCTTTTACTTTAATCAAGAGTCTGAGTAGGATTCCTGAGACTGGGACTAATAGTAGGGCTTACCCGTTGCCTATAGTGAATGGGGAATAACCACAACTGCTACCTGAAGAGGAATGGGACTCTGGGAGCCTCCTTTAAAACACTAGAGCTCCGACCTAAGAGGTCTGTGTGTTTTATTTGTAAATGTCGTATTTTACTTTGTGGCCGTATATAAATACTCCTTTTTTCATAAAAGCACGTATGTCACTGGACAACCATTTATTGCTGCTGCTTGTATTTTGAGATGTGAGCCTATGTTCACCACCCCTTTGTCTACCTCCCCCCGAGAAGCCTTGCACTGCTCGACCCGCCCTACCACTGAGAGTCAAGGGCTGAAGGGGTACTTGACTCAGTTACTTGGGATCCCTCATAGGTCTTGCCCCAGGACATCAGGAGTAAATGGCCTCAACCCCACTTAGTTTATCTCTTTTCCGTGGTGATCGTGCTTTTGGACTCACTCAATGCACCTGATCCTGAAAATGAGTGCTTAAGAAAAATAATTTAGTGTCAATAGTTTTTGTAAGAAACAATTAATGCCAATAGTTTTGGTGGAGAATGAAAATCGAGTAGAACAAAGACAAAAATATTAAATTCAGAAGATTTATTTGCATTCCCGTTTCCATTGTCCTGGACCTAATTGGATTAATGCTGGTCTTCCTGAGGCTGTTTCTGAGTTTAAGAGCATGAGTATCAGTAAGGAGATTTACAATCTGTGCAGATATCGTGGAATGTGTTGTATTATGCTGTATCATAATACAATGCAAACTGGTGCATTGTGGAATTTGTAGTTTCAGATGCGCATAGTGGTATGCACTATGAAATATTGTGCACGGATGATTTCTGCTGATTTAGGTAGGTTTGTTTGCTGTTTGTTGGAAGTTTGACTATTGTGATTTGTTAATTTTATCTTGTGCTTATTGTTGCACTTTTGTTGAAGTTTTAACCCCTTCGCTGCAAGCCCTTTCTCCCCAGTGCTAAGCCTTTTTTTGGCTATTTGGGGTAGTTCGCGCTTAGGCCTCCATAACATTTTGTTCACATTAGGTATCCATGCCAGATCTGCAACCTTTTTTTTCCAACATCCTGGGTATTCTAAAGGTAACTAGGGTTAGTGGATTTCCATGTAAGGAACCGAGAAATTAGCCAAAATATAGCTACATTTTGGGGGTTTGGGGGAAAATGGTGAAAAAAGTGCTGCATAAGAAAGTGTCTGTTTTTTTCCCTGCAAATGACTCCAACAAAGGGTTTGCAGTTCTAAAATCACTATCTTCCCAGCTTCCAGGAACAGGCAGACTTGAATCAGAAAAACACATTTTTCAAAACAGTTTTACTAGGAGATAAACCATTGTTCCTATTTTTTGTGCTTTCAACCTCCTTCCAGTTAGTGGTGAAAACTGATGTGAAACCCACAGTGGATCCCGGAAGGATATATATTTCTGAAAAGAAGACCAAATTCAGAATTCAGCAAGGGGTCTTTTGTGTAGATCCTTCAAGGTTTTCATATAAAAAGTAACAGTTGAAATAAAAAAATATTGAATTTGAGTTGAAAAAAAACAGCCATTTGTGTGTACGTTTTCATCTGTAACTTCTTACTATGGCAGATTTTCGTAAGCAATATACTGTTATATCTGCTAGACCCTCCTGGTTGGGGGGGGGGGGATATATAGGGCTTATATGTTCTCCAAGAACCCGAGGTACCCAGAGCCAACAACCGAGCTGCACCTTACAATGGTTTTTCATTGTGTACTGACTATACAGCCATTCATATGGTAAATTATAAAGAATGGAAAAACGGTTTGAACGAAAACTCTGGATTTTTTAAATGTACACCAGATACTGAGTTTAGGAGAAGTGGTTGTTTGTACAGCTCTGAATTTATGGGCACCCTTGCATGCATGTGTTTCAGAGGGCATTTTGTAAAATTTCTTCTGTGTTACACACATTCAGTTGGTAATAACAAATGTTCTACTATTCTGTATTCAAAATCAATGTTATCTGTGCACTCCCCGTTGATCAAGCTAAATTTTAAAGTAAGTCGTTTGGCTGCTGATGGGGTATTATTCACTGATCCTGAGTGTCTTCAAAAATTGCAGAATTAGCACTGTACCCTAGCTGGTGCAGTGTCCCTCCTCACACTCTTTTGAATTCCAAGTAAGGATTCTTCTTTTTACTCAAACTTAAATGGAATCTTAGTTTGTTCTTCAAAAATAAATAAACGTTGTCCGAAGATGTAATCATTCATTGCTATTTATTTCCTTCTTCATCAAGGTTAAAAAAAATTATGGTTTCAATCCATAAGTTTTCATTTATAACAAAAAAGTTATACTACTCAATGCATTTCAGACCTTAGGTCCTTTATCAGGAGGTCTTTAGATACTAAGAAAACTAATATTCAAATCATATTTTCATAATCCATTACAAACTGTCATCAATTATTCCAAGGGTGTCACATTAAACTTGTATTCAAATAGATCATATGTTCACAAATCTGCTGCACATAGTCATCAAATGTTACTGCAAGATCACCACAATAATATATAGTCCCACCAGATGCGTGTGCCATACACATATATTAACATATATTACCTCCATGAACAATCTCATATTCCTCTAATTATCCTCCCCATCAATGTCTCTGGGGAAATCTGTTAATCATATCCCTGTACAAAACTCATAAGTCACATTATTAAAGGCATGGTCATTAAATATGGGAGTGACGTCAAGGATTTATTAAAAATAAAAAGCAATGATCAATGTGCATGAGTGTATTAAACTATGGGGTTAAAGACCTGTAAAACGATGTCTCTTGCGTCACCAGAGTAACCAGGAGTCAAACGAAAAGCTAACCTCTGCCAACCTAGTAATCAACATATCACAAAAAACATTTAAAGAGATACAAATGGATATATTACAAAGGAGAACCACCTTTGTCCTACACACCATTGTAATGAATTAGAGGCAGAAATCAGCATCTTCAAATTTCAATTAACCCTCAGACTGCAACATTGTTTTGAAAATACTGTGGGTGAACAACCATCAAAGCAAGAGGAGAAAGGGACATTAATGCCCCTTAAAAGCAAAAGCACATTTCAGGCTCCCATGAGCCACAAGACTCTAGACCCGTTTGAAACTAAGATTAAGAAGGAAATCAGGAAACCTTTAGTTACAAGAGACGATATCACTCAAATGTGACCAAGAAAGAACTGGGTTTAGTCAAACAAATGGCACATGATCCATCAATAGCATTCTGTTCGGCAGATAAAGGTGGTGCCTTGGTAATCATGGATAAGACCTTTTACAATCATAGGGTGGAAGATCACATATCGGACAGGTCAACCTATATGGGGACTGACAATAATCCCACTAAGGAATCTGCAAAAACTTTGTAAATCATTTTGAAAAAGCCCTTGACAGATAATCAATTTCTGATTCAATACAATCTGCAAGTCCCATCTATACATATTTTACCAAAAATTCACAAGCACATCAACAACCCACCGCTAAGACCAATATATCGACCAAGGGATCAATACATGAACCCACAGGTAAATACATTAATCAGCATCTATCAAGTATTCAGTCTATGAAATCAAACATTAGGGAAACTACTGAGTTCCTCAACAGTCTACAACGAATTGAAATCACTGAACAGGAAACTGTTATTATGTACCATAAACTTGAAATCTCTATATACTTCAATACCGCATGACCTGGGTTTGTCAGCCATCGAATAAGCATTGACTCATATTACATTAGATGAAGATTTGAGGGTATTTCTACTTGAACTAATGCATTTTATATTATACCACAGTTATTTATAATGGATAAATAACTATTACACCTAACTGTTAGGCACTTCCATAGAAAATTGCGCAGCCCCATGCAATACATATCTTTTTATGCACATGTTTGAAGAGTAACAAATTTTTTCTTGTGGGTTGTGGCAAAATAAATTGAAAACATACTACAGATTCATCGGCGACATGTTTCTCTAATGGATAGGTATTCAAGAATTAGAGGGAGCAATCATACATTTGAATTCGATACATGAATGGGTACAGTTTACCCATGAGATAAGTGGTACACAGATAACTTTCTTGGATGGAAAAATTTCTATGATCAATTAGCACTTGGTAACTGATATTTTTATGAAGTCAACCGATAACTTATTACACTGCTACAGTTTTTACCAATATTCTTTAAAAAAACATTTACCGTTTTAACAATTGTTAAGTCAGAAGAATAACCTCCACCAATGAAAACTATGAAACTGCGAAATCATTGATGTGTGAAAAATGTTCAAAACGAGGGTATCCATCTGTCATCATAAACGATGCTGAAAAACAAGTTGGAAAGAGCAATTGCCAAGTATTACTCGAGAATAAACCACTTCAACAGACCAACAAATGAATTGTATTTGTATCGAAGTATTCCATCAACAGTACTTTAATCAGGAAAATCATCTTGAAATTTTGTCCTATGGTACAGACTGAACCTTATTTTAAGGGGCTATTTGACTTGACA
Source organism: Calotriton arnoldi (assembly GCA_963921515.1). Classification (NCBI taxonomy): domain Eukaryota; kingdom Metazoa; phylum Chordata; class Amphibia; order Caudata; family Salamandridae; genus Calotriton; species Calotriton arnoldi. The sequence continues at coordinate 2,907,011 of CAWUFW010000001.1, read as the reverse complement.
CCAATGTTTGCTTATGACGTTCCAAAAACCTGAAGGAGTTACTACACGCTCACAAACCAGATGACAGGAGTCAAATGTACAAAGGAACCATTCCATGTCTTAATTGCACTAACTGCAATAGTATAATGAGAGGTAGTGAGATAAACCATCCGTCATAAGGCAATAAAATCAAATTGACAACCAATGCTACATGTGAATGAAAGAATGGAATATAAATGTTGAAATACCTATGTGGCCTCGCTTACATGGGAAAAACATAACATAAGATGAAAATAAGAATGACTGAACCTAAAAGTAACATTAGAACGAAGAATGAGAAGTCATCTGTTGCAATACATTTCAATAATATGGGATATAACATCAGCCAATTGAGATACATCATCTTCGAAGAAGTACAAATGAGAGAAAACGTGAATAACAAAAGAACTAGTTAAAAAGAGAATTGTACTGGTTCAAAAGATTAAATACATTAATTAACACTGTTTGGAGTAAATGATCGCATTGAGTATTCCGGTTTCCTATGACACTTCCAAGTCATATGATGGGCCATATGATATTAGAATATTTGACATGTCATGTAAACCATTCAGTGATTTACTTGAACTAATAGAACATGTGTATGAGTGTCTCATGAAGTATATGAACTGAGATGTACATGTTTACGGGGACAAGATTGTTATGTACCATTGGAGTGGATTTGAGCAGAGACCAAAGATACTTATATTGCAGGGGAACTTTTAATCTAGTGATGACATCAATACATATACCTAGGTCCCTTTAAATTTCTATAATGCTATTTTTATTATAATAACCTGCATTAAACTTCACAATCGGCAATCATTTAAGACTTGTTTTTTTGCACTTAGCTCATTCACACGTCCTTTTTTTTACATTTTTTTACCTTTCACTCGGAACACCACATCTGAGATACTTTTTATGATGTTCTTTGAATGATACAGTCATCTAACTGTAGACAACCAAATATGCCACCAATCGTGACCGCAGTGTTTCACACGCCCTCACAGTCTAGTCGTTCAGCTTAGGGTTGGACACATCTTATGGTGTTTTTTGAGTGATACAAACATTTAACCGTAGATAACCAACATGGCTACCAATTGTAACCACAGTGTCTCGCACGTCCCCACAGTCTAGTCGTTCAACTTAGGGTCACATAGACTCTATTTATAATACATTAAACAAGGCGGATGATGAGAATGCCAGGATTACTCCCACGCGATGGGAGCCGCCTGTCCAGGGTTGAACATATGGGCAGTAAGTTTTCTTTATCTAACCATTGTAGTAACATTCTAAGGATTTTTCTACACTTGTTTTGATCATTTGCTTTATATGATTTTATATGGATTATCAACAGCATAATACCTGAACACTCTAATCTCATCTATGACTTGAATCTCTTCTATGGGCATGAGAAAACCTTAAGAGCACTAGTCCACATTATTACCGGATGCTTGTATGGGCTCGATAAGATGTTGACGATATTTACATTGTTAGGAAGAACTAGATTTGGTCTTTTACATACTAAGGTTAATTACATGATGAGTGATGCTGTACCAGGATATGAGGGAGAGCAGTATGCTTTGTGACACTCGAGGCGCTTGTTGATTAGATCCCATTTGCTTCGATATTTTAAACATGATATACCCACCGCTCACCTGAAAGACTCTTAACTCATGGTTATAGTGGGAGCTCACTGAATATTATTGTTCGGTTGATTGACTCTTTTTAATTTATCAGAGTATCATTGTGTAAAACCTTGATAGCATCAATTCCACGACACCTTTGACAGGAACCCGATTTGAATTTTATATTACACAAGTAGTTACACCGCATGATGACATTAATGAGATTATCTCTTTAATACTAATGATGGATGAGGATCAGATAACGTTAGCCCCGGCATGTCACACGTGACATACTCACTTCTTAACTTCTTATCCCCAGGTGCCAGACTGGATTTGGAAACTTTTCTACAGCAGTAACTCTGCGATTTGGTAGAGGGCGCCGGACCACTCTGCACAATGTCATCCACCTGATATGACGTTGTCAGAGGCCATATAAGCCCTCCTCTGATGCACTGACGTCAGTTTTCTTCTTTGCCGCGCTTGCACGCGGATCTGCAGGGCAGTACCTCTGGCCATCTTGTCTTACCTCGCCGTTCTTGATGAAAGTGTGTTTTTTCTGGATATCTGGAACTAGGATTTCGACCCTGCACCCTCATCCTATTTGTATGTGGTGTCTAGGTGTGCACCCTGACTCCGAACTGTGCAGCTCTTGTCTTCAGTTCAGTCTTCGACGTTGCAGGAGCGCCACATAACACTGTTGGCGACGCTGTGGTCGACGTCCCCTCGCCGGTCGTGGTCATCTTCTTCCTCTGAAGACCGCTCAAGGGCCAGCTCCCTAAGTCCTTCGTCCTCGTGGTTGCCTGGTAAGTCACGCCATTGGCAGTCGGCTCCCTGGCCTTCCCCAACTGACTCACCTCCGATTCCAGAATCAAAGCGAGAATCTGGGCTGCGCCGTCCAGTATTTCCCAGCACCGGGACGACTCTGGCTCAGATGAGAGAATACTCTGTCTCCCTCAATGCTATTTTTGGCTCTGAAACTTCCTCCGGCGCGCTTCGTGGCCCCGGGGAAGTCGGTGCGGCCTCGACTGACTCCAAACCGGCGGGTTCTCCCTCGGTGTCAGCTGGGCCCTCAGAATTCGTGATCCACTCCGTCTCGGCTCCGGTACACAGCCCCTTGGGATTCCACCTGTGAAGCCTGTGTTGATTCGCCGACGCTGACCTCAGCGTTACTGACACAGATTGCCCCTTCGTAGTCTCCCCTCCCTGATGCCAAGGTGCGGCCATCTCAGCGCCAGGAACGGCGTCTGTGGATCAGTCCTCCTCAGGCTCCCTTCCTTCACTTTCAGAGGAGGCACCTGCTCTTTTCTCCTTGACAGTATTTTGGTGATATGGGTGATCACATGATTGAGCCTCTTTTGGAGTTTCATTGGGTTTCTGCCCTTGGTGGTGCTAGTGGCCTTGATTCGTCCCCATTCTCTTGCCTGTTTTCGGGTCCTTGCCTCGCTTCAGAGGCTATCTCAGTTTTTGCTTAGCTTTTGCAAAGAGTTGACATAGTTCTGGTGCTGCAGCTTCCTTTTGTAGAAGTGGCCATCGATGCCCCTACTTGGGGTGCTCCAACAGGGTAAGCTGAGTCCTGAGCCTGCGCTTCCCTTCAGTGAAAATCTCTTTTATATTCTGTTGGACACTTGGGCTAAACCTGTCTCAAGGGCATCAGTGAACCGGTCTATAGCCCATAGGCACCATCCTGCCCCTGAAAACCCGCTCTGCCTTTCCCAGTAGTCTACTCTGCACAGTTCTGTGTTTCAGGCTGCTACACCCTCCCCCAACATTGGCACCATGCCTGATGTCCCTCTAGACAGGGAATCTAAAAGGCTGGATGCTTTGGGTCGATATATCTTTTCTGCTAGCAGCTCTGCCTTGCAGTCCCCTTAACACGGCTTGTGTTTTGGGCCTTTTTTCTCATGTGATGTGCGATCCGGTCTTGCGCCTTCACCCCTCTATCCCTGATGACTTTCGGGACACTTTCTCAATTAAATCAGGATGGCCGCCAGGCGGCTACTTTACTGATTTGCTGTGGCATGGTTGCCACAGATTTTGTGGCCCTTTCCATGGCTCTTCACTGGTGTGCCTGGCTACGTACCTCCTGGTTTTTCTGATGCTGTGCAGACTGCCTTGGTGGACATGCCTTTTTACGGTCATATCTGTTTGGCTCTCAAGCTGACTCCGCTTTACGCCGTTTTTGGGATAGTCGGAGTGGAGTGACAGCTTAACATCTGCTTACCATACTATCTTCTTTTTCCCCCTATACTCTGTTGGGCTGGTAATAGGTTCCTGTATTCCCTACCATGTGGCTGTTATAGGGCTGTGCCAGTTGGCTCTTCTTTTCACTTGTCCCTCTGTGTGCGGTCTGTGTGGTGTCCGGCCCCAGCAGGTATTTTCCTTTCTGCATTCTACCCTGTCAATGACCGTTCATGGTCTCTGGTTGTTCTCTGGGACATGTCTTAATTTCTGACCTTGTTGGTGTCCCCGCCGGTGGCTGCACGGTCTTCTTGATTTCTTTCCAGGTTCTGCTTGGGGTGTTCTCATGGTATTGTGTGGATGCACTGTTGCCTTGTTCCCTGTCTGTCAGGGTACTTAGTCTGTATGCCTTTCTGTTCCTCAATATGTTTCTGACTCTGTTTTACCCCCTTATAGGGGACCTCTTTTGCCGTGCTTGGTGCACTGGCTTGTGCAATTCTGCAGATGGAGCATGGGAGTCCTTCTCCCCCCCCCCCCCCTTTCCATTTATTGCATGTTTTTCCGTACTGGCCAGGGGGTTTTTCCCTTCCGCTCTGTTGGTGCCCTTCTTTCCTTCTTTCTTGGCAGATGCAAGGGAAGAGGCTTGCTTCTTGGGCTACAGTATTTCGTCTGGGTCCGCCCTGAGTGATGTTCAGTCTTTCTCTCTTCAGGTGTTGGCGCTTCTTCTGCAAGTTCTCGCTATACATGGGCAACACAGGCTCCTGTCTGCCACTTTTCCTTCTTAGGTACCTTGTGGCCATTCCTTGTCTGTGTCTGGCATGAGTGGCCCACTCGGCTGCCCTGCCTGTTTTTCCTCCCCTACTGCCTTCTGCGAAGCTGCGGTTGCTTCACTTTTTGATTGGAGCCGTTTCCATGACACCCCCCGAGGCAAACCCCGACGTTTTGTTACTGGCTGGGCTGTTCTAATGGTGTCTTCTACCCTTTTGGGCGTATGTTCCTCTTCCGTTCCTCTCGGCCATGGGTATCCTGCCCATCCACTCCGTGTTGGTTTGTCTGAGGTTTTTGCTCCCCTGGTTTTCTTTCTGGGGAATCTCCTCCACTTCTTGCCAGTGGGTGTGCTTTTCTTACTCCTTGGGGGCTCTTTTCTTTTGTACTAATAGGCTACCGGGTATGAACTTGGGTAACATCAAGGTCCTCCCTAAGTTGTTCCCTCGCTTGTTGCCTGGGCACAGGTTGTCCTGTGTATACGAGGACTTTCCTTTGCTTCTGGCCTTCCTGCTTCCTAAGCTGTGGGCACTGCCTCACTATCTGTTCCTTCTCTTCTTTCCACTGGCCCTTTGGTTGGACTTTCATTTCTGGCGTTGGTCTTCCAGTACTAATTTCTTTCACGCTACGGTCTTGTTGTCTGCTTTGGCCTCATTGGAGTTGGCCCCTTCCGTCTTGGTCCCCTTTGCTAGTCCTCCATTGTGGTCTTTGTTTCTCTATTCTAGCGGGGTTGTTTCTCCCCTGCAGTTTTCTTTTCAATTGTCTCTCCATTGCCTAGTCGTACTGTTCTGTTGGTAGTGCTATTTCCGTCTGCTCCCTTTGTTTTCTGGGGTGTTTTCTTCCACCCCACCCTCTCCCTTTCAATTAGGCCATGTGGCTGGTTTCCAGTTTGCCGTTGTCTCGCCTTCAGTCCATGGCCGCTGTTGTGGTCATTGTATGTACACTTCTTGGGCACTTATTATTGTACAGTGAGAGTTCCGTATATGTTTATGTTCATACATATTATATATATATATATATATATATATCTCCATTTCGCGGTCTGCCATTCTGCACCAAAACGCAGGTGGCGCAAGGAGAAGATGCTACCGCTCTGTGCCTGAAACATACCACAATCTCCTTTCAATACAAAAGAGTCCTTGCACTCCAGGGAGGGTGGGCCAGTGAACTTTATTTAAAAACTGCTTTCCCAGAGATGCATTTCGGCGCTCACTGCCTTTCTCAATCTGGAGTTGCGTGCTGCTTGTTAATTCAAATTAGTGCTGATTAACCCTCCATCCTCGTAAACATGAAGGAAATACTCATCGTATTTCTTTCGCAAACTGCCGCCCTGGTAAACGTGATGTATGCAGATATCCCAGCCTGCACGGTGAGTATTTTAATGTCAAAATGTTTGCACAACAAGCAACACGATAACAGTTCTTAATCACCCCAGCCCAAAGTTCTTGTAGAGCAGGACAGATTGCAAACATATGTACAACATCAGCAGCTGGAAGCTTGCACTTGAGGCATCTAGTCTTATCAGATACAGTATTCTCAGATGACAGCAGCCGGCTTCACTTAGCTGCCAGTAACACAGTATCGTCCATAACAAAATGAGAAAGGCCTTGATAAGCCATACTGATCGAAGGCTTCCTGCCTAATTTATAATAATATGACACAAGCTCTGAGCCTTCCATGTCAAGCGAATATTCACATCCCGACCGTATACAGTCCCTCACTTGTAAATACTTTAAAAAAAAAAAAAAAAAAGTGGGAAGGGAGCTCGATTGAGTCTTGAAAAAGAATGAAGGCCGTTCAGGTCATACAGCTGGCCACGACCCCGCACCGTGCCCAAGCCCTGCAGGTTGAATCCTGAAAATCTGAGAGAGAAGCAGGATTGTCCCAGAGTGGTGTATCTTTGTTTAAAAAGGCAGTTGCATATTTAGAACAGATCTCCTTCCGAATATGAATAATATCCCTTATTAATTTGAAACTTACTCTTTTATAGTAATTATGATCACCATACCTATAAAAACTAAGCCTAAACTCACCCCCCAGAGCCAACTCATAGGAACTCGAAGGATGATGGATCTTGATCAGCCAGAACTAATAGGCTGCGTAGGTGACCTGTAAAGTATAGCCTGAAGTCCGGGAGTAGAAGCCCTCCCCCTTCTTGTAACGGAGTTTCATGAAACAAATGGATCTTCTTGCAGCCTGCAACCCCATATAAAACTTCCAATGGCTCCCACAAGATGCCAAAAAAAGAATCGGGGACTCTCAATAGAATCGCCCTGAACAAATAAAGATATTTAGGGAAAATATTCATCTTGATGATATTGACTTGCACAAAAACAGTAAATGGTAACTTTTTCCAAGATTTAATTTTGGAAATAACTGCGTATCACAAAGGTTCATAGTTCAGTTTAACAATGTTCGAAGCCGAGAGAGACCACTGTTACGGTTACCCCTGGAGTAAAGGCAGTTCTTAAAACTTGAAATTTAAAATTCTTTGCAGAGAGTACAGCAACCCCACAAATCGAATTGGATTGTGAGGTACAAACAACTATATCATATCCCAACTGCTTGAGTAGAGACAGATCCTTGTATGTCAGATGAGTCTCAGTCAATGCCACCAATTGGGGTTTGTGCAATCCTATCTCCTCCACCAACCCCCAGATGTGAGACCATAGTCACCTGCATAAGACATTCTGCCGCATTCTCCCTCCAACACCCCATACCCCAATCAACCCCACCCCGTGTTCTTGGGAAGGTATCATCCCCACCCTCTGGCTGTCGATGAATGCTAGCCCTAGAGGAGCACTGTCCGCCACCCGAACCCCCAACCGCCACCCAGTCACCTTGCTTAGAAAAGATGTCACTCCCAAGTGGGAGTGCTATTTAACTATCGAGGGTTATCCCCCAAAACTTTTCAAGGCAAAAGCCCAAGTCCAAAACAGCCGTAGAGTACAAGAGAAAGTAACGGAGGGGAGGAGAAAAGAAGGTAAAAATTTCTCAGGACTGACATCCTACTTAAAGGTAGTATTGTTAGCCCCCCTCAAGCGAGCCAGGCCTGCATAGTGTCCCCCTCAGAATAACACATCTGGGTCCGCCCATCCTTAATAATCTCGAGGCGAGCTGGCTCCTGCAGAAAAACTTGAGCCCCCACACTCTTCAGGGGATCAATAAATTGGCACATCTTCCATCGTCGGTCCATTGTGGATCTACAGAGATTCGACCGGGCTACAATTGACATGGTATCGACCAGAACAGGGGCAGTTGGACATTCTTTAAGGGAGATCACCTGTCTCAGAAGAAAGTTTCCAACTGCACTGAATTAGTATTTGAGGCATTGCGGTTGATGAGAAGATGGACGTGCTGAATTTGTGAATCCTAGTCCCAGTCCATCAGGTCAGGGAAGGCCCTTCCAAGAAGTTGCATCATATATTGCTGAGGATCCGACCCCACTTTCCCCACCGGTGTTCCACATATTCGAAGCTTGTTTCTCCTCTGGCGATTTTCCAAGACCTCGACTTTGCTTTGGAGATATTCCAGCTGGACATCATGATTCCCAATTGCCTGGACTATTGCGGTTGCAACCTCATCAGTATGAGCGACTCTTTGCTGCAGCTTTGTAAGCTCTGTTGTAAGGCTGATGATTTGCCCAGAGATCTCGATGTACGATGGCTCTTGTTGCTTATCCTCTGAGTAAACCTCTTTAGTGGTCGATGGAGGAGAATGATCTGAAAGAGTGTCAGAGGATATATTGGAGGTAAGGCCGGGATTCGTAGTGGAATACTTAAAGAGTGAGTGTTAATCTATTGGCTGTTTGTCCCCCTCCGCCCCTGGAAGTGTTGCATATAAACGGGAGATAGGAGCTTTCACCTCCCCTTTGATGTAACTCACTTCCTGAGTGGGCTGCTCTTTGCCCCTGAGTCGCCTACCTTGCTCGCCTGCCGCTGTTTCGCATGTTTAGAAGGTTGATAAGACCTAGCCAGTTCCGTGGGCTTCTTCCATGCTGACACGTCTGGCGACCATACACCTGGATATATATGGGTTCTTTATAGAGGCTGTTAGCAAGAGGCATGATGGGCAGAGCCGGTGGGTAGGGATTAATTACTGCAAATTGTCTTTGGAAGAGAGTTAGCTGCTGCACCTTCAGTATCCACTACCTCCGAACCCGCGTCGCAATCCGATCACAGTCCGTACTCTCTATGGCCTCTATAGCTGTTGACCCCCCCCCCCCCTACTTGGCCCGATGAGGTATCAAAAACAGTACTCTTAGTTTTTGCCGCCAGCACCACTACTTGAGGACTCTGTTTGCTATTTAGCTCCTGGGAGGGCAAAAGAAGTGGATCAGAGAGACAGCTCGGCTGATTGCTGGTACATTGTTGCAGAGTTGACATTTCCCCAGAATCTGAAACAAACTTGCCTCCGCCTTAAATCCGATCCAGAGTATAGGAAGCGACAGTGGAGCTCCCTCTTACAACAGCTCCTGTTGTAGCTGCAGCCATCAAGGTATCTGTCAGTGATGATTCCTCACTGGGAACTGGTAATTCCTTGGCAGCTGCTTGCATTAATTCCTTCATTATGCCATATTGAAGTAACTTTAGAGTAGGACAGCTGACTTGTGACAGACCTGAATCCGAGGTCACTATTTGCGTGCTCAGCTCACTCTCGTCCAGCTGCTGCCATTCTTGCACTTCCATAGTGTGTCCCTTGCCCCCCCACCCCAACAAGCTCCACAGCCCCCATGGGATGCATTTCCTTTCTGCGGGGCCATATGTATTCCGTGCGGGCAAAGATTACAAATGTGGGGCTGAAGGAAAAGCAACACTGCTTTGTGTGGCCAACCGGCAAGTCCAATGCAGCCGTATGCCTGCCGGCCGCAGAGCTATGGCATTCGTGCTGGGGAGACGAACTGTCAGCGAAGAGTGAGGGTGGGAGAATCCTGTAATTGGCACTCCCTGATCACGGCACGATAGATGGCAGCGATCTCAGAGCCACGGGAAGGAGCGGTGCTCAGCGGCAGACTCAACCCGCCATCTTCCTTCCTCGTCTCTGACCCATTAGCTGAATCTTGCCTGAAATTGAGTAAACTAAATTCGAAATTAGAAAACTAACAGACTCAGAGATTTGGTAGAAGGTAAACAAAGACATCAATGTACAATTGGAGTGATAAACTACAGTGATAAATGACAGAAAAATCAAAAAGTTCAAGAGAGACCCAATTGATTATAAACTTAGCGAAGTTTACAATTGGGTTGAAGTTTATGCTATAAAAAGACAAACCAGAACAATACCACATTCTCAGGACTGTGATCCATCAACTTCTCATGAAGATTTGAATAGAAAGGGGATCCCCCTGAAGATAACCCAGATAAACACACGAGCAACGTATATTTGTCACAGAAAGCTTCAACTTCCACAGGATCCAAAATATCAGCTGTGTCTTTTTTACAGATAAGCCCCGCCGAAAACGAAAGACCCGAGTGGAACACAGCATGCAAAGATTTAAGCAGTGTAATCAGGAGTCAAATAAAAATCTAACGTCTGACAACCTAGTAATCAACATTTCACGAAAAACATTTACCGCAATACAAATGGATATATTACAAAGGGGAATCTCCTTTGTTCCCACATATCATTCTAATGAACTAGAGGCAGAAATCAGCACCTCCAAATTTCTACGAATCCTTAGACTGCGAAATCTTTTGGGAAATATTGTGGGTGAAAAACCATCCAAGCAAGAGGAGAAAGGGACATTAATGAAACTTAAAAGCAAAAGCACATGGGGGCGTGGCTTGGACGCCGAAGGAAATGGCTGCATCGCGGTAGGCTCTGACACGGTGCGGGAGGTTTTCTCCTTCGTTTCCTGGCAGGACTTTGCTGGCTTCCTTGGAATGAGTGACATCCACAGAAAAGCAAAAGCACATTTCATGTTCCCATGAGCCGGAAGACAAGACACGTTTGAAACTATGATTAAGAAGGAAAATCACATATTGGACAGGTCAGCCTATATGGAGATTAACAATATTCCCACTAAGGACTTTCGAAAACTTTTGAAATCATTTTGGAAAAAGTCGTAGAAGGGGTACTATAACAAAGAAAGATAAACAATTTCTGATATAATCCAATCTGCAAGTCCCATCTAAACATGTTACCAAAAATTCACAAGAACATTAGCAACCCACCGTTTAGACCCATAATATCGACCAAGCGATCAATACATGAACCCCTGGCAAATGCATTGATCAATATCTACAATCAAGTGTTCAGTGTATGAAATCATTCATTAGGAACACTACAGAGTTCCTCAACAAGCGACAACAAATTGAAATCATTGAACAGGAAACTACCATACTATGTACCATAGACGTGAAATCTGTATGTACTTCAATACTGCATGATCTGTGTTTGTCAGCCATTGAACAAGCATTGACTCATATGACATTGGATGAAGATTTTAAGATATTTCTACTTGAACTAATGCATTGTACATTATACCACAGTTATTTCCAATGGGAAAATAAATATTACATCCAACTGTCAGGCACTTCCATGTGAAATTGCACAGTACAATGTTACGCAAATCTGTTTATGCACATGTTTGAATAGCATTTTTACTTGTGGGTTGTGGCAAAATAAATTGAAAACGTACTACAGATTCATTGATGACATCTGTCTTTTATTGACAGGTACACAAGAAGAATTAGAGGGAGCGATCATACATCTGAATTCGATAGATGAACGGGTACAGTTTACCCATGAAATAAGTGGCACACAGATAGCTTTCTTGGATGTAAACTTTTTTATGATCAATAAGCACTTGAAAACTGATATTCTGTGAAGTCAACCGACCACAGTAACTTATTAACACTACTCCAGTTTTCACCAGTTTGCTTTAATTTAAAAAAAATCGTTTTCACAATTGTTAAGAGCCAGAAGAATAACCTCCACCAATGAAAACTATGAAACAACTAAATCAATGATGTGTAAAGAATTCTCGAAAAGAGGGTCTCCATCTGCCATCATAAACGATGCTGTAAAACGAGTTAAAAAGGGCAATCTCCAAGTATTACTCAAGAATAAACCACTTCAACAGACCAACAAATTAATGATATTTGTATCTAAGTATTCCACCAACAGAACTTTAATCAGGAAAACCATCTTGAAATTAAAATCATCTTGAAGTTTTTGCCTGTGCTACAGACTGAACCTGATTTTAAGGATCTACTTGACTTGACACACCTATTTCGCTTATGAACTTACCAAAAACCTGAAGGAGTTATTACATGCTTGCAAAACAAATGACATGAGTCAAACTTACAAAGGAACCATTCCATGTCTTAATTGCACTAACTGCAATAGTATATAATAAGAGGTATTGAGATAAACCATCCGTCAAAAGGCAATAAAATCAAATTGAGAACCAATGCTACATGTGAATCAAAGAATGTGGTATACATGTCATATTCAAGCAGTTTTTTGTTGTTGTTGAGATTATCAGTTATCAACAGAAACGGGACCATATGTTTTAAAAATTGCAAGTTGCTTGTTAATAAGAAATTTGACAGCAACCCATCTCCCTTCTGAATTACATTCCTTTGAAGTGACTGAGATTTTTATTTTCTTATTACAAAGAATACTTGTTCCATTCTTTCTTTCCATAGCCGGGACACAAACACATTGCCAACCCAACATACTTTCAAGTTTTAAAGCCTCTCAGAAAGATGTGTTTTTTAAATTAATGCAATATTAGTTTTGAGTTTGGCCCAGGTGAAATAATGGTATTGAATTGCAAATGTATTGTAAATGTATTGCCTGAAGTGTATTGGAATAATGCAAAATCAATAAAAACACATTCAAACAAAAAAAAAAAGAAATTAGTTTTGAGTTTGGCTAGTTTAGAGAGTACTCTGCCGTTTAATATGGTTACCTAAACCTGTAACATTCCATGAAATAACCCTGAATTCAGAAATATGTAAAAAATAAATACAACCTTTACGTCTACATAATACATATATGAAATTTGAATTAAAAGAGAATATACACCAAATAAGGAAACTATAGCAGGGAAAAGATACGTTATGGGAATACAGGGAAGAGGTAGCCAAAAGAGTAGGAGAAAAATAGGAAAGGAAGGAGAATATAGAAAGTTTGAAAAGTAGAATAGTGAGGATCGGAGAACATGTGGAAAAGAATGATTGAAAAACATACATAGGTACAAAAATATCAGGGGGGATGGGAACACCAGAAGATGAAGACTACAAGATCGTCACTCCGAAACTAGCAGGACATCAGGGAGTTGTGAAGGGAGGCAAAATGAAATGGACCATATGACATACAAAAACACGAGAGCTGTAAGAGTGAAAGATTAACAAGTAGAGATAAAGACATATTTTGGGACCTAATAAAGAAAATTTGATCCAGGAATATTTCTGAATATCCCCCCTTGTACTGTTACATCATAGCTTCAGATTGGGTATCTCACTTTACCGCTATATATCACATTGTGGAAGACCAGGGTTTGGTACTTGCTTTACAAAGAAGCCTGCACCACTCGCAGCCCTTTCTTATTTCTCTTCAGGAAGTCGAACTTGCCATTCAACACAGTACGGGCGGGAAAGCACCTGGCCCATATGGGGTCCCAGTCGATCTAATAAAATGCATGCCTGACCTATGAAGGCCCCTGATCACAAATACTTTTAATAACTGCTTCACTTCCAATATACCTCACTCCTGGACCTCTTCTATTATTGGTCCTTTATTTAAAAAGGGTGATCGTTCATCGCCTAAATGTTACTGATCCATCTCACTTATAGACAGCCTAGTCTCATGGGCCAGCGATAACTAAATGTTTTCACCTTTTCAATTCGGTTTTCGCCCCCGTCTGGGCACAGTGGAGCAATGCTTGAATTTGAGCTTGTTAATAAACAAATATACTCACGTTCCCCAATTTATGTAGCCTTCATGGACTTGTCCATCACTTTTGATTCAGTAAATAGGACTAAGCTGTGGACAATGTTGGTTGACCTAGTGATGGATCATTCTCTTGTGAATATTTTATTCTCTTTACACGAAGATTTAACTGCCAGAGTACGTATGAGTGCACACAGCGAACTATCTCCTGAATTCTCCCTAAAACGGGGGGTGTGCCAAGGCTGCATATTAGCGCCCCTGCTTTTTATCTTGTATATATTTTATCCACTTACCTGATTTTGAACCCAGTAGATACACCAAGGATCGCAAGCTTGCAGGGGCCAGTGCTACTCTATGCTGATGATGCAGTCCTTTTGGCACGAACTACTAACACCCTGAGTTTACTGGTGGACTGCTATGTTCTTTTTTTATTAGTAAACTTGATCTAGTGACTACCTGCAGTAAGTCACATATTATGGCATGCGGGCCCGGTAAATCCAGGTTAACTAGATTTAACATCAATGGGCAGACCCTTACTAGTCTTAAAGACTTTGGTTACTTAGGCGTAACTTTTAGTTGTCTAGGAACTTGGCATTCTCAGCTTAATGGTGCCTGTCTAAAACTCAGTAGGTCAGCAGGTGCAGTGCTCAATTTGACAAGATCTGGTAGGAGAGGGACCATCACACCCATGCTGAAGGTATAAAACTCCCACTGTGTTCCTACAGTCACACATGGAGCCGGGATTTGGGGCCTACCTAAGAGTTCATCTTTGCAGGTGGAGGAAAATCGTATTTTCTGTAGAATTCTGCATTTGCCACAGTCTACCCCAAGTTATATTATCTATTCAGAGCTCAAACAGGGTTATATTGTAGACATGGTCCAGGTAGCCCCACTATTGCTTTGGGTCAGTATATGGACCAACCGGCCGGCATCCCTGTGCAGGGACATAATTTTGGACTGTCTCAGCCAGGAGAAGGGTGCCACTATTCCCGTGGCTGAGTTACATCAGCAAATCATTCCTGGGATTGTCCATCCTGTTCAACGATCCTAGCAAAATTAACAGTTCTGCCAAACTAAAGGTTAAAACTGCTTTTTAGAGCACTGTGAAGAAACCAGAATGAAAGTGGAATCATCTAAATGTATAGTGCTGACTTATTTCAGATTCTTCGCCTCAGTGGAACCTTTCTTATATTTAATCTTAGACCTCTGCAGTTGGGAGAGATCACTTTTATTTTGTTTTAGAGCAGGAACAATACACTGGCTATTGTATTTTAAAAATGCATTTAACACATAGGCAAATGTTGTACCGCCTTGTCCATGCGTCAAGAAATCTGAGCAGTCTCTTTTGCACTTTACTTTTTTCTGCTGCTTGTACAGATTTTCACTGAAGTACTTTTTAAAGCCCCAACTAATAAAGTCAGGGCTCCGCCGATGTAGAGAAGCTCTATTTTACCTGCCATCACTGAGCCCCCTGATGTATGTTTTGGCATGGCTTCTTTTTTTTTAATCCGCTATTAGAACTAAAAAATCTATAGAAGTGAGCTTTTAACAGGGGTAAAACAATGAATCAATATATGTTTCATTAAGTGTGTTTTTGTTGTTAAAGAATTTTATAATGCGTTATTTAAATTGAATTTATTCTATGTTTTCTTTTATGACCTCATTTAGGTCGAGTTTCATTTGGTCAAATCAGAGAAATGTTTTTTTTTGAAAACTTGAAAAGTTTCTATCTCTTCTCCTCTGCATTGTGGAACGTATCTCTTGAGAACAGTAGAATTATCATATGTAGTTGTGTTGTCCTTGTGAGTAACTTTGAATAAGCACAAATCAATGAGCCCAATTCTGGCATTCATGGCTCTCAAAGTTGGTTGCAAATCAAGAAATTGCTTCGTAGAATCCACCATCACTTTTGCCATTTTTTGAGTGAACAGATGTTTGTGACCAAACTTGGTATGTTTTTTTTAATTTTAACTACAAACATCACTTTCAGAAGATCGGTATATTCCAAAAAAAGAAGAATGGCAAATCTAGGTTTTACGGAGACCTTCAAACCCAATCTGTGAGCTCTTTGAATATTCACATGAGTGGAAGAAGGCATGTCAAGAACTTTTGGAATGAAAGACTGAAAGAAAATAATAGGCTCAGAGTCCTCCATATTTTCTGGTCAACCATAAATGCAGCGATTTATTCCTACGGTTTTGTTTTTCAAGGTCTTCAGTTTGTTTTTTGAGTACATAAATCTCTGATTCCATGTGATCAATTCATGGGACAGCATCCTGGAAGCCATTGCCCCTTCGTTCCGCTTCTAAAACTCATGTTTCCAAAGACGAACATCTGTCATCAAGATGTTGCAATGTTTTATTAGTTTCTTCCATGAAAGGCTTTAAGGTGCAAATTTCCTCTAGAAGTAATTCCGGAGATACAGGATTAGACTTATCTGGAGATGGAGGATATTTATTAGGTCTTTTGTTAGATCCCAGGAGAGGGTTATTAAGTTTAGATGTTTTTGGCATTACCACAGGGATATTATCCAACTTTTGAGCAAGGTTGATATCCACATTGTGGGAAATATTTTCAGTGTCTAAGGTTGGAGAAAGAACTTACCATTCAGTTTATTCGATTTCCCCATAAATACAAGAGATTTTTGGCTACAAGAATGTGTCTAAAAATATGTCTCATGAACATAAAGACTGTGCTGGTAAGTCATTTTAAACATGAAGAGAAATAAAATGGTTCTGTAAACATTCCAGCTCTCTGGAAATGAATATGCGTCAATGAAAGACTTTAAATCACATGTGATATTAGTGTCTGAGTAAACATCCCTATAAATTGTAAAAGGATGTAATTATAATTGGTTAGAGTCTTTGAACTAATAATTGGTGGTTTCTTAGAGACAGTGGCATATCGAGAGAGACGCACTCATCACCTCACAAAATGGCCGGGGCATAATGGTTCTGAAACGTAATACCGAAATAATCACACCCGGTTACTCACCATGTTTTCCAGAGAGTCTTCAAAGCTTTTTAGACCTGTGCAGTGGTTCTGAAGTGGTCCTAGAAGACACAGTTCAGTCCCGGTCGATCTAGAGCTCGCTACTGTGCTGCCATCTTGTGTAGGGTTATAATTACACCCCCCAACATCCAGGCTCTAAGATGCACTTATTGACCTGAACTACTGCTGGCAAAGAACTCCCATCAGAGTCTAAGGAATGCACACTACTGGCAAGACTTATGCTTGAAAGTTTGAGGGATGGCTAGTATTTGCAACCTTTGTTTATTCATTTTTGTAGGATTAACAAAACAAAAATATTGATAAAGACAATAATAAGATGCAAGATCACTGCATTATGCAAAAATGCCATTGATCTTCTCGAAACAGTTCGCATCAGTTTGACTCAAATGAACTCCATTTAAACAAGGGAAGGCAATATAAAAATATATAATAAGAATAAAGCACCCCCTATCTGGGTAACTAGTCCCAGAAATATGTACCTTCTCTAATCGTTATAACTAGGAAGTGGAACTAGAGATAGAAGAGAAGGGAAGACGAGGGAGATAGAGGGTTGGTACAGAGCCCAATTGAGACATAAGCAAGAAAAGTCAGATACAGTAGTGTTACTATCCCTACTGTTTCAATTACAAGCATCATTGCAGCATGCTTATACAGGAATGGGCTCCCATACACATCTATGGGGAAGCTAAATCAGAAAATAGCATGACGTAGGCAACTGCAGAATCTATGGGACCATATTCCACAGCCTCCCTAACGAGAGGAGTCTATGAGGGAGTCAAGCGAGAGGGGTGGGGGAATACAGGAAATGATGTACAGTGTCTCTCATCTCGTATCCAGACATCAACACCGTGGAGCATAATAGCGGAGATGTGTCCTCCTGTCTCACATCAGGGCCTCTACCCCATTTGCTAGCAGTAAGCTGACTTTGCTTCCTGGCAAGACGATTGGAAGTACATCAGATAGATAAGTATGGGGACATCTGTCACTTCAGGAGGGGGCTGGTGAGCAGCAAAAGACGAATAGTATCCTAGACAAAGGAAGGCGTTCCCGACCCTTTCGTATGTCTCCAACTTATCAATGAGTTTTTAGGTAGTGCGTTCATGCAGCGCCACACTTCAATTCCGTTAGCCACTCCTGACCTGTAGGAGTTGTGGATTTCATACTTTGGCCACTGCTAGCCATTGGTGCGTGTGAGAATCTATTTCGCTAATGTTAACCATGTAATTTACAAGTGCTAGGTGAGACGAAGGAGTGACCGCCAAAGAACTATAACTGAGGAGACCGGCCTATACTTCCACCCATTAGGACTGCAAGAAAACGATAGATGTTGCATCTGGTATCACAGCAATTCCAGCACTAATCATTAGGCAGTCGGTGAGCCCGATACAACTTCCGGGGGTGGGGTGAGCCAATACCAGTTGTTGAGCAGCTTAACATAAAGTAACTTCAGTCTGAATTCCCTAAGGACCTGGTCGTGACCTAGGAGTGTCACTCAATCTTCTGGGGAATATCCTTTACCCAGAGTCACCTGGTGCTGCAGCCTGGTGGTGTTGAGAGAAGGACCAGAGTGCAAGGTCATAATTAGAACATCATAAAGTCCTGAGGCAATTCACCTGAACTGGCTCCAAAGCTGGAGTTATTGTTTCAATGGAGAGGTGGGAAGTTCCACCAGTATGGGACCCAGGGCACTCCATAGACAGTGAGCTAATTCTCTAAACTTCCAATGATCAATGGCCAGAAGACCAAATGTGTCACTCATCGAAAGAAAGGATTTCAAAACACCACTATGGCACAGCTGGTCAATGTGTTAAATCCCTTTGTGATAGCAAGCTGCTTATTTGTTGTACATACAGCAGAATTGTACCATGGCGGTACTCTGTTATGTAGGGGGACATGCCAATGAGCTTGTGTGCAGTGTGCCACAACATAAGAGTCCTGGAGAGGATAGGGTTCAGCCTAATGGAACGATGTGTAAGAGGTAGGTAAGCCGGGAAAGGGCAGTTCATGAGTTGTCGTGTAATCTCAACCCACATGAGCATATCCCCTGTCTCAATAAAGATTGTCTCCTGAACGACAGCCTCCGGCAGTGTACTGCCAACCAGAGTTTCTAGTTAACTAAGAGAGCCATCGCTGACCCTCACTGTCCTTCTCTCCACCCCTCTGCATCCTGGCACATATTCCGCTGCCACCCTTGTGAGACGGGGAATAAGAGCAAAGAAAGATATTGAAGTGCAAAATTGGCTTAACAAATAAAGCGAAATCTTCTATTTTTAAACTGATCCGTAGGCTCGTACTGCGGAATTTGCTTTTAAACATCTGGTGGATGAGGTGTAGAAACGTTTCTAGACATGTATAATTTTAGTGATTAAATAATGATTTCTTATACTAGGTTTAATGTAGGTACTGAAATAATATGCTTTTAGTTGAAACAAATGTAATATGATATGCAGAAGTGTATTTATTTATGTAGTTTAGTTTTGCCACTTTTTCATGAATTCGCCATATTAGTTAATATGGATGCTGTTTTATTGCTGCTCATTTAATTCCTGTTCTTTCCCCTCCGGTCTCAAACCCTGGCAATCTTTTCTCTCACCACAGGCTCGGCGGAGCAAGAGACAAGCTGATTTAATAGTGTACCTTTTCAATATGCATGTGTTGTGAATGAACTTTCTAGTGCTTAACAGTTGTAACAACTCTAGGTTCTTCCACTGTACTGTTTCTAGGCTTACCACTATTCGGCTGTTGTATGGCCTATTGTTTAAGAATGTTGCATTTTAGTTGAACTTCCTATGATGATGCATTGCTGAAGCTGCTTGATTCTTTCTTAGGAAATGGGATAGTGCTAATGTGTAATGTTATGTGGATTTCTCTGATTTGTCAAATGAAATGTTACATGGGTTAATGCCATGCTAAAACTGTGGTTTTGGTAATTGTATATGCAAAAATTGGGTACAAGAACCCCTTGATACTGGAGGTGAGCCAGATATTTTTAAATTATTTCTGATGACTTTCCGGTTCTGGTAGAGACTCTACCTTTTATTTAGAGGATTATTATTGATGATTTTCCTAATAGCTAGGTATATTGTCTGATTCTCTTATGATATTGCTGTTCATTTGAGACTTTAGAATAATTATGATTTTGACTATGTATTGTGTGTTTGAGCCTTCATGGCATGTATTGCATTGCTCTGTACTGCTTTAAGTATAAGATTTTGTAATAAAACCCTTTAACTTTTTCCCCAGTCTAGAACTCCGTTATTGAGTAGTCCAAGTTTTTATTCACTACTCTGCTAAACTAATATTGGGTTTATCTGATGTAGAGGAGGCTGACTCTTAACGCAAGATCAATCCCTCCGAGGAGCGAGTGATCTGAATTTTGGGGTGTCTTACGTTTTGTGGTTCCACTTCCACAGAGGGATTGCCTGACTCACCATCAGGATAACTTTGTACATTGTTTCTTATTTTGTAGAGGGACAATTGAGGCATATCACAACTGGGGAGCCGTTTGTTTTTAACTTCCGGGAAGACTTGCACAGGTGGAATCAAAAACGCTATGAAGCTCTCGGAGAGGTACGGATTTCTTTTTTTGATACTTTTGTAAATGAGGAGATGTTGAGGAAGAAGTGCTCCATGTTGTTTCAAAATTGTAGATCTCTTTATTGTGCAGTTTGGGAATACAACATTTTCCAGCTATCGCGACAAGAATTTTAGATTCTATTAAGGACACGGAGGCGAGGATTATGCTTTCTCAATTTCTTTACTGACTCAACAGCAGCCAATGAAAAATAAACTACACTTAGTAAAAACATTATTTCCCATGAGGCTTTGAACCACGCCTCCTCAAACAGCCAATGGCAACATATCAAGGTGAACAAAATAGGGAGGCACTATCTTGGCTTCCTCTTTCTTTGCAAAACCAGCCTATAATGTCTGAACGAAGAAACAAGTCCCAACTCTCAACGGAGAGACAAACAGCAGACTCCAAATTCTCAACGGAGAATATAGTCCATGAATCCTGGGAGCAACCTCCATCTTCCAACAACGAGGTGGTCCATCTCCATCCGGATCAGCAACTTAATTTTGCTTGGAATCGTTCCCTGAAACAGAAACCAGTTTGAAAATAGGGAACCCACAAGGTTTGATTTCTCAAGGTGGGTATTTAACAACTAATGCATATAGAAAAATATACAACATAACAGTTGATCTTAACTGTCCCAACGGGTGGGATAATCCTCGCCTCCGTGTCCTTAATAGAATCTAAAATTCTTGTCGTGATAGCTGGAAAATTTTGTATTCTATGTCAGGACCGGAGGCTTCTGATTATGCTGGTTCAAAGCTCATCAATAACAACAGAGGAAACATGCGAAATAGGCTTGTAATAAAACATTTTAAACATAGAATCGGATGACCAGTCAGCAGCTTTCAAGATATCCTCTAAACGAGATCCTAACATGTATGCTTTAGAGGCCATGGCACCTCTAGCGGAGTGAGCACCATACACCGAAATATCAATGCCAGCTTCTGACATTACCCATCTGACCCACCTAGCCAAGGTGGCGGCTGAAACTGGTCTAAAGGGTTTTTGAATTGCTAACAATAATTGTCCCAAAGGTTCGGACCTATGCGCAATAGTGCGTTCCTCATAAACCTTTAAACACTGCAAAACACATAATTTAACATTGTGTGGAAAAGCAGGATACTCCACCAAACGTGACATAGTTTTGGTCCGTCTCGAGATGATGAAAGAGACACCCTGTGGGGAAAACATTCTCCCTGCCAAATCCAAAGCACGCAGATCAGACACTCTGCGACATGAAATCAAACATAACAACATTGTGAGTTTGGCGGATAACTGTTTCAATGAAAGATCTTTATTATCCGGCCAAGACTCAAGTAGGGACAGAACCTTAGAGACGTCCCAAAGCGTCGAATATGTGGGACGAGGTGGATTAGCCACCCTAATACCTTTGAGCAACTTGCATACTAGGGGATGCATCCCCACTGGCTTACCATCCACGGGATCATGACCAGCCGAAAGTGCTGATCTGAAGTTGTTTACTGACCTGTATGAAAGACCCGATTCAGCACATTCTGACAGAAAATTCAACACCTCTTTTACATCTGATCCCACTGGATCCACCTGCCGTTGAAGGCACCAACCCACCCATCGCTTCCATGAAGCTGAATAACGCTTGCGGGTGGATGGAGCCCAATCTTGTTGCATAAAGCCGGCAGCCGCAGGTGAAAGGCCGTCAATGCTCTCATGTCTCCTGAGAGTGTCCACACCATGAGAGACAATTGGTTTTGCAGGACCAGCGGATGGGGCACTCCCACTGGGTCCTGGAGAAGCATCGGGAAAACCGGGAGTTGAAAGGGTAAATCCACTGACAACTCCAATAGTGTGGGAAACCAGGACTGAATCTTCCACAATGGTGTCACCAACACTATTGAAGCCTCCTGTCGACGGACCAGGGCCGCCACTCTCTGAATCAGAGCAAAGGGGGGAAAGGCATAATTCCTCTGAGACCCCCACTGTTGGAGGAACGCATCCGTTCCCATAGCCATCGGGTCCGGTCTCCAGCTGAAGAACTGCGGGAGATGGGCATTGAGACGAGAGGCAAAGAGGTCTATCTTGCAAGGACCCCGCATACCCATGATCTCCGCAAACAGGGAAGGGTGAAGCCTCCAGTCGCTGTAATCCCTCAGGAATCTGGAGTTCCAATCCGCTACCTGATTGAAGTGCCAGAACTCTCTCACAATGTTGGCTAACATACGAGATCTCGTTCCTCCTAGGCGATTGATGTATCTCACCGCCGACACATTGTCTATCCTGAGCAGGATGCAACAATTGCTCTTCAGAGGAGATATTGATTTTATCATGAAAGAACCTGCTAGAAGTTCGAGGCAGTTGATGTGCAACTTTAACTCGTCGGCTGACTAACGTCCGCCGGTGGCAAAGTCTCCACATCGAGCGCCCCAGCCCCACCGGCTGGCGTCGGACTCTATAATAACGTCTGGGGAGGCGCCAAAAATCGCTCTTCCGTTCCAGGCCGCCATGTGCTCTAACCACCAAAGAAGCTCCTCTCGAGCGTCTGGAGATAAGGGAATGAGGTGATCGTAAGAAAGCCTCTTTTGTAAGTAATAAATCTTGAGACGTTGTAAGGCCCGGTAATGTAGAGGGCCTGGAAAGATGGCCTGGATGGAGGACGCCAAGAGGCCCACAATCCTTGCCAATACTCGCAATGAAATCATTTGTTTGGAGAGGGTGTTCCTGATCTCTCGTTTGATAGATCTGAGTTTGGTCAGTGGAAGAAGTAATTGCTCAGATACTGAGTTTATCTGGAAACCTAGGAAGTCTATCTGTTGGCTTGGAATTACCATAGATTTGTGGGAGTTTATGACAAACCCTAGCTCCTGTAACAGGGACATCGTCCAGTCTAGATGAGTGAGGAGGAGGTTGCGCTCCTGAGCCAGAAGCAGCATATCGTCGAGATAGACAATCATGCGCACCCCCATTTCCCGAAGGCGGGTTCAACCGGTTTCAAGAGTTTGGTGAAAACCCACGGGGCTGAAGACAGTCCGAAAGGTAGTGTGCGATAGCGGTACCAATGCCCTTTCCATTGGAACTGAAGGAATTTCTGATGAGAGGGGCAAATCGGAACTGTGAGGTAGGCATCTTTCAGATCGAGGCGGACCATCCAGTCCTGTGCTAGCAGGAGATCTCTCAAAAGATGGATTCCCTCCATCTTGAAATGTCTGTACATCACAAATTGGTTGAATTCTCTGAGATTCAGAACCAGCCTTTGACTACCGCCCTTCTTTTGCACCAGGAAAACGTTGCTGCAAAACCCTCCGGGAATGAAGGGTCCTACGGCAATAGCTTGCTTGGCCAAAAGATCTTGAAGTTCGGAGTCTATAAAATTCTGTTCTAGAAGGGAAAAAAGGAGAGGACGGGGAGGAGTCACCTGACGGGGAGTCTAGAAGTTCTATCTGGTACCCTTGGACCGTGTGGAGAATCCACGCATCCGTGGTCAGCCGAGTCCAGTTCACCACAAAATGTAAGAGCCTGCCCCCGAGGGGGATCATTGGAAACAACAATGGACTTACCAGAGGATTGATTATCGAAGTTCTTGTAGCCCCTAGTTCTTGTAGCCCCTGTTAACACCTCTGTTGAAGCGGCCTCTGAAGCCTCGGGACCTGGATGGATAGAAGCCCGCTTGGTCTGGCTCTTGTGTGTAGCCTCTGCGCCGAGGGGCGAAATCTCTCTGAGGACTGGGATTGGAGTAGCGGCCGGTCGAGCGTCCCCTGCCACGACCGACCCTACCAGAGACCTGGTGGAAGACTCTTCAAGGACGACTGGGACTTATCCAGAGAGGCAAAGGTGTCCACGAATTTGGCAGTGTCTTAAACAAACTTTTCGCCAAAAAGCTGACCTTCGGCCAGAGGCCCCGATTCGGCAGTGGCTAGCTCCACCAGCTGTGGATCAATTCTGAGGAGCACAGATTTGCGGCGTTCTGAGGCCAGAGCGCAATTAGCGTTTCCAAGGAGGCAGATCGCCCTCTGGGTCCACCCAGCTAGGACCTCTGGATGAATAGCGGCCCCAGTCTCCTGTGCCTGAAGGGCTAACTCAAGAATTTTGACCAGGGTACCAGCAATGTCCAGCACTTTATCCTGGCACGCTCTGAGGGCGCGGTCAATGCCTTTTTCGGATCCTTCTTGTATTTCTTTAAAAAGGTGGTCTTGGAAGAATCAATGTCTGGGGTAACAGCCACCTTGTGTGCTAAGTCAGGTCTCGGACATTCGGATTTAAGGCGGGCCCTAACTTTCTTGTCAAAACTCTTCCTCAAGTGAGTTTGCATATATTCCGCTACAGCTGGGGGAGGAACCCAATCGGCCGAGCGAGGGTGGACAATGTCTGAGGGATCAAAAGAGAAGGGGGAAGGTTGGACAGGGGAAGATGAGTGCTTGCGCTTTTTTGCGCGCTTACGAGGCCTAGACTCATGGGACAAGTCCGTTTCAGTACCAGTGTCAGTGGTGGTGTCCGGAATTTGGATAGGGTTGGACTGGAGAGGGGAGGGGGCCGGGGCGCTATCTTGGGATTGCTCCTTGGATTTATAGAGCGAAGAGTAAACCTGCGCATGGGGCCATGGAAGCCCGGGAGGTTCGGGGGGGGGGGGGGAAATGGGGCTGAAGGAGCGCCAGATGGGGCGGGGTTATTGGCTACCAAAAGCTCTAAACGTTGAGATATAGGTAGTAAGGCGGAGGAGAGCACCTTATCCAGCTTGGCATCTAACCTCTTATCTATAATGTCCTCCATGGACTCATAGTAGAGTGCGTCATCATCGGGGCATCACACGCAGCTACCTCCTCTTCGTAGACCTCGCAGTCTGACATGACTCAGCTGAATATAAATATTCAATCAAGAAATCCCCAGTGGGAAGCACAATTATCAGCCCACACTCTCAACAAGTTAGGGCGTCAGGTGGGAACAAAGCCGGGGCAGTGGAGCAAGAGAGATACCACCAAAATTTGCAAAAAGGACAGGATTACTGAAGGGAGGTAACCCCCACCTGCCTGCGCAGAGCAGGGGTGCCAAAAATTAATGGAAAGTCAAGGGTTAATGTCCTCGAGCATCGGAGGAGAAACGCTGCCTTAAATGTGTAAATCGGGCCCGGTATCTGCTCTGAACTGCCAGCTGCGTGAAAAACCCCGATCCAGCCTGGGGCAAGGCGTCTCTCTGGCTAATTACAGGAGCTGCACGCGCGCGCAGGCTCCCGAGACGCACGCTGGCTGCCCGGTCGGGCTCCGGCGTGCGTCTCGCTCCCTGCGGGGGGGGGGGTGGCCAATCCCTGCCCGAACGCGCCAGGCGAACGGGGAAAAGCCAGCAGCGCTGGCGGCAGCAACACACATGAGCAGAAGGGGGGAAATCCTAAAGCCTAAAGCGCAACACACGCTCAATAAAGGAGAAAACCAGTAAGGGAAAAGGGCGCGCGTTGAAGCGTAGCGCGAACCCGATCTCTGTGATAAAAATAATTACATGCGCTGCATCGCTCAATCAATAACACAGAAATCCTTATTATCATAAGCACGAGACGTGCAAAATACTGCAAATAAGCATCAAGCCATCAATTAGCAAGGCAATAATGTTAAAGTGGAACTAAATAGAGAGGCACTTATCTTGACTGCGGAGCAGCAAAGAAAGAGGAAGCCAAGATAGTGACTCCCTATTTTGTTCACCTTGATACGTTGCCATTGGCTGTTTGAGGAGGCGTGGTTCAAAGCCTCATGGGAAATGATGTTTTTACTAAGTGTAGTTTATTTTTCATTGGCTGCTGTTGAGTCAGTAAAGAAATTGAGAAAGCATAATCAGAAGCCTCCGGTCCTGACATAGAATTCGTTCCTCATTTAACAGAATGCTGTTATTTTCAATAAAACGTCCTCATTCACCTGCCCTTTTTCATCGAATACATAAGTCGTTGGGTAATATGAAATGTACAGCATTGAAGAGAATATTTTAATCTCTGCATATTTTTGTTCATCTCAGCTCGCTTGCTATGCTGTTGTTTTAGCTGTTACACACTTGTCTAATTTTTAAAAATAGGCATATAAAATTTGAATAGAAACCCAGGAATAGCACACTAGATGCTTTTAACATACACCGCATTGGCAAAGCTAATAACTGTGACTGGCCATCTTGAAAGTCTATTTCATAATTTCAAGGTATTCACCATGTTGCGAACGCTGTGTTGTCACTTCACGTTACAACACCTAACATGGCAGCCACTTTGAGCTTATGTAACTTTATTTTCTGTATTTCAAGATAGTCAGTGTCGCGACATGTTGCATTCACAGAACGTGGCAGCCCTATTAACAGTAAAGGGATGATCTTTCAAGATGTTCAGTCACTGATATTGGCTTTGCCAATAGCGGCACATTTCAAAAGCATTCGGCACTGGCAAATGTAACAGTAGCCGTCAGTATGGAGCGTGGCTGAGGAGAGAGAGAGAGAGGAGTGGGAAAAGAGGGCACTAACAGCACAGGAAAGTGCTGTGGCAGCCCTTCAGTCACTGCCTGGCATACGGCACATGAGAAAAGCTAATCTCTGGACTCATCCATGCAGAGACCCTCAAACCTAAGGAGTCGGAGAATCTACAAAGAGAGCATGCATGCAGTACTCTGAAGAAGGGTAAGAAGTGAGGGTTGCCACCGAGATGGTTCAGGGATCTAGAAAAGTATGCAGTCTAAACATACGCAGAGGAAGGAGCAGGGCATGCTGGCTCATGGAGTACTGAATTAGGAATGAAACAAGAAAAAAAAGAAAGGAAAATAGTTCAATGACATCAGCATCGAAAGGGTGCAACTCTACCAATCAAAAGTTAAGATAAGAAATGCTACAGGGGCAGAACAAACTTTAGAACTAGGGAGGAAAGTCATCAATTAAAGAGAAGGTAACTGTGACAAGAAAGCATTGCAGTATTGAGCAAGGGACGGAGCTAAATGTAGCACCTGCAAATGTGTTTATACCCAGCCCCCTCAACAGAGTGAGTGCAGCAAGTGATTCTGACTGTCTCCATGAGGATTTTAGGGTGGGGTGTAATATAAACACATCTACAAGAAAGTGTGCGTTTCCTCTGAGCTGTTTGGCAGACTATATAAAGGATGATTCCTCAGTACATCCACTTTTCAAAGGTGCCCTCTGGTCAGCAGTATTTCTGGGGGCAATTCCTGTATTCCATATGGCCTGTCCAGCCTTGTTGGCAATTATTTAAAACCTGTGGCTCTTTTGTTATGGGGAAAACATTCTGTAATCAAAGAAAGTCAGGCTATAGCTAATATTGCTGTGGCTGGCAATCTTTTACTCCCAAGTAATGACACATTTTCTAACTATCTTAACAGAAATTTTCAAATCTATTAAGGACACAGAGGCGAGGATTAGGCTAATTCTTTCCTTGATTATTTTGATAGCAGCGATGTCAAAACGCATCAAACAACAAACCTCATTTCCCATAAACCCAGGGCCAATGAAGATTAAAAAAGGTAAGTCCAGTGACCAATTAGCAACTAGGGAGCGCCGTCATCCGCTTGTGTCCCTCTTCTCTTACCCTCTGTCTTCCTGCAACAGATGCCGACCATGGAAGATTCTAATCCTGTTTACAAGACTCCGTTCCTGCAGTGATCCAGAGGGCAACTCCTCCCTGTGATGCCCAAGGCCCCAACATTCGAAACTCTCCTACACAAGATCGTACACAAAATGGTGGCCAACTTGGCTGACAGTTGTTTACGGGAGAGATACTTATTTCTGGGCCACGAGATGAACAGGTTCAGGACCTTAATAACATCCCAGATGACCGAATACTGTGGTTCCGGAGGAAGAGACAAACAAGTGCCCTTGAGCAATTTCTTAACCAGGGTATGTTCCCCATCAGGTAGGCCTCCGACCATAGCATGTCCCGCAAAAATTGCGGTCCTAAAGGTATTGGCCAATCTAAATGCCATTCCGTCTGAAGCCAACGATGCCAGGAAGTTCAAGATATGGACAACATCCGTCCCCACGGGATCCATGCTCCGTAGCTGACACCAGCCCAACCAGTGAGACCAAGCCAATTGGTAACATTTGACCGTACCACCTGCCCGTGCCAGCGAAAGGAGGTCTGCTGGGCTTCTTGAAAGTCCCTGGACTTGCCTCGAGATCTGTAATCCTCCACTCCATGAGTTGGAGGGTGCCCTTCATCACCAGATGATTCCCTGAAGGATTGGCGAGCGAGACGGATATAAGGGTGGATGGATTGGGAAATCCCAAGAAAGTTCCATGTGAACTGGAAACCAGACTTGCGAGTTTAACATCGGGATCACCACCATCAGATCTGCCCCTTGCCTGCGCACTTGTGTTGCTAACCTGATTATCATGGCGAAGGGGGGGACAGGCCTATCCCTGCTCCCTCGACCTATCCTGCAGGAAGGTGTCGGTTGCCACCGCCCCTGGGTCCGGCCTTCAACTGAAGTATCGGGGAAGCTGGTGATCGAGTCTGGACGTGAATAGGTTCACCATAAAGGGGCACCACCTGTTGGCGAGGGCTTGAAACAAGGACGGGAGAAGCTGCCACAGGCTCGTGTCCCGGAGGTGCTGCTATTCCCAATCCGTGACTTGGTTTTCTGTCTCCGGGAGATGTTCCCCATCACTGACACCTTGTTTGAGGCAGTATTCCCAAAAGCTCTTGGCCAGATCTGAGAGGGCCTGGGACCGGGTACCTCCTATGTGGTTGATTTAACGGACCGCTACCACATTGTCCATTTTCAACATAGCACTGCACTTGATCTCTGGTCCAGCATTTCTCCACAAACAAACCTGCCATCAAGTCCAGGCAATTGATATGTGGGGACTGTTCGGCCACCTATGGTGAGCTCTCCAAACCGAGCGCCATAACCTGAACCGCTGGCATCGAACTCGATCACCAGGACCGGTTGTGAGCCGAAAATGGCACGCCTGTTCCAGACTTCTATATGGCAAAGCCACCAGCGGAGTTCCTCCTTGGCTTCCTCCGAAAGTGGAACGTATTGGGAGTACATAAGACCAGGTCACAGATGGCACGCCTTCAGCCTCTGAAGGGCTTGAAAGTTAATGGGGCCTGGGAAAATGGCCTGAATGGAGGACGACAAGAAGCCTACCTCCCGTGTGATCTGACAGAGGGAAGTCTAAGGCTTGGATAATGTGCTTCGCACTTTGTGGCAAATTTTGGCCATCTTCCGGGAAGGAAGACTGAGAGTCATCTCCACTGAATTGATCACAAATCCTAAAAAGTAAGGGTGCGAGACGGGATGAGAGCTGATTTCTCCTGACAATGAATCCCAGAGACTAGAGGAGATTCACCGCCATTCCCAGGTGTGCTGACAGTGCAAGAGGATATTTTGGTCTGTAAGGAGCATGTCATCCAGGTACACTATCATGTGAATCCCAGAAGCCTCAGGTGTTTGACCACTGGCTTGAGAACTTTGGTAAAACACCAAGGGGCCAAGGAAAGGCAGAGAGGTGAACTTGAAAGTCTGGCCTTGCCACTGAAATTAGAGGAAACTCTGGTGCATCTGGATAATTGGGTAAGCATCCTTTGAGTAAGCATCCTTGAGTTATAGCCTGACCATCCAGTTGCTGGGTCTTAGAAGATCCCATAGAAGATGGATACCCTCCGTTTTGAAGTGGCGGAAGATCGGCCCCTCGTTGAATTCCCGGAGATTGATCATCGGCCATTGACCCCGTCCCGCTTCTCTACCAGAAACAGATTGCTCAAAACCCCAGAGGGATGGGGGGTGGACAGGCGAATGGCCTCTTTGGCAAGGAGTTCCTGAATCTCCACCTGAACAAGTGTAGTCTCCTTTTCGGGGAAGTAGAAGGGGAGAGGGGGAACGGCCTGGAAAGGTGAACCATAGAATTCTATGTGGAACCCTTGAACTGTTTGGAGCACCCAAACTTCGAATGTGAGCGCCCGCCAATTGTCTACAAAATGTGACAGCCGACCCGACTCTCTTCCCCCCCCCCCCAACGCTTTATAGAAATGAGGGTGAGACTCACCATGTGATACGCTTGCTAGAAATGAGGGTGAGACTCACCAGGTGTGTTGGAGGAGGGGCCTCCCCCTCGGGATCTGCTACTGGAGCCTCTGTGCCCTGCACTTCCTCTAGGTGGGTAGAACCCGCCGAAGTGAGAGGAGTCCTGTCATTTTCCTTGTTGAGAGTGTTGGCTCCTGTTGGAGGCGCAAGAGTGGAAATGGCCGGCCAAGCCCCCCCCCCCCTTCCTACCGCGACCGGCCCCGGTAAAAAAAGCTCATTGAAGTTACGCTTGATAGATGATTGGGCCTTATCAAGTGAGTTGAAGGTTGAAAGAAATGTTCCTAATTCTTTGACAAATGAATCACCAAAGAGTCCACCCTGTACCACCTGGCCAGCCTCAGAAGTGGACAGGTCCCCCAGTTTGGGGTTTATCTTTATCAAGCGCCGTAGAGATGGCGCAGTTGGCGTTGCCGAGGAAAATGATGGTCTCTTGGACCCAACTGGAGAGCACTTCTGGGGAGATGAGTGCCCCTGATGACTTGGTGTCTTCAGCCACATCTAATATCTTTGTCAGCGGTCCCATAATGTCCAAGAGCTTTTCTTGGCACGACCTCCAAGAGTGGTCTATACCCTTCTTTGGGTCCCTGGTGTATTTGACCAAAAAAGTGGCCATTCGTGCGTCGATCTTGAGTGTGACAGCTACTTTGCCGTCTAGTGCATGGCGGAGGCATTACGCCCGAAAACAGTTTCATACCTCCTTGTCAAGAGGTTTGCATAGCCTGACACATAAGTGGCTACCTTGTCCCCAGGACACCAGTTGGAGAAGTGGGGGTGCATGAGTTCCTCTGGGTCTAACATGTCAGATTGCTCTCCGTGGGATCCTCCTAGCAGGATCTGACACCCGAGACTGGATGGAATTCGGCTCTAGGACCGCTCATGCTCAGATTCGCCGTCTGATCCTGTATAGGATCCATCAGAGGTGGGGGGAGGGAGGCACTATAGCCAAAGTCACTGGCTAGGGACATCCCCCCTTCCCAAATGCTGTGTGATCATATTGCTTCCTTTTTAGAAGAAAAACTACGGGCCATTCAATGGGGTTTCTCCACCATTGTGCTCCCTTCTGATGAGGATTTATCGGATAGACTCTCTAAAGCAGGGACTGCACTCTTGGTATCCTTTCAGGAGATGACCCTGCCACAGTCGCGACTGGCCATCTTCGCTTGTAAATCTGGCTCCCCTAATGACCCTTGTCCCCGACCATTCTTCATAAGGTAGTTGCCATTGTCAACCCTCAAATTAATAAAAACCCCAACACCTCACTAACAATGGCTGAGGTCCCTGCAGACTGAAAATTTGCAGTTGTGAAACCTTTGCAAAAAATATCTCTTGCAGTCCCTTCCACACTATCTAACCTCCTCTCCCATTTCACTACTTCCAGCATTAAACAAAACACAACTTTTTTTTTTTTTAATGGTTCCCCAGTCGGAGAGGGGAGGCCCATTACTAGGGCTGATCTCCTCCCCCCCCCAAAAACACATCTCTGGTGGTCTAGTGGTTTCCTGACAGTGGATCGTGGCACGACTGCGATCCACAATAAGGAAACAGTTTCAGGAAGTCCTCGTTTAGGGGCCCTCCCTTTACTAACGAGACTGCCCTGAAACCTTTTCAGATTTGTTTTTCCCACGGGAGTGGTGGAGGGCACTCACCTGCTTCTCCCTTTGCGGCACGCTGACATCACAAATGGTGAGGGGGATATAGGGGCTGACGCAGAAGCAATTCCATGCCGCCCAAGCCATTTAAAAATTATTATTTTTAAATAATCCTCTTGTGCTTTCATCTGATGACCCCTTGGATCCCTCCCCAGTGTCGGCCAGTGGCCGAGACCTGCACTTGGGGAGGGGGTGCGCCTGTCAGTCATTGGCTGCCTACTGCACTCAAAGGGTTAATGCCGTTCCTAGTTGCCCCGTGTACCAAGCAGCATATGGTACAAAAGAATTTCACTACTGTGGATTGAAAAATGTATTTACTAATGAGTTTTTGGCATGAGTGATCTTCTGTACAATCACACGCAGTTCTCTTATTTTCAGTGTGTTGTGGTGTCATTAGTTTAGTTTCTACTCAAAAAATGAAGTTATTTTAACGAAGAGTGAGGTTTTTACAGGAGCATCTTAACGATATTAAAAACCAAAGCGACTATTTACTCTTTATGAAACCATGTGAAAAAAGTAAATATTAAACGTGGTTCTCTTAGGGAGGTGTTACTGCTAAATTATTATTGTTAATAACAAACAAGATCTACTTCTTCAGTGCCATTCCTTGAGGTTTAGACAAAAAGTAGAAGCAAGTAGTTAGTTGAGTTCTTGCCCCAAATCAGCTTGCAATTTCTTAACCTCATTTGGCAAGGTTTGTTAAACTTATTAAAACATGTAGTGTTTTTAAGTGTAAAGTATTTTATGTGAAAAATAACAATACTATTTAATTCCCTTAGATAATTTTATATTTGTTTCATTGTTATTTTGAATTAGGCGTTGCAGGAGGCTGGCATATGTTTTCCTAATTAACTAGTCAGAAATTTCAAAAAGAATACAACTGTGCGGTAGTTACGGCCTTAACAAATTAAATAATAAATCGTACTCCAAATTACGATTGATTTGATTAGTTTAAATTTGGACTAGTGCAGACCATTGAACAGTTTGATTTTGCACTGTTTTTGCTGCCTTCCCAATGGGGACTGGACTGGTCCATATTACATAAGAGGCACTTGGAAAACATAGTCTGCATTTATTTTATTTTGCTGAGTATAGGCAATTCGCATTGGAACAAATATTTTTTCTGCTTCTACAGTGTTAAAGATAAAAGTGAACTGGAGAAAAAATGAGTTTGCTCCACTTATTAATACGAAACCAAATAAAGCGCAAAATTAGCTTCTAGTCATGTTTTCTGTTGGCTAAAATTGTTTTGTACCTGAAATGATTTATAAGCAAGAGATACTACATATTCTGTTGCAATGGTTTTAGCATGGTTTCCATACTTTTTTGTCTTTGTGCAAATACTATAATGCGGTATGTTTCCCATCATCCCTGTTTGTGCCATTCCCTATTAACCAAACAGCAAAAACTTTGCAGAAACACATTTTCTGTAGATGCACAGATTTTAGATTGACTGGCCCGTTATCTAGTGGTGTATGATTTCATATTAGAGAAACAAATGATTCAAATTCAAAGGTTGAACTTCTGTTGAATTTCATGCTTAATAGAAGAATTGGACCTGTGTGGGTGCTACCACATACAAGAAAATGAGGGGAATAGGAACAGAATAAAGGTGGAACATTGAAATTAACTTTACTTCTTAGAGGAACTGCACAACACGCGACTCCTGTCTTTATGCTTTAGTAGGAGGATGTATTAATTAAAACCCACTAGTGGGTTTCTTCTTGTGTTAGTGCAGTGCTAGAGTGCATGCGTTTGAGGATCTGTGCTGGATAAATTAGGCTGGAATTGTATTCATGTTTGGTGTAACCAGTCGTTGCCCACCAGCCTCATTTAATTATCTGAGTCGTTTCGGATAGGGATTGCCAGTATTGATCACTGTAAGAAAGTGCCCATTTTGGATAGTCACCCGCCACCCCACACACCTTTTGCTCCAATGCTGATGGTTATGACTGAGCCTGCTGGCTAGGCCCCAGTGCCAGTGCTCTTTGTCTGAAACTGTTATGTGTAAATTGGTAATCCCAATTGACAAAGGCTTCACCCCCCCCTTATGAGTCCTTAGTATATGGTGCAGGGGTCCCCAGGGCTTCAAGCACTATTTGCACCACCCTGAGTGACCCAAATAAACTACTGACAGCAGGCCTACTCTATTTTACCCTCAGCAAGTTTGGCAAAATCAATGCACTATCTTTGATATATGCCAGTCACCCCTAAGGAAGGCCTCCTATAGCCCAGGAGGCAGGGTGCATTATATCAAAGGTGTGGACATGTAAGTGCAAGCATATATGACCCCATAGTAAGTGATAGACGGTCCATAGGATAACAATGGCTGGCACCAGTCAATCAATCTATCAATCAATCTTTATTGCGTGATTACTTAAAACCATTGCAACTATAAAACTATGATAGTGAGTACGTGGAGGAAGTGGACAAGGGAAAGGTACTGTGACATATACACATCCGATTCATATTGTGAAACCAATCCGGCCTAATACAGGTCAATTGTTCCAATTGTAACACATAGCATTTTATAGACACTGATATAAAATCTCAGTCGTCAGGGCTTGTGTGGACCTTTCCCTTGTCCACTTCCTCCACGTACTCACTATCACCCCAAACCACCCCATCCTTTCCTATCACTAGAGCACCGTGAAATGTTTAATTTGCTATTGTAAGAAAGAGCAACTGGGTTGCCATATCAGAAGTGAATATTTTGTTTTGTAAAATAAATTCCATTCACTGCAGAATAATCTAAGTTGGTACTATGAATGTTTCTTTTTATGTTCTTTGTTTTTGAAAAAACGTTGCTACTGTGACCATTTTTCATTGTACTGTTTATTTGTGTGGCAACATGTACCGTCCCCTGAGTCTTAAGTTTTACAAGCGATCTGTTAAAGAATAATTTAGAAATTTTAAGAGTTTTGCATTGTGGAGTTACGGGTAATCCTGCAGTTTTTCCATTTTTCCTCCTATATGAACATAAATCTAAAGCAATGGACAGTGGACCATACATGAAATGCAGCACCTGTACCGTAAATCACCTATACAATATCAATGATAGACAAGAATACGTGCTAATAAACCAAAAGGGCCCCTGTCCAGGAGCGCCTCCCCACTAAAGGGGATACAACACAAACAACCACAAATATGGTTCAGCACCACAATCCATCATCAAAAAGAGTATATAAATCCGTAATTGTACAGAACTAGTAGCAGTAAAAGCAAATCACTGCTAATACAAGATCTTATCATTTCGTTCTTCTTTTTTATTTCATTTAATCAGAAAAGTTTTTTTTTCATCAGCCGACGCGTTTCGTCCTGTTGACTTAGGACTTTTTCAGGGCAAAGTAGTGGCACACCAGCCACAGTTGAGTCAAGAAATGTTATTGTCCATATAACCGGAACTATTTTATGCGTAGATCTATTACTACCAAGACGTTTCTACTTAGAATATTGTCAGAAAACCCAAATCCAAACGGAATGGAGTGTGAAGATGTCCAATAACCATCTACATTTGCACATTAATATCCAAGGGTAAACATGGCTTGATAACCATAGCCTTAGGAAGATATAAGGCCAATAGGTTCCATTAGGAACATATGGCAATGGGAAAATAGTGTCCAATTCAACTTGTGCTCGAAGCAGACACAGTCTCCCGCCCGATCATCTGAACAATTCGGGCACCGCATAGCTCCAGGTAGCTGAGACGAGTAGGTACTGATTCTGTTGGGCGCCGGTATTGAGGTAGATGAGTCTTAAGTGCATCGTCAGGTGGCCCAACCAGTTGTCTGCGAGTTGGAGTTTAGCATTTTTCCTGCCTTGTCTAAAAAATGGACAAGGCCGCAGAGTAGTCTGGGATCCCCAACTTCGAAGCATGCTTTAACTGCCTGCCTGCATGTTCTCATTCCCATTTTCTTCAAAGCAGGTTTTAATATGCATCTTCTTTCCTTATCTAATATCCTGCATATGCATAGTAGGTGTATCATATCCTCTTTTAAATCTCTGCATAGTCGGCAGTTAGTTGTTGTTTGTAGGCGTTTCCACGGGGGCAGATGAAACAATGATGGGAGAATGCCCAACCGTAGATGAAGGTATTTCTCCTTTGTTGACTGCGTGAAGCCAGTGCCTAAATAGGTTTGAGACGAGCCTCTGGTGTAGCTCTGTATGACAAACCAACCATGTGCCCATTTCTTTAGCGCCGCTTTGTCCTCCACTAGCGATATCATTTTTACTGTTTTGTTTACCAGCTCTTTGAAGTTTTTATTCGATCCAGCGCTCTCCCAGCGGTTTCGTAGTGCCAGTCTGTCTATTGAATTTTGCAGATAGGTCATTGCCGTGCTACCTTTTTTTGATTCAAGCTCATGCCAAAGGTGGGTGTTCAGAGTCACAAGACCCGCTCACTTTATTTTGTGCCAGCATTTGACATAAGCGCCCTTCCGCGCTAATGGTTGATTCCGTAAGCCGAATTCCCGTCTTATTTGTCCAGGGCAAACCTGAAGGTGGTAGCTCCATTATGGTACCTCCTAAATATGTCATGTTTGGTATCAACCAGTTTGCCTTCTCACTCCTGACCCATATCTCGAGTCGAGGGCGATGTGGTATGCGCCCATGTGGCTTCCTTAGACGTTACCCACCTGGTTGCCCCAGCTTCTCTGTGCTCTGACTGGCATGCCTGTGCTTCCTGCGCTTGCTGACACCAAGACAGGATTTTGACCTTTTGCCAGGCAGTGCGATCACGCGCTGGAGTCAACAAAAAAGGCCTAGGCAGGAGGGAGGTCACATCTCCTCCCTCCCAGGCAGGCTAGTGAAGTGACACATCAAGGCGGTGACCTTCAAAGGCTGCACCTCCTCTAATATGCATCCCGGCTGACTCCCAGAAGAGGAGACAGCCCTCCCCCCTGCCCCAGGCACATTTGCACCCGGACAGGCAGGAAATTAGATAGTCAAGGAGGTACATACCCCCAGAAGACAAGCCGCACCTCCAGTGTGGGCAGTCCAGTCTGTACACTGGAAGAAGGGTTCTACCCTTTTTAGAAGTGGCAGAAAAGAATGTTCAGCGTAGAAAAGGTGACCCACACCCCTGGATGTGGTCATCTCAGGGGCAGACTAGCTGTAGGGACTAGCAGCCCATTGGCTACTTGCGCCCACATCCCTAAATCCACAAAATCTAGGATTTAAGAGACACCCCATACACCAGAATATCAGCTCTGAACAACCTTTATCGAAGAGGACAAAAGAAGACACCTGTTTCTGCAACAACAGGACTTGCACAAAGCAAACGAGGGATACTCTTCACCTCTGGCAACGCTCCTGGAACTGCCTGATCGAGACTCGTCCTAGGCTAACTCTCGGTTCCCACAGACAGAAGGACCCTGTGGAAGCCTGAAGCACCCTCCGACTCCTCTGGACTAGTGGCACTACTCCCCTGCAAACTGCAGGTAAAACAACGCTCTGAATCTGAAGAATTGCTGGCCATTGGGGCCTCCGAGGGATCGCCCAAATCCAGATGATCTACTGCATTTTGTGAACTGTAGCCCTTCCTTCTACAATGTTACAGGCTGATACCACGTTCCCAAGGACAGCCGGATGTCAAAGTAACTTTCTGCTCCACTTACCACTGCCATGGCTTGTTGGTCGCCAATCTGGCAACCGGCCCCTGCATTTGACACTGCAACTAGAGGGAACTCCATCCGATGTTCATCCAACATCAACAGCTGCCCTGTTGTTGTGCTTTTACATCTTTTTTCCCCTGCAGCACTGTTTCAGTGGTAAAAGCAGCTGTCCCGCGGCTCCCATTCTGCACCAGGGACAGCCAGGACAACTCTGCCCCCGAGCTCTATGGGCCAGGTAAAATTTAACTCACTGTTGTGGCTTGGTCCTGGGACCCTCACCTTTAAACTGCCACAGCAACTCAACCTGCAAGTGACCGATTGTCACCAGTGGTTTTTCCAATTGACTGCAATGATAAAGTTTCACTGTATTATTTTGTACTGATTTTACATTACTTCAAAAATATATAACTTCAGTTATATGTATGCTATTCTGTTCATTTTGGTGTCTAAATTAAGATAAAAATGGTCTCTATTTTTATAAATTGGTGCTCTAAAATGCTTAACACATATTCCTCTAGTAGAGCCTGACTGATCTTAGCCACATTATAAGGACTGAGCTGAGGATTTATCAGTGTGAATCCAAGGACCATCTTTGGGGTTAACGATAGTATTGCATGGTGAAGCCTAACCAGCTTCAACACATAATGCTCCACCTTCCCACATTCACTTTCCTGGGTATTTGGAAGAGATACCCGCTAAATGGCAGGGCAAGTCTTTGAAGGGTGAGGTGGAGGTGTCCTTGATGCTGTTAAGTCCATACTTGAAATGCAGCATGCTTTCTGTACAACAAGGAGGAGGAGAGAAAGAAAAAGGCAATGTTAAAGAGATGCTTACTGCCCCCCAAACCGTTGATATTTCACAAGATATATATTTTGCCTGTACAAATAACCACAAGGACGTAAAAACAATGTGTTTGAGGCATGTGTTCTGTAGATACACATGCTTTACATACTCCTGCCATCTAGTGTTGGGTCCGGATGTTTGCAAGTTGTTTTTCTTCAAATAAGTCTTTCCAGTCACGAGGTAAGGTGACTCCTCCTTTCTGTGATAGTGCGCATGGGCATCGACTCCATTGTTAAATTGTTTTTTTCTGTCATCAGGTTCGGACGTGTATTGCTGCGCTCCGGTTGAAACCGTTCTTTGGGTTCCCCTCGGTGCGCAATCCACTCTACCCTCGACGGTATTGTTCTCGAACGCGTTTCCCGGTTCTCCGATTATTGAATCTATCAGGAAACACTCTATCTTCTGTCGGACACATCGTGGGCGGTCCTTGGGCCTAGCCGCGTCAGTCTACCCTCCTGCCGATGGAACAAACTCCATTCCTTGGTGCCGCACCAAGTACCCTCGCACCGATCTACATTAGGTTTGTAACTTGTGCCTCTCACTGGAGCACAAGGAAGAAGACTGCGATGCCTGTAAGTCGTTTCGGATGAAGAAAACTCTACGCGATGCAACACCAAAGCATTCAACACACTCCGGATATCTTCGGCGAACAATCCGAGCATGAAGACGTCGAAGCGTAAGCGGCAGAAGAAGAGGCCATCTCCGTCCCAGAGATTTTGAACTCGAGATCGACTTGGAGTTTAAAGACATGCCTCCGTGACAGGGTGCCGTGAGTACCGAAGACCCCTTGCCCCCCATAACTTTTTCCAAAAAACACACGGCTACGGCACAACCTCTGCATTTGGGCCAAGGTCGGCACCGAGACAATGTTTCCCACGCCTCGCCTCCTGGCTCAGCACCGAAACAAACCGTCAAGCCTTCTGACTCGGGATCGAGTCGGCCGAAATCATCTATGGATCCGAAACCCTCCGGTTTCAAAGACAAATCTGGTTCGGAGCCAAAACACTCCGGTGCCAAGGGCAAATCTGGATCGGAGCCGAAACCCTCTGCTGTGAAATCAAAACATGCTTCGGAGCCGAAACCTTCTGCTCACAAAAACATAACTATTTCGGTGACGAAATCGAAGGACAGCCTCTCTGAGCCTCCCGAACCAATTTTAGACGTTCTCAAGGCTAAATTGGATCCTCAACAAAAGAAGCTTTATATCGATCCTGATACAGGACATATTTGTGCCAAAACACTAGTCAAACACAAACTTCCTTCAGAGGACCCTGCAGATAGAATTCCTCTGAAAAGAAAAAAGGCCATGACTACTAGCCTTGCTTATCCTGTGCCTCAATCCCCTCCACCTTCTCCAGAGTTACCAATTCAAGATCCCTTACACATAACACCTCAGGGATCTCCACATACACAGCCTCAAGGAGCTGATACTGATGAAGAAAAAGACACACAATTGATGGACGGAATGCAGAGCAAATCAAAACATTCACCCCCAGTCAAGAGATCTGGGTTAAATCCATCATTCTTTTGCTCACCA
Organism: Calotriton arnoldi; assembly: GCA_963921515.1. Classification (NCBI taxonomy): domain Eukaryota; kingdom Metazoa; phylum Chordata; class Amphibia; order Caudata; family Salamandridae; genus Calotriton; species Calotriton arnoldi. The sequence goes on along the minus strand of CAWUFW010000001.1, from coordinate 2,867,269 downwards.
TGCCACCCCAGTTTAGACCTGGCCATATGCAAATCAGTCTTGACCCTGTGCCTCATGGGAACAGTCCAGCCCGAACTGCCAAGCCAGGTCCTCCCTGGACCGGAAACTAGCATCCTATGACCGGTTTCGGGGTTTCACCCCTCTTCAGCCAGGATAGCTTGATTCCAGTGGCACAGTGAGCCCAGGACCCACGTCTGGGCATACCTGGTGCCCTTAGGGCGAGAAAGCAAAAGACACACAATTGATGGACGGAATGCAGAGCAAATCAAAACATTCACCCCCAGTCAAGAGATCTGGGTTAAATCCATCATTCTTTTGCTCACCATGCCACCCCAGTTTAGACCTGGCCATATGCAAATCAGTCTTGACCCTGTGCCTCATGGGAACAGTCCAGCCCGAACTGCCAAGCCAGGTCCTCCCTGGACCGGAAACTAGCATCCTAGGACCGGTTTCGGGGTTTCACCCCTCTTCAGCCAGGATAGCTTGATTCCAGTGGCACAGTGAGCCCAGGACCCACGTCAAGTTGGCAGGGTATGCCCAGACGTGGGTCCCTTGCTCACTTTGCCACTGGATTCAAGATAGCCTGGCTGATGACGGCTGTAAGCCAGAAACCGGTCCCAGGATGCTTGTTTCTGGTCCAGGGAAGATATGGCTTGGCAGTTAGGGCTGGACTGTTCCCATGAGGCACAGGGTCAGACTGATTTGCATATGGCCATGTCTGAACTGGGGTGGCGGAGTGAGCTAAAGCATGATGATGGATTAAACCCAGATCAGTTGACTGGGGGTGAGTGTTTGCAATGTTCAACACTCCGTCCATCATCCCCTTTGGTTTTGCTATGTTCGCCCTAAGTTGGCAGGGTGTGCCCAGACGTGGGTCCCTTGCTCACTTTGCCACTGGATTCAAGATAGCCTGGCTGATGACGGCTGTAAGCCAGAAACCGGTCCCAGGATGCTTGTTTCTGGTCCAGGGAAGACATGGCTTGGCAGTTAGGGCTGGACTGTTCCCATGAGGCACAGGGTCAGACTGATTTGCATATGGCCATGTATGAACTGGGGTGGCGGAGTGAGCTAAAGAATGATGATGGATTAAACCCAGATCAGTTGACTGGGGGTGAGTGTTTGCAATGTTCAACACTCCGTCCATCATCCCCTTTGGTTTTGCTATGTTCGCCCTAAGTTGGCAGGGTATGCCCAGACGTGGGTCCCTTGCTCACTTTGCCACTGGATTCAAGATAGCCTGGCTGATGACGGCTGTAAGCCAGAAACCGGTCCCAGGATGCTTGTTTCTGGTCCAGGGAAGACATGGCTTGGCAGTTAGGGCTGGACTGTTCCCATGAGGCACAGGGTCAGACTGATTTGCATATGGCCATGTATGAACTGGGGTGGCGGAGTGAGCTAAAGAATGATGATGGATTAAACCCAGATCAGTTGACTGGGGGTGAGTGTTTGCAATGTTCAACACTCCGTCCATCATCCCCTTTGGTTTTGCTATGTTCGCCCTAAGTTGGCAGGGTATGCCCAGACGTGGGTCCCTTGCTCACTTTGCCACTGGATTCAAGATAGCCTGGCTGATGACGGCTGTAAGCCAGAAACCGGTCCCAGGATGCTTGTTTCTGGTCCAGGGAAGACATGGCTTGGCAGTTAGGGCTGGACTGTTCCCATGAGGCACAGGGTCAGACTGATTTGCATATGGCCATGTCTGAACTAGGGTGGCGGAGTGAGCTAAAGAATGATGATGGATTAAACCCAGATCAGTTGACTGGGGGTGAGTGTTTGCAATGTTCAACACTCCGTCCATCATCCCCTTTGGTTTTGCTATGTTCGCCCTAAGTTGGCAGGGTATGCCCAGACGTGGGTCCCTTGCTCACTTTGCCACTGGATTCAAGATAGCCTGGCTGATGACGGCTGTAAGCCAGAAACCGGTCCCAGGATGCTTGTTTCTGGTCCAGGGAAGACATGGCTTGGCAGTTAGGGCTGGACTGTTCCCAAGAGGCACAGGGTCAGACTGATTTGCATATGGCCATGTCTGAACTGGGGTGGCGGAGTGAGCTAAAGAATGATGATGGATTAAACCCAGATCAGTTGACTGGGGGTGAGTGTTTGCAATGTTCAACACTCCGTCCATCATCCCCTTTGGTTTTGATACTGATGAAGAAGACACTCATTTGCTTGTAGACCCATGGGATGATTACACCATTGACCCTCCAGTGGATACTGACCCAGACCTTTACCCCGCAAAACCATCACCACCAGATGATAACATGGCTTATCAAGAACTCATTGCTAGAGCAACAGAGTATCATGGGGTGGGCTTACATAAAGAGTCCTTAGAAAAGGATTTTTTAATGAAACCCTTGGGTCCACACATAGGTCAAGTCAAACACTCCCTATGCTAAAGGGCATGATGAGGCATGCAGATTACATCTTCAAAGACCCTGTGCGAGCACGTATTTTAACTCCCAGAGTCGTTAAAAAATATAAATCTTCTCCATCTGATTAATCAGAGGACAACTGCCTCTCGATTCCCTAATGGTGTCCAATGCTCCAAAAGGGCTAATTCACAAACATCTGGCGATGCACCTCCCCCGGACAAGGAATCTAAGCTCATAGATGCCTTGGGGAAGCGAGTGGCTGCTCAAGCCGCTAACCAGTGGCACATCGCAAACACACAGGGCCTACTAGCTAGGTAAGACAGGGCACACTGGGATGAAATGGAGCAACTGCTTCAATATCTCCCAGCCGAACACAAAAACAAAGCACAAGAGTTAGTTCAAGAAGGCAAACTAATTTCTAACTCTTCTATTAGATGTGCTCTGGATGCCGCTGACACCACGGCTAGAGAGATAAATACCAGCATTCTCCCCAGAAGGCATTCATGGCTTAGTATTTCGGGGTTTAAACCTAAAGTTCAGCAATCTATTTTAAACACCCCTTTTGACAATAAACACCTGTTTGGTCCTGAAGTCGACCAGGTTTTAGAAAAAATGAAAAAGGACACAGACGTAGCAAAGTCCATGGGAGCGCTCCAGTCTCCAACAAATAGAGGCTCCTTTTGACGCTCCTTTTGCAGAGCAGGGTCCAAAACCACATCTTCAGACCCACATGCTTCTTCGTATAAAGGCAACACTCACTCCTCTCCCTCTAGAGATTTCTATAGAGGAGGATATAAAGGAAACAATTCCAAGGGTAGGGGTAGAGGTGCCACAGCACGTAACTCCCCTTCTCCCAACAAAAAACGACTTGCCAACTTTTCCCCCCGATTATTTTACACCTGTTGGGGGAAGACTTCAACAATTTCTCCCCATTTGGCAATCCATAACATCCGACAAATAGGTGATTGATCTTATTCAACATGGTTATTACCTGGAGCTTACCACCAATCCTCCAAACATTCCACCTCACACTCACAAACTGTCGTCACACCACTTACAGTTACTCAAACAGGAAGTGCAATCTGTTGTAAAAAAAGGAGCCATAGAACCAGTACCATTACAGTACCAAGGTTCAGGAGTGTACTCTCTCTACTTCCTAATCCCCAAAAAGGACGGGCTCCTTGATACCCATTTTGGATCTCAGAGTGTTAAACCTATACATACTGTCAGAACACTTCCATATGGTAACGCTCCAACAGGTGCTTCCACTTCTACAACAAGGCAAATTTATGTCCACACGACTTAAAAGACGCATACTTTCACATTCCTGTCCATTCAGCTCATCGCAAATATCTCAAATTTTAGATAGCAGGCAAACACTACCAGTTCAAGGTACTCCCATTCGGAGTAACTACTGCTCCCAGAGTGTTTACCAAATGTTTAGCTGAAGTGGCAGCTCATCTCAGACGACAACAAATTCACGTCTTCCACTACTTAGACGACTGCTCATCAAAGCCAGCACACACCAGAAGTGTCTAAAACGCACTCAGACCACACTATACTTACTCCACCAATTGGGGTTCACAGTGAATGTGCAAACTTCTCATCTGCAGCCTTTACAAATACAATCTTATCTGGGAGCGACTCTCAACACTCATACGGCTCTAGCCTCTCCCAGTGCAGCCAGAATTAGCAATATTCAAACTCTGTTACTACAGTTTCAAGCCAATCAAACCTTAACAGCCAAAACTTTTATGCAACTGTTAGGAATGATGGTGTCATGCATCGCAATCGTGCCTCATGCAAGACTACACATGCATCCTCTACAGGAAAGTTTAGCACGTCAGTGGAATCAGTCACAGGGTCAATTAACAGATCTAGTGTTGGTAGACAGCCGCACCCATCGCTCTCTGCAGTGGTGGAATCCACAAAAGGGCGGCCTTTCATCGACCCTGTTCCACAGGTCGTGCTAACAGCAGACTAATCTCTCACAGGTTGAGGTACCCATCTCCACAATTACACAATTCAGGGTTTCTGGGACAACAAGCGCACATGTCTCCACATCAACTATCTAGAGCTTCTAGCAGAATTTCTAGCACTCAAAGCTTTTCAATCTCAACTCATAGACAAGGTTGTCCTAGTCCGCACCGACAACATGACAGCCATGTACTATATACAAAAACGGAGGGGGGGGGGCACTCTCCAGCTGTCACACCTCTCTCAGACCATCTGGAGCTGGGCAGTTCAAAATACCATATTCATCTTCTTGAAGAACACCTTCCAGTTGTCCACAATCAAATTGCCGATCTCCTTAGCAGAAGGAGGCAGCAAATACACAAGTGGGAACTTCATCCCCAAGTTCTCCTTCCATACTTTCAAAAATGGGGATTTCCACAAATAGATCTGTTCGCCACCGTGGACAACGCAAAATGCCCAAACTTCGCCTCCAGGTTCCCACACCCTCGATCCAAAGGCAATACCCTATGGATCAATTGGTCAAACATATTTGCCTACGCTTTTCCGCCTCTCCCGCTCCTTCCGATTCTGGTTTGAAAGCTCAAGCAAACATCGCTCACACTGATTTTAGTAGCTCCCACATGGGCCCATCAACCATGCTACACCACACTTCTGGAACTCACAGTAGTTCCACATCAAAAGCTACACCTCAATTCCAGACTTCTCACTCAGAACCGTGGAGAAAAAAGACAGCCAAACCCCAAGGAGCTCAACTTGGCCATTTGGCTCCTGAAGTCATAGATTTTGGATACTTCAATTTGCCACCGAACTGTATGACTATTCTAAAGAAAGCAAGAAAGCCCACTACCAGAGCTTGCTATGCAGCAAAATGGAAACTATTTTTTATTTATTGTAATAACAACAAAATTATTCCTTTAGATGCTTCTGTTCAAAACATTGTTTCTTATCTTCTGCATCTACAGCAATCGAATTTAGCTTACACATCTATTTGATTGCACCTGACAGCAGTGGCTGCATATCTGCAAAACAGATAACATTTATCTTTGTTCAAAGTCCCTGTGATTAAAGCCTTTATGGAAGGCTTAAAAAGAGTAATACAACCCAGGATACCTCCAGCACGGGTATGGAATCTCAACATTGTACTTACAAGACTCATGGGTCCACCCTTTGAGCCATTACACAATTGTCCTTCACAGTTCCTTTCATGGAAGGTTGCCTTCCTCATTGCAATCACTTCATTAAGGAGAGTTGGTGAGCTACAGGCATTAACCTTAGAAGAACCCTTCTTTTAGCTTCATAAAGATAGGGTAGTCCTTCGTACTAACCCAAAATTCATCCCTAAAGTGGTTTCTACTTTTCATCTTAACCAATCAGTTGAGTTACCTGTGTTCTTCCCTCAACCTGATTCTGTAGCAGAACGAGCTCTTCACACACTTGGTCAGGAGAGCATTACTGTATTATATAGAAAGGACAAAAGATTTTCGTAACACAAAGCAACTGTTTGTTGCATATGCACCACCTCACAAGGGCAATCCTAACTCTTAATCGCAGTCTGGATGAAAGACAGCTGCCTGAAGCTCATCTCAGAGAAAACAGAGGTCCTCATCCTCGGACCCTGCACCTCCGCCTGGGACGACACCTGGTGGCCCTCTGCCCTCAGAAATCCACCCACCCCTACAGACCACGCACGAAACCTCGGCATCATCCTCGACTCCTCCCTCTCCATGAACCGCCGGATCAACGCCGTCGCCGCCACCAGTTTCAACCTCCTGCGCATCCTCCGCAAGACCTTCAAATGGATCCCCCCGTCTGCTGAAGGACCGTCACCCACGCGCTCATAACCAGTAGACTAGACTACAGCAACGCCCTTTACGCCGGAATCAAGAGAACTCTTCTACACAAACTCCAAACCATCCAGAACGCCGCAGCCAGACTCGTACTCGGGACACCGCGTCACGAACACATGACCCAACACCTACGAAACCTCCACTGGCTCCCCGTCGAGAAGAGGGTCACCTTCAAACTCCTCACCCACGCCTACAAATCCCTCAACAACATCGGACCCAAATACCTCAACGAGAGAGTCTCCTTCCACGTACCCAAGAGGAACCTCCGCTCCGCCGACCTCGCCCTGGCAGAGGTCCCCCGCATCCGCAGAACCAGAGCAGGCGGGAGAGCCTTCTCCTACATCGCGGCCAAGACCTGAAACGAGCTCCCAGTGAACATCAGACGCTCCCCGACCCTGCACACGTTCAGGAACGACCTCAAGACCTGGCTCTTCGACTGATCCGGAGCTGCCCCCCCCCAGCGCCTTGAGACCCTCGCGGGTGAGTAGCGCGCTCTATAACCCCCTGATTGATTGATTTTAATCGGGCATTTCAAGATGGATTGTTAAATGCATTCAAACTTGCTATGCAAAAGCTAAAAGAACTTTATCTATACCCCCTACAATGCATTCCACTCGCAAAATAGGGGCATCTATGGCTTATTTAGGTAACATTCCTATAGCTGACCTATGTAAAGCAGCAACATGGTCGACACCACACACATTTACCAAACACTATTGTTTGGATGTGTTAGCACGCCAACAAGCCAATATAGGGCGAGCAGTGCTAAAAACACTTTTTCAGACAACTGCAACATATACTGGTTAGCCACCGCTTTGGGAGAATACTGCTATACAGTCTATGCAAAGCATGTGTATCTACAGCACACATGCCTCGAACGGATTATGTTACTTACCCAGTAAGCATCTGTTCTTGGCATGTAGAGCTGTAGATTCACATGCGCCCTCCCACCTCCCTCGTCACCTGTAATTGTTGCAGTTCTCCTTATTTACATTATATACAAATGGACATCACTTTACTACACTCACTCACACCATTCTCACCCTCTTACGGGAAAACAATCTAAAATGGAGTCGATGCCCGTGCACACTATCACCGAAAGGAGGAGTCGCCTTACCTCGTGACTGGAAAGACTATTTTGAAGAAAAACAACTTGCAAACATCCGGACCCAACACTAGACACTAGCATGTGAATCTACAGCTCTACATGCCAAGAACAGATGCTTACTGGGTAAGTAACATAATCCTTATTCCAGTTTCCAGCAGTGTACCAGCTCCACTTTGAAATTTCCATGACTAGATCCGGCAACATTCCAACTGTCCTATCTTAGTATGAGAAATCACAGAAAAGATTTGCTCATTGTAGGAGTGGGACAAGACAAAACATAATTTACACAAAACAAATATGAAGAATGTGGGATTAAAGGGGATACATAGGGGACATATTCAGCATGCCAAAGTATAGGCCAAGAAAGCATTCTATAAAATCCTTGAAGCAGGCTGGGTATCAACAAGCTTTATTACTCTGTCTAGAAATGCAGAGTGGACATGTGAGACAAGTTGTAATGATGTCCATCAGCTCTAGAAAAGTCTTGAAGCCAAATGTAGTCACCAAAGACAGCTTTGCTGGTGTTTCACCACTTACAACCAGCATTAACAACATTGTCACTCATGTCTTAAGCAACTTTATTTGGTTTAAATTTCAACATTCTTTTCAATACATGACATGACTGTTTCGCTTTCGAAAGCTCACCTGCCTTGTGCTTCCGAGCACAAGTACATCTTAACGCTCTTTGCCACAGCCTGGCTAGCCTTGATATTACCAGAGACTTTATTATAAGCCTGGTTTAAATCAGTTCTTCCACTTTGTCATCAGAAAAATCTAAATTAGTAAGACCGCTCCAGAAACATGCAAAGTAAGTACTGTACCCTCAAAGCATTGATCTACCTGACTGGATGATGGGTTTCTCACAAGCTACCGCCCACTGTATGCACTCGGAGGGTATTCTGTTGACATGCACAAATAACCCATTGCATTAGGGACATTATCCTGTGTCAAATAGCACAGTCGTTAAGGAATGCACTATTCCCACAGAGGGGAACTGAACACCATTGTTACAGACCATTTTGGAAGAAAATTCTTCTCTGCAAAAGTAATTCATAAGAAATTCAACTAGTAGTGCCACAGTCACATAAACCGTGGTTTGCTAAATATTCAACTAAAACTGAGAGAGTGTTTGAGCAGAATACATCCAAAAAACGAATGGCAGACTTAACCACAATGTTTGAGGCATATGAGCTGTAGATCGTATACTTGTGCATAGATCGCCATCTGGTGTTGGGCTCGGATGTTTGCACTTTGTTATTGTAGAAGTCTTTGTAGTCACGAGATAGGTGACTCCTCCTTTGGTTAGTAGTGCGCATGGGCATCGACTCCATCTCCAGATTGTTTTTTTCCGCCATCGGGTTCGGATGTGATTTGCTGCGCTCCAGGTCGGTGTCGTATTCGATCCCCCTTCCACGCGCAAAGCTCTCACCGTTCGACGGTATTGTTTCGATCGCGATCTCCCTCGACGTGTATTTAAAAAACCAATAAAATCTTCGAGTCCGGTCGTCGACGAGGGCCGTTGGGCCGATCGACGCCATCAAAACCAGCATATGGAAAGGACTCCATTCAAAAAATGCAAGTGTGGTGCTAAATTCCCACACACAGATCTCCACGAGGTCTTCATTCTTTGCCTCTCTCCAGAACACGAGAGTCAACACTGCCAGGCCTGTGCTTCCTTCAGGTCCAAGAAAACCATACGTGATCGCCGGGCTCAACGTCACGAAATGTCTAGATCAACCGTTTCGGCGCCGGACAACATCTTCGATGCAGGCCCCGACGATCCAGAACCAGACACAGGAGATGAACAAGCCCACGTCTCCGAAGCCGATGATTCGTACTCAGAAGACCAGACAATTGCTCCAGGTCAACAGAGCGCGAGTACTGACATCGACGCCCCTGCCCCGAAAAAACACAAGGCTCCGGTAACACCTTCACCTTCGGGTCTGGGTCGACACCGTGACAATACTTCAGAAGCCCCGCCTTCAGGCTCGGCTCCAAAGTCCACAAAGCCTTCAGGCAGCTCGGGATCGAGCCAGCCACGCCACGGTACCGAGAAACCATCTTCGGCACCGAAACAGAAACCCAAGGTGCCGTCGACACCGGACTCTTCGGCACCGAAACATAGTCAACCCAAGGCTTCGGATCCGAAAAAACATTCGAAACCTCCGGAGCCGAAGAAAACTTCGGAGTTGAAAACTCCACCTAAGCAGAAGGAGACTAAGACCCCTCCTAAAGCTAAAGATGACAGACCAAAGCATCACTCGGAACCTAAGTCCTCGGTGCCGAAAAAGACAGTGGATCAAAAGAACTATTTCATCCAGATCTACCGGATCCTAAACAAAAAACACTCCATATCGACCCCGTTACCGGTCAGGTCACTTCTATACCACCTAAAAGGAGGAAATTGGACACCTCAGAGACACCTGAGGTACCCTTGAAGAAAAAGACTCTGCCACTTCACCTATGAGACCTTTGTCTCCACTTCCAAAGCTTCCAAATATAATACTCTCTCCAGCACACTCTCCAGTGCCTCCTCTTTCACCTACACCACAAGATGAGGATGAGGATATAGGGGGTGGGGATGAGGACATAGACCCACCACATGATAATGAGGATACTGATGATGACACCCACAGTATCCCACCTCATGACTCTTGGGATGATTATAATGACCTAGATGTACCTGAGCCAGATGTATATCCCTTTAGGCCATCCCCTCCAGATGACAACGTAGGGTTTGCGCAACTAATAAATAGAGCTGCACAATATCATGGGGTGCAACTCCACTCAGACCCTTTGGAGGAAGATTTTTTATTAGAGACCTTCTCACAGCCTCAAAAATCAACAAATACTCTCCCTATGCTAAAAGGGATGATTAAACATGCCCCTGAAGTCTTTAAAGATCCTGTCAGGGCTAGAGCGCTCAATCCTAGAATTGAAAAGAAATATAAACCAGCTCCAAGCGATCCAGCTTACATTAAGGGTCATCTCCCTCTGGATTCATTAGTAGTGGCAAATGCCCGTAAACGGGCAAATTCCCAAACCACAGGCGATGCCCCTCCGCCAGACAAAGAGTCTAAACTATTAGACGCATCCGGTAAAAGGGTTGCGTCACAGGCGGCAAATTTTTGGCGCATTGCTAATTCACAAGCTTTACTAGCAAGGTATGACAGGGCCCATTATGATGAGCTTGAAAAGCTCATGCAACACCTTCCAGACCAATATAAAACCAAGGCAAATGATCTCATCCAAGAGGGAAAGTTAATCACAAATACCTCTATTAAATGTGCCCTGGATGCAGCGGATACAGCATCTCGCACAATTAATACAAGTGTGTTACTACGTAGACATGCGTGGTTACGCATATCTGGTTTTAAGCAGGAGGTGTAGTCTACCATCCTCAATCAACCTTTGGATCAGGAACACTTGTTTGGACCTACTGTGGACACATCTTTAGAAAAGATGAAAAAGGACACAGAAGCAGCCAAGTCTATGGGGGCTCTACAGGCAACAACTAGTAGAGGTTTGTAACCGGGGGTGTCCGGGCATTGAAAGAACAGACCTACCTGCACAGCAAGAAAACACGACTACCTTCGTTTTCCCTCTCCCTTCACAGCGGCAGGACGAGTGGTTACGTACAGACGTACGGGAAGAGGACAAACAGGAGGAAAAGGGCTGCCGTTCCTTTAAGGTGGGAGACTGGGCCATAGGACACGCCCCCAGTGACGACGAGGAGGAGGACTGGCCTATTAAGGAAGAGAGGACGCGGAAGCCGGTGTGTGGCATCACCGGAGGAGTCAAGGAGAAAGACGGAGCCGAGGAAACTGCGAGTGGGACGGAAAGGAGAGAAAGGACCGAGGCGGTGCGGAGAGAAGACGACGGAGTGCCAGGAGGCCAACGGTTTCACGAGTCGCCCAGCCGCGCTCCAGGAGGAGCGTGGCTCTCTCAGGTACGAGAGCGTTTCACGGGCTGGGTGGGTAGAAAGGAGAGACCCCATCAATAGCGGCAATAACTCCCGGTGACCCCGTTCCTGAGCACTTCTCCTCACTTAAAAGTAGATGTGTTGAGCACTGAGTGTTATTCCCTCACCTTCCTTCCCTATCACACCCGTGTTTGAGAACAACCCGCTCATACAGAGACCCTGTCTTTCTTTGTTTACATATATATCTCCACGACCGGACGGACTCGAGCTGGAGTGGACCAAGACCAGGCGGGGCTCGAGCAAGACCCGGGACACCAAGGACAAATCATCCCTTTCTCCACTACCCTATTATAGACTGGCCACACACAGACGACGCTTGCTGTCTACAATAAAACCCTCTTTACCACAACCACGTCTCCCGTCCCTTCCTAACCCGCTACAAGTGGTGGAGAATGCAGGCATAGACGACACCGTCGGTACCAACACGATGGACACGCTGATACAGCATCTAGTGAAGGGCCAGGAGAAGCTTGAATGGGCCGTGGAACGGCAGATGTCGTCCGCCCAGGCGGACAGAGACACCTTCAGAGACACCATAACCGCACAGGTAGAGGGCCTACAGAAAATGGTTACAGGACAGCCCTCCTATCACCCCGCAGATCACGGAAGCGTCACCCCAAGACCCTCCGGTGTCTCTCTGCAGAAGTATATCACTGGCGAGGACCCCGACGCCTTCCTGCTCAATTTCGAGCGTGCCGCAAAGGCATGTGGCTGGCCCCTGGAGAAATGGCCGTTCTTCTTGGCCCCCTCCTGACCGGGGAAGCACAGGCTGCCTACCAGGTGGCCAACGCAGCAGGTAACACCCCCTATGCTGACATTAAATCCATTATTCTGGACCACCTGGGACTAGACTCGGAGGCATATCGGGTACGCTTCCGGAAGGAAAGGGGCGGCCCAGGGGAAAACCCCAAGACATTGTTCTTTCGCCTAAGAACGGCTGCGGACAAATGGCTGACTCCCTCCATGAGTACAAAAGAGGAGATAATGGATAAAATATATCTCGAACAGTATTTGGACGCCCTCCCTTATAACACCCAGAAGTGGTTGCGTCAGCACACTCATCTGACTGTCGAGCAAGCCGTGGAGATGGCCACCACGTACTCCCGCGCCCAGCCTAAACAAGGGGGGGGGGAACATGATAAACCGAACCGCCCCCTCCCTATGAGATTTGATAGAAGACCCCGGGCTGCCCCAGAAGCTACAAAACCCCGAGTCCCTAAACCAGAGGTACCATCATTCAGGGGACCCCAGTGTTTTGAGTGCGGAGACTGGGGCCATATCGCCCGGGTGTGCCCTCACCGTAGACCAGCCGACGAACCAATGGAGGTGGGATACATCCCTAGGTCCATTCTCTACACCTCGGAGATGGGGAGCGCGTTCCATGTAAGTGTACGGGTAAATGGGAAAGTGGTAAAGGCCCTATTAGATTCCGGTTGTAGGCAGTCTGTAATACAGGGTAGGTTAGTGCTACCTAAACAGGTGAACCCCGACACCCTGGTTCACATCAGGTGTGTTCATGGAGACGTCAGGCCATATCCTGTAGCTGAGGTAACCCTTGAACACACCGGTGGCAAGACCTACGTTATCCGGGTGGGTGTATTAGAGAGCCTACCCGAAGACCTCATTATAGGAACAGACAACCCCGAGTTTTCAGAAATGTTCCTACAGACGGTACAGAAGCAGATCCTAACAGACCATTCAGGACAAACAACAGACACTCCCGTACCTGCCCTGATAAGCCCCGACCCTTGGACAATAGACAGGAGCTTTAAATTCGCACAGGCCAACGACGCCACCCTGTTCAATGCCTGGGAACAAGCCCACCGAATGCAGTGCGACCCCTCTCCCCCGTATCCCCGATTCAGCATACAAGAAGGCCTGTTATACCGACAGGCTTCTAGAGGAGAACCCCAGCAGCTGTTAGTGCCTTTGTCTTTTAGAGAACAGGTCATGTTCTTCTCGCACTCCCATTTGACCGCTGGACACACGGGAAGCGAAAAGACAACACAAAACGTACTGCAGCACTTCTTCTGGCCTGGGATATATAAGGACATAAAAAGCCACTGTCAGACATGCGAGATATGTCAAAAGAGGAACACCCATCGTCCGCCAGCGGTGCCTTTACAACCTCTTCCTGTCATAGGTACCCCATTTGAAAGGATTGGAATGGACCTCATAGGACCTCTACCGAAGACAGGGAGAGGAAATCAGTATGCACTTGTGATAGTGGACTACGCCACCCGATATCCGGAGGCTTTTCCCCTGAGAGCCCCAACCACCCGCCTTATATCGGAGAAGCTTTTGGAATTGTTCTCACGAGTGGGGTTCCCTAAGGAGATCCTGACGGACCAAGGAACCCCTTTCGTATCCCGGATGATGAAGGAGGTCTGTGGCCTGCTGGATCTGAGACACATTAGAACGTCTGTCTACCATCCTCAAACCGATGGCCTCGTGGAGAGGTATAACGGAACACTCAAAGCAACGCTTAAAAAGATGCTTACCGTGAATGGCAGAGAGTGGGACCAATTGATGCCCCTGGCATTGTACGTCATCCGTGGACAGAAACAGAGCAGTCTCGGTTGTTCGTCATTTGAGATGTTGTATGGACGACAACCCAGATCACTGCTAGAGATGACCAAGGAAGCATGGGAGAAGGAAGAGGCCAATGAAACCCGTGGTATGTTGGAATATACCCAGGCCCTGAAGTCCAGAATAGGAAAGCTGAGAGATCTGGCGTATTCCAATCTCGAAAGGAAACAAGAGAAGCAGAAAAAGTTTTACGATAGAGGGAAGAGGTGGAGGAAGTTGGAGGTCGGCGACTGGGTACTGGTACTGTTACCCTCATCCACAAAAAAATTCCAGGCAGAATGGACAGGTCCATTCCGTATCACCGAGACTATCGGGAAAACCAGCTACCGAGTACAGGTCACCATCCGGAGAAACCAGACGTACCACATAAATCTTTTAAAGAAGTGGTTGGGACCTATACCAAAGGCGGCTCACCTTACTTTGCCGACACAGGCTCCCTCTCACAATACTCTGGAAGTCTTAGGGGTCAACGAAGAACTAAGGGACCCAGAAAAAGAAGAACTCCAACGGGTCCTGTCACCGTTTTCCTCCCTGTTCTCTGATAAACCGGGAAAAACGATCCTAGCTGAGCACCGTATTGAGACCACCCCCGGAAAAACCATCAAACAGCGACCATACAGGATACCCGCGGCGAAGAGGGCAGCAATACAAAAAGAAGTACAAGAAATGCTCCAACTCGGTGTCATAAGACCCTCGAAGAGTGAATGGTCTTCTCCCATTGTGATGGTGCCTAAGCCGGATGGGAGCACCCGCTTTTGTATGGACTTCAGAGCCCTCAATAGCATCTCTTCATTTGACGCCTACCCCATCCCACGGATAGACGAACTGATCGAAAAACTGGGTGAGGCCCGCTATATCACTACCTTGGACCTCACCAAAGGCTACTGGCAGGTGCCCTTGAGGGAAGAAGACCGGAAGAAAACAGCATTTTCCACCCCAGACGGGCTGTACGAGTTTACGGTTCTTCCCTTCGGCCTACATGGGGCACCTGCAACCTTTCAACGCCTCATGAACACAGTGCTCCGGGAATACCAAGCGTTCACCTCCGCTTACTTGGATGATATAGTGATCTTCAGTCCCTCATGGGAGTCCCACCTTGATCATCTACGGACCATACTACAAGCCCTACGACAGGCGGGTCTACATATCAATTCTCGTAAGTCCCGGGTGGGCTATCAGAAAGTGAAATATTTAGGTTATGTCTTGGGGCATGGAATGATCGAACCACAAATCGAAAAGATCAGAGCAATAGCGGAAACCCCCTTCCCCAACACGAAGAGAGACATGAGAGCCTTTCTTGGGTTGATCGGGTACTACCGTCGGTTCATCCCTCAGTTCTCAAACGTAGCTGCCCCTCTGACAGACACACTACGACAAGACGTAAAGGCCTGAATACTCCTACATCCCACATTAGACATGTGGAAGGCATTCAACACCTTGAAACAGGCCATCACCACCAATCCGGTCTTATCATCCCCTGACTTTTCCCGACCTTTCATTCTTCACACTGACGCATCGGATTATGGCATAGGGGCTGTCCTTTCTCAGTTATCACCGGAGGGTAGTGAGCATCCCATCCTCTATATCAGCCGTAAACTCTTCCCAAGAGAGCTCAAATACCCCACTATAGAGAAGGAATGCCTGGCTATCAAATGGGCTGTTGATAAACTAAGGTACTACCTTGAGGGCCACCCTTTTACCCTTTACACGGATCACGCTCCCCTCCAGTGGATGAGCCGTAACATCTCGCTTAATCCTAGGGTTTTGCGTTGGTTCCTCTCCCTTCAACCTTTTTCATTTACGGTGAAACACCGGAAAGGGGCAGACAATAAGAGTGCGGATTACCTCTCCAGATATCCTCTCCCCGATCGGGAGAATCCAAGGGGGGTGGTGTGTAACCGGGGGTGTCCGGGCATTGAAAGAACAGACCTACCTGCACAGCAAGAAAACACGACTACCTTCGTTTTCCCTCTCCCTTCACAGCGGCAGGACGAGTGGTTACGTACAGACGTACGGGAAGAGGACAAACAGGAGGAAAAGGGCTGCCGTTCCTTTAAGGTGGGAGACTGGGCCATAGGACACGCCCCCAGTGACGACGACGAGGAGGAGGACTGGCCTATTAAGGAAGAGAGAACGCGGAAGCCGGTGTGTGGCATCACCGGAGGAGTCAAGGAGAAAGACGGAGCCGAGGAAACTGCGAGTGGGACGGAAAGGAGAGAAAGGACCGAGGCGGTGCGGAGAGAAGACGACGGAGTGCCAGGAGGCCAACGGTTTCACGAGTCGCCCAGCCGCGCTCCAGGAGGAGCGTGGCTCTCTCAGGTACGAGAGCGTTTCACGGGCTGGGTGGGTAGAAAGGAGAGACCCCATCAATAGCGGCAATAACTCCCGTTTTCCCGGTGACCCCGTTCCTGAGCACTTCTCCTCACTTAAAAGTAGATGTGTTGAGCACTGAGTGTTATTCTCTCACCTTCCTTCCCTATCACACCCGTGTTTGAGAACAACCCGCTCATACAGAGACCCTGTCTTTCTTTGTTTACATATATATCTCCACGACCGGACGGACTCGAGCTGGAGTGGACCAAGACCAGGCGGGGCTCGAGCAAGACCCGGGACACCAAGGACAAATCATCCTTTTCTCCACTACCCTATTATAGACTGGCCACACACAGACGACGCTTGCTGTCTACAATAAAACCCTCTTTACCACAACCACGTCTCCCGTCCCTTCCTAACCCGCTACAAGGTTCCTTTCGTCGCTCCTTTTATAAGGGCGCCTCCAAAACCATTGGCACAGAAAACACCTCCTCCACTTATAAAAGCCCCACTCAAACCTCCCCTAATAAAGGATACTTTAGAGGGACTTACAGAGGCAATAACAACAGAGGGAGAGGACGTGGTTCTAACACCCGCAACTCCCCCACCACAAAACAGTGACTTCCCTCCACTCCCCCCAGACCATTCCACTCCAGTCGGGGGAAGACTATCACAGTTCCTACCTGTCTGGAATTCCATCACCACAGCCAGGTGGGTCAGACAAATTATCCAGTATGTTTACTGCTTGGAACTCACTTCTACCCCCCCCCCCCCCATACCTCCCAGACAACGTCCAATGTCCACAGAACATCTCCTGCTTCTAAAGCAGGAGGTTCTCTCTCTCTTGCAAAAGCATGCAATAGAACCGGTTCCCCTACATCATCAAGGTACAGGGGTTTACTCCCTTTATTTCCTCATTCCAAAAAAGGACGGCACTCTCAGGCCAATATTGGACCTCAGACCATTAAACCTGTACATACAATCTGACCACTTTCACATGGTCGCTCACCAACAGGTCCTCCCACTGCTCCAACAAGGCGACTTCCTTGCCACTCTGGATCTCAAGGACGCTTACTTCCACATTCCTATTCACCCTGCTCACAGGAAATATCTACGGTTCGTAGTGGACGGTCAACATTACCAGTTCAAAGACCTTCCATTCGGGGTCACAACAGCACCCAGAGTCTTCACAAAATGTCTCGCAGTGGTAGCAGCCCACTTAAGAAGACAACACATTCATGTGTTTCTTTACCTGGACGACTGGCTCATAAAAGCCAAGTCACGCAACAATTGTGTACAACAAAACCACAACACAATCCAGCTGCTGCACAACTTAGGTTTCACAATAAACCTCACCAAGTCACATCTCCAACCGTCCCACACCCAACAGTATCTAGGTGCAACAATAGATACTTCCAAAGCACTTGCATACCCCAATCCGGCCAGGATAGCTAGTATGCAAGCTCTCATAACAAAATTTCAACCACAACACTCACTACCAGCTCGAGTGTTCATGCAGCTAATCGGGATGATGGCCTCTTGCATCTTAATTGTCCCTTACGCAAGACTCCAAATGCGTCCATTACAAGAATGTCTAGCACAACAGTGGAACCAAGCTCAAGGTCAACTTACGGATCTGGTGTTGGTGGACAGCCGCACATATCGCTCTCTGCAATGGTGGAACACACAAAATCTTTCCAAAGGGCGGCCGTTCTTGGACCCGGTTCCACAAATAGTGCTAACAGCGGACGCATCGCTCACCGGCTGGGGAGCTCATCTCTTAAACCATACCATTCAGGGTATGTGGACCCCTCAACAGAAACTCCTCCACATCAATAATCTGGAGTTACTCGCCATATTTCTCGCTCTAAAATCATTTCAGATACACCTCGTAGGCAAAGCTGTCCTCGTCCGGACAGACAACATGACAGCAATGTACTATATACAAAAACAAGGGGGGACACAATCTCTGCAGCTTTCACGCCTAGCACAAAGCATATGGAGATGGGCCATTCCTCAAAAAATATACCTGTTATCAGAGCATCTACCTGGGATACACAATCAGATTGCGGATCTGCTCAGTCGTCAACAACAGCAGATTCACCAATGGGAACTTCATCCGCAAGTTCTTCATCCGTTTTTTCAAATGTGGGGCCACCCAGACATAGATCTGTTTGCCACACATTTAAACACAAAATGCCAAAGCTTCGCCTCCAGGTATCCACACCCATTGTCCAAAGGCAATGCAATATGGATGAGCTGGTCAGGCAGATTTGCGTACGCTTTTCCGCCTCCCCCCCTCATTCCGTTACTGGTGCGCAAGCTAAAACAACAGTCTCTCACAGTGATCCTAGTTGCTCCAACGTGGGCCCAACAACCATGGTTCACAACACTGCTGGAACTGTCATAGTTCCACACCAAAAGTTACACCTCTCCCCAAAGCTTCTCACACAAAACCATGGAGAGATAAGACACCCAGATCCAGCTCAACTGAACCTAGCGATCTGGCTCCTGAAGTCTTAGAGTTTGGTTACCTCAATCTCCCACCAGACTGCATGAACGTCATTAAAGAGGCTAGACGTCCTACCACTAGAGCATGCTATGCAGCTAAATGGAAAAGATTTGTAGTTTACTGCAATAACAACACAATCAATCCACTAGATGCTTCAATTCAAAACATTATTTGTTATCTTCTGCATCTACAAAAATGTAATCTGGCATACACATCCATACGATTACATCTTGCTGATATAGCAGCATACCTACAAAACAGACAACACTTGTCATTGTTTAGGGTACCTGCCATCAAAGCATTCATTGAAGGCCTTAAAAGGATAATTCCTCCCAGAGTTCCACCCTCTCCAGTATGGAATCTAAACATTGTCCTTACTAGGCTCATGGGTCCCCCATTTGAACCTTTACATAAATGTGAGTTACAGTTCCTCACATGGAAAGTAGCTTTTGTTGTGGCGATCACATCTCTCAGAAGAGTGAGTGAACTCCAGGCATTAACCATACAAGAACCATTTTTGCAAATACATCACAACAAAGTGGTTCTTAGGACAAACCCTAAATTCTTACCTAAAGTAGTTTCGGCTTTTCACCTTAACCAGTCTGTTGAGCTCCCAGTCTTTTTTCCTCAACCAGACTCAGTAGCAGAACGGACTCTAAATACACTTGACGTCAAAAGAGCTATTCTTTACTACATTGAAAGGACAAAAACTTTCAGGAAAACTAAACAACTTTTTATAGCTTTCTCACCACCACATAAGGGCAATCCTATATCAAAAGCTGGAATTACCAGGTGGATCGTTAAATGCATCCAAATATGCAACCAAAAAGCAAAGCGTACATTATCCATTCCCCCTAGAGCGCATTCCACACGTAAGCTAGGGGCATCCATGGCATTCTTAGGAAACATCCCCATGGATGACATTTGCAAAGCCGCAACATGGTCTACACCGCACACTTTCACAAAACACTACTGTGTAGATGTGCAGGCAAAACAACAAGCTAGTGTGGGCCAGGCTGTACTAGGAACACTTTTTCAAACTACTGCAACACATATAGGTAGCCACCGCTAACGGGTTAACTGCTGTATAGTCTATGCACAAGTATACGATCTACAGCTCGTATGCCTCGAACGGAAAATGCTACTTACCAGTATGCATCTGTTCTTGGCATGTAGAGCTGTAGATCCGTATACGCCCACCCGCCTCCCCGGACACCTATATCTGTTGCAGTACTATCTTACTTAGATACATTACACATGGACATCTTTTCTTTTCTAACTAACTCCATCATCACCCTTTATGGCGAAAACAATCTGGAGATGGAGTCGAAGCCCATGCGCACTACTAACCAAAGGAGGAGTCACCTATCTCGTGACTACAAAGACTTCTACAATAACAAATTGCAAACATCTGAGCCCAACACCAGATGGCGATCTATGCACAAGAATACGGATCTACAGCTCTACATGCCAAGAACAGATGCATACTGGTAAGTAGAATTTTCCTTATTTGGGATATTAGAGGGAGGTGTTCTGGTACTGTAATGTTTGTGACTGCTACTGCTATTGTACTCTCTGTTGCATTAGGTTACAGTGTATTGGCTTTGACAGTAATTTTGCCCATAACAGGGAGAGAGGCATGCATTTGTCATTTCTCAACAGAACTTCATCTTCAATTGACAACTCATGAAACACTTTGTAATAAGGTTTGACAGAATCAGCTAGTCTCCTTCTCCTTTACACCCCTTTGTGGTATACTTAGGAACAAGGTAGATCCCGCTTTCATGGTGTGAAACCATTTCTATATGAGAAGTGCTCTTGTTACCAGTAGCAATGGCAGTAAAATCAGTGGTGACAGTTAAACACTCTTCGTCGCCTTCTGAAATCTATTGGTCAAAATCAATTGTAATCTGTGACTTGTAAAGAAAATGTGTTGTAGCATTTCTTTTTGTCCCTGGGGACTTCGAGGCCGAATTCCAACAATCTGGTACAAAATCTGCAAATCATTGCTGTCTATTTCTAGATGTCTCATTTAAAATACAACAAAAAATGGATGGTAGCTGTTCCTAAGGAAAGAATGGTTCTCTACAACCAATTCAGGTTAGAGATATAATATGTCCAAGTGTTACACAGGTGGGATCTAAGAAAGGATAGGGGGATTCCTCCTTATAGAATTGGTGCCCTCACACACCCTTGCGGGTGTCATGCTTCATCATCAGGCTGTGCTCCTCGTGGGGGTGGCGCTGCAGTCCCCCACGGGCCCCGCGAGAGGTCTCTTTATCGGAGATCTTTTATTAGGAGGTGCCACAGTTGTGCATGCGGGTGTGGGGGCTTGTGAAAGTGGGTGTGTATGTGTAATAAAATTATCTCGCCAGATCCCCAAAGCAAATTTATTCTGGGGTCTGGAAGATAAATTAAAACATTAAGGACTGGAGTGGATCCTAAACAACAAATAAGAAGGGGGGATAAGTATGCTCCCGCTGCTCTCAGTCCGTGAAAGTGATGTGCACGTGAAGTAGGGTCAACAAGTTTCGCGCATATGACGGGTCCCTAGTGGATCCTCTGTGCGCTTCGTCAGGACCGTGAATGAGGTGATATGAAATTATGTAAAACGATGTAAAACCGTGGTAGTCAGGAAAAGACGCCCTGTACTACCACCATACCTATATTAAGGTCAGCATGCGTCTTGGCGCTACGAAATACGTATTATTCGTATTTTCGTTATCCCAACCTGTAGGAGACATGGAGAGAAAAAGAAGGAAAAAGAAGTAAACAAAGAATAGATACTGCACAGGATATGAATTGGGGTACAGTATCCTCAACCAAATGTGGGTTATAGTCTCGTGGTCATTCATCTTTAACACGAGAATCTAACTGCACGTATAAAGCGACTAATTAATAGTTTAGTATTGAAGCACTTCTATGTCAAGACTCTCCACAGCCCCGGAGTATGTTCATGCGGCGGGAACACACAAACCGTGTGCCCGCCTTCTGATCTGCCCAGGGAGGTATTACATAGCTTATAAAAATAGTGGATAGACAGGTATATTTCTTGGACAAGTAGGAAAATAGGCAAAGACGAAATAATATTCAAATTGGTGGTTATCGTTAGCTTAGATGTAGTACTGATAATGCCTCCATATTAATCATACCGCAGTGCCTTCACTGAGACATCTGATAAAGTGCATGTTTAGAATAAAAACACACTCCGCCTCGACATGTACAATAAGTTGTAAGTGCATTACATAAAGTGCGGAGGCGCAGTGTAAAAAGAAGCACGTCGCCTACCCTTCTGTCAGTGAGGGATGGCCGCGTCGGCGAGTACTGCGGGTGAGAGAGGATACCAGAGCTAAGGGGAAGAAAAGAGGAGACAGTGGCTCCGTAAGTTGAAGGTCAGAGAGCATAAAAAGTGAAACTCTGTAAGAGCAGCTAGAGCCTACTTACTGTGTCACCTCCTCATGAGCGCCTCTAAACCTGCCCGTACCGATCAGGATCGCCGGTAACTGTCGGGAACGGCCGTGCACTAGTTATAGCCGGCTAGTTTCCGGATCCGATCATGACGGAGTGAACTTGATTACTGACGCGAAATGTGTCAAGCGCAATTACTCGGGAGTGAGGCGGCCATGATAGAATGGTGTCACGAGGGGGCGTGGCTAGGCGCCGATGTGAGGGGAAGCGGACTCCAGGGCTCCACCCGCAGCTTCCCCCCGCCCGCAACGATCCTGGTAGCCTAGGGGGGCCCGATCCCCGAAACTGGTGGCGGAAATACTGGTGCCGGTGTTGAGCGGCCACGGAGAGGTGACGGCGTCCTGACAGCAGAGAAAATGCTGATTGTCTTCCCGATGGCCCCGGGCGCGGAGCAATCATGATGGCGGCCGGGCACTGATACAACTGCTTTAGCCGCGCACTGCTGAGGAGACCAGAGGCCCGCAGTGAGTACAGTCCGGCGGATGAGGCGTCAGTTGGCTGGGGACCGGCCTTGGGGAGAGCAGGGTCCCATCATATGTGGAGTACAAGTTGCGCTCCTCTGAACTTGGTGGTGCATCAACTCCGCAAAATGGCGGACGCGAGCGGAAGGATCGGACCCTGACGACTGAGACAATAAGAGACTGTTTGTGGGAGTGCAGCGCGGGAGTGGCAGCTGCGGATAGCCCTGTTCCCCGCTGTTTGCTTGCAGAGGGCTGGAGCACACGCCCTGAGTGCCGTGCTGTGGAACTGAAGCTACGGAGGGTGGCGGTGTGCTTGACCTCTTTGGTTAAGGACCCTGACTGAGAGCACGATAAGATGGAGTGCGGCTGGAGACGTGGGGGTGAGAACACACAGGGCCCGCTTCTGTGCTGAACCGGAGGTGCAAGGAGGGCATCCTCATAGCAGAAGGCTGCTGCCTCACTTGGCAATTCTCCTGAGCCGGCCCCGAGTGGAAGGAGATATCTGTGCAGGGGAGTTTCTCAGCACTGGTGCCTAATGCTGATGACCGGTGGGCACGACAGGGGGCTCCGAAGATAGGGCAGGAGGCCTGAGGGTGTGGACCGACCCGCTCCGCTCTGCTCCCAAGTTCGACGCAGGCATTTGGGGTACCTATTTGTCGCCGCTCCGGAGACTCTTGCGGACCTACGCCACCACTAATAATGGGGAGAGTGTCCAGAAAGAAAGGGTTCGCCGTATTGCATGTCGAGGACACGGACCGCATACTGATGATGAGGATGAGGTGGCGGTGAGGCGGAAGGAGGGCGCTCCGGAGGGCCCCACTCTGGTGGATATCATGCAGGCCATCACTTCTTCGCGAGAAGCACTGGAGACCAAGATGGATTCCATAGGAGCGGATCTCAACCTGTTGAAGGACGACCATCGCAAGCTTAAGGAACGAGTGAAGATTAACGAGAAGACCCTGGAGGAGGTCCCGGAGGCGATTGCCACACTACAGCGCTCTCTGAAAACAGTGGAAGCCAAGGTCAAGGTGCTAGAGCTGCGAGCGGACGACAGTGAAGGGCGCTCGCGCAGGAACAACCTGCGTATTGTGGGGGTCCCGGAACGAGAGGAAGGGGATGATGCAGTGCAGTATATGGAGAACTGGCTTAAATCGGAAGTGGCCCCGGAGGGGCTCTCCTCCTTCTATGCACTCGAGCGCGGCCACAGGCTCCCGGCTAGACCACCCAAGCCTGGAGCCCCTCCTAGGTCGATGGTGGTGCGGCTGCTTCATTACCGGGACAGGGATCATATTCTGCAGCAAGCCCGAGAGAAACTAACTTTGCAGATTGGGAATGCCAGGGTGATGATTTTTCCAGACTTCACCAGGGAGGTGCAGCGGCAACGTGCTTCCTTTCTCCCTCTCAAGCGGAAGCTGCCCAGTTACAGCTCCCATATGCCATGTTATTCCCCGCACGTCTCCGGGTGGTCGACAACACAGAGACTCACTTCTTTACTGCTCCACAAGAAGCCTGGCACTGGCTGGAGATGCGGCAGGCACGCGAGGCGAGTGCGTTCCCGCCGAGCAGTACACGCCGGGTATCGGGCACCCCACTGCGGTCCCCGAGGGCTCCCACGCCGACAGGTCTCCTACTCGAGAGACACAGGGCTGTGCAAGCCGTTGCAGAGATTAGCCAGGGGGGGACTAGCCCAAACTCGACGACTAGTGAACACGGTATGGACAGATCTGAAAGCTCCCGTCCCAGTAGCACGAATGGAGACTCTGAGATTGAATCTCCGGATGTCACACCCCAAACAGCGTATGGAATTGTTTGACGGACTCACGCCGAGCTGCAAGAGGAATGGTTCCTGTGCCGATGGGGGCTGACTGCTGGAGAGGCTGCCATGAGGTGGCACCAGATTGCTGGCACCAGAGCAACTGCTGGGGTCACCATCGGTATTGCAGGGAGGGGGGTTAGCCGGGGGGGTTCTGGGTCCCACAGGGCCAGCCTCCGCCTTTCCACTTTTTGTGACTTGTATTTCACTGCACTAGTTTGGATGGGGACTTGTTGGTTGGTACCTGTCCAGGGGTGGGGGAGTTGGGGGGGAGGGGGGGGGGTTTGGGTGTTGAGGGGGTTTTGTTTGGGGCCAGGCATGTCGCTATGGGGAGGTTGGAAGGAGGACTGACACGGTTTGCACAATGGGATCCCCCGTAGGTATTAAATGCATCTCCTGGAATGTCAGGGGGATGCACACGATGACGCGTAGTCATAAAATTCATGCGTACCTGGTGCGGAGAGGGGTACAGATTGCCCTGTGGCAGGAAACTCATTTGACGCGGAAGGAAGGGATCGCATTGCAGAAAAGATGGCGGGGCAGGTATATTACACTACGTATTCGGCCTATGCCAGAGGCACATTGATTTGGG
This sequence comes from Calotriton arnoldi, assembly GCA_963921515.1. Taxonomy (NCBI): domain Eukaryota; kingdom Metazoa; phylum Chordata; class Amphibia; order Caudata; family Salamandridae; genus Calotriton; species Calotriton arnoldi. Next base: position 2,842,235 of record CAWUFW010000001.1, on the reverse strand, counting down.
TGCGGGCAGGGGTCCCTTTTCAGAGTACCAGACAGCTGGTGGATCCGGATGGTAGGTATGTGGTGGTGTCGGGGCGGTTAGACGGCAGGGATATAGTGCTAGGGAGTATTTATGCCCCCAACGTGGACCAATCTACATTCTTTGCACACCTCTCAGGGACGCTGGCGACTATGCTGACAGGGTCGGTACTGCTGGGGGGGGACTTTAACAGTATTACTGACGTTAACCTGGACCGATCTCACCCACCACTCCCAAACGCTCCCATACATAGGCTTGCAGCGATCAGACGTGACTGGCAGCGACACTGGGGATTGACGGATACCTGGAGGGCCCACCACCCGGACGAAAGGGATTATTCCTACTACTCTGCATTGCATAAACTGCACGTTATGTTGGACTCGATCCTATGTTCCCCAGACGTGCATGCTGGGGTCACACTTAGTGAATACTTGACTAGAACGACTTCTGATCATAACCCGTTGTTGTTGTCCTTTGACTGGCTGTGGATCCGACCTACTATACCTAGTTGGCACCTGCGCCCGGAGGCATTGGAAGATCCGGTGTTTCGGGCCACAATAGGCTCCGCTATTGATGATTAATTTTTAGATAATGCCGGAACAGCGACGAGCCCACTTTTTGAGTGGGATGCTTTTAAAGTTGTCGTAAGGGTCGCTGCATTGGGGAAGTAGTTGGGGTATGGAGGGTACTGTTGCGGGAAGTGCAAATTGCAGAGCGCAGGCTCCGGGAACTGGAGAAGGAGAGACCGGAGCGTATAGATAGGCAACCAGATCTTCTTGCAGCCTGAGGGGCCTTCGCTACGCAAGTGGAAAAGCTGCGCTGCTTTGATTATAAGGCATACATCTCCCGAGCCCACACAGAGCGTGACAAATCTGGGGCACTGTTGGCCTGGTTGGCCAATCCCGCGCGTACGGGCGGGGTGATCTTGGAATTGAGGGGGCAGAGGTATTCTACAATCAGCAGGATATCAACGATCAGTTTTTGCAGTATTATGCTTCCCTCTACCAGAGTAGACTTGACTCAGGGGCTGAGGACGCAGCGGATTTTCTGGCTGGAGTGGAGCTTCCGACGGTTGATGCTGAGGCGGCGGAGGAATTAGGCAGGGAAGTTCGTAGCGCCATTAAGCATATGGCCAGGAATAAGACCCCAGGGACGGACGGGCTCCCGGTGGAGTTTTACTCTGCATACATAGATGTATTGGCCCCATGACTAGTAACACTGTACAACAAGGCGAAGCAGGAAGGTTGTCTACCTGCCTCAACGAAGGAAGCGATAATTATCCCACTGTTAAAACCTGGTAAGCCACCTGAGGACCGGACTGCGTATCGGCCCCTAGCAATGTTTAACTTAGACTATAAAACAATACTGGCAAGTCGGCTATTAACCCACATGCCGACACTTATCCATGTAGATCAAGCAGGTTTTATCCCATCCAGGAACACGGCAATGAATGTCCGTAGGCTGCTGCGCATATTGGGGGCAGACACCTATTGCAAGGAGGAGGCATGCATTTTTTACGGTCGACATTGAGAAGGCTTTTGACAGCCTAGAATGGCCATATCTCTTTGGGGTTCTGCGAGCTTTTGGCCTGGGGGACCGCTTCGTAGAGTGGACGGCGCTCCTATACAAAAATTCCACTGCCAGGGTCCGGACGGGGGGGTTGATTTCAGAGGCTTGTAGGGTGGGCAGAGGGACGAGGCAGGGTTGTCCGCTCTCGCCCTTACTGTTCGCACTGGCGATGGAACCCATGGCTGCGCATGCCAGGACAGGCCGTTATTATCAGGGGCTGATGGTGGAGGGACAATTGCAGCACATTGCGTTATATGCGGATAACCTCCTGCTGTTTCTGGTCGACTCTGGGGAGGCCTTGCGAGGAGCTAAGGAGCTGCTGGGGGTCCTGGGGAGAGTTGCGGGGCTTAGGGTGAATTGGGCCAAGTCATGTCTTTTCCCTACGCGGCCCTGTAGAGACGGATCTGCGGAAGCTGAACGTGTGCCTTGGGAAACTAGATGCCTACCTTACCTGGGCACTAGGATATACCATGACCCGGTAGATATGCTGGAGGGTAACATAGGGCGCGTAGTACGTAGCACGAAGGGCAACTTTGAATTTTGGGGGACCCTCCCCTTATCTGTGGCGGGCAGGGTGGCGTTGGTGAAAATGGTTACCTTACCCAGGCTTCTCAATTTCTTCGGGACGTTACCACTCTGGATCCCACCCGTGATTTTTGCGCAACTCAGTACACTGCTTACGGGTTTCCTCTGGGGTACGGGGAGGCGGAGAGTGGCTCTCACCACTATGATGAGACCCCGGGCAGAGGGGGGTTTCGCGGTACCAGATTTTGAGGCCTACTATCATGCAGCGCAGCTGCAGTGGTGCACGAAATGGATGGCAGGACGGTTAAAAAACACGGAGGACCATGATGGTCCGGACCCGAGCCTGACCCTCCTTTCCAGGGTACTGCTGCGTCTTCCTGTGAGGATGGGGGAGATCCCCTCAGATTTACAAACGGTGCGCCAATGTTGGAACAGGCTAGCTAGACAAGCGCGGATGCGGACCCCGTACGCGCCTGAGATCCCGTTGGTTGTTTGTGAAGCATTGCCCCATGGTGGAGACTGGAACGGGTTACGATTATGGACTGAGGTTGGGATCGCCACTATAGGAGATTTCTTTAAAGACAATACCTTGCTTCCTTTTAATGATCTTCGGGAGAGATACGACCTCCCCAGAGGGGATTTCCTCCTACATGCCGCTTTGACGGCAGCTATCAGGAAACATTGGCGGGGGGGATGGTGGAGCCCCAGAGCTGCCTTGCCTGTCAATATGTGGTGATGGCGGCAGGTACTATCAAGGCAGTCACCTGCCTTTACAGGCGCATCACACAGGGACTGCACCGGCCCCTCACAGCATTGCGTCTCAAATGGGAGGAGGACCTGGGCGAGGCTATAGATGAGAAGCCATGGGGGGAACTTGTGGAAAGGGCCTGGAAGAGCTCTAGGAAGGCACGATTCCAGTTGATTCACTTCTATGTCCTGCACAGGGCGTACCTTACCCCGGGCAAGGTTAATGAATATTTCGGGGCCAGGACAGCGTGCCCGAGATGCAATCTGGAGGGTGCGGGGTTCCTCCACATGTTTTGGATTTTCCATCTCTGGGAGAGTTCTGGAGGGAGGTGACAACTAGGCTGACGGCCGTGACGGAGAGAGACATAGCATTGACGAAAGGTTGTTGTTTGCTGCACTGGTTCCCTCACAATGCTAGGCATAAAGCTACTAGTAAGTTCATAGATCTGGGGTTGGTGTTGGCTAAGAGAGAACTTACTAGTAATTGGAAAACGAAAAACGGCCCAAGTGTGACACGCTGGACTAGGGAGCTGGAGAAGTGGGCGTATTGCGAGGGGACCTTCCGGCTGCAGATGGCCACCCGCACTGGTAATGAGAGAACGCTAGAGATGGCACGAGCATGGGTGGCATTGGTGCACCTGTTAAAACTCCCGACCGACGACGACACGGACGATGTCCCGGGAGAGGTGGACCTTGTAGCAGGGGAATGATCCAGGGGCTGCCCTGTTGCCTTGTCTGCATTCCTGAGCCGAACTGACAGGATGATCATCCCATCCACTAGCACCAGTAATCAGAAACATGGGACACAGTGCCCCTACCACATGATTGGATTGACCGATGTCCGAGCTTAGATGCTTTGCCGTGCTAGCGACATGCCTGGGGGGTGAGGTGGGAGGGGGGTTAGAGGGAGTTGGGAGGGTGGTCGCTGATTGTTATCCCTGTAGGGGCACCCAGTGGGATCACGGACACATAGAGTGCCCTAGTAAGCTCCACAGGCTCTTGAGTAGCGGGTGGGCATTGGATTAAGATGTGCGTTCTTATATTCCCCCGACAGGAGGGCTGGCGATCGCACTTGAGGGACTTTTCTGCACTTTTGTATCCCACTATGTTGAAACGTGAGATGTATATCTTGTCTTCCGCAACGCCCTGCGGGCGGTTTTCCCTGTTTTATCGCAAAATCAATAAAATTTGTTTTTAAAAAAAAATGGTAGAATGGTGTCACAACACCTAAGTAGATAATGAGGGAGCTAGATCACAAAAAGATACATGATACACTGATGACAAAAAATAAATGTATCTTTTAAGAAGTAACCACCGAGGCCATTCGAGGTGATTATCATATTGTTATGCCTTCCTAAATAATATGTGTACCGATAACCTATTTAAGGCAGTGTTGACAGGAAGTATCGGTACACATTGAGGCGTCATGATTTCAAGCGCCATGTTGGAGAGGGAGAAACTATTAGTTCATGATAGTAATGAAGTGTGGCGCCCTGACAATGTTTAGGAAACAGCAGAAAGGTCTTCGCTGAATAACTAAAAATGCAGAGACCAGCAGACGTGAAGTGTATGATAATCCGGGCAAACCAAAGTGGATCATTCTGCTGATAGGGGGTCATAACAACGAATGATAAGAAGGTAAAAGAAAATTATAAAGGCATTAATATCAGCTACGACTATGGAGATAGTTGTAAATGGGTAGAGTCATTGTTAATAGCCCAGTTCCACCCATAGTATATCGTCATAAGAAGTCATAAAGGTGTTGATCTCAGCAACAACTATGGGGATAGTTGTCAGTGGGTGGAATCATTGTTGTTAACCCAGTTCCACCCATGGTATATCATCGTTCAACCCATCCCTATTACTTTTCAGACGGAAGACCCACCGTTGTGGACCACCAGGGATTGGATTCAATTATGGTCCAGCGTAGACTTTCGGGGGGGTGATTCTGCTCAAGGCAATGGTTCTGGAGCCTCGTGTTAGTATTTTTACATCGGATTGCACTTTTATGTTCCCCAATGCGGGTCTTAACTGGGCGGGTAGTCATGTCCACATCCCTCATGGAACAGGGGCATGTAATAAGGTATATACAATTGTTTGTATTACAGTTAGTATGGCGTTTCTGAAGCCATGGTCTGTCTAGTCCAAGGTCAAGCTGTTTGGAAGCTTAGGTTTGGGGGACAACACATTGTTCGTCATCCCCTTGCCAAAACATGATGATATCGTCGATGTAACGACGCCACATAAGGATATTATTCTTGTGTGGATTATTCATTTTCTTTGAATGGATCAATACTCTTGATCCCTTCCTCAAATTTACTGGCACTAAATCACGGGAAAGAGTTCCATTTCTAGACCTCCTGATATCCATACAGGACGGTGTACTCAAGACCACCAACTACAGAAAACCGACAGATAGAAACAGTCTGCTTTTATATGAGAGCCATCACCCGAAAGCACTGAGAAATAACTTACCGGTGGGCCAATTCCTGCGACTGCGCTGGAAATGCAACACACTCACAGAGTTTGAGTCTCAGGCAGAGATACTTACGGAGAACTTAACAGCACAACACTACCCTAAGAAAATCATGCGAGAGGCCCATAAAAGAGCAAGGAACAACCATAGGGAGGCCCTCCTAGAAGTCAGAGAGAAATCTGAATCAGAAACACTAACATGTGTCACTACGTTTACACCTAGTTCAAATAAGATTTAAAAAATCATCAAGAAACATTGGAAGATCCTTGAGACTGGCAGCTTTAGCCCAGGTCCGTCCCCACTGTTCGCTTTTAAACGTACACAAAATTTTAGAGATATCTTGGTCCATACCCGACCAAAACCTACAACAAGAAGACGAACCACATTATGGTCCTTCCCTCCAGTAGAGGGACATTTCCCGTGCGGAACATGTGTAGTATGCCCCCAAACCTCAGCTTCCAAACAGCTTGACCTTGGACTAGACAGACCATGGCTTCAGAAACGCCATACTAACTGTAATACAAACAATTGCATATACCTTATTACATGCCCCTGTTCCATGAGGTATGTGGGCAATACTACCCACCCAGTTAAGACCCGCATTGGGGAACATAAAAGTGCAATCCGATGTAAAAAGACTAACACGAGGCTCCAGAACCATTGCCTTGAGCAGAATCACCCCCCCGAAAGTCTACGCTGGACCATAATTGAATCCAATCCCTGGTGGTCCACACAAGCATTATTCAGGCAGGAACAACGGTGGGTCTTCCGTCTGAAAAGTAATAGGGATGGGTTGAACGATGATATACCATGGGTGGAACTGGGTTAACAACAATGATTCCACCCACTGACAACTATCCCCATAGTTTTTGCTGAGATCAACACCTTTATAACTTCTTATGACGATATACTATGGGTGGAACTGGGCTATTAACAATGACTCTACCCATTTACAACTATCTCCATAGTCGTAGCGGATATTAATGCCTTTATAATTTTCTTTTACGTTATCATTCCTTGTTATGACCCCCTATCAGCAGAATGATCCACTTTGGTTTGCCCTGATTATCATACACTTCACGTCTGCTGGTCTCTGCATTTTTAGTTATTTAGCGAAGACCTTTCTGCTGTTTCCTAAACATTGTCAGCTCCACACTTCATTACTATCATGAACTAATAGTTTCTCCCTCTCCAACATGGCGCTTGAAAACATGACGCCTCAATGTGTACCGATACTTCCTGTCAACACTGCCTTAAATAGGTTATCGGTACACATATTATTTAGGAAGGCATAACAATATGATAATCGCCTCGAATGGCCTCGGTGGTTACTTCTTAAAAGATACATTTATTTTTTGTCATCAGTGTATCATGTATCTTTTTGTTATCTAGCTCCCTCATTATCTACTTGGGTGTTGTGACACCATTCTATCACGGCCGCCTCACTCCCGAGTAATTGCGCTTGTCGCATTTCTCGTCCGTAATCACGTTCACTCCATCATGATCGGATCCGAAAACTAGCCGGCTATAACTAGTGCACGGCATTTCCCGACAGTTACCGGCGATCCTGATCAGTACGGGCAGGTTTAGAGGCGCTCATGAGGAGGTGACACAGTAAGTAGGCTCCAGCTGCTCTTCCCGAGTTTCACTTTTTATGCTCTCTGACCTTCAACTTACGGAGCCACTGTCTCCTCTTTTCTTCCCCTTAGCTCTGGTCTCCTCTCTCACCCGCAGTACTCGCCGACACGGCCATCCCTCACTGACAGAAGGGTAGGCGACGTGCTTCTTTTTACACTGCCCCTCCGCACTTTATGTAATGCACTTACAACTTATTGTACATGTCGAGGCGGATTTTGTTTTTATTCTAAACATGCACTTTATCAGATGTCTCGGTGAAGGCACTGCGGTATGATTAATATGGAGGCATTATCAGTACTACATCTAAGCTAACGATAACCACCAATTTGAATATTATTTCGTCTTTGCCTATTTTCCTACTTGTCCAAGAAATATACCTGTCTATCCACTATTTTTATAAGCTATGTAATACCTCCCTGGGCAGATCAGAAGGCGGGCACACGGTTTGTGTGTTCCCGCCGCATGAACATACTCCGGGGCTGTGGAGAGTCTTGACATAGAAGTGCTTCAATACTAAACTATTAATTAGTCGCTTTATACTTGCAGTTAGATTCTCGTGTTAAAGATGAATGACCACGAGACTATAACCCACATTTGGTTGAGGATACTGTACCCCAATTCATATCCTGTGCAGTATCTTTTCTTTGTTTACTTCTTTTTCCTTCTTTTTCTCTCCATGTCTCCTACAGGTTGGGATAACGAAAATACAAATAATACGTATTTCGTAGCGCCAAGACACATGCTGACCTTAATATAGGTATGGTGGTAGTACAGGGCGTCTTTTCCTGACTACCACGGTTTTACATCGTTTTACATAATTTCATATCACCTCATTCACGGTCCTGACGAAGCGCACAGAGGATCCACTAGGGACCCGTCATATGCGCGAAACATGTTGACCCTACTTCACGTGCACATCACTTTCACGGACTGAGAGCAGCGGGAGCATACTTATCCCCCCTTCTTATTTGTTGTTTAGGATCCACTCCAGTCCTTAATGTTTTAATTTATCTTCCAGGCCCTGGAATAAATTTGCTTTGGGGATCTGGCGAGATAATTTTATTACACATACACACCCACTTTCACAAGCCCCCACACCTGCATGCACTACTGTGGCACCTCCTAATAAAAGATCTCCGATAAACAGCCCTCTCGCGGGGCCCGTGGGGGACTGCAGCGCCACCCCCACGAGGAGCACAGCCCGATGATGAAGCATGACACCCGCAAGGGTGTGTGAGGGCACGAATTCTATAAGGAGGAATGCCCCTATCCTTTCTTAGATCCCACCTGTGTAACACTTGGACATATTATATCTCTAACCTGAATTGGTTGTAGAGAACCATTCTTTCCTTAGGAACAACTACCATCCATTTTTTGTTGATATTTAACCTTGGGAGCATTGGTGCTGGACCTTAGCTTGTTCTTAAAACCGCTCCCCGTCCCCCCCCTCTTGATATTTTGACTCATTTAAAATACAGACTAGCGAGTGATGGTTAGTGCATAGGAATGATTTTCTACCCCACACGAAAGAACTGCCCACTCACAAGCAAGTTATTCTCAGTTACTGAGTTAATGTTTTGACTATCTTGATTCTAGAAGCAAAACTCAGTATAATACTCTTTCTCCCTATCAATGTGGGATTATATTGATGCTTGTCACTATTAGCAACAATGATAATGTAGTCAAAATCTTCTCTGAATATTTGCAAGGCTGGTGCTTGTGCAATTGAGGATTTGACTCAATCTAAGTTCTCTTGTTGCGCGGGAAACAAAATGTACTTGACTTTTTTATTAGTTCTCTGAGCGGAGCAGTATTACTAGTGCATCCTTGTAAAACAGAATGTATAAGTGTAAGTGTGGGCCTAGTTTCACATAGTACACAGCCTTCAATCAATCAATCAGGGATTTGTGAAGTGCGCTACTCACCCGTGGGGTCTCAAGGCGCTGGCGGGGGTGGGGGAATCGTGCAGCAACGTCTTACCCGAAGAGCCTGTTCTTGAGGCTCTTCCTGAAGGCATACAGAGTGGGGGACCATCTGATGCTGAGCGGGAGTTCATTCCAGGTCTTTGCCGCGATGTAGGTGTAGGCTCTTCCCCCCCCCCCCCGTTCTGGCTCTGCGGATGCGAGGGGTTTTGGCCAGGGCGAGGTCGGCAGAGTGGAGGCTTCTGTTGGGTGCATAGAAGGAGACTCTTACGTTGAGGTACTGGGGTCCGATGTTGTGGAGGGATTTGTAGGCGTGAGTGAGTAGCTTGAAGGTTATTCTCTGCTCGACGGGGAGCCAGTGGAGGTCTCGTAGGTGCTGGGTGATGTGGTCTTGTCGTGGGATGCCAAGGACGAGTCCGGCGGCGGTGTTCTGGATGGTCTGGAGTTTTCAGAGCAGGGATTTGTTGATTCCGTAGTCCAGTCTGCTGGTTATGAGTGCGTGGGTGACGGTCTTTCTGGATTCGGGTGGGATCCATTTGAAGGTCTTGCGGACAATGCAGAGGGTGTTGAAGCACGTGGAGGAGACGGCGTAGACCTGTCGGGTCATGCTGAGGGATGAGTCGAGTATGATGCCGAGGTTGCGGGCGTGATCCGTGGGGGGGGTTGCCGAGGGGGGGTGGGCCACCAGGTGTTGTCCCATGCGGAGGGGGTGGGTCCGAGGATGAGGACTTCTGTCTTCTCCGAGTTGAGCTTCAGGCAGCTGCTGCTCATCCAGGAGACGACGTCTTTCATTCCTTCCTGGAAGCTGAGCTTGGTGGTGTCGGGTTCCTTGGTGAGGGAGAGGATGAGCTGAGTGTCGTCCGCGTAGGACATGCTGCCTGATGATGGCGGCGAGGGGGGCCATATAGATGTTGAAGAGTATGGGGCTGAGCGACGATCCTTGGGGTACTCTGCAGCTGATCTCTGTGGGTTCGGAGAGGAAGGGCGGGAGTCTGATTGTTTGGGTTCGGCCGGTGAGGAAGGAGCGGATCCAGTCGAGGGCAGTTCCCTGTATGCCGGCGTCGTGGAGTCTGACGGTGAGTGTGCGGTGGGAGACGGTGTCGAAGGCTGCAGAGAGTTCTAGTAGGATGAGGGCAGCCGTGTGTCCCTGGACGAGGAGAGTGCGGATGTCGTCTGTGGCGGCTAGGAGGGCTGTCTCGGTGCTGTGGTTGCCTTAATCAAAAGTGTTATCTTGTGTTGTTTTATCTTTTCCAAAGGCCAAAATGTTGTCTTGAAAGATGACAACTCATGTGGGTGTTTTGAGTAGCTTCTGAAACACTGAAGGCATCAGAGGCTAGCCCAAGGGGAATTCTCAAAACTGAAATAATCCATAGAGAGTGATGGCAATTGGCTGCTGTTTCAATTTAGTGGTATGCTGTCAAGTTTTGAAAAAAAAATGAGCTCCAGTAAGTGTTTTGAGCATGTCCTCAATGTGAGCCAAAGCATAGTTGTCAATCCATAAGACCTCATTGTTCACCCTGAAGGCACTGCAGAGGCACAGCCCTCCAGTTTCCTTTTTGGCCACTACCAAGGCAGAATCCTGGAGAGCTGAATCAGTTGATTCTATTATCACATCAAAACGCATGGATTTTAACATTTTGGAAACGTCATTGTGCACACTCAAATGTACTTTTCTCATCTGCTGTTTAACAGGGAAGCAGTTTGCTTTTTCTTTAATCTCAAGAGCAACACCTTTGATTTTGAATAAAGTATCAGAAAACAACTTGGGATGTTTAATCAACTGTTTCATTTGGAAGGGTATTGTTGGGATAGGAATGTCTCCTGCATGGCGTACAGATGTGTTCAAAAACATCAAGCAAGCGTGAATAAGGTACTCACTCATAGGGAATTACCCTTTTATGTGGGAGACCTTGTGATCCATGTTGTGTCTCCTGATTTGTATTGCCTATATATTTGTGCCGAACCCTCCAAATGTTAATTGCACCATCTGAGTTGGGTGCTTAAAACGGTTGCAATTTGTGGTATTTTTAAGGACCCATGGTCTTTTTGTGCCTAATTCAATCTCCTTAGTGCTTTCCGGTAAAGGGCACACTGAACATCTACAACAGGCATAGTGGCCTGTTTCGGGTGGTAACCTCTATATAGTGCGTTTCCAGTTGTGGTTGATGGAGCTGTATTTATAGTGTGCACTACGTGTCCCTAATGCGTTTGCCCTGTCTGAGGGAGAACACCGGAAAGCTCTGGTTGTTCCTGCCACTGCGCAGTATACTAGAATAGTTTCTGATGATCTTCGTAACCTTGTTAGACATACATGAATAGGTGGTTACACACGTTAATCTGTCATGCTGTTCCCTGTGTTGTGTTTCCAGGAGGGAGTCCCAGTTGTTATTGAATGCCCGTTTCTTTGCCTTCTGAACTTATTTTCTTTGGGTATAGGCAGGATGTGAGTTTTAGTTGTCAGTCAATCAAAATACTTTACTAGATTATTTTTAAAAAAATCATAAAAGCTTTACAAACATCAATATCACTAATAAATAAAAACCTAAATACATTAGAAATACTCAGCAATAAAAAGGGAGATATCAAACAGTCATTGAGTTTCGTTTACATACAGCTGACTTCAAAAAGTTTTCAACATAAACACAAACCAAGGGATTCGCAAGCAAACACAGGAAATACAAAGCAGGCTTGTATTGATGGAAACAAAAAAGCTTAAGAACAGGTTTTAAGAACTTTTTAGTTTGAAATTCATAGTATTTACAGAAGAAAACCAAAATGATCCAAGGTTTATACAGAGATCTCATCACACGGACAAACTAAAATAGATGCTTTATCATACTGGCCCAAGGGGAAACCGAGCAGAGATCTAATAATTCCTAGCCGAATTTTAAGAGCTCTTTCCCGGGGGCTTAAACCTCATCTCAAAAATGGTTCAAGGTGATGTTTGTACAATGGCATAATCACACAGCAAAGGTTTCCTCAATTCCTCTTGTTCCCTGGATGCCACCCTGTGGCTAATAAAAAGCTTTTTGACTCTGGGAATATCTGCTTTGGTCAAAGAATGGGGAGAAATAAAAAATTGGTTCCAGCCTATGGCTTTGGAAGAGGATTGCACATAATTTAGCCAGGGGATAGAAATGCCCTTCTCTCAATTCATACACCCTAGCATAATCTCCCGATTGAGGGTTGTATGTTTATTAGACCGAACAGAGACCCAGAGCAATAACTGTGCAAACTTAATTGAGTCCGGTGCATAATCCAAGCCCAATTCCTCATATATAAAAAAATGTGCAGTGTGTATGGGGGAGGCCTAGCAAATGTCGCCAACATCGGTTCTCCTTCGTTTGATCCTGGGTGGCATCCCGATAACCTCAGATTCCAGGTCCATACTTTAGAACAGGTAAACACTTATGCATTTAAACCTCCATAAGAGGCTTAATTGGCTTATTGCCTACTCTTTTGTCAAAATCAAATAGGCCCCACTTGGAATGGATAATGCACAAACAACTGTTCGCTATACAGGGCAACCAGGAGCTTTTGGAGTCAAACTTAAATCCGAGATAGGGAAAGTTAGTGACCTGCTTGATACGCTTACCCTTAATCTAGAAAGAACTTGTTTTAATAGCTTTCGAGCTACATATCATACATTTAGTTTTGGAAATGTTGGTTTCCAAGTCTAATTTGTCCATAAAGGCAACAAAGCTGTTAATTGGCCCTCAAGCCATTGGGGTATGAGATATCAAAAACACATTGTCTGCATACTGGTACAGAGGTGGACTTAATCTTAGTTAAATCCTTCCCTGAGACCTTCAAAGTGGTGTTTTATCCATTTATGTATAGGAGAAACAAGATGGGTGCCAGGACGCAGCCCTGGCGAACACCACGTTGTAAGTTAAAAATACCTGTACATTCTCCTCCTGGCCCATACCTTACAGTAGCATTCACCCCACAGTGCAAGGCATGCAAGAAGACTACCAAATCATCATCAATCCCTAACTCTGAAAGGATTGTCCATAGTTTACTTCGATTGACTCTATCAAAGGTGCTGCTTAGGTCCTGTTAGACTTGGCATCTTTTGGCGTGTTTCCCCTGACTTTTTGCTTTCTGACCTCCCGGTTTTGACTCTGTTTTTGCTGGTGTGATGATTCTGCGCACTTTCCTCACTGCGGTCCAGTGGGAAAGTGCAAGTGCTCCTGTATAAAATGTGTTATGGATTGGTGTTTCCATGATTGGCCTATTTGGTTTATGTGTCAGTCCCTTGTAAAGTGCACTGCGAGTGCCAGGGCCTATAGACCAAATGCTGTTGGTGGGCTGCAGCACTGGATTGTGCCACCCACGCAAACAGCCCGTAAAGTGTAACTCGGGCCTGCCATCGCAGAGCCTGTGCGCAGCCTGGGGCTGCCATGTCGACTTGGCAAGTGCACACACTTGCAAGTCCCTAAACCTTCCCTTTGCTACATGTTAGTCACCCCTAAGGTAGGCCCAAGGTACCCCTGTGGGCAGGGTGCGTTGTACGCGAAAGGTAGGACATGCCCGGGTGTGTGCGGCATGTCCTGATAGTGAATTACAGCCTAGTTCGTTTTCACTATTGCAAGGCTACCTGTTCCCCCTAGGCCAGAACGGGCAGTTTTGATTATTACAGCTTATAATCCTAACTGACCCCGGGAACATGGTAGAAATTCGAGTTTAGTATGCCTGGACTCAGAATGATAAAATGCAGCTTTTAGTAAGGTTGGTTTTAACATTCTGTGTTTGAAAATACCACTTTTAGAAAGTGGGTATTTTCTTGTCTAACCATCCAAGCCTGCCTCTGCGAGATTGTGTATTCCTTGTCTGGAATGTGAGTGACAGGGGCTGGGGGATGCCAGGAGACAGGGTGAGTCAGCGCAGGGCTGAATAGCCAGATCGACCTGTAGATGGGTGGGAGGGGTCGCACCTGGGCCCTGAATAGGACAGTGCCTTCCCTCCACAATGCTGGCTCCACCTCCTGTGGTGCGTCTGATGTCCCTGGCCTACTCACTGAAAGAAGGGACGGAGACTTGTCAACAAAGTGCTCCAGAACTGGTTTGGACTAGGCGAAGGCCTCTCTGCCTTCAGAGAACAAAGGAATTTGGGATATAAATATTGGGGCCCTGGCCCCATGAATTTAGATCTCGCTGGAATCAAGGAACCTGCCAAGACGAAGAGCTGGAAGAGCTGCCAGGAGGAGTACTGCCCCTTTGCTGTGTTGTTGCTTTGTTGGGTTGGCCTGCAGCTGCTGCTTCTGCCTTGGGCAGTGAAAGGACTGGACTGAACTTTCTACAAACTTGTGCTGAGTATCTCCAAGGGCCAGGAACCGAGCTGGCCTCCTGTTAAGAAGTCTCAGGGACTACAAAGACTTCACAAGCCTCTGGGTACCGCTTCTGGAACGCTGTTTCAGTTGCCACAGAGGAAGGGAACCGCAACCGACTCCGTCAACCGAATCCATCCCTGGCCGGTGACCTGTTTGCACCGCAGACCGCATCGCCCCGCTTCGCATCGCAACCCTGGTCTCACCGTGGGCGACGTCCGACGCCGCCAACATCGAGCCGCTGCTTGCACCGTGACCTGTGGGCACCGCAGTTCGCATCGCATCGCTTCACTGGGCCAGCCGGACCAGACCGACACTGTCGCTGCAACTGGCTCAAGAGTCGAGACCGCACCGCATTTGGGGCACCGCTCGCACGTCTGCGACGCACCGCTCCGACTCCCACCGCTGTCCGACGCCAGCTCCCGCACTCCGGCTAGGTCGCCTGCATTGCAACCTGTCAGCACCGCATCGAGCATCGTCTCACCCTGCATCGCACGCCTTGGACTCACCGACTCCGTCTGCACGACGCTCATCGAGCCGCTGCCTGCACCGCATCGAGGGACACCGCACCTTGCATCGCTCCGTCTTGCACCGCAACCGCGACGATCGCCGACCGGCTCGTACACTCCGTACCAGCCACAACGAGAAAGGTACTGTGACCGAGTCTGTTCACGACTCTGCTGGCCCGTATCGACGCGGTCGGCTGGAACTGTTAGACTCTGTGATTTTCAGCATCGCGGTAGGCTCGGACGGAGCTACCGACTCGTACGAACTTTGCTTTTGTGCTATTCCTGCAAAGAAGAAGTTACTGTATCAAGCATTCATTTTTAAAGTATAGTATTGTGGATTTTTGTCGTAATTGGTCTTGTCTTGAGTATATAAAATATTGGTTATTTTTCTAAACTGGTGTGGTGTCCGTTTGTAGTGCTTACACTGTATTACTGTTGGTTATGTGCAAATGCTTTACACACTGCCTCTGAATTAAGCCTGACTGCTCGTGCCAAGCTACCACGAGGGTGAGCAGGGGTTACTTCACGAGTGTAACAACCCTTACCCTGACTAGGAAGAAGGGTCCCTACTTGGACAAAGGTGCAAGCCCTTGCCAACTAGAGATCCCATTTCTAACATTGGTTGTCAGCGGTGAGGATAGGACTTGCGTTTGCACTTGACTTACAGTGATTGGTGTGCACAACTACCATATCGCAGACCATTACGTACCACATACTGGTTCTTTTTCTTTTGGCCTATTTTTGATCTTGCCAGTTTTCAACTCACGACTTTTGTCATGCCTGAATCAATTGCATCATCCGTTGCATCTCTGGAAGTTATCTTTGAGGAGGACAGGTTGGAATCCTACGCCGTAAAGGAGTTACGAGCGATTTGTAAAAACCTGAAAGTCCAAATTAAAGGCCTCACAAGGAAGGAGGAGCTACAGAAGGCGCTGAGGGCCTGGGTAGCAGCCAGACATGCCAATGGGCAGCCTGGTGATCTCAGTGAGGAGGCGGAGGAGCCTATTTCCAGGGTGGATGTGCTTTTGGGTAGGGGGAACCCGCCAGGTCGGGCAGCAGCAGTCTGTCCCCAGAGGAGCTGGAGGACAGGCGGGAGGCAAGGCAGTTCGAGCTGCAGAAGCTCAGGCTGGAGAGTGAGCGGGAGGAGAAGAGATTGGCCATAGAGGAGAGGAAGATGCTCTTAGAGCATGAGAGAGAACTAAAGGAGCTAGAACTTAGGAGTAAGTCAGGCTCAGATGGTGGCAGCAATTCGTCCAGAAAGGCAGACAGGATTGTGCACATTCCCAAGAACGTAGGCAAGGAGTTCAAGAAGGGGGATGACATACAAAGGTGGTTCCAGGGTTATGAGGCAGCCATACACATGAATGGGGTCCCTGAGGAGAATTGGGGAGCAGGATTGTGGCCACTTTTCCCGGAAGAAGCAAGGGATGCTCTGATAGCTTTGGGTAAGGGGTATCACCTCACCTATGCTGACATGAAGGATGCCCTTCTCACGAAGTATGGTCTTACCCCTGAAAAGTACAGGGATCAGTTCAGGTCCAGTAAGAAGTCTGATGTCAACACTTGGTTGGAATGTGTGGATGTGTTCTGCAGGTCTCTGGATGGTTGGGTGAAGGGCAGTAGTGTAACAGATTTTCAGGGGCTCTACAACTTGATTGCATGGGAGCACTTGTCTAGTCTATGTTTTGCAGATCTGCGCCAGCACCTAGTTGATAGTAAGCTAACTGACCCCAGGAAGCTTGCTATGGAAGCGGACCGCTGGGTGAGTACCAGGGTCCACAAGAAAGCGTTTGGGGGAGACTCAGCCAAAGGTGGGCAGGGTCCCCAGCAGAAAGGTGGGGGGACAAGGGTAAAGCACAGGAGTTCTCTAAAGGGCCCCAAACTAGTACCCAGGGTAAAGGTTCCCAGCCCCCGGTGATAAGAAGAAAGGGGTCTCTACAGGGAAGCCTGTTGAGACCGGCCCCCGCAAGTGTTATGCATGTGACCAGGTAGGTCACTTTAAGGGGGACCCCAAGTGCCCGAAGGGGACACAGCCACCCACCGGTGGACAGTCCAAAGTGTTGGCTAGTGTAGCGCTTGGGGAGGAGGGGTGCCCACAGGAGGGTGGGGATCCCGCAGAAATGACCCTTGTCTCACTCGGGGACAGTGAGATGGTCCCAGGAAACCAGGTGCCCCCTAACACAAAGAAATATAGCACCTGGGTGACCATCAATGGGAACAGGGTAGAGGCTCTCAGAGATACTGGAGCCAGTGTGACCTCAGTCCGGTGTCACCTGGTGTCTGAGAAGCAAGTAGTCCCAGGAGCATTCCACCAAGTAGTTGCTGTCGACAACTCAGAGCGCCAATGTATGGTGGCGCAGGTTCCCTTTGAATGGGGGGGTCTCAGGTCCCTTAAGGGTGGTTGTGAGCCCTACCATGCCTGTAGATTGTCTGCTAGGAAACGACCTGGAGCAGTCCTCATGGAAGGAGGTTGAGCTCAGGTCCCACTTGGAGATGCTTGGGTTGCCAGAGTGGGCATGCGTGTCTACTCGGTCAATGGCGGCCAGAAAGGGTGATCAAGAGGACTTGGAGCCTGAAACAGTGGCCCAAGTCCCTGCCAAGAGAAAGGGCAGGGGGCGCGGGAAACCGGCCCCCGAAGTTCCCACGGACCGGGAGGAGGCGGACCTCGAGGGGGACGCCCGGTGCCTACAGGGGAGCAAGTAGCCGAACTGGGAGACATCTCTGAGCTGACCCATTGGCAGCAAGAAGGGGGTCCCACCAGGGAGGAGTTCTGCAGGGAGCAGAACGAGTGCCCTACTCTGGAGGGTCTGCGGCGGCAGGCTGCAGACCAGGCAGCTGGTAATCAGTCCGGGTCACATCTGATCTACTGGGAGAGTGGTCTCCTATACAGTGAGCCTAAGGTTGCTGAGCCTGGGTCAGCCCGTGTGCTGGTGGTACCCCAGCGCTTCAGGACCTTCCTACTGGGTCTGGCTCATGACGTGCCTTTGGCAGGACATTTGGGGCAGGACAAGACTTTTGACAGGCTTGTCACCCACTTCTTTTGGCCCCAAATGCGAAGGCAGTCAGATGCACACTGTAGGTCTTGCCAAACTTGCCAGGCAAGTGGTAAGAGTGGGAGGAAGGTCAAAGCTCCTCTCCAACCTTTTCCGGTTGTTGGAACACCCTTTGAAAGGGTAGGGATGGATATTGTGGGGCCACTGGATCCCAAGACAGCCATGGGCAACAGGTACATCCTGGTCTTGGTGGACCATGCCACCCGGTACCCGGAGGCAATCCCTCTCAGGACAACGACGGCGCCCGTGGTGGGCCGGGCGTTAATGGGGATCTTTTCCCGTGTGGGATTCCCCAGAGAGGTGGTTTCTGATAGGGGGACCAATTTCATATCGAAGTATATGACATCCCTGTGGAAGGAGTGTGGTGTAACCTACAAGTTCACCACTCCTTACCACCCACAAGGAAACGGTCTGGTGGAGAGATTCAACCAGACCTTGAAAGGCATGATCAAGGGTCTAACCGAACCCATGAGGCGTAAGTGGGACGTCCTCTTGCCATGCCTACTCTTTGCATACAGGGAGGTGCCTCAGAAGTCTCTTGGGTACAGCCCCTTTGAGCTCCTGTATGGCCACCCTGTCAGAGGACCTCTGAGTTTGGTGAAGGAAGGCTGGGAGGCGGCTCCCAGGAAAACTCCCCAGGATGTATTTAGCTACATGCTGGCCTTTAGAAACCAAACTGCCCGCTTCAGGAAACTCGCTCAGGCGAACCTAGAAGCAAGCCAGGAAGAAATGAAGAGATGGTATGACCAGAACGCCACTCTGGTCGAATTTCAACCTGGGCAAAAAGTGTGGGTAATGGCCCCAGTGGCACCTTGTGCCTTGCAGGACAAGTGGACTGGGCCATATGAGGTAAAGGAGCGCAAAAGTGACGTCACCTACCTGGTGGATTTGCAGGCTCCAAGGAACCCTTTGAGGGTCCTTCACGTGAACCGCCTCAAGCCCCACTTCGAGAGGTCCGAAGTGAGTATGCTCTTGGCGACAGATGATGGGGTGGAAGAGGAGAGTGAGCCTCTCCCGGACCTCCTGTCTACCAAGGAGCATGATGGGTCAGTAGAGGGTGTGATCCTCTCCCCTACTCTGACTCAGGAGCAGCAGGGGGACTGTCGCCAGTTGTTGGGACAGTTCGCCCCACTGTTCTCTCTGACCCCCGGTGTTACTCACTGGTGTACCCATGACGTGGACACCGGTGACAGCCATCCTGTGAAGCACAAGATTTACAGGTTGACTGACCGGGTCAGAGCCAGCATCAAGGAGGAGGTCTCTAAGATGTTGGCGTTAGGGGTGATTGAGCCCTCCCACAGTCCTTGGGCCAGCCCAGTGGTCTTGGTCCCAAAGGCTGCGGCGCCCGGTGCCACTCCAGAACTCCGGTTTTGTGTGGACTACCGTGGGCTCAATGCCGTCACCAGGACTGACGCGCACCCCATCCCCAGAGCTGATGAGCTCATTGATCGGTTGGGAGCTGCCCGGTTCCTCAGCACGTTTGATTTAACGTCTGGGTACTGGCAGATTGCCTTAACCGATGGGGCCAAGGAGAGATCAGCATTCTCAACCCCAGAAGGTCATTACCAATTCCGGGTGATGCCCTTTGGGTTGAAGAATGCCCCTGCCACCTTTCAGAGGTTGGTCAATCAGGTGTTGGCTGGGCTGGAGGATTTCAGTGCCGCCTACCTGGATGACATTGCTGTGTTCAGTTCCAGCTGGGAAGA
The DNA here is from genome assembly GCA_963921515.1 of Calotriton arnoldi. NCBI lineage: Eukaryota > Metazoa > Chordata > Amphibia > Caudata > Salamandridae > Calotriton > Calotriton arnoldi. The sequence continues at coordinate 2,822,743 of CAWUFW010000001.1, read as the reverse complement.
ACATTTACAGCACCTTGAGAAAGTGTTGAGGGCTCTGCAAGGTGCAGGCCTCACGATCAAGGCCAGTAAGTGCCAGATCGGGCAGGGTTCTGTGGTGTACTTGGGACACCAGGTAGGAAGCGGCCAGGTGGCGCCCCTACAACCCAAGATTGACACCATTCTGGCTTGGGAACCCCCAAAACCCAGACAGAGGTGAGAGCCTTCTTAGGTCTCACCGGCTATTATAGGAGATTTGTTAAGGGCTATGGCACCATCGTTGCCCCCTTAACAGAGCTGACCTCTAAGAGGCAGCCCAGGAAAGTGATCTGGACTGAGTCCTGCCAGAAAGCTTTTGATGCCCTGAAGGCAGCCATGTGCACGGCGCCCGTGCTCAAGGCACCTGACTTCTCCAAGGAATTCGTCGTGCAGACTGACGCTTCAGAGCATGGTGTGGGAGCGGTGCTCTCACAACTGAACGAAGAGGGCCTGGATCAGCCTGTAGTCTTCCTTAGCAGGAGACTACTTCCCAGGGAACAGAGGTGGAGTGCCATAGAAAGGGAAGCTTTTGCTGTGGTCTGGGCGCTGAAGAAGTTGAGACCATACCTGTTTGGGACTCACTTCCGGGTTCAGACAGACCACAGGCCCCTCAGATGGTTGATGCAAATGAGGGGCGAGAATCCAAAACTGCTGAGGTGGTCCATCTCCCTACAGGGAATGGACTTTACGGTGGAACACCGTCCTGGTACAGAACACGCCAACGCAGATGGTCTGTCCAGGTTCTTCCGCCTTAGTGAAGAGAACTCCAATGGGGTTGGGTAGTTCTCCCTACTTTCAGCTGGAGGGGACATGTGTTAGACTTGGCATCTTTTGGCGTGTTTCCCCTGACTTTTTGCTTTCTGACCTCCCGGTTTTGACTCTGTTTTTGCTGGTGTGATGATTCTGCGCACTTTCCTCACTGCGGTCCAGTGGGAAAGTGCAAGTGCTCCTGTATAAAATGTGTTATGGATTGGTGTTTCCATGATTGGCCTATTTGGTTTATGTGTCAGTCCCTTGTAAAGTGCACTGCGAGTGCCAGGGCCTATAGACCAAATGCTGTTGGTGGGCTGCAGCACTGGATTGTGCCACCCACGCAAACAGCCCGTAAAGTGTAACTCGGGCCTGCCATCGCAGAGCCTGTGCGCAGCCTGGGGCTGCCATGTCGACTTGGCAAGTGCACACACTTGCAAGTCCCTAAACCTTCCCTTTGCTACATGTTAGTCACCCCTAAGGTAGGCCCAAGGTACCCCTGTGGGCAGGGTGCGTTGTACGCGAAAGGTAGGACATGCCCGGGTGTGTGCGGCATGTCCTGATAGTGAATTACAGCCTAGTTCGTTTTTCACTATTGCAAGGCTACCTGTTCCCCCTAGGCCAGAACGGGCAGTTTTGATTATTACAGCTTATAATCCTAACTGACCCCGGGAACATGGTAGAAATTCGAGTTTAGTATGCCTGGACTCAGAATGATAAAATGCAGCTTTTAGTAAGGTTGGTTTTAACATTCTGTGTTTGAAAATACCACTTTTAGAAAGTGGGTATTTTCTTGTCTAACCATCCAAGCCTGCCTCTGCGAGATTGTGTATTCCTTGTCTGGAATGTGAGTGACAGGGGCTGGGGGATGCCAGGAGACAGGGTGAGTCAGCGCAGGGCTGAATAGCCAGATCGACCTGTAGATGGGTGGGAGGGGTCGCACCTGGGCCCTGAATAGGACAGTGCCTTCCCTCCACAATGCTGGCTCCACCTCCTGTGGTGCGTCTGATGTCCCTGGCCTACTCACTGAAAGAAGGGACGGAGACTTGTCAACAAAGTGCTCCAGAACTGGTTTGGACTAGGCGAAGGCCTCTCTGCCTTCAGAGAACAAAGGAATTTGGGATATAAATATTGGGGCCCTGGCCCCATGAATTTAGATCTCGCTGGAATCAAGGAACCTGCCAAGACGAAGAGCTGGAAGAGCTGCCAGGAGGAGTACTGCCCCTTTGCTGTGTTGTTGCTTTGTTGGGTTGGCCTGCAGCTGCTGCTTCTGCCTTGGGCAGTGAAAGGACTGGACTGAACTTTCTACAAACTTGTGCTGAGTATCTCCAAGGGCCAGGAACCGAGCTGGCCTCCTGTTAAGAAGTCTCAGGGACTACAAAGACTTCACAAGCCTCTGGGTACCGCTTCTGGAACGCTGTTTCAGTTGCCACAGAGGAAGGGAACCGCAACCGACTCCGTCAACCGAATCCATCCCTGGCCGGTGACCTGTTTGCACCGCAGACCGCATCGCCCCGCTTCGCATCGCAACCCTGGTCTCACCGTGGGCGACGTCCGACGCCGCCAACATCGAGCCGCTGCTTGCACCGTGACCTGTGGGCACCGCAGTTCGCATCGCATCGCTTCACTGGGCCAGCCGGACCAGACCGACACTGTCGCTGCAACTGGCTCAAGAGTCGAGACCGCACCGCATTTGGGGCACCGCTCGCACGTCTGCGACGCACCGCTCCGACTCGCACCGCTGTCCGACGCCAGCTCCCGCACTCCGGCTAGGTCGCCTGCATTGCAACCTGTCAGCACCGCATCGAGCATCGTCTCACCCTGCATCGCACGCCTTGGACTCACCGACTCCGTCTGCACGACGCTCATCGAGCCGCTGCCTGCACCGCATCGAGGGACACCGCACCTTGCATCGCTCCGTCTTGCACCGCAACCGCGACGAACGCCGACCGGCTCGTACACTCCGTACCAGCCACAACGAGAAAGGTACTGTGACCGAGTCTGTTCACGACTCTGCTGGCCCGTATCGACGCGGTCGGCTGGAACTGTTAGACTCTGTGGTTTTCAGCATCGCGGTAGGCTCGGACGGAGCTACCGACTCGTACGAACTTTGCTTTTGTGCTATTCCTGCAAAGAAGAAGTTACCGTATCAAGCATTCATTTTTAAAGTATAGTATTGTGGATTTTTGTCGTAATTGGTCTTGTCTTGAGTATATAAAATATTGGTTATTTTTCTAAACTGGTGTGGTGTCCGTTTGTAGTGCTTACACTGTATTACTGTTGGTTATGTGCAAATGCTTTACACACTGCCTCTGAATTAAGCCTGACTGCTCGTGCCAAGCTACCACGAGGGTGAGCAGGGGTTACTTCACAAGTGTAACAACCCTTACCCTGACTAGGAAGAAGGGTCCCTACTTGGACAAAGGTGCAAGCCCTTGCCAACTAGAGATCCCATTTCTAACAGGTCCATAAAGGAAAAGCAGTGCCCCCACCCTCCTAAGCAGTCGTATATTTATTAATAATCAGATAACGGTTGAGGCACTCTTCTAATGTATCAAGTCCTTATCTAAATCCATATTTCACGGGAGAAATCACTTGGTTAAGGCCTGCTCAATTCTCAATCCTGTTAGAACAATATGCCGAATATGCTGAAGAATTTTACTATAGAGTCTAAGAAAGAAATTGGTCTATAACATCGGGGATCTTGTCTACAACCCTATTTATAAGCAGGAATTATCAACGCTGTATGCGAAGAGCTGGGAAGGCCACTGGTAGCAGCACTATTGACCACAGGTGCCTAAAATCCGTTGTTCTCCCTTTAGAGATCTTTCAGGACCCCAACAGGCCCGGGTGCCTTCCTTGATAAACTAGCACTAATTGCTTTGCACACCTCTATAAGATCAAATCTAGTATTCAGAGGAAAGCAAATAGGTGGCTCAGCATGGTTACAAACTATGTTGTCCGAGTAATAGTAAATAGCTTTAAAATGCCCAATCCAACATTCTGCACTGATTTTAGTCCCTGCCCTATCGGTCAAAACCTTCAAGAATTTTGGCTGTCCCAGAATTCCTGTTTGACTGCCTGTTTTCTAGCATGAATGCCTTTTTTTGTATGTGGCTCGATAAGGAGCCAAATAAATCCTATCTCTGGGGGTAGCCTTAATGACTGCACGTAGCCACCTATTGGCCGCGCTACATTCCCTGCTGAACCAACCCGGGTTGGAATTTTTGCCCACAGATGCTGGACATGATAAAGATTTTCCATACTGGCATTCAAGGAACGGAATGCTAAAACTACGGAGTCACTGGGCTGATCTGGCGAAAAAAGGTACTTGATTAAAAGAGAACAATTTGATTTGATCACAGTATTACAAAATTTAGAGAAATCTACATCTCGCCACCTGATCCTTAATCCACGATCATGTAAGAAAATACCTGCAGCTCCACTTAGAACATGGATTTGAGCAGTCAGTGGGAGGGAAAGAGAACGCTCAAGGGGGTTATGATCACTAAAAGCACTAGTAGGAATGGATATTTAGTGGGCTAACCTACCCATGGAGGGAGAAACAAAGTGTAGTCAATAGTGGTGCCCCGGCCTCTACCTGTAATGATAGGAATAACAAGATCAGTAGGTCCCAACAATTCCATTGAATTCACGAACCCCGATACAAGAATATGCTTATAGAGCCTATCTCCCCTGAAATCAGTTGTCTCAGATACGTCATCCTGGTAAACTTGGAAGGGTTGAAGCACAATGTAATTAGACCTCAATTTGTCATTAAAACATCAGCCAATTATAATATTAAAGCTGTTAAACAATAAAAAAAAGACCTGCTTCGAAGGCACTGCACAATATAAAACAGGTTATCGATGTTAAAGCGATTAAAATGGCTCCCAATCGTATTGCACCTTATTATTCAATGCCATGTTAAATTCTGCAAAAGAAACAATTGATGGACGGAATGCTGGACAATGCAAACATTCACCCCCAGTCACAAGGATCTGGGTTTAATCCATCATTCTTTTGCTCACCACACCACCCCAGTTTGGACCCAGCCATATGCAAATCAGTCTTGACCCTGCTCCAATGGGAACAGTCCAGCCGGAACTGCCAAGCCAGGTCCTCTCTGGACCGGAAACAAGCATCCTGGGACCGGTTTCAGGGCATCACCCTTCATCAGCCAGGCTAGCTTGAATCCAGTGGTGTAGTGAGCACGGGACCCACGTCTGGGCATACCCTTCCCACTTAGGGTGACATATGCAAAAGAAACAATTGATGGACGGAATGCTGGACAATGCAAACATTCACCCCCAGTCACAAGGATCTGGGTTTAATCCATCATTCTTGACCCTGCCACTGGAGTCAAGCTATCCTGGCTGAAGAGGGGTGAAACCCCGAAACCAGTCCTAGGATGCTTGATTCCAGTCCAGGGAGGACCTGGCTTGGCAGTTCGGGCTGGACTGTTCCCATTGGGCGCAGAGTCAAGACTGATTTGCATATGGCTGAGTCCAAACTGGAATGGCATGGTGAGCAAAAAAACAATGGATTTAGGCCCAGATCTCTGTACTGGGGTGAATGTATGACATTGTTCTGCATTCTGTCCATCAATTGTTCTTTTTGCATGTTAAATTCTGGGCATTTTCCTAAAGCTTGGAAGGAGGCTTCGTTTCTCCCTCTATTGAATAAACAAAACCTTGATCCAAGCGATCCCAACAATTTTCGGCCTATTTCTTGGCTCCCTCTCCCGGCAAAATTGATAGAAAGGGCTATGAACTTACAGCTAACCAGATTTATGTACGACAACCACATTTTAGATCCAACGCAATACGGCTTTAGAGGAGGCCACAGCACAGAATCAGCTCTTATCAAGTCTACTGAAGAAATTTCAGAGGCTTTGGATGTCGAAGGCAACACAGCAATGATAATGCTAGATCTCTCTGCTTCCTTCGACACGGTCCTCCACGAGCTCCTAATGGACCGCCTGTCTGCGGCTGGGATTCAGGGCACGACCTGAAAATTTCTGCGCTCCTTCTTCACAGAAAGAAAGCAAACAGTGGCCCTAGACACATTCACTTCCAAACCTTTTTTTTCTCCCTTGTGGGGTCCCACAGGGGTCCTCGCTAAGTCATACGCTATTCAATGTGTAGGTATCATCCCTGGCGCAATTGATTAGAACCTTCAGCTTTCACCTAACATCCTATGCGGATGACACGCAAATAGTGGTGTCTCTGCTGCCGAATCAGGAAATAGAGAGAGGAGGCAAATTCCATGATTGCATGCAGTCTGTAAAGAACTGGATGAGCGAAAACTGAACTCAAGTATGACTGAAGTGATTATCTTTAAAAATAATGCTAATTTTTGGTCACCTAAATGGTGGCCTAAAGAGTTAGGGATCCTTCCGACTCATGTTAGGAAAGCAAAAAACCTAGGAGTAGTGATTGACAACAGGCTCACCTATGGGGATCAGGAGAATGCAGTCACTTCCTCTGCCTTCCAGACTCTCAGAATGATAAAAAAAATATTACACCTACTCCCCCAGGAAAGTCAAAGAATAGTGATAACCTCTCATCCTGTCAAACCTCGGTTATTGCAATGCAACGGTCTATATTTAAATATGTAGCAGCAACACATGAGCAAAATGCAATTAATGCAAAATGCGTGAGCCAGATTGCTAATAATTACACCTACATTTTTATCGGTACAATATGAAATTAGAAAACTGTTAGGCAACAGGTTTGATTTAAATCCCTTTGTACTGCCTTCAAAGCTCTGCATGACAATGGACCGGTCCATCTTAGGCAGTGCTATACTTGGTACACTCCCAACAGAACTCTTGGCTCCCTTGGAACGAAGACGATGACTGTGCCTAGATTTAAAAGAGTCAACTGGGGTGGTAGAAGCTTTGTTACCTGCATGGCTAGGGCATGGAATGAACTTCCTTTCCATATACGGGCCTCCCCTGACCTGCTGTTGTTTAGGAAGGCACTGAAAACCTGGCTATTCAGCAACTAGTTTAAACCTGGGCCTCTATGTTATCCTGTTAGTACGGCTGTATGAGCTTAGCGCCAGGACACCTTCGGGTAACCATTGCGCTCTATAAATTTATATAACATAACATCGATGTTGCAGATACTGCGAGAGGGACCCAAGGCATTATAGAAGTTAACAACACAAAAGTTGAAATTATTAGAGTGTGCCAACCAAAGAATTTGGGTCCCTGCATGCTTTACCGGCATGGAGAGGATCTTGAGACCACATGTAGTACGAGCAAAGATCATTGGCTTTAATGGCAGGAACCCAAAATCTCTGATAACCATCTCACGTAAGTTGTTTCGTACACCAGGTTTCTTGGAACATGATCATGTCAAACATTTTAACATAGATAAGCCAATCCTCGTTGCTCAACATGGACGTCAACCCTGACACGTTCCAGCAAACCAATTTCAGCAGGGGACCTAAAGACACACCTCTGGCGAAGCTAGAGGAGATGTTAGGATTAACTAGGCTGTTAGAAGATATAACCTTGGGAGCCTGCCTACAAGGAGAACTTGAAACATAAGTGGAGGTAACGTCATCTGTCTGGGATACAGAGCTGCGCCCTTCTCTATCAAGTTTGAGTTGCCCATGAGATTGTGCACAAATCAAATCGCTGGGGTATTGAAAACATCAGTCCATCTCATTGAGGTCCAAAAAGGTGTGAAACGGTTGCTACATGGAATATAAGGACCATCTGGCTGATTAAGACCTTGAACCCTTGATACGGATGCCAGGTCCTGACACTTTGGCAGATGTCTGTAAAAGAAACCTAGAGGCAAAACACTGACATTGCTGTCCGTAACCAGTGCCTGCCGTTGGTGATATAGAGCACGCTTTGCGATGGTCTGATATTTAAAGTAAATGATAGTACAATCACCTTGGAATAACTTTGTAGTAGGCCCAACGTAAGCCACTCGCCGGACCATCAGAATGTTTTTAGAGTCCCAAACGTTAAAGCTCGAATTATTAACAAGCTAGTGACGCTTTATTTTTGAGCTGGACAGTTGTCTCTGTATTAGGGCCCGTTAGTTGTGGAACATTCAATCAATCAAGTAGTATTTATAGAGTGCGGCTTGTCATTTGCAAGGGTATCCAGGCGCTTGCTGCAAGTCTCATTCGAAGAGCAAGGCCTTGAGCTCCTTCCTGAAGTCAGTCACCGAGGTCAAGGAGCAAAGGGGGAGGGTGTTCCAGGCTTTGGCAGCAAGATGGGAGAAGGGCGTCCTCCGGTGCGGTGGTGGCGTATGCAAGGGATCTGGGCGAGGTGTGCGGGGCTGAGGTTCCCGGGTGGTACGGTAATGTAGCCAGGGTTGCAAGAAGGCGGGTCCTTGGTCGTGAAGGGCTTTGTAGGCGTGGGTCAGGAGCTTGAAATGGCATCTCTTCTGGGCCTGGAGTCAGTGGAGGTCTTTCAGGTGCTGGGTGATCTTGGGCAGGTTGAGGATCAGTCTGGAGTCTGCGTTCTGGATCGTCTGGAGTCTTTGCATGAGTTCGGTGGTGGTGCCTGCATAGATTGTGTTGCCATAGTTTAGTCGGCTGGGGATGAGGGCAAGCGTTACTGTCTTCCTGATGCTGATGGGGAGCCACTTGAAAATCTTGCGGAGCATGCAGAGCGTGTGGAAACAGGCTGAGGAGACAACGTTGACCTGACGTTTCATGGAGAGTTCACTGTCTAGGATGATGCTGAGGTTGCGGGCGTGGGGATAGGTCCGAGTTCCGACGGCCACCAGGAGTCGTTCAAGAGGGCAGTGTGTATGCCGAAGATGCGAACTTCCGTCTTCTCCATCTTACGTTTTAGGCAGTTGTCCTTCATCCATCCTGAGACGTCCTTCATGCAGTTGTGTAAGTTGGTCTTCATTGCAGAGGGGATGGCAGAGAGCGATAGGATGAGCTGTCTGTCATCTGCGTAAGAGATGATGTTGATACCGTGCGATCTGACAATGTCTGTGAGAGGAGTCATGCAGACGTTGGAAGAGTGTTAGGCTGAGGGATGAGCCTTGGGGAACGCCGCAGTTGTTGTGCTTGGCTTGCGATGTGAAGGGAGGAGGCAAACTTTCTGGGTTCGTCCTGTGAGAAAGGATGCCATCCATCTGCGTTTGTTGTCTGTTATACCAATTTAGTGTTGGCGATTGATGAGTGTGCGGTGGGAGACAGTGTCGAAGGTGGCAGAGAAGTCCAGCAAGATCAGGGCGGCTGATTCTCCTCTATCGAGTAGGGTGCAGATGTTGTCTGTTGGAGCGATCAGAGCTGTCTCTGTGCAGTGATTAGTTCTGAATCTTGATTGGTAGGGGTCTAGAAAGTTGTTTCTTTCCAAGTGTTCGGTGAGTTGTAGGTTGATGGCCTTCTCCAGAACTTTGGTGGGGAATGGAAATAGTGAGATGGGACAGTTCTGCAGTTCGTTGGGGTCTGCTGAGGGTTTCTTGTGGAGGGGTCTGATCTCAGCGTGTTTCCAGGCATTTGCCAGAACTGCAAAAAAATAAAACCAGCATGGTGGAGATTGACCTGCGGCAAAAGGGTTAGGGTGTGGATCGAGAGCAAATATAAAATGTGAGTGGCTAGGTTCAAGTACATTGGGCACACTATCCAAAATGGCTGGAGCAATGTGGCTCTGAAGAAGGCTATCACCTGATGAGTGAGCGCTTTTGTTGACTAGAGGAGGTTTAGAGGGCTTAGGATTGGACGTGGACACAACTACTGGAATAATGGCAGACATTACCTCAATAGGAGAGGGCTTAAAATGAAGTTGGCAAAGTCTGGAGATTTTGTCAACTTCAGCAACAAGTTTATCCAATTTCTCTCTTAATGGAGCAAGGCAATCATTAAGGGCAGCAATGAATTTAGTAAAAAGGGGGCCCATACAGAGTTGTCAAAAGCACTTGGGAGGTTTCTAACTGGGGTGTCCGAGGTACCAGGGATGATTTTACATGCGTCATCAGCACCAAAGATTACATGATTGGACTTTGGCTTATGCTTAGCAGCCAGGGTGCAATTGATGAACGACTGCTGGGCTAGCGGATGCTGGAGAGGGCCAGTGGGTAAAGCATTAGGCGATACCTGCTCATTAGCCAGAAGCACCCTAGGTTCTCCCAGTGCAGCAGGGCCAGCATCAGTGGGCATAACAATAATTGTTGAGCCAGCAAGGTCCAGGAACAAACATCTTTCTGCCAAGTCAATTTCCTTAGTAATGCTACCCATGGCTCTAGCCAAAAAGATGCCTAAAGTCGTGCTGTTGGGGCCAGGGTAGATTTAGTGTTTGGGACCTTACTTGTCCCCCATATCTAAAACTCAAGAGTCCCACGATGGAATGGCCACAATGACAGATATAGCCAGCCAAAAAGAGGTAAGGATAAAAATGGAACACCTTACTTCCTTAAGACCGTTAACAGGCCACGTTCCAGGTGTATCCCCTATTGAAGAGCCAAGAGACCGGGCCCAGCCCAGCCTCATCTGGCCCCGGAGGCTCCCAGACAGGCCCGCGCCGCAGGGAGAATGTATTAAGTAAGCACCCGACCGGCGCTTCGAAGCTCCCCTCCTCCTGTCACACAGGGCTCTCCTGGGGCTTGTTGTCCTCGCCCCCTCAGCTGTGCACCAAAAGCACGTCCCAGTGAGTTTTAGTTAAAGCATCACCTTGTTTATTGAATGTCTAGAGCAGTTACACTGTGTCTGTAGATATTGGCCAAAGGGGAGATTTTCACACGAGGATCTACGAGGAAACTGTTGAATCATAAAAGCCTGCTCTTATCGATTGGCTTTTTGAAGAACTTAGTCTCAAAATGTCCCTCTTTAATCTCAATTTCCAGATCCAAGAAGGTAATTCTCTAAGGGTCAGTGGAATGATGTGGGTAAATCTTAGAAATGTATTGCAGTTGTTCACCCACTCCACAAACCTGAGTACCTCCATGAACACATCATCGATGTACTGCCAATTTATTTTTATATGGTTTTTGGAAGGGTTAGTCTTGTTGAAGATGTTGTCGCATTCGAATTGGTGGATCCATAGGCATGCCAGACTGGGGGCGAAAGTGCTTCCCTTAGATGTCCCTTGGACCTGGTGATAGAGGCTGTTATCATATTGGATATGATATTCTCCAGATAAGTAGAGGATAGAGTCCCCCAGGTTGACACCCGATTCTGTGTCTGAAGGTTGGCACGTATGGAATATACCTGTGTTTAGATGAGATCCACTGAATCACTGTTCTGTTCCTCTCATCTGTTCTGTATGTAGCACACAAAGCTGTTTTGCAGCATACAATGTTTTGAGACTGATAGTGTGACCAGACTTTTTCTTTGAGGCAGTGAGAGTTTGACCTAGTGGCCCTCTTATTTAAAGTTACGCTCTTATATAAATGCCCCGTGCCTTACTCAGTGTATGTTGAGTGCATCTGTAGTCGTGTGTGCAGCACGTGAAGAATGATGGGTCTGTGTATTTGAGCACTGAAGTCAGGGCAATCCGTTTTGGATGCCACTAGTTTGCCGTGGCTCAAAATGGAGTATGAGGTCCGCTTCCATAGATAGTAGAAATGCATTACCTGCATTCCTGTGGCTGTAGGGTGGAAATCCAGACACTGAAGTGAGGAGCATGGAGCCAGGGTTTCCTTCAGAAATTGTGAATACTTTATTTGCAGGGGCTGCTGATTAGTTCTGATTAGAGCTTCCTAAGCATTGCCATTTGGTGGATGGTAGGGGTGAAGCGACTGGATGCAGTGTCTATTTTACAAGGTGAGGAAGATTCTGGGCCAAACCTGCTCTTTCGTTTTTTCCTGATTACTGCTTCAGAGAGGCTTTATTTTACTCGTATTGCGTGTGTGCTCCAGTTTTGAGACCGCTGCAGTGCTACCTGGTGTGCAAAGTGTCACCTTAAAGAAAAGATGCATGTGAAGAGCAGCCTGAGAAGAACACTTGAACCACCTTAAACCGGTTCTGAAGTTCCACATCCCCTATCTAGAAAATGATTATAAAGGTAGGACACGAACCACCCTATTTCTAAGTTATTAATGATCAAGGAAGGGAGTGCTCAGGAGAGTCGAACATCTGTGTGACTAGGGCTGGTGTTTGGCTGACACTCAGTCCCCCCCCGAGGCGAGAGGACATCACCTGAAGTCTGCAATTTCATCTGGAAGAGCTGATGGTTTGCCTAGTGCCTAGAAGAGTGTCTGCCTGCTGAGAGATGTAAGAAGCCTGTCTGTCCCTGCAGGAGGGGAGATGATCTGTGGAGAGAAGCTCAGCGTATTCCTAGCATAGAGAGATACCCAGAGAAGACAAACATTTGGAAAGTGAAGATAGGAAACACCAGTACTGAAGAGGGGTTGCCTGGTCTCCTCAGCAGTTACCCCTCCCCCACCACCCTCTATGTTCCTTGTGACTGTTTTTTGTGTTTTTTGTTCTATTATAACCGATGTAACCAGTGCAACTGTTTATGTACTCCACATCTATGTAAAGCGCTCTGATACCTCCGGGTCTAGTTGGCGCTATATAAAACTCTTCAAATAAATAAATAAATAAAACTTCAACTGTTTGAAATAGCTTAATTTGGGCTATGGCGATCAGGGGGTTCACAGCAACCCAATAGAGGCTACAAGAGGTTCGTAGTCCAGTGACGGCAGCCCAAATGGAGCTACAAGAGGTTCATAGTCCAGTGACGGTTGCATTGATAGTGGTGCTTACATCCACCCAATCAGGACTGCCTCTGCTTCCTCTGCCAAAGGGGGATGCAGCTGCTGAACTGCTGCTTGCATTATCACCCAGACATCCAGGAGGCCACGTACAAGACTGACATGGGCTGCGCCTGGCCTCCTCTGTGGTTTAAGTTACTGCACCCGAGTACTGATTGCTGCCCCCTGTGGTGAACTCAAGCCCCTGAGTATGCTGTAGCCAAGCACAAGTGACTGCAAACTGAATTCTTGCCTGCTACAACACCCAGGGTATGAACTTCAGTCAACAAGTGAACGGATTGCTCATTTTACTTGTGGAAAACCCATAATCTTCACCTGCGTCTTATTCATGCTCGTGCCATAATTACTGGGGTGCAAGTTTGTCTAGTATTACCAAGATGGGAGATAGCACAGACGCAGGTAAGGGTAGTAGAGGCACAAGAAAGTTGCGACCAAGATTATTGCCCTGATTGCTGCATTGAATTGTGTAGTACTGAGTAACACTGTGAGATTAAGGAATACTGTATTGTCTAAAAAAAATAAAAGTACTGGGCTTGAAAAGTACGTTTTTGGGCTCTCCCTACTTACCCTGAGAGTCAAGTGCGGAAAGGGATGTATTTGGTCCATTTTCCAGAGCCACAGTTGGACAGACTTCAGAGGAGAACTGAATTTTTATTTCAAAATATCCCGCATGTGTAAAGTATGTCTACCATATGCACTTGGGTGTACCTCATTCGGGAAAACGTAAGGCCCTTGATAATAGACTGCGGCATTGAACACAATGGATATCTTGAAAGAAGAAAAACAGCCACAAAAGCAGCGTAGGCCGTCTGGGATCACACTAGTGTATATTTATTTCCTATTTTGTAAATTCAACCTATTGTGCTCAACTTTTAGTGACACCACTTCTTGGGAATCGCACTAAATCAAAACTTTTCAACACGAAATGGAAAGGAGCGTTAAGAATCTAAATTTGTCTCATTTGAGTAATGAAAGTTAAAAGAGAAAGTTTTTCATCCAAAAGTCTCACATATCCAATCAAATTCAGTCCATCATAGAGCGGGGAGTTATGTATTGTTATCCAAATCCAATTTTATTCATTCCTTTATCAAATGTCATTCAGCCCAGCCAACGTGTTTCGTCCATAAGGACTTCATCAGGGCTGTAGATTTTTAAACATATACAAACAACATATTATATATGTGTGTGTGTATATATATATTCACTGAAAAAACCATAGGTTTCAGGCACGTTATAGTTAGAAATTAGCATTTAAAAAACCTTAGAAATTCACTGAAAAAACCATAGGTTTTAGGGAAAGTTATAGTTAGTTGGACATTGCACTCGTACAAAACCCATGAAATTCCCCTGTTCTAGTTAGTTCAGCTAACTATAACTCGCGCCCCCGCAGTGCACTGCTGATGACGTCACATATTACATCACTCATGACATGGTCAGTGACATCACTGATGACATCATCCAGTGACTGTGTGTTTCTGTAAAGTTTAAATATGTTTAATATATATAGGGAAAGGCGTATTGAAGAATGAGTGGGTGTATAATTGTCTGAATGGATGATTTAGTAGGTGCGTGACTGACTCTATAAGTGAGTGATTAAACGTATCTTACTGAATGCATGGGTTAGTGACTAAACTGTGTGAATGTCTGTATCCGTCTGTCTGTTGGTGTGTAAGCGGCTGCATGGGTTTCTGAATAGCTACATGAGTGTCTACATGGGTTATTGATTGGTTGTCTGAGTATCTGTATGGGTGCCTGAGTGTTTGTGTGGGTGGGGTGTGTGTGACTCTGTGCATAGATGTGTGAGTGGGTGATTCACTGGGTGCATGGGTTCAAGAGTGCATCTGTGATGGACTGTATGGGTGGGTGAGTGTGTGTATGGGTGTGTTAGTGAGTGAATGTGTATCTCAGTGGCACATGTGTGAGTAACTACATATGTGAAAGGCAGTATATATGTGTGTTGGAGTATATAAATGGCTATAAGTGAGAGTGTGTGATTGTGAGTGGCTGTATGGATGAGTGTGTACTTGTATCAGTGATTGTATAAGAGCGTAAGAATGTGCTAGTATTTGTATGAGTAAGTGAGCTGGTGTGTATAACTGTACATCTGAGTAAATGGGAGTGTGATTAATTCTTTGCATGACTGAGTAGGTGTGTGAGTACCTCTATGGATGAGTGGCGGTGTGTGAGTGTCTATATAGGTGTATGAGTGCATATGATAGTCCTGTACTGAGTGACCGTAAGTATAAGTGACTGTACGGGTGAGTGAGTAGATGTGTGTGTAGACCCAAGAATCAGTGAGTGGGTATGTAGTTATTGGTGTTGGAGTGTCTATGGTTTTGAGAATGGTAGTGTGTAATTTAGAGTGGGTGTATCAAAAGTTGTATTAGGGTGTGAGAAGATGCATGACATTTTCACATGGATGATGTCATCAGTGATGTCATTTGAGATGTCATCAGTGATGTCACTGACCATGTCATGAGTGATGTAATATGTGACGTCATCAGCAGTGCATTGCGGGGGCGCGAGTTATAGTTAGCTGAACTAACTATAACGGGGGAATTTCACGGGTTTTGTACGAGTGCAATGTCTAACTATAACTTTCCCTAAAACCTATGGTTTTTTCAGTGAATTTCTAAGGTTTTTTAAATGCTAATTTCTAACTATAACGTGCCTGAAACCTATGGTTTTTTCAGTGAATTTCAATGGTTTTTTAAATGCTAATTTCTAACTATAACGTGCCTGAAACCTATGGTTTATTCAGTGAATTTCAAAGGTTTTTCAAATGCTAGTTTGTAACTATGCCTACAGAAGTAGGACATGTGAAGAAAGAAGAAAAAACGCACAGAAAGAAGCAAAAGAAATGTAGAAAGAAACAGAAGTCCACAAAGACGAAGAAAATTCCAGGAAGAAGCAAGACATGTGCAGAAAGAACCAACAGAGGAGCAGAAAGAGGCCTTGTTGCAAAATCATCCTGTGCCCACACCTTTTCCAGACGGGTACTGGTGGTAACTGACTCTGACTAACCAGGCCTAGAGCCAGTGCTATGGTAAAAGACACTTAGAATACAGTTAAAACACCTACATACACAAGGGAACACTATGCGTTGGGGTACCCCTGTGATTAGCAGTGACCTCCTCTGTAACTCCCTAGTACATAATAGGGCAGGGGGATTAAAACTACCTCTTAAAATGCGCCATGGGGCGCGTTTGCACACTGGTGTAGGGAGGGGGGGGGCCTGAGGTTACATGTGTGCAAACACGCCCTCTGGCCGTTTTAAGTTGGGGGATAAAGTCCCCTTGAATCCTAAGGGTCCCTGGGGTCCAACTAGCCCACCAGGTACCTCCAGTAAGCGCCACAGAGCTGCATTGCACAGAGGTGTAAAAAGGGGCGTGGCCTCGGACCACCTCTCTGCAACGCAGCGTAGTGGCGCTTACTGGAGGTACCTGGTGGGCTAGTTGGCCCCCAGGGGCCCTCAGGATTGAAGGGAAATTAATTCCCCAAATTAAAACGCGCCACCGGGCGTGTTTGCAAACATGTCACCTCAGGCCCCGCCCCCTCACCACTGTGCAAACGCGCCCTGTGGCGCGATTTAAGTTGGGGAATTAGGTCACCTTGAATCCTGAGGGTCCCTGGGGCCCAACTAGCCCACCAGGTACTTCCAGTACGCGCCACAGGCCTGCGTTGCAGAGAGGTGGTCAGAGGCCACGCCCCTTTTTACACCTCTGCAACGCAGCTCTGTGGTGCTTACTGGATGTACCTGGTGGGCTAGTTGGACCCCAGGGACCCTCCGGATTCAAGGGGACTTAATCCCCCAACTTAAAACACGCCACAGGGCACGTTTGCACACGTCACCTCAGGCCCCGCCCCCTCCCTTCACCACTGTGCAAACGCGCCCCGTAGCGCGTTTTAAGTTGGGGGATTAACTCCCCTTGAATCCTGTGGGTCCCTGGGGTGCAACTAGCCCACCAGCTACCTCCATTAAGCGCCACAGAGCTGCGTTGCAGAGAGGTGTAAAAGGGCGTGGCCTCAGAACACCTCTCTGCAACGCAGCCCCTGGCGCATACTGGAGGTTCCTGGTGGGCTAGTTGGCCCCCAGGGACCCCCAGTATTCAAGGGGAATTCGTTCCCCATCTGCAAACGCGCCAGCGGGCGCGTTTGCAGAGTCCTGTGAGGAGGGGGCGTGGCCTCCGGCGCGAAGGCGTCCCTCAAGGTTCTATCCTTGCACCCACTCTGTTTAATCTCTATCTGGAACCCTTGGGGAACCTCCTTAGTAAATCTGGGATCCACTACCATCTCTATGCGGATGACACCCAAATCTACCTCAAGGTGTCTTCCGCAAACGATCTTTCACTACTCAACTCTACTCTCAACTCTATTCACAACTGGATGTTAGTTCACCAACTCATTCTCAATCCCACCAAAACTGAATTCCTCCTCCTATCTACCTCTCTCTCCCCTCCTCCGGTTCAATCCTGGATGGATCAGTTGAATTTACTCAACAATAAACCCGTCATTGTCGACAGCGCTAAATCCCTAGGTGACATACTTGACAAAAGACTCAACCTAATCTCCCACATCAACTCCATTGCTAAGAACGCACGTTACCAGCTGCGACTTCTGTGGGGGATCCGTTGGTTCTTCCCGGAGAAAGACCTAAAAACATTGGTCCAATCGCTAGTTCTCTCTAGACTGGATTACTGCAATTCTCTCCTGACTGGCGTACCCAAATCTCACCTCTCCCCCCTCAAATCCGTCCTCCATTCAGCAGCTCGCTTTATTTCAGGATCCAAACGTAGTGACCACATTACTCCTATCCTGTCTTCTCTTCGATGGCTTCCAATCGAGGCAAGATCCATTTATAAAACTGCCTGCATCACCCATAAAGCCTTGCACACTTCTTCCCCTCGTTACCTGGCGAATAAACTGAAAATGTCAGGAGGCTCGAGACCTTCTCGGAATGCAGTAAAGTTTCTGCTTGAGCCCCCTCCTTCAAAAAGGAAAGATCGATGGCTCAATCATTCTCAGGTAATGCGGTGAGAATCTGGAACTCGCTTCCGCCATTGCTCCGTGCCACTACCTCCATCCAGATTTTCAAAGCGGACCTCAAATCTCTTCTCCTTCAAAGACACTTCCAGAACTAATACCCTCATTCTCAGACCCCTCCAGGAAGCTAGTTCATCACTGTAAATTTGTAACATCTTTTTGTTCATTCCCCACCCTTGATTGCTGTGTCTGATATTGTGTTAGTGCCTATATGGTTTTACTCTACCTCTCCTGTTTATTTTTGTAACGTTCTATTTTATACCATTTTTCTCATGTAACGTAACTGGTTCTATTGTACAGCGCTCTGACACCTTCGGGTAAAGTCCGCGCTATATAAAAATGCATTAAATAAATAAATAAATAGATGCCGTTCTTTTATTTATTTATTTTTTTAAGAAGGGGGGCTGTGTGGCCCCCCTTCTTTTTCTAATGTATTGGCCCTGGGGACCCCATCCACCAGGGCCTGCCCCCTAATATATATATATATATATTCTTTTTTAATTTGGAAGGGGGCCGCGTTGCCCCCCTCCCGAGGCCTTAATCGGCCCCGGGAACCCTATCCCCCAGGGCATGGCTTTTTTTTTTTTTTTTTTTATGTTTTGGAGGGGGGCTGCGTTGCCCCCCTCCTCAGGCCACTTATGGCCCCGGGGACCCCATCCCCCAGGGCCGGCCTTTGTTTTTTTAATTTTAATTTTTTTTTTCTTAAAATTTGGGGGAAGGGGGCCGCGTGGCCCCCCTCCCGGGCCACTTGTAGCCCCGGGGACCCCATCCCCTGGGGCTGGCCCTCTCCGTTGGGGACCGTGGGAGGGTCCCCAATACCCCACGGTCCCGCCGGCTCCCGCGTCCCTCGGGAGCCGGCATTGCTTTTCCACATGGGAAGCTGCTTAGATGCAGCTCCCCGTGTGGAAAAGCAATTGCTTTGAATTTTGGAAGAGAGAGCAGGTTTCCTGCTCTCTCTTCCAAAATTCAAAGCAAGTTCGCTATGACAGGACGGGAGCCGCGAGGCTCCCGCCCTGTCATACCAAACAGCAGTGTCCCGGGGGTGGGCACCCCGGGACACTGCAGGAGCCGGCCCTGGGGGGTGGTGGTCCCCAGGGCCATCACAGGCTCCAGGAGGGGGGCCGCGCGGCCCCCCTCCCAACATGTGCAAAGCCCCGGGGAGGTGGTGGTCCCCGGGGCTCGGGGGTCCGAAACGGACCCCCACATTAAAATTCTTAGTGCCCCGGGGAGGTGGCGGTCCCCGGGGCGTGTGGGGGGGCTCGAGCCCCCCCACACAGGTAATTTTATTTTTTTTAAAAGAAGCCCCGGGGGGTGGCGGTCCCCGGGGCTGCGGGAGGGCCGAGTGCCCTCCCGCACCATTTTTAATTCAAAGCCCCGGGGGGTGGCGGTCCCCAGGGCTTGGGGGGGCCTTAGAGGCCCCCCCACACAATTTTTTAATTAACCCCCGCATGCCCCCGGGACTTGGCCCACCCGGGGGCCAAATAACAACGAAGCGCGGGAGCCTGCGCTTCGTTGTTTTTTTTTCCTCGGCCGGATCCGCGCACCCTGTGCGGATTTTGCCGATTTTTTGCGTTTTGCGCACTTGTTTCTCAGATTTCTTGTGCCTCGGTTCTAGCACAAGATGGCTGCCAACACTTCCTGGTTTGGAGTGTTGACAGCCAATTAGCATACAGCTCGTGATCGGGAGGGTGCGCGGATCCTCCGCGGCCATAGATATATATGTGTTTTTACTTTTGATTTTCTCAGCAACTACTGAACGGATTTACACCATTTAACAAAAAGGGTTCTTTCTGAACCAAGAACTACCTCTTTGCCAAATTTGGTGGAATTCCGTTCAGCAGTTCGGGCTGTAGCCGTGTCTAAAGTTTCCTATGGAAAATTGCATGGGGAAAACACGTTTTGGGACCCCCCTTTTTTCTCGGCTCCCGCTTGCCGAATCACCCCGAAACTTTCAGGATAGGAGCGGACCGGAGCCCCCCACGAGTTTTGAAAATTTCGCGAAGATTCGTCAACCGGCGCCAAAGTTATTTCAAATAGAATGTTGTGAATTTCCTATGGAAAATAGGTCCTAACTATAACTATCTACTGGCGACCGCCAGTAGATTATATATATATATTCCTCCCCCACGCACTACCTATCCCAACCTGATGAACTCTGGGAACTGTAGTCAGAATTCCAAACTACAGGGTGAGTGCACACATGTGACCGTGGGGTGGAGTGCTCTAACCTATAAGAGCGAGGCAGGAGATCTAAAGGTGTGGGTGGAGCAGCGCCGTGATTACAGTGGCATCTGATGAAGGCGATGGAACGCCGAAATGCATTATGCCCGATGTCCGAATAAAGGCTTCCAAAAGGATTTTCCCCGAGTGGCCTCTTACTTCTCTGCACCGGAGGGGTTTGTGTTTTGATGTTTTACACGCCTGCCAGAAGCGTGTTAAAGAGGCCCCGTTCCATCAAGCGGCCGGAGCCTTTCTGGTTCAGCTGTTGCTGTTTTTGTTCACCAAGGGATTGGTTTGCTTCGGCCCGCCTCGGATTGCAGACAAAGGACAGGGCTGCTGCCAGGAGCAGCTTGTGACTTCACAAGGAGCCGGGAATCATTGTATCGCGACTCGCGGCCCGCCGGACGTCTGCATATGGGGCAGGAACGTGAAGGGGACCAGAGGAAGCCCTAGGACACTAAATAAACTCAGGGCCATCCATCTTACTACTTTGCACCTTTGCCCTGGTTATTGTTTGCCCACACGGGCTGGACATTCTTTTCCTCCCCCACGCACTACCTATCCCAACCTGATGAACTCTGGGAACTGTAGTCAGAATTCCAAACTACAGGGTGAGTGCACACATGTGACCGTGGGGTGGAGTGCTCTAACCTATAAGAGCGAGGCAGGAGATCTAAAGGTGTGGGTGGAGCAGCGCCGTGATTACAGTGGCATCTGATGAAGGCGATGGAACGCCGAAATGCATTATGCCCGATGTCCGAATAAAGGCTTCCAAAAGGATTTTCCCCGAGTGGCCTCTTACTTCTCTGCACCGGAGGGGTTTGTGTTTTGATGTTTTACACGCCTGCCAGAAGCGTGTTAAAGAGGCCCCGTTCCATCAAGCGGCCGGAGCCTTTCTGGTTCAGCTGTTGCTGTTTTTGTTCACCAAGGGATTGGTTTGCTTCGGCCCGCCTCGGATTGCAGACAAAGGACAGGGCTGCTGCCAGGAGCAGCTTGTGACTTCACAAGGAGCCGGGAATCATTGTATCGCGACTCGCGGCCCGCCGGACGTCTGCATATGGGGCAGGAACGTGAAGGGGACCAGAGGAAGCCCTAGGACACTAAATAAACTCAGGGCCATCCATCTTACTACTTTGCACCTTTGCCCTGGTTATTGTTTGCCCACACGGGCTGGACATTCTTTTCCTCCCCCACGCACTACCTATCCCAACCTGATGAACTCTGGGAACTGTAGTCAGAATTCCAAACTACAGGGTGAGTGCACACATGTGACCGTGGGGTGGAGTGCTCTAACCTATAAGAGCGAGGCAGGAGATCTAAAGGTGTGGGTGGAGCAGCGCCGTGATTACAGTGGCATCTGATGAAGGCGATGGAACGCCGAAATGCATTATGCCCGATGTCCGAATAAAGGCTTCCAAAAGGATTTTCCCCGAGTGGCCTCTTACTTCTCTGCACCGGAGGGGTTTGTGTTTTGATGTTTTACACGCCTGCCAGAAGCGTGTTAAAGAGGCCCCGTTCCATCAAGCGGCCGGAGCCTTTCTGGTTCAGCTGTTGCTGTTTTTGTTCACCAAGGGATTGGTTTGCTTCGGCCCGCCTCGGATTGCAGACAAAGGACAGGGCTGCTGCCAGGAGCAGCTTGTGACTTCACAAGGAGCCGGGAATCATTGTATCGCGACTCGCGGCCCGCCGGACGTCTGCATATGGGGCAGGAACGTGAAGGGGACCAGAGGAAGCCCTAGGACACTAAATAAACTCAGGGCCATCCATCTTACTACTTTGCACCTTTGCCCTGGTTATTGTTTGCCCACACGGGCTGGACATTCTTTTCCTCCCCCACGCACTACCTATCCCAACCTGATGAACTCTGGGAACTGTAGTCAGAATTCCAAACTACAGGGTGAGTGCACACATGTGACCGTGGGGTGGAGTGCTCTAACCTATAAGAGCGAGGCAGGAGATCTAAAGGTGTGGGTGGAGCAGCGCCGTGATTACAGTGGCATCTGATGAAGGCGATGGAACGCCGAAATGCATTATGCCCGATGTCCGAATAAAGGCTTCCAAAAGGATTTTCCCCGAGTGGCCTCTTACTTCTCTGCACCGGAGGGGTTTGTGTTTTGATGTTTTACACGCCTGCCAGAAGCGTGTTAAAGAGGCCCCGTTCCATCAAGCGGCCGGAGCCTTTCTGGTTCAGCTGTTGCTGTTTTTGTTCACCAAGGGATTGGTTTGCTTCGGCCCGCCTCGGATTGCAGACAAAGGACAGGGCTGCTGCCAGGAGCAGCTTGTGACTTCACAAGGAGCCGGGAATCATTGTATCGCGACTCGCGGCCCGCCGGACGTCTGCATATGGGGCAGGAACGTGAAGGGGACCAGAGGAAGCCCTAGGACACTAAATAAACTCAGGGCCATCCATCTTACTACTTTGCACCTTTGCCCTGGTTATTGTTTGCCCACACGGGCTGGACATTCTTTTCCTCCCCCACGCACTACCTATCCCAACCTGATGAACTCTGGGAACTGTAGTCAGAATTCCAAACTACAGGGTGAGTGCACACATGTGACCGTGGGGTGGAGTGCTCTAACCTATAAGAGCGAGGCAGGAGATCTAAAGGTGTGGGTGGAGCAGCGCCGTGATTACAGTGGCATCTGATGAAGGCGATGGAACGCCGAAATGCATTATGCCCGATGTCCGAATAAAGGCTTCCAAAAGGATTTTCCCCGAGTGGCCTCTTACTTCTCTGCACCGGAGGGGTTTGTGTTTTGATGTTTTACACGCCTGCCAGAAGCGTGTTAAAGAGGCCCCGTTCCATCAAGCGGCCGGAGCCTTTCTGGTTCAGCTGTTGCTGTTTTTGTTCACCAAGGGATTGGTTTGCTTCGGCCCGCCTCGGATTGCAGACAAAGGACAGGGCTGCTGCCAGGAGCAGCTTGTGACTTCACAAGGAGCCGGGAATCATTGTATCGCGACTCGCGGCCCGCCGGACGTCTGCATATGGGGCAGGAACGTGAAGGGGACCAGAGGAAGCCCTAGGACACTAAATAAACTCAGGGCCATCCATCTTACTACTTTGCACCTTTGCCCTGGTTATTGTTTGCCCACACGGGCTGGACATTCTTTTCCTCCCCCACGCACTACCTATCCCAACCTGATGAACTCTGGGAACTGTAGTCAGAATTCCAAACTACAGGGTGAGTGCACACATGTGACCGTGGGGTGGAGTGCTCTAACCTATAAGAGCGAGGCAGGAGATCTAAAGGTGTGGGTGGAGCAGCGCCGTGATTACAGTGGCATCTGATGAAGGCGATGGAACGCCGAAATGCATTATGCCCGATGTCCGAATAAAGGCTTCCAAAAGGATTTTCCCCGAGTGGCCTCTTACTTCTCTGCACCGGAGGGGTTTGTGTTTTGATGTTTTACACGCCTGCCAGAAGCGTGTTAAAGAGGCCCCGTTCCATCAAGCGGCCGGAGCCTTTCTGGTTCAGCTGTTGCTGTTTTTGTTCACCAAGGGATTGGTTTGCTTCGGCCCGCCTCGGATTGCAGACAAAGGACAGGGCTGCTGCCAGGAGCAGCTTGTGACTTCACAAGGAGCCGGGAATCATTGTATCGCGACTCGCGGCCCGCCGGACGCCTGCATATGGGGCAGGAACGTGAAGGGGACCAGAGGAAGCCCTAGGACACTAAATAAACTCAGGGCCATCCATCTTACTACTTTGCACCTTTGCCCTGGTTATTGTTTGCCCACACGGGCTGGACATTCTTTTCCTCCCCCACGCACTACCTATCCCAACCTGATGAACTCTGGGAACTGTAGTCAGAATTCCAAACTACAGGGTGAGTGCACACATGTGACCGTGGGGTGGAGTGCTCTAACCTATAAGAGCGAGGCAGGAGATCTAAAGGTGTGGGTGGAGCAGCGCCGTGATTACAGTGGCATCTGATGAAGGCGATGGAACGCCGAAATGCATTATGCCCGATGTCCGAATAAAGGCTTCCAAAAGGATTTTCCCCGAGTGGCCTCTTACTTCTCTGCACCGGAGGGGTTTGTGTTTTGATGTTTTACACGCCTGCCAGAAGCGTGTTAAAGAGGCCCCGTTCCATCAAGCGGCCGGAGCCTTTCTGGTTCAGCTGTTGCTGTTTTTGTTCACCAAGGGATTGGTTTGCTTCGGCCCGCCTCGGATTGCAGACAAAGGACAGGGCTGCTGCCAGGAGCAGCTTGTGACTTCACAAGGAGCCGGGAATCATTGTATCGCGACTCGCGGCCCGCCGGACGTCTGCATATGGGGCAGGAACGTGAAGGGGACCAGAGGAAGCCCTAGGACACTAAATAAACTCAGGGCCATCCATCTTACTACTTTGCACCTTTGCCCTGGTTATTGTTTGCCCACACGGGCTGGACATTCTTTTCCTCCCCCACGCACTACCTATCCCAACCTGATGAACTCTGGGAACTGTAGTCAGAATTCCAAACTACAGGGTGAGTGCACACATGTGACCGTGGGGTGGAGTGCTCTAACCTATAAGAGCGAGGCAGGAGATCTAAAGGTGTGGGTGGAGCAGCGCCGTGATTACAGTGGCATCTGATGAAGGCGATGGAACGCCGAAATGCATTATGCCCGATGTCCGAATAAAGGCTTCCAAAAGGATTTTCCCCGAGTGGCCTCTTACTTCTCTGCACCGGAGGGGTTTGTGTTTTGATTTTTTATATATATATATATATATATATATATATATATATATATATATATATATTTTCACTTTCACAATCCTGGGAGCTCCTCCTGGGAAATCCGCCCGTGTTTCGGTGGCGCGAAATGCCGGTAGAGCTGAACCGTCGTCACTATTCCCAACCGGATTCCAATAAATCGTGCTCTCAGGATTCGAAGAAAGGATAATTTATTGCTCAAAGTTACGCGTTTCGAAAGAAAACTTCCTTGGTCACACAATGAGCATTGTGAACAGCGTGCAATACATAGACTGGGTACTGTGGCCATAAACATGAAAAACGGACTGAAATTACAAGTCGTAATTCCCTGCATAGTGAATATGGCGGCCATTTTAGAGTTGACATATCTATACAGTGTATGTATAAGTATGCATACATTGCCTGTAAAAACGTGTTTGATATACTGTTGAATCACAATATACATACATTATTGAAAGAGCATAATGCACAACATCGTCCTTGAGCTTGCGGCAGAATTCTCTGCCCATTCTTCCAGCATGCGTGGATTGTGCGATTCATAGGAGGGCAGAGTGTAGATGCGAAGGCCCCGTGGCACCATCTTTTTATCAACATAGTCTTGGAGGGAGATGGCCTCCCACCACTTCGATGTCTCTGATTTCTTACGTTTTTCATATCTCTTTAGTTTGGTCCTTATTGCGGTGTATAAATTAACCTTTCTTCGAATCCTGAGAGCGCGATTTATTGGAATCTGGTTGGAGATATATATATATAGATATATTTTGTACAGCAATAATACATTTAATAAATATCCACAGTCCATATAAAAACCATTTAATATGGACTACACAACTCTCTTCAACAGTACCACCTTATGCCCAGAGTGAAAATAGTGTTTAAAATCCATACATCACAGAATTATATGGTCACCATAGCAAACCAAGTTTAGCCCTGTCAGAGTTCAGTTCCCTTATTCATTTTAATGCATTATACTTTACATTGATTCATTTATCCTGTTGCAATTCCTTTCATATTGATGCTAGGAAAAGCATGTCTTACTAGGGACATGGGTCCGATGAGGCCTGTGAGTGGATGGACTTATGGTTGTGGAGGTCTTGTTTGTGGTGATAGTATTCCAGGTGGTCAAGGTGCGTTCTTTGGCTGAGATTTGTAGACTGGCTGCAAACTTGATGAGGTCAGGTTGGAGATCGAAGTTGTTGTACATGGCTGTAATTTTGTTGCTGAAAACGTTTGAGAGCTCCTTGCGATGTTTGTGGCGGTGGTGGTATTGCTGGAGGTGACTGTGGGTACCTGGTGAAAAGTTTGATAAGGGAGAAGATTTCTTTTCTGCTATGGAGTTAGGCGTTGATGCGGTTTGCTAGGGCCGTCCACTTGCTGTTCCGGATTGGCTGGTGGATATGCCTTTAATTCGGATTTGAAGACCTCATTTGTCATTGAGGTTTCCTGGATAGTTCTCCTGCGTTCCAGTTGCTTGCAGTGCCGCTTTGTTATCCTGAGGTCTTCTGTCTAACAGCTGGCCTGACTTTGTGTTCTTGCAGTTTCGCTATATTTGCGGGGGCAAGTGACAGCACAGGCGAGGATCCAGCTATTGAAGTTCTTGAAGTCTTCTGCTAGGTCGCAAAATGTGAAAGGGGAGTCTAAGGTAAAAGACACAATGAATGCAAAAATCATTATTTACACTATTAAAGGCAAAGTGAGATTGGATGTCGGGTGGATGTTGACAATTTGTAGTTTTAATGATGTGATTTGTGTGGGAGAAGGTACAACTGTGCTCTGAACCATTTACATAAGCCCTTCTCCTCAACTGGAGCTGCCTTGGTTACTTGTAACACTCACAGCAGTAGGGTCAAGGTGCATAAAAGCCAGGAGGCGTATTAGTTCAGGGGCTGTAATTGAGCAAATACTTGGAGAATGGGGAGTGTACGGAGACCCTGGAAGTTTGGAGACGTGGGTGGTTTTCTGTGGCCTCGATACACAGTTTGTGATCAGCAAGAAAGGCAGGAGCCTATTTTGTCCCTGTCTTATCTTTGATTTTGTCTGCTTGATTTTCTTTGAGAACTGGTCCCAGTGATTATCCCGGCTCACCCTGAATCCTTTGCTCTCTTTTGCACTTCCCGTCCTTACCACCCTGTTGTGCATACATTGCTCTTCGTGGGTACGTTCCATTCCTCCTGAGTAGCTTAAGCTGGTTCAACGCACCTTAACTGTAAAAATCACGCAGTGTTAAATTCTACATTTCAATATAAGTAGCCAGTTTATTGCCAATGCTAAATGCTTGTGATAATGCAACATTTGCACTGCAGAAATGGTAATGGAATCGACACTGAGCCCAATAGTAAGCACTTCAAAAATACAATAACTTGGAAAGTGCCATGAAAAGACATACTTCCCCAATACGATTTTTTCATCCCAATGCATTTATTAGATGACCACTTCAAAGGTATTGAATAACTGAAAACGTACTGATTCAGTAGCTTGTGAAACTACTAAACCCTCTTCTCCTAAAGGATGTGAAACTCTTTGACAGACCTCTGCCTTCCACTTGATTCAGAGGATGCTGCAATGTTGGTCCGTCTTGACACTGGTGACACTTCTGATATTTTTTCTCAACCCATTCTGGTTAGTAGAGACTGGGTTGAGTTTTGGTGTGCTAGTTTAGATACAGCTTGTTCTCCGTTTGTAAGAAAGGATTGTATGTTTTGAATCTTTCGGTTTTTTTTTCAGGCATGTTCCTTTTGTAGATCTTCGGGGTTCACTGTTGAGCCCGACATTACCCAGTGTCTAAATGCTTCACCTGGTGGCTTGGTTAGAGAAAATGATTTCTCTTCCCTTGCTTTTGCTGATGATACTCGGTAGATATGACACAAAAACAGGTCTTTGCTAATGTTCATCAGCAGGTCAATTGTCAAAACTGTATTAAAGAAATCAATGACCGGAAAGTCCATTGCAGCTGAACACAGATAAGACAGAAGTTCTCATCTTCAAGCACAGTAAAACACCCTGGTCTGATGGTTGCAGGGGTGTGGATTTTAATAAAATATCTACTTGTCCATGGGCAGGTTGCTTCATAAATCTACTTGTCCTGTAACAAAATCCACTTGTCCCTTTTGTGCCATGTAATGTGGCAACAAATTATGGCAGCAATCTCATTATATAAGAGCTCTGAAATAGCCTCTCTGATTATGCCCGGACTCCTCCATAGTAGGTTTTGAATACTAGCAATTCCTTTATGTTACCACGTTTCCGCAGATCTACATACTATGACTGAAGGTAAGGTAAGCAACACTTCCAGGTTTGGAATGCCCTTTTGAGTTTGTGCAGACTTACTAACTTGCATGTTTTAAGGGTTTTCACCAACTCTTCTCTAATCTTTTCCCATACTGAAAGAAGTTGGAAATTTCATCCTGACAATGGCAGACATAAAACTTCTTCCAGGGTTGGGGCAAAAGTGGTTGGAGGAAAGTGAACTTACAAGCACTCAGATTTTCGCATGAGCAAATCTACACCTGCATATTTGCTCATACTAAAATGCAGTTCACAAATATTTTCTAGGAGTACTATTTCTTGGCCTACTTCTGTAAAGTCTGTGAATTCACGAAAGCCATATATCTGCACTTAATGCAAGGACATGGGTGCACTTTTGAGACTCTATTTAATAATTGGGCCCCTAATTAGGTTTGGCGTTAACCATGACCTTTTGTGTTTATTAAAATTCGGTCTCTCCCTCTCTCTTTCGCTCGGCTAGCTTCACTGTGAGTCACAGCATTCGGTTCTTTCACAAGGAGCATATCGACACACAGTCATTTTGTTCAGTGCCAGGAACTACTGTGGCAATGTGTGCCTTTTGAGACCAAAACATTTTTTGCTTTTGCCAATGTTTGTTATAATGGTGAGGGCCCAGCAGCTCCCACACTAATAAGGTTTTACAAAAGCTATGCCAAAATAAGTCACGCATTGACAAAACCAAAAAGGCTGACCAACAATTTCAGACCTACAGGCCTTACCAATGCCTGTTTAGTTTCCCCTAATCTTATTAATACTGGTTACACTGATTTTCCATTATGAGTATTTTTGGGAAATACCAGCATACATCAACAAATTTTACATAATGATCCTGCAAATGGTACCTAAAATTTTACAGTAGTTTAGCATTTTGTTGTGAACATTTTATTTTAAAAGCAAAGAATCCTCAATCTTGCTTTCAAGCTTCTGCAAATATTTGCATCTAATCAGAGAGCATTCTGGGAGCATTATACATAGCCTCATATTGCTAAACATTGAAAATGTGTGTACACATTTTTATACTGGAACCACTGTCAGTAGTGCAGTCGGAGCTTACATTTACTTGGAGCGCTCACCCTAATAATAAAGACTTTGCATTAATGAACCATAAATACAAGTTTTAACAGCTTTAACACATGGACACAAATATTACCTAAACTGCAGACAATGCCCTTCCCTGGTCCACAATGTTGCACTGTAATCTGGCAGCCAACTGATTTGTGCTGTAGGGGGTTGGGCCTACTTGTCCCAAGGAAAAAATAAACATGAAAACTTGTTGCCCTTGGCCCCAAACAATATGTCCCGGGCGTCGGGCTATAGGAATTCCACATCCCTGTGGTTGGTCGTGCATCGATAGATTACTCAAGGGAGGAATGGTTAGATAGTCTTTGACCAGCTCAATTTTACACCACTAACTGCTCGCTTCTTGATTTTGTAGATGCATAGTAAAATAGTAACACTATTCCCTCTGTACCAATCTCCTGCAAGCAAACTGTAACCTTAGCACCTATTTCCTCACAGTTGGATTAAGCCAAGGCATTGTACTTTCGTTTGCTCAAGTACGAGTCAGAGAATGTGCACTATTCAAAATCTTGCAGCCCCTACTTCACCTACTGCAAAGATAACCCATCCCCAACATTTTAATTACATTGGTACCTGCCTGCAAGCTGATGATGTTTAAAACACTATGTTTGTGCCAGATAGCTTTACTGATAGTAGACTGTGATTTTTCTATTTGCTTTTTTCTAAATATGCCCCTTTTTTGCATCTTTAGATTCAACTCAGCCAATCTCTTGAGGGTCCCACGCATCAAAATTATGCAGATTTAGGGGACACTCCTTCTCATAACAGCTAAATATTGGAAAACTCTATCAATCCAAGGAAGCTCAACTTTCAAACTATGAATTAATGTAAAGCTGGCACTTTAAGATCTCTATGTTATCATTTTCCCTCTTCTGTACTATCTCTCTTACCAAGCTATCCTCAGCAGCAAGAGAGCTCTTTTGAGGTCATCACGCTCTACACTGGTGCTTTTTCTTTCTGTCTTTCTTTGTCTGAATATTTACTAACAGAGCTGCATCTGTCAAGGCAAGAGCAGTTTCTTCGACCTCTCAGTTTTTGATAAATCAAATTGTTGTCCAGTTGCCAAAAATAGGTGAAAACTTTCTGTCCAAATGCCTTTCCTTCAAAATAGTTTTTATTTTATTTTGTCATAAAGGCTGCAGAAACGATCATCGGGGTGGATTATGCGCCCCTTTTGGAACTACAGGAACCGATGCTTGGTGCCACGAGCACTTGGACACTGCTACGGCCAAATAAATTGTGTGGGGATGGGTAATGGGAGGGGGGTTGCTGGGCATAGTAGGGGAATCAGACTTATTTGCTTGTGTCTTGATGCTACACTGTATTATGCTTTTATAATCTATAAAAAAACAAAAAAATAAAGGCTGCATAATACAGCAGGATACAAACATGTGCCGGTTCCCTTCCCCTCCCATCCACAATTTACTAATAGTTTGAACATACAATACATCTTGCTATGTTGACCTGTGAAATGTTCCTCTCCCTCAACTGAGTCCAGGACCCCCAAATAGGTAAGTTTCACGTCTCACCAGTGATGTGCAATGTCTTTTTGCCACTAAGTAGCCTATGGCAATCAGGACACGTGTGCTCCGCGGGCTCCCCAGGGCCTCCATAATGCCCACCAGGATTATTTTAGGGTCCAGGCTGTCACTCTGTTTAGGACTGTGTTGATTGCTGGCCAGTATGTGGTGATAATTGGGTCCTCCCAGATCATATGGTAGAATGGGCCTGGTGCAGCCTTGCATCAGGGACAAAAATTGCTGCGGCAACAAATGATGGACGGAATGCATCAAACATTCAACCCCAGTCAATAGATCTGGGTTAAATCCATCGTTCGTTTGCTCACTACGTTACCCCAGTTTGGACCCAGCCATATGCAAATCAGTCTTGACCCTGCTCCTCATGGGAACAGTCCAGCCCGAACTACCAAGCCAGGTCCTCCCTGGACCGGAACCAAGCATCTTGGGACTGGTTTCGGGGTAACACCCATCATCAGCCAGGCTAGCTTGAATCCAGTGGCACAGCGAGCAAGGGACCCACATCTGGGCATACCCATCCCACTTAGGGTGAAAAGTGCTGTAGCAACAAATGATGGGTGGAATGCATCAAACATTCACCCCCAGTCAAGAGATCTGGGTTAAATCCATCGTTCTTTTGCTCACTACGCCACCCCAGTTTGGACCCAACAATGTGCAAATCAGTCTTGACCCTGCTCCTCATTTGTCACCCTGAGTGGGACAGGCATGCCCAGACGTGGGACCGTGCTCTCCATGCCACTGAGGTCAAGCTAGCCTGGCTGCTGAGGGGTGAAACCCCGAAACCGGTCCCAGGATGCTTGCTTCTGGTCCAGGGAGGACCTGGCCTGGCAGTTCAGGCTGGACTGGTCCCAATGGGAGCAGGGTTAAGACTGATTTGCATATGGCAGAGTTTAAACTGGAATTGCATCGGGAGTAAAAAAAACAATGGATTTAAGCACAGGTCTCTGTACTGGGGTGAATGTTTGACATTGTTCAACATTCTGTCCCTCAATTGTTCTTTGTGCATTTGTCACTCTGAGTGGGACCGGTATGCTCAGACATGGGCCACGTGCTCTCCATGCCACTGAAGTCAAGCTAGACTGGCTGATGAGGGGTGAAAACCCAAAACCGGTCCCAGGATGCTTGTTTCTGGTCCAGGGAGGACCTGGCCTGGCAGGTTGGGATGGCCAGTTCCCATGGGGAGCAGAATCAAGACAGATTTGCATATGGCTGGGTTTAAACTGGAATGGCATGGGGAGCAAAATAACGCTGGATATAGGCCCAGATCTCTGTACTGGGATGAATGTTTGACATAGTTCAACATTCTGTCCATGAATTGTTTTGTGTATTGCAACAGGGGCAGTCAAGGCTGTTGGTGCAACCCATCCTCCAGAGGCGAGATGGCGCATAGTAAAATTTATGAAGGAACTTAAACTGAATGTGACAAAAGCGCGTAGGTATGGCCAATATTCTGGGAGCCATCTTCACCTCTACCCAGTTGTTGTCTTCTTCTAGAATGCCTAAGTCTGACTCCCAAGTGGCTCGGAGTGACTCGAATGGGTGGTGTTTATCAATGCTTTGTATTGACGGGAGATGCCTTCTTTACCCAAAGCTTCTAACTTTGCGTGGCATTTCGAGGGCGTTGTGTTCCGGGGTGTTGATGAGTGCATCCCTAAAAGTGTTGGAGTTGTAGGTATCTGTAGAATTGTAAGAGGCGAAGGTGAAATTTTGCAGTGAGCTCTTGAAAGGACCAGATATGGCTATGTGCCCAAACATCCCCCAGGGTGGAAATACTGATAAGGTTCCAGTACGCGAA
The DNA here is from genome assembly GCA_963921515.1 of Calotriton arnoldi. Taxonomy (NCBI): domain Eukaryota; kingdom Metazoa; phylum Chordata; class Amphibia; order Caudata; family Salamandridae; genus Calotriton; species Calotriton arnoldi. Next base: position 2,790,618 of record CAWUFW010000001.1, on the reverse strand, counting down.
TCCAGAGAGGTGTGCCGTCTCTGCTAGCCTTGGCACAGTGGTGTTGCCACTGTTATCGGGATGTACCATTTAATATGTTTTAAGGATCTGGAGGCACGACACTGGGGGTAAGGAGCACGGGGGAATCTTACTGTATAATAAGGATTAGGATACGGTGTGGTTGGGCAAATGTCCAGTTCTGTCCGCACAGCTATGTCACCTCTGTCTGCATAGAGCCAGTTGCTGATTGGTACAATCTGTGACGCCCAATAATACAGCTGGACATCTGCCCATACCAGGCCTGCTTCATGTGCTGTAGAACTGCACTTCTTAAAGGAGACTAGCAGGACTTTTTCTGCCCAAAGAAATGAGCTGATCTTGGTCTACAGCCCTGCGAATAAGATATGGGGCAGCTCGTAAGGGTAATGCTGAAGAATGTATAGGAAACGTGGGAGGGTTACCATTTTGAAGAACGCCCCTCGACCCGACAGGGAGAATGGCAGTGATTCTCATACTTAAAATTCGTTTTTTGTTTGGGTCAAGACTGGAAGTATGTTATGTTCCAAGTATTGTTGCTGGGAGAGGGCTTCTGCCATTCCCAGGTAGCAGAAGCTCTCTCCCGCCACCCGGAGGCCTGCCTTCACGGCCACTGTCGCTACATCTTCTCGGATCGGTACTAGAGTGGCTTTTCCCCAATTGATCTTCAGCCCTGTGGCATCTCCGTATATACGTGAAGTTCCCGTAGTCGGGGAACTGTCCAACAAGCTTGCTGAACATAAAGAAGCATATTGTCCACGTAGAGTGAGATTCTATATTCCATGCCCCCCCTGCCACCAAAAGCCTTGTACCCGGGCATCTACATGGAATAGTTCTGCCATGGGTTCCTCCACCAGGGCGAACAGCAGTGGCGATAGAGGGCACCCATGCCAGGTGCCTCGACCTATGGGAACGGCTGCTGAGAGGTCCCGCTGCTGAGAGGGTCCCGTTGATTCGAACCTGGGCCCATAAATCAGCATAGAAGATCTCAAGCCATTGGGCGAAGAGCGGGCCTAAGTGCATTTTGTGGAGTAACGCAATTAGAAAGGGGCACCGTATCGATTGCCGGCTCCACGTCTACTAACAGAAAGGCACTAAGCTCCGACAGCTCGTCCACTCAATCCAGGGCCAGATGTAATCAGCAGAGGCAGTGTCGGATGCTTCAATTAGTCATAAAGCCATTTCGTCCACATGAACTAGGGAGCGGACCACTCAAGCCAGGCAAGTGGGCAATACTTTGGCCAAGATTTTGAGTTCTGTGTGGGGTTCCTGCCAGGTTTGACGCACCTCTTAAATCACGTGGTACTGATAGTTTAGTCCAGGCCTCATCAAAGAGGGCCTGTAAATGTCGAGTAAGCAGGGAAGAGCATTGTTTGAACAGTTCCAGGGGAAACCCATTGGGGTCAGGGGCCTTCCCTGATAGCATCTCTACAATGGCCTGATAGACCTCCCTCTTAGTGAGGGGAAGGTCAGTCCCTGTTCCATTTGGCAACAGAGTTTGCATCGGGAGGTCCTGCCATATTGGGTTCTCAATTTCAGCCGAAGTAGGCTGTCTGGAAGCATTTAAGTCTCAATAATGGATTGTGAACTTGGTCACAATACCTGGTGCCATTTTGGATATTTCCCCTGTGCAGGTATGCAGCTCCGCAACAAAATTGCCCCTGTTAGCTAGTAAAACAGTTTCCCTGCTTTATCACCAAGTTCGCAAGTCCGCACCGGGAGGTCCTGCCATATTGGGTTCTCAATTTCATTTGCGGGAGCCTGTCTGGAAGCATATAAGTCTCAATAATGGATTGTGAACTTGGTCACGATACCTGATGCCGTTCAGAGTATTTCCCCTGTGCAGGTATGCAGCTCAGCAACAAAATTTCCCCTGTTAGCCAGTAAAACAGTTTCCCTGCTTTAACATCCACTTCGCATGCATACTGTGAGCTGAGCATGGAGCGAGGACAGTCGGGCCATATCAATGTGCTGCTGTTTAAATTCTGCACATGCCAGTTTTAGGTCTCGCTGTATTGTCTCAGAAGTGCAGGCCTCCCAGGCAGCTTCGAGCCGGCAGAGCCCCCGCCCCACTGCGCCAACTTGGCCTTGCGGTCCCAGGCCTTTTCACTAATAAACAGGACCCTGCCTCGAATCACCATTTTGAGAACTTCCCATAATGTAGCAGATGGGTAAACTGTGCCCTTGTTTAGGGGGTGTAAGTAGTCTGTGATGGTGTTGTGAAGAACGATGGCTAAGTAGCTGTCCTGGAGCCACCATGCGTTCAAGCAGCCCGGGCCGCGCTTCCCACTCTCTTGTGTATTCAGTGTCATCATTACCGGGGAATGGTAACCAAGACCTCTCAGTAGTATGGTTATGTGCGTTATATTGCCTACGTCTGTGGATGGGGAGAATATGCAGTTGATGCGGCTGGAGGTTCTGTGTGGGTTCTGTTAACTGTCTGCCTCTCCCGTAGTGGAACTGCCAAACGTCCACAAGACCCATAGCCTCCGCCCATACTCTGACGCGAGTGCCAAGGGACCTTGGCGGTGGTGTCCGTGTCCTGTTGGCCATCCATCACCGCATTGAAATCATCCCATATTAATATGGTCCCAGGGGTTGTATCGTTCAGGAGGCAACAAATGGCCTCCATTGTTGACTCTAGTAACTGTGATGGAGCATACACACTAGCTAGCCTCCATGACTGTACCTTTAGTGATGGAGAATACACACTAGCTAGTCTCCATGACTGTACCTTTAGTTACCATGCCGCCATGACGAAGTGGGCAATGGGATCAGTGGTGGCCCTGCGGACATTCAGAGGGAAGCTTATTTTTAAGAAGAATATCCAGCCCCAGAAAACCCAGGGTGTAACCTGAGTGGTATACCCTAGTGTACCACTTTCTCCCCAGGAAGAAGCATTGGATCCCAAAGCTGGGTTTCTTGAAGTAGTAGGACAGCAGGGTGTTATCTAGTGACATATTGCATGACCCCCTCTTATTCTAATATCGTTGAGGCCATATACAGTCCACGAGAGCGATTATTGGCCGGTTGTGGTTCTAGAATGCGGAATGACTACTGTTAAAGGGGATGTGCTTTATGTGTTATGTTATATTATTTTATGCTAGGTTGATTTGCATGGTGAGGGTATCCAAGCCGTGGAGCAAGAACATAGGCTGGGCGGAGCTCCTAGTTGAACAGCCATGTCTTCAGTTTCCTGCGGAAGTTGAATAGCGAAGGAGCTGTCCCAATGTATTAAGGAAGTTCATTCCAGATCTTGGCAATGATGTAGGAGCAACCTCTGACTTGCTTCTGTGGATGCAGAGGACCCATGCAAGGGTGAAAGAGGTTGAGCGTAACTGTCTGGATGGATGGTAGAGTTGAAATCGGTCATTGAGGTATGTTGGCCTTGTGTTGTGGAGGGATTTGTAGTTGTGGACGAGCAGTCTACGCTTACAAAGCGTGGGCGTCACAAGTGTGGAACCTGGGTTTGTCTGCCATAAAAACATAGTGACAGTCGCATCCTACTCGTCCAAAACATGCAGCTGTTAAACTCCCCTCTAAATGCCTTTTTAACCACTTGGACATGTTAGAGTTCCTTGATTTTTCGCAAGTTGGCTTCCATATGAAATTTGGCAAAGTCTGTCTCTATAGCACTTCTAGATGAGCTAAGCATAAACCAGAATGTTGGACTGTCCCCTGGAGTGATTCTTTCTGCCACCTTTGATAAAGTGGATCATATTACCTTGACCCTCTGTTTAGCTGTGACAGGCTAGACCCCCTTTGGGTTCTTTTGTTGGTTGTTGCCACTGGTTATCCTAGTTTCCATTTTGCTCATAGCAGTTTCCATTCCAGTGTGACTACCACAGAGCTTGTTGCTTCCTCTCTCTTGCTTTAACGTATGCCTGCAGCCGCTGGCAGCTATTAAAAATGCTTTTGTCTTTTCATCTCTTTTCTATGCGTACACAATGCATTGGGGTGTATGAGTATAACAGTAAAGCTGTTTTGATTATACAAAGTTGGTTAACCACCTTAATCATTGCTCTGCAAGTAACTGGTGCAGCAGATGTTATTGTTGAGGTATGCTAGTCTAGAGTTATGCATTTCCTTTAAAGTGTGGGTTTAGGGTTTGTTGGAAAGTGGATTATTGGTAGGGGCAAATGTAGGTCTGCCACTGGCAATAAGACCACTAACACAGTATAGGGCTCAGAATAGGTCTTAGAAAATTATTCCTATGCTCAACCCTTGGTAACGTGGCTGCGAGCAGGCAGGCTTAGCTTCAAAGACAGGTATGTAAAGCATTTAAAAACACCAATTCAGTAAATAATTAAGACACAACACAAAATAAAAATCCAACACCAATTTATAAAAATAGGAAATATTTTTATCTTTTAAATGGCACCAAAACGAAAAAAGATCCACCGTAGGGAACCAGAGATATGAATTTTTAAAGATTGGTCACTTTCTAGTGCTTAGAAACCAACAGTGCCCCTTTTGGTAATTTCGTTACCTCTGACAGGGACATATTCACCTTTAGCAATTGTTCTGGAGGATCTCTCACCACTCTTGTGCAGCCCACTCCAGCAGGCTGGGTCCAATTAGAACTCCTTCCTGAAGTTCTTCTTGCGGGTCCCAAAGTATCCAACACACAATCCAAGGTTCTGGAATATCCAAGAGGGTCCTTGAAAGTGTGAGACTTCAATTCCCACAATCCACTTGAACAAAACCCTTCCAAATCCACTGGTAGTACTCCAGGCTGGGGATTCTTTGTGGTGATGTCCAGGTGAGCTCTGTTAACCCGTAGCTTGCAGGGAGTCCAATCTTTAGTCCTTTTACAGCAAAGTAATCCACAGGCTGTAGTTGCAGATGGTGCAGCCTTCAGAGTGCAGGCCTTTTGAAATGCACATCAAACTTCCAGCATGTCCCGTCTTGCTTTCTTAAGTTTCAAGCAGCAGATCTGAGAGGCACCGCCCCTCCCAGATACTTATTCAGTGTTCTCTGGGTCAAGCAAGAGGGCACTCCTGTCCAATGAGCTGCAGGGTTCCACCCAAAGGTCTGACCACTTCCTGCAGAGTGTGGCAAAATGCTAACCCAGAAACCACTATTCTTCCAAAATTCTATATGTCAGAATCTTCAGCAGGGGAGAAGAGCTGGCTAGACACACCCCTAGGATGGCTATTCTGCATAGTCTCTCCCCCTTGCATCTGCTCATTCCTTGCTTAATCCTAGCATCTGGTTGTAGGTGAACAGTTTAAAGGTGTAAATGACACTGAGGCCTTCTCTTTCCCTTGAAGACCATGGTTTACGACTCCTCCCGCTGCTCTGGCATTCCTATGCCCAGCAACCTCTCCTCCCCGAGAGGCTTCCTAACCCCAGGGGTCATTTATCACTTCTTCAAAGCAGCCAGGCTCACCCACTTATCTCTGACCAATCAGGGCTGAGCAGTACAGGGTTAAATTTTGGCTTACAGACAAAAAAAAGTCTTATAACTTCTTGTCTGTACATTTTTCTTTTTTTTGATAGTCAATTTTATTGATTTTGCAAAAAGAAAATGATAAAACGTAAGTACAAACAGTACAGCATGATGAACAGCATCACAACGTGTGACTTTCGGTGAATAATACATTTTGCCGCAAAATGCATTGTTATTTCTCCATTTCCAGAGGGCACATAGCATTAGACCCAGGACAACAAGGGAGTTCATCAATCCAGCATTTCCAACCATTTGCCCCAGAACTTCCGTTGTTTGGCCGGGCAACCCCTGGCCTCATATAGTGGTAGTTCTTGTGCCACGCACCAGTCCACTCCTCGGCGCCACTTGGTTATAGTGGGAGGGGTGGGATTTTTCCATGCTACCACGATGTCGCGTTTGGCTACTACCAGAGCGGTCCCCAAGAACGTCTTATCTGCTCTGGATCCGTCTAGCCCGTCAGTGACACCCAGTAATATGTTCAAGGGGTTGGGTGGGACTTCCCACCCCAGCACCTCTGTGAGTTCCGCTTCTAGTGCAGCCCAATAAGAGGTTATGTGTCGGCAGGACCATACCATGTGAAAGAAATCTGCGGGTTCGGTATCACATCTTGTGCATGTCGGGCGTGGAATTAGGCCTGCTCTGTGTAGGTGGGCAGGGGTAAGATAGGAGGCATGCAGATAATAGAGCTGGACCAGGCGAAGTCTAGCTGAGACAGTGATGGTCTTGGCGGCCATCAGTGCATCCCTCCAATCCTCTTCCTCCCACCTATTTCTCAGTTGGTCGAGGGAAGTAGGACCCGGCAGCAGTGGGTAGGTCCCTGGACATATTGCGTACTACGCAAACTATATGGGGAAGTTCCTCATATCTTGACCTGCCGGGGATTGATGAAGCAGTAGTATATCCCAAATAGGTATATGGGGAAGTTCCTCATATCTTGACCTGCCGGGGATTGATGAAGCAGTAGTATATCCCAAATAGGGTGAGTCTTGTGCTCTTTCTGCAGTTTTGGGTTTTTAATACACTGATTTGGTCACTACATACATGAGACATAATGTGACCACAACAACATTTGGCACCTGGTGTATATATGCCTGTAACACCTTACCACTGTGTGCTGTGAATTAGACACACAGGGAACAGGACAGTAGTGTTTGATACTCGTATTATTGGTTTGATATCATGCATTAATATGTGATTTTCTCTCCATAATAGGTAGAACCAGTACTACCAGTCATTAGACAGAGTAAGTCATGGTGGCATAAACCTGTATCATTAGTTCAGTATTGTTTTTCGATCCACCTTAGTGTAGATAGTTTTTTAACTTTAGGTCCTGACGAATCGCCTCTAGACTTGTAGAATAGGCGAGAAACATGTTGACCAACCACACGGAAGAGCGCCACACCTGAGACATTAACTTAGCATTGCGCCTTTCTTCTTTATTTTAATCAGGGTAGGAGACCCCACAATTAAAGTTATTTTTGCTGGTACTCCCAACCCTGTTTTAACTCACATAAACATCACACACCACTCATTCATCTACACTCACTAAGCCCCTCACCCCCACGGCACCAAACGGCTATTTGGAAAAAGATCTCCGCCAAAGTGCCCCTCATTGGGAGCCCGTCAGGCATTGCAGCGCCGGCCAGACGAGGAGCAGCCCGATGATGAAGCATGACACCCAACTGGGTGTGTGAGGGCATTATATTCCAAAGAAATGGATTCCCATCTCTTTGCCTCTGTAGCCTACTGTCTTTTGTATATTGCTACACTCTAGATTATTTAGGAACAGCACAACTCTAATTTTCATATTGCATTTGGGCATTTGTGCTGGACCTCATGTATAAAAGCCCTTTGTACCTCTATTTGTGAATATTAAGGAGCGGTATATAAGTGAGACTCCCCCCCTCCCCCGCCCCCCAAGGTTACCCATCACGATCTGGGCCTCAATGGGGCTGTGTTCTGGCAGTGATGTGCCGGATTTTATATGCGTGTCTTAAGGCATGACGGAGTTGTAAATATCTGTAGAACTGGTATGGGTGAAGTGAATATCTGGTTTGCAAGTCAGCAAAGGAGCGAATATGGTCACTGACCCACACGTCTTAAAGCTGCGAGATGCCAATGAGGTCCCAGCCCTTAAAGCCTTCTAAACCCCCCACTTCCTGCAACCATGTACCCTGCCAAAGGGGTGTTTGCAGAGTCAATTTGTCCTGCCATTGAGTGTGTCGCAGGGAGGCGCGCCAGGCCAGAAGGACTGTTCGGGTCACTGTGGGGAGGTCTCTGGGAATGGGAGATGCGTACAACATAGCCTGAATTTGGGAGAGGCCTAAATCTTTGAGTTCGGTCCTGTAAGCAGGGTCAGACCACCCCCTCGTTGAACCAATCATGTATTACCAGGAGGCGGGTTGCAAGATAGTACAAGTAGAGGTTCGTGAGACCCATGCCTCCATCAAAGGGCGGGATCTGGCAGCGCAAGAGCCCTATACGCGGCCGCAGGCCGTTCCAGAGAAACTTTGATTAGACTATCTATTCCCTTGAACCAGGCTCGGGGAATATGGAGTTGAATGTTTTGAATGATATAGAGGAACCGGGGGAGGATCATCATTTTGAAAAGCACTATCCTCCCTAGCGGGTTAAGTGGTAGTTTTTGCCACTTCTGCAGGTCCAGCCTGGTTTTAGCAACCAAAGGGGTCACGTTGAGTGCCCAGGCTAAATCAGGCAGTAGGGCGACCCATATACCTAAGTATTTGAAAGATTGCCGTCTGATAGGGATAGTGGACTGCCAGTCAAAACACTCCCTTGAGAGATGCAGGGGGACCAAAGTCGACTTGGCTGAGTTTAGACGCAGTCCAGAGACCCGCTCAAAGGACTGCAATACATGCAGGCATCGAGGATCGGGCCGGGTCTCCGAGGAAGAGCAAGACGTCGTCTGCATATAAAGCAATCTTGTCTTCATGTGATCCCACCCAGTTCCAGCCCTGAACTTGGTTATCAGAGCGGATGAAGCTGGCCAGGGGCTCAATAGCCAAGGCGAAGAGGAGAGGCGAGAGGGGGCATCCCTGTTTCTTCCCTCTTCTGATTGAAAAAGTGTTGGAGAGTGCTCCGTTGACAAGCACCCGTGCAGTTGGCTTGGAGTATAGGATTTAGACCATATGGCAGAATCTGGGGTCCACGCCCATTACCCCCAAGACGTCTCTCAGGTAGCCCCAGTCGACTGAGTCAAATGCTTTCTCAAAGTCGACTAGGAGGAGCGCCAAATAGGGGGTCAGTGACTGTCGGTTGGCCAGGGCCAGGTGCAGGCGCCTCAGGCAATGTCTAGTACTCTGTGCCGGCATGAATCCGCACTGGTCAGGGTGGACCAACTTGTCGAGGTGTGGCTTAAGGCGTTGAGCCAGAACCGTGGCATCTATTTTGACCTCTTATTGATCAAGGAGATGGGACGGTAGTCCGCACATGCTGGTGAAGGTGGCTGCGTTTTGGGAATTATAGCTATTGTGGCCATATCCGTCTCTGGAGGGAAAGAGCCTTTATCTACGGCCTCCTCGTAGAGGGCCGCCAGGTGAGGGGTGAGTATGTCACGGTAAGCGGAGTAATATTCCTGTGGATAGCCGTCCGGGCCAGGAGTCTCACCGGCCGCGATCAGCAAAAGGGCCCCTTGTATTTCTTCGCATGCAATCGGATCTTCCATTCCATCGGACTCAACTGTTGTGAGCTTAGGGAGGTGAAGGTCCTCTAGAGCGATCAGCTCTGCCAGTGAGAGCTCCGGCTTCCGGGCAGAGTACAAGAATGAGTAGTAGTCTGCGAAGGCTTGGGCCATCGCTTTGGGAGAGCGATGAGTGCATCCCATTGAGTCATGGATCTCCGGAATTATCCGATTTGCTAGGGGGTAGGATACTAGTCTGTGCAGTATTTTCCCATTTTTTTCGCCCCACCCATATACTCGAGCAATCGAAGACCTCCATAGGAGTTTTGCCGAGTCTAAAGAAATCTGTCTAATTTCATCCCGCACTAACGCCAGCTGACTCAACTGAGTTTCATCTAATGTTCCAGCTGTGTGTCTTTCCAGCTGGATTGCTTGGGATTCAAGGAGTGTGAGCCTACTGTCTCTTGCTGTTCGTTGGGCTTTGAGGTGGCTCTTGGAGAGTCCACGGATCGTGGCCTTACCCACCTCCCACAGGGTGCCCGGGGACGAGACGGAGTCTTGGTTAGTGAGGAAATATTGTTCGATTTCAGCTTTAATTGTTTCTTTGAAGTCCCGGTCTTGGAGGAACCAGGCGTTCATCCTCCACATTGGGCGGACAGCAGTGGGTGGGTCACCCAGGGTCAAAAGTAGTGGCGAGTGGTCTGAGATGCCCCGAGGGAGGATATGTATTTCCCTGACTTTACTACACTCGGGGGCAGACATAAACATCATGTCAATGCGAGAGTGGCTGTGGTGCGCTGCTGAGGTATGGGTGTAGTGGGTTTCCCGTGGGTGCCATATCCGCCACACGTCACAAATACCCATGGCTTCGGCCCAAACCGTTAACTGCCTGGCATGAGAGGTGCGTGTGATGTAGGGGGCTCTGTGGCGTCAAGCCTGGGTTGCATGACAGCATTGAAGTCTCCCCCCAAAACCGTTGTTCCGGAAGGCAGGGAAGAGAGTATTTCACCTATGAGGTTTAGGGTCTGCATGTGGGTGGCGCTGGGAATGTAGATGGAGAGAACATTGAGGGGATCTTCGCTTAGAGTTCCGGAGAGGGCAACGAAACGGCTGTTGGGGTCTCTGGTAATTTGAGTAGGTACAAAAGGTAGATTGCGCTTTAAGAGGATTGCAACCCCACGAGAGGCCTGAGTGCCAGGATCTGTCAAATCCGTACCTTGCAAGGAGGGACAGAGATTACCCATGAGATGGTTTTCCTGAAGCATGAGAATGTCGGGGGCTTGTCTTTGGGCATGTCGCAGGACCACGGTCCGTTTGATCCTGTCTAGCAGGCCATTAACGTTCCACGACATGATACGGAGAGAACTTCCTCGATATGTCATTGTGTTGTGATCAACGGGAGAAGCCTGCAGTGCCGCGGGGGTCTGCTGTGTGTTGGACATCTTACAAGCTGAGATGCGTTAACCTTGTATTTCACCTGTTGATGTGCCCTTGCGAGGTTGTGTTGTGCTATTGTGGAGCTGCAATGCTGTGAACTTTGGGTTGCTAAACAACTAATAACTCGGGACAACGGCCCCAACCCTCCCCCTCACTCCCTCCCTATACTTCGAGAACAGAAGCATCTGTCGCTCTATAACTGTTAAGATGAACTAAACTATAACGTTTAGAGTCAATGAAACGTGGTGGACCCCTCTCGTTATAGGATCAGAGTGTACATCGGCAGAAGTATCTGATTGGTCTGAGTTTCGCCATTGTTCGAATGGGTGCATTCTATTGTGATGGGTTTTGTTCGCAGCACCCTGTGGAGCCCTAGCTGGGGATAGTCGGGCTACGGGAGAGATCAGAGTCCGCAGAGTCTATGGCCATAATTTTGGATGAAGTGCTCTCTGTAGGTGAACGGTCTCGGGAGCTGGCGCCTCGCGGATGGTGGGGTCTCGGCGACAGGGCCCGGCTCTGGGACTTCAGGGATACAGTCACTGGAGAGCCCGATCTTGTCCCGCCCGTCTTCCGGCCTCTGTGAGACTGCGTGCGCCCCCTCCGCGGGGCCGGGTTGTGTGGAGCTGCAGTTTGGGCCCCAGGGGCCGAGGACATGGAATTGAGTCGAAGGGGACGTTCTTGTCTGTACATTTTACAATAAATTCAACAATACCATATTGTTGGATTTATCCTTACCATTCTACTGAGTCCTTTAATCCTAGCTTTATGGCTTTTCTTTCTCCAGTTATTAACTAATAACCTTTTCCAATGTTAACCTATGGCATGGGATTTCCAATGGGGAAAAGTGATTTGGGCCATTTTTCCAGCACCAGGGCTTATAAAAACATATTTTATTAGTATGCTACATATATCTACAGGACCCCCAGCCCAGGAACACCTAGGGGAGACTTTAGGGGTTCTGAATATGTAAAACTATTGCAGATCCTCCCTCCACTTTGGTGCTTTTACCACCAAAGTCGATTTTGGGCAGCACTTTATCACAATGTGGGGAGTGAAATGTACAATTTCACTTTACCCAGGGCATATAAAACTCATTTTATAAGGGTCCACCTTATAGATACCTGACCCCCCCACCCCTGGGACACCTAGGGGAGACCCTGGGGGTACCTAATATGCCCAAATATTGTAGGTTAACCATTTTTAAGTGCCCCAAACACAAAAGTTGAGTTTGGGCACAATTTACTTTTTAAAAGCAGTCCTGCCACACAGAGCCACTTTTAAAATGACCTCAGGCTTCAGCAGTGCACACATGCAAGTGCAGAAAGGTCTGCTGGCCTCTAAACTGCCATGCCCTATTATATACTAGGGACTGATAGGTAGTTTCAATCCCCCTGCCCTAATTTGTACTAGGGCCCTATGGGGTAGGTCATGCCAATCACAGGGGTACCCCAACCCTTAGTGTACCCTAGTGTATGTAGGTGTTGTCACTGTATTCTAAGTGTTTTCAGCATAGCACTGGCCCTGGGCCCAGTTAGGCAGAGCCCAGGGTCAGTCAGAGTCATTTACCACCAGTACCAGTCAGCAAAAAGTTGGGGGGTGCCCAGGGCACAGGATGACTTTGCAACAGGGTTTGATTGTGCTCGTTTGTGTATGGAGAGCCACTGGAGCTCCTTCAGGTTGGTGTGATGTGTGTGAGAGAGTAAATACTTGTTCCTATCTGCCCTACATTTTCCTTGTATACTAACCTCGGAAGGGCAGTTAAATGTTATTATAGGCTATTGAGCTCTAGTTAAAAAAAATTACTTTTTTTTTTTTTACTTTGGCGGCTACACACGTGGAAGGCGCTTCTTACAGTGATGTATAAAAAAAATCAACATGGAATGGAGAATACAGTACATGCAAGAATAGTACTATGTAGTAGAAAACTATGTTTCTACTATGTAGTAGAACACTTCAGAAGAAAAACCCCACACATTTTCCACATTGGTCACCGCATAGGCAGCATGAATCATGTATTTCAAGTGTACTGCCTAAACACACAATCAAGCAGTATCTAAACTGATCATTGTTTTACTGTACTGTAGCTCATGCTTAATATGCTAAAGTAGACACCTGCGCAGTTGTGTCTAAAGAATAAGAAAAGACACTCCCCATAATCCATTTCACTGTACTTTCCACAAGTCCATGACCTGCTGGCATTCATTGATCAAGTTCTCCCTCATACTTACATTACATTCTCATGTGTTCCTTCTCTTCATGGAGTTAGTTGGGGTTTAGATTTATGGTCACCTTTTCCATTTGCTCTAAACTGACAAGTGGATCACCCAGATAGGTTTCACCTTTGGGAAGGCAGTGAGTAGCTTGGCGAGCATAGCCTATGTCCATGTTCAGTACCGAAAGTCTTGAAGACGTTGCTTTAGTCAGTAAACCCTAAACACCTGGTACCTACCTCCCTTTATTCTACAGCACCATGATACCTTTACAGGTATAAGGTACGTTTAAAACATATCTATAGCTTGATCAGGCAGTGAGGAGCTGCTGAGTGCCAGTGATTATTAATTTATTGCTTACAGTCCTCAAACTTTAGCTGAGCTGATTGCAAATGCGAGCATCAAAGTTGCAAATCTATGTTTTTATCATTTTGTAATATAGGGAAATTATTTTGATATATTTTTTAATTTTTTTAAATTTCCCACTCATCTGAAATTGGAAGATCATTAAAAGTTGGCTGTTTTGGGGTTGGTGAGCACAAAGGTAGTGTGAAGCCATGCTTCTTCGGAAACGTACTGAAGCTTTTAGAGTACTATAAGAAGTCCTCATTTAGGTATTTAAATGACTATTTATTTTATGTTAGAATATCCTGGGGTGTATTGTGGCTCTGTTGATTTTAATTTTTTTAAATATAGGCGCAGGATTACAGAGCGCATTGAATTGATAGATGATTAAATTGCTCATTATTCACTGTAATGTAACTGTCTGAATTTAATTATGATTGTTTTGAATGTTTGATAAAAGTTTTAGAAAAATAAAAATGGCAGTGCCAAAAAATTACATTGAAGGAAAATGTTGTGTCTCGTTCCAATTTTTTATTTGTACATTACGTTGCCCTGATTTTAAACTGCAGGTTCTTATGTAGCACTGATGCCCAAACCCCATTCAAAACGCTAAATTAATTTGGGGAGGTATGTATACCAAGGAACAAACACGTTGGGAACGTCGTAAATTTTAGGCACACGTAAACGTAAAATGTAAGTTATTTGCAGATAGAAAACGCATACACGTTAAAGTAATACTTTACAAACGCATCGTTATAATGCAGCGACGTTGTTTCATTGGCTGTATTTTTTTCTAACTGTTAAATTGCTAATTTTGCTATCAAACATTGTAGTTTTCAAAACAAGATGTAAGAGGTTGCCTTTGATGTGCAGAGCCTAACTATTTACCTTGTGAGGAGGAGTAGGTTAAACACTTGACACGACAACATTCTGAGAGTTCAGCTTCAGTTTAATAATTATTACTGCCGTTTTATTTCGTAGAGATAAGGGTTATGCTGCTGCCTTCAATCCAGATGGAAATACATTACATTGTTGACAAATGCACGCCTTCTGTCGGTGAAATGGCAAACGGTGAAAATTATAAAGGTGGATTGTAACAGATTGTGCGCTGTATAAACGATTAGTGTTTGCCATAAAATGTACTGGGAAATATATAGCCACTTTTACCTTTGGAACATTCATTTCAAGTCAGCATCTAACCGATACACTTCTGGTGCATTCTAATAACTCATAACTGGTGATGGCTTTGAGAGCAAAGCTTGATTGATAATCTTTCTGATGCGTGGACAGTGCCTTTATCCAAAGCACATTACATGCCTGTTTTACATACAGTTATTATCCATTTACAATTGACACTGCTTTTTCTTTCAAAGGATAAAAGACTTACTAACCTTGACGGAATATGAACTTGTGAACCAAAGATTTTCATCCCAGAGTCTAAGTTTTGTATCTCATGCCTTCACCGGATGCAGTGCATTTGCTATCATATGAGGACAGCAGGTGCTGCCTGTGACCGCATGTCAAAGCCTCCTGTAATGTCCAAGATGTGCCTGCTGCCTGCCTACTTTCAGGAATGGACTCGTGTCCTGAGATTCCTAACAAATCCAGGTTGAATGATTCCAAACTAACACACAACAGTGTATGCTCTTTTCCACACTATGTGAGCAAATTGGAAACAAAACCATGACAATATTCATTTTCCTTGGATCGCACTAGGTTTTTGATAGACACATTGAAAAATGCTTTTGCAACATGCATGTAATTAGCAATCATTATCTGTGGAGAAACTGTGATGTCGGCAAATAATCTTGCCGTGAGTTTTCCAGGATGTCTACTATACAAGTATGTTTTTTTAGTAAATGGTCTAGGGTTTGATCCGTTTGTATTTTAACCCCGCAGATCGTATGACCTGTGCTAACTTTTTTTGTGTGTAAATCATCACCAAAACGCTATATGATTCTTTGTGAACTGATCTTTTATTATACACATTGCAGCACCCAGCACAAATTGGATCTGTAAATTCCTGGGCAGCGAGGCTAATAACTTGCCAGCTGTTGTCACTAGTGACTGACCGCTTTAGAGATTGACAGAACTCGTGATAGCAGAGAACGTTTTTCGATTTCGGCAGTTATACCTTTTGCCTTGTGTTGTACGTTCGGTGAGAGAGCTAAGAAAAGTAATTCCTCTCCCCATTGCACTTAAGAAACTTTCCTGACGCAAACGCTCCCCCATAGTGTTCCTTGAAATGGAGCTGCACATCCACAACAGGACCTGGAGTTTCAAAGACATCTGCCACTGCAGGAGCGACCACAAGAGCAGCTACCAGGATGGACTGTGGACGCTGCTGCTTGTCTCTTTTCTTGCAGTTTGGAGGGATGTCACAAGCCTGTCGTGTAAACCTTCCATGACCAGCATTTAGTAAGCAGACCGCCCAAAGTCATCACTCCCTGTTCCCTAACTAAATAATCCTTAGAACCCTGATGCCTTCACTAGTGTACTGAGGTGTGGGTTTTCATGAATACTCATGACTCAACTGTTTTCATGTATTGGAGAGGCATCAAGAGGGATTCAGAAACCCACCTTTTTCTTATTATTGAAAAAAGTGAATACATTAACACCCTCTGGGACTTAATGTTGACATGGCATATCCTGTTTAACTAATCCTCATATTTAAACTGCTTTCCCATCTTGTGCACCGTCCAGACCCCAGATCATTATACGCCATGTGCCTTTTCTCCTATGACCTATATTTCTCGACCCCGCCTTTTAGTTACTCTTTCAGTACAGACTCCTACTCACTCTGCTTTGTGTATTGCGATTTGCCTCTACAAAAGCTACCCAATATCCTTCAGTCAGGCTATTAATTTGTCACTAGACTCAAACTGCATCTCTCACATGGCCATCTTCATAGCCTCTGCCCACCCCATTCCCCTCTATCAGGCTTTTCCCCCATCCTTGCAATTTCTAGCACAGTCAAACACTACCAAAGGTGCTGCTCACGGATTCCCAATATGGGTTTTAAAAGAGATGTAGGGACAACGGAACAATGCATAAACCTACATATTATTAGTAAATGTACTCCCTCTAAAGGTGGTCACCTTCACCTATTCTTTGCAGATTTAACAAGTGCTTTTGATTTGGTTAACCATGTAAAATTATGGCGCATGCTGGATAAAATGGGTGCCCCCAGAGAGATCATCATTTACCGGTCGCAAGTATATTAACGTTTGTCTGGGTGCGTTATGGGATAAGAGGAGAGTGTACAACACGTTTTGGGGTCATATGTGGAATTCGACAAGGTTGTGTCCTTGCCCCCCTTTTGTTTTCCTGTTACATTAATGGGGTTGATGAGTCTTTGCAGAAGTTGAACGCTGATGTTCCTAAGTTTGGCAGGCAATCAGCCCCTGTTCTACTGTACACAGATGATGTGGTTCTGTTGTCCTGAACCGCAAATGGCCTTCAGTGCCTAATAGAAAACTTCTCTGTGTACATGGAAGAAGAAGATTTGAAGTTAAATCTTAAAAAAACATATACAAAGACTTGTGGGAATGGGAAACCTAAAAAAGAAGTCGTCATATTAAGAGGGAGCCAATAGCCGAAACCCACACCTTCACGTATCTGGGCATACAATTTTCATCTAATGGACATTCGGGTCCGCAGTTAGAAATTAGTAAATGGAAACTTCTACGCTCAATGGAGGCCATTTTTAGATTTTTGGCCAAAATGGGAATCAAGCCAATTAGAGAAATACTGACATTATATAAGAGCAAGTGCTTAACTTGTGCTTGTTATAGCGCTGCACTGTGCGGAATGTCTAACTGTGCTTTACTTCAGACTTAAGAGAATTTTTTTTGCAAAGACTACTGGCAGTTCCATGCTCCAATCCATCGTACATTGTACACAAAGAGCTTGCAGTTCCCTATATAGAGGACTGCATTAGTGTGAGCCCAGCTATCGCTTGACATAGTACATGGAGCAAAACTGGAACTAAATTTGCCAAAGAAATTATAACTGACTGTTTAACTCTAGATTACAGTAAAAAAAAAATCCAAAGGTTAGTATATGTCAATAGTCTCTTAGAGGAACTTGATGAGAACATTGATATTAATGACCCTACTAATACCCTGTGTTATAGCAAAAAAGCACTGAAGACAGGTTTTATAGCGGCCAGAAAGTCTGTAAGAGAAGCTTGTGAATGTTTGAAGAGTACTATAAAGATTTACTGTGAAGGGCCAACTGAGCAAGGATTTCAAAGATATTTGTTGCTGGTGCCAGATCTATAACATAGATTTTATTTTACCAGATTATGAATGGGTACTCTTCACTTTATGGTAGCCTTTCCGGATATGGATAAATGGAATCAGAAGCAACCAAAAGCCCATGTGTTTTGCAAATTGCACCAGCCAACCTTATATTTTATTGTCTTTTCTCATTTTTGTAGGGATATTAGGAAGCAAATTTTACATCCCTTTTTTTATAATGAGAAAATATTTTTTTAGAAATATGTATTTAATTTTATCTGTGGTCTTGAAAATGGGGGATTGTTTTACGCTGTGGCCGCTTATGTCAAATTCGCTATTAAAAGAAGGAAGGCCAAGTCACATCTTAAGCCCCTAGTTAATGAGATTAAGTCAAATGTAAAAGGCTTGGCTCCTGTGACTCAAACTATGTGTTATATCCTTACTTTTTATTACCTTTATGCTAAGCACTATTGCACGTTATATTTTAATTGTTATTTTAAAATTTGCTATTGGTTATAAGTGGATCAGAAGCAAAATGGGGAATGCAAGATGATTTGTTGCTTAAATGTATAGCATTTGTTCCTTCCTGCTCAGCATCTGTGAAACGCAGCCTAGGGAAGAGTATTTCAATGTACTGTAATATGTGATATTTCAGTTTTTATATTGTAAATCTCTTTTATGGATTTTTATCCGAATAAAGATTTTGAATTTGAATTTACCAAAGGTGTGACTCCTCGTGCTTCCTGCTAGCCAGGAAACTGGGTACTTTCGAATCCGCTTGATTTTCTGGCTGTTTATGGATGATCAGTCAAGTCTTACCTCAAAAGAGGTGGCGTAAGGTTGTGTCGAGGTACAGTGCAATACAGTTATCATAAATGTATGAGATTGGTGAGCTTTTATAAAGAGAAAACACTTTTATAATATCTTAAGATATAAATGTGTACAGGAAAAATTTAATTTAATAAGAAAAATGCACTGGAATCGAAAGAGATCATCAAAATGGTAATTTAGTGTCAGTACATGGGATAAAGTCATGGCCGCTCGATATAAACATTATATATCATTTGCCGTCATTAATTGACTACGAAAACTGGTGATGTTGTGAGCATGAGGTCTACAAATGAATGTAACACAGGGCTAACTCTGTAAAACAATAGACTATTTCATACAGTATTGGCAAACGTCGCATCTGCAGTAGCTGACCGATTGCGAACGACCCACAGTAAAATAGAGATAGTAACCCTTCTGCCAAAACCTGTTACTTTCTTACAGGTTCGCAAACATTTACTATTCACAATGATGGTGATGGCAAACACTTAAAATGATTAAAACAAAAGCAATACAATGGCAAAGTAAACTGCAACACAGCAGAAAACCTGTTAAGAAATAACCGTTTCGAAGTTTGGTAAAGGAGATTCAGTGATGGGAAAATGAGCATATTGGCTCATATACAGTTTGTGGTAGTGAGTGCCCAGAATTAGGGATACCTTTGGACCTTGGAGTCCCAGGGGCATCTTAGTAGCTTCTCACTCGGGAATATAAGTGAGATAATGATTTAGATAATCAGGGTGAGGACGCAGATTGCAGTCTCACCAAAGACATTGTTCTTTGGCCCACAGGATGAAAAGGGGATACACTGAACAGGTCAGAACCGTTTCTATGCAGGTAACACACAGGCCAGCTGGGTTCTGAGATGTATACACAAAGCAGGAGTTGTAGTGTTTCATCAACAACAAATGGTGCTCCAGGGAGAGAGTGTGCTCAACAGGCAATGTATCCACTCAGCTTATTTCTAGTTTCTTAAGGTAGCCCTTCTCTAATCTTTGGTTAGGAATATAAAGCTCTTTATCTGTTTCTGGAATGCTTGGGTTGGCTGGGGACTTCCACATAGGCAATGTCACCTGCATTGATGGTCAGCGGACTTTCAGCAGGGCCTTCAGGCATGTTCCCAGCTGAAAGGAAACGAGATGTAGGAGAAGCTGCAGAGCAACGTGGCACCGAGGTAACAGTTAGAAAGTGAATTCCAACCCAGGGGTGTGAATATTTTTTTTTTTAAATGTTCTGGTTCAAGGGGCAAAATGTTACTGATATCTACTTGTCCCTGTAAAGGAATCCACTTGTTCCACATAACTACTTAAATCAATTATCTGGCTGGAACAAACACATTACATTTTTTATTTTATTTAAATTGCTAGATAAAACGAATACTTTGCAACAGTGCTAAAGTAAAGCATTTTCTTTGTTTACAAGAAATACATGTCCAGAGTATGGCAGGTGCTTTTGTATGTAATATTGGTACATTTTGAGAGTAAATGTTTTGCTTTATAATTTTAATCAAGTTTTAGCCCTAAGCCCTCGGCTGGTATGGAAATGTTTAGCTAAAATTGGAACCTCTGATACAAACTTTACATAATGCTCCATGCAGTAGTGCATTAATCCCCGTGTCTAGGTTGAAGATTGCCACGTGTGATGAAACAATTACTAGCAATCTTTAACCTCACACTCTAGAGAGCTGAGTTGTTATGCTCCCTGTGGCTCTCACCGACCAGCATGCATACGTTGGTCTGATTCTGCGCAAGAGCAGGAACCGACTGCTATTTCTGCATCAATCCAAGTGCTATAGCGAATAGCAGCACAGCCAAGACTTTTTTGCACTAATGAAAAATGAATAGCTTTTCCTCGAGTTGGGCTCAGCTGTCCCCCAGCCAACCTGGGCCTAGGGTTCAGTTTCCCAATCACAGGACATTACAGATGTCCCATGGTTATAGGAATTGTTAAAGCTACCCTGATTGGCTGCGAGCACCAAAGTGCATCAGCCGATCCTTTCTGAGCCTGATTTAATGTCTAGTTGTCCATTAGACGAGCTAGCCATTAGAACTTCTTGTCCTCCATGGAAATCCATTTAGTTCAGGCATCGGTTGATATAAATCCCCCACCCATTGTGCCAACTTCCGGTACCATCAGCAGCTCTATAGGGGGCCACCTAGTGGACTGAGCAATAGTTTTCCTGTAGAGGGGAATAAGGACTGATGAGAGAAATATGTCCTGAGGCTGTATATCGACCCTAGCAAAAGAGTGAGTAGTTGAGTAGTGCATCCTTGGAGGTATGGATTGTTGAGAGTTCTGTTAACTGCATTTGGCACCCACATGATTCTGCTATGCTCCGTTGGGCCAAGTACATGGGATTGACAAGTAGCGAGACCACATC
Source organism: Calotriton arnoldi (assembly GCA_963921515.1). Taxonomy (NCBI): domain Eukaryota; kingdom Metazoa; phylum Chordata; class Amphibia; order Caudata; family Salamandridae; genus Calotriton; species Calotriton arnoldi. The sequence continues at coordinate 2,770,070 of CAWUFW010000001.1, read as the reverse complement.
CCTGAAGAACTATCTGAGTTAAATCATCTTGGGCTGATTTCAGAGTACGCCTAACTGCTGGAGGCTGGCTGCAGTGGAGAATGGTGAACCTAGGAGAGCGCTCTTTTGGTTTAGGACCCCACTGAAAACCATACCGACCTACACAGGGCTAGTGCCCCTACTAGCAGGGAAGAAACTGTGGGTATTGAAGCAGGGCCTCTCAAGATGTCACTCTAGACCTCTTTATTGGTCAGCCAGCAGGGCAAAAGGGATGAATCTTTGACAGTGTTTCTACAGCCAAAGCAAATTAGAAAAGACAACAACACTACCAAGATACCCAGTCCCTGGAACTGGCTTGTCTGAACATCTCTTAAGAGTGCCTCCAACACTTCTTCAAAGAAATCGGCCTACGTAGATCTTCTATTCCATTAAGGGTATTGAGCTGTGAACCATTGCTTCTAATTATTCAATTTAATTTGTTGAGTGATTATTAGTCTGCTAGGACAGGATAGGAAATAATTTGGATGTTCAAGCAGTACAGAGAATTAACTTGATTTCGTAATAACCTCAAAGTATGTGGTTTCCTTTGTGAGATCAAACAAATGAATAACTTGGTTGCCACTTGAGTATTCTGCCTATGATAGAAGGCAACATAACCAAGATGAATGCCTAGTGTTAAACTTGCAAAGGATCTGATAAAGGCTGCGTACTTGGATAGTCTGGTTAATCTACCGAAGTTTATGTTTTAGAATAGTATTTTCTTCATGACCTTTGAAAAAGCATCAGATTTCTTCTGTGACTGCATCTTAAACAAGCATTGGCAATGCCAATAGGACTTGCTTTAAAAGAATGTTGCATGGTAATGTGAAGCATTACAAGTAAATAGTATTGGAATAAATTTGCATTTGTGTGGAAGCAAAGAACTGTAGAATGATATTGGTGTAGGTTAAAAGGTCAGGTGACAGTTGCAATATCAAGCCAGACTTAAAAATCCATGTTGGTTAATGACCTCCCTCCTCCCATCTGTGCTACTTCAGAGAAAAATAACATAAATTATCTAGTTATCCAAGACACTTTAATAGCATTCCAGTGTCCTGTGTGTGCCCTGAAAGTTCAAGCTCAGGAAGCTAGATAAATAAAGAAAATGGTCACAGCTGCATAAAGGGCAAGCATCTTTTAGTGGAAGCACACAACTTCTGCCCAGTCAAAACACGTACTGCTGGCGTCCAACATGTGGATGGAGCCAAAGCCCCTCTCTAGTGATGATCACATAATTGACCACAGCTGCCAGACCATAAAATAACAGTACAAGGATGCGTTTAACATGGATTTATCTTCATCACATATCAAGTGCAGACCTCTTCTTTTTACATAGAAAAAAAGTCCATGTGATTATTAGCGACTTGATGCCACTGGTTATGTGGTCTAAACTTGTTTTTCAGTCAGGAGTAAAATGTGATTTCCATTGGGAATTCTCCTCCATCCGGCTGAATGGGCCTTCAACACATTTTATGGCATAGTAGTCTTACAGTTATTTGTTGCCTTTTCTTATTTGACGAAAAACCCTTCAACCGTTGTTGAATATAAGGGAAAACGCGAGTGTTTAGTGATCATATCATCTAAAGGATACATACATAAAAGTTTGCAAACTTATTTTTTTTTCAAGTTCACAAACAGCCCAGAAATGCTAACTAAGGAATTTACATTGAGTTCGCCAAACGGAGAGGGAGTCCCTCAGTTTTCCTTTATCTGCAGGATGATGCTGCGCCCCAGACAAGGTAATACTAGGGATTACCCTAGATGCGACCTGCTGGGCATTCAGGGAGCTGGGGGTCAAAGTGGTGCTGCCTGCCTCAAGGTCTTAGACAGGTGTCAGCAGAGAGCTGAAGGGGGCTCTAATGTGGGCCCCAACGGTCTTGGCGCAGTGTGAATTTCCAGGATTACCATGCCTAAAGTGTGGAAGCACCCCCACATAAATGAAATCCTGGGAACTCTTTCTCAGGTGCTGCGTGATGCGAAAGAAAGTCCCTGTACACCTCGCATAACAAATACACACACTCTTTGATGCCCGATACACACAAAACACACCTACGCATGACTCTATTTACACACACTCCTTTTTTGCAGAGACATGCTTTGCAAACATGTACACTTATGAATCCTAACTTTATATATACACTTTAGCACATATTCACTCAAACTAATATACATGTGCAGCACATATGATGAGCACTCACACAATACAACACATCCAGCAGACACATCCCAGGCACTACAGATTCCTGTCCTATACACTAATAACACATGCTCTAAATTCCATTCACCTAATTGTAGACACAACAAACTCCTTACTCCATAATCCTGAGACTACATACTTTTAACTGACACACTGTCGACCCAACGCACTCTTGAGAGAGACACATTGCTGACTCCTGAAACACACACTCATAAAACACAAACATTCCTGACTATAAACACTCCATGCAAGACAAACTCCTAATACATGCAAACTCTATGTGACACACACTCCTGCTAACACTATTAAAGACTCCTGGCTCGATTCTGCTGATTACACATCTCTTAAAACATACTTTCTAATCTCACTGCCGCTCCGCTGACGGAGAGAACACTCCGCAATAGTTTTACCTTTGAGTGGGTGACAGAAGGCATTACATACCTGGGGCTGGTCCTCCACAAAAGCCTGGTGCAGACAGCAGAGCGGAACTACTCGACCCTCTTGAAACGGATCCGCGCAGATATGAATCGATGGCACCGCCTTCCTCTGACTTGGTTTGGGAGACTGTCTGTGGTCAAAATGAATGTACTGCCGCGGGCTCTGTATTTATTCCAAACACTGCCACTAGAACCCCCACCGCATGCCCTACGGCAGATGCAATCGGCGATTGAGGGATTTGTCTGGGGCCCGACCGCACCGCAGCTACGGAAAACTCAGCTTCAACGTCCTAAGGCATTTGGTGGTCTCGCCTTCCCTAATCTTACGCAATATTTCCACACTTCACAGTTACGCTTCTTGGTAGAGTGGAACCGCCCCATGACGGAGAAATATTGGGTCTTCATGGACCAGACGGTAGCGGGCCACCACATTTGGCGCGACGCATGGATGCCGCGACCAGATCGTGCTTGGGGCCTTTACTCCTCCCCTGTCACGCGCCCCACGATGCTTGCTTGGGACAAAGTCTCCCGTAAGGCCAACCTGACCACGTTTCCCTCTCCCATGACGCCGCTTTTCATGAACCCTGCCTTCCAGCCGGGGGTGAATAACGGCGCCGCTTCACGATGGATTGAGGGGGGCTGTAAACGTTTGGGGCATCTTTTCGATCTCAGGGGCCTTATTCCCTTTAAGGAACTTTAAGCAGACTACAACCTATCCGCGTCCGATTTGTATTTGCACTCCCAGATGACTCACTGGATATCTAACAACGCGACGCGCTCCCTAGCACATCACCCGTGGTTACCATTCGAGAAATGGCTAATGTCCAAGATAGATGACAAACACCTCATCTCTGAAATTTACTCCTTCCTCTCCACCGCCCTTCCTTGAAATCGCACTGTGGGTCAGAAGCGCTGGGAGGTGGAACTCGGACGCGAGCTATCAGACAAGGAATGGGAGGAGGTTTTTGTATCGCACACACCACACTACGTTTTCCTCGAGCCACACGGAAACTGCCTACAAGATCGCAACATATTGGTACTATACCCCTGATAGACTCGCTAAATGGCAACCCCAATGCGATGGCCTCTGCTGGCGGGGATGCGGTAGCCCAGGGACCCTGATTCATCTGCTCCGACACTGCCCCAAATTGACCCGCTACTGGGAACAGATCCTGGACGACATTGATGCTGCCTTTAATACCTCCATCCACCGACTCCCGGCGTACACACTTTTAGGCCTCCCCAACGCGCTCACCTTCCCTCTGCGCACACTTAGGGGGAGACAAATGGCGCTTGCGTTGAACGCTGCTTTAAGGGTTATACTGGCAAAGTGGAAATCAGACCGGGTCCCGGAGCATATAAACTGGGTGCACCAACTTTGGAATCTTCTGGCAATGGAGAAGCTTTCTATGACAGCAGCAGGGAAGAGTGAAGCCTATGCCAAAACCTGGGCCCCCTTTTTATCTATCCTCACCACAGAATTTCGAGAATTGTTCTGCCCACAATACCTCCGTATTCTCAAGCTGATCCCTGAAGTCATCTCAGTCCTCCTATGAGTGTGCGTGACACACACCCCTTCCCATTTACTGTAGTGATAGGCCTAGAGTGACATCCAGGGAGCAAGCGTTGACACTTTCCCTTTCCCTTTTTGGTTAGCTCACTGAGGAGACAGGGTGGGGGGAGGGCTTCCGTGGGATTTGTATAGTTTCCATATGTTTTTGTTTTGATTAACGTTTATATACGGACTATTACACTGTGCCTGCAGCCCTTAAGGGGTCACCACGCAGCTCCAGAGCCTCCTAGCTTCTCAATTGCTTTATAGACAGCCTCCAACACCGGTTATTGCTTGCTACATTCCTTCAGACGCGGCCGGCCCTGTTGGGTTGTAGGCGGCTTGCTGTGTTTAATACTCGGAACTCATATTCATATCGTGACTTGATTTGCATATCCTGACTATACTTAGCCGGCCCATTGGGTTGTAGGCACCTCAACTTTGTTCACTACATTATCCGTCAATAAAAATGATTTAATACTAAAACATACTTTCTTTACTCATGACCCACATAGCTATGAAACACGCACTCATCAATGTACATACATTCAGGCTTGTAACACATTCCTAACTCCCCTCCTGAAACATCCAAACACTTACATTTTTTCAAACATTCTGGTTGAATATTTTATGAAAAAAACTAATTCCAACAAAAAGCTAAAGGTGAAAGGAAATTAAGGTGAGTAATAAGTCAGCAGTGGCTTCGCCATGAAAACATAAAAAAAGTGGATATTCACGAGTTGTGCTAAATCAACCTTACCTCCGCCTCCCTGAATACACTACACAGTAGACATCCGTTACATCACACACTAACATGTCCACCATCATGCGCCATCACAACCAACATCGTACCTCCAAAAAGCTTTTTTATATTTGTGGTGATGACACTGGACTTATTTTCAGTTTAGTGAGTTCTAGCTATTACACAAAGTTACCTGGTCATCCATGAAAGATTGTTTGTCACTAACTTCATAGCGGGTGACAAAACATTTTTGAAGCTTAATCCATCCAAAACACAGCTTCTTCACACCTAATAATCGGTCTTTGTCCACTGCTCGTTGGAAGTGTTCGTAATCTTGCCATTGAGATATGCAGCCATCTATCACTTTAAGCTCAATCTCAAAAGTGGCCAAAACATGCACCTTTCAGGACTTTGAGAAGACGATTTCCATTTACTGAAGATCAATTTCATATCCCAGTATAGTATTGAATCAATCAATCAAGGGTGATTAGAGCGCAGCTACTCACCTGTGAGGGTCTCAAGGTGGGGGGAAGTGGGGGGGGGGTGAGGTGGAGAGGAGGAGGGTGCTGATCCGTCTGAGCGTTGGGGTTCAGTCGAAGAGTCAGGTCTTGAGAACCTTCCTGAATTGGGTTAGCGACTGGGATTGCCTGAGGTGAAGGGGTCCAGGTCTTGGTGGCGAGGTAAGAGAAGGCTCTTCCTCCGGCTCTGGTCTTGTGGATCCGTGGGATGGTGGCCAGGACCAGTTGGGCAGAGCGAAGGTGTCTGGCGGGTATGTGGAATGAGAGGCGGTGGTTCAGATATGCTGGTCCTGCTTCACGGCGGGGCTTTGTAGGCATGTGTGAGGAGCTTGAGGGTGATTCTTTTGTTGTCTGGGAGCCAGTGGAGTTTTAAAAGGTGTTTGATGATGTGGCTGTGGCGGGGGATGTTAATGACCAGTCTGGCTGCAGTGTTTTGAAAGTTCTGTAGTTTCTTGATGAGTTTCTGGGTTACGCCGTAGTCAAGTCTGCTGGTGATGAGAGCGTGGGTGACCGTCTTTCTGGATTCGGTGGGGATCCATCTGAATGTCTTTTAAAGCAGGCGGAGCGTGTGGAAGCATGATGAGGATTTGATGTGTATTCAATTTAGGCTTGAGTATGGAAACACCTTTTATCTTCGGTTGAATTAGTTATCTATCAATTGCAGTTAGTTCATAACATCACAACTTACCTCATTACAAAGACAGCAAGAGCTGATCATATCTTCCTTGTGCTGTTGCGGCTCCATTCATTCGGTCCCCATTAAGAATAGGGTAGGCTTTAAGTCAATGGTAATAGTGCACACAACACTCTACCAGCAATCATCGGACTTTTGAGCAAAAAAATTTGGCACTTAATTAGGTGAGCTTGTCCTTCTAACCATCAGTCACTTGCTTCAGCTAGGTTCAGTGATGGATTTTTTTTTCTGTGAAAAAGTGGAATTCCTTGGTAAGTCATCTTCTGCCTGAAACGCATCTTTTTCAGTTTAGAAAACACTTAAAACCTATTTGTACAACTTGCAATTTCCTTCTGTTTGTCTAGGTCTGCTTACTTTCAGTACTAAGAATCCTTTTTTTTTTTTTTTGTGTGTGACCAGTGGTCTTTCAGGCAGAGGCATTGCAGCAGGGACCCTGTGTGCACGTTTCGTTGTGCACAGCTTAATTTTCAGTCCCGGTTTTTCTTGCCGACCCGCTATGGATTTGTTGTTTTGCTTCGATCGTAAGCATTTTCCAGGCAGCATTCCAGATAGCGAACTCTTTCTTGTAACTCTACTAGAGGTGTACATAGTTTTTTGGCTTTCTATTTTTTGATCCACCCGAGGAGGCCCCTATGCATTGCTGTTCTTGCTTCATTTATGGCATATTCAGTGATGACTGTTTTTTCAGGCAGTCCCACAGATGTCTTGTTTCTTTTCTACATTCTCAGTCATTGTGGACCAGTTAGTTGCCGTTGACTCCTTCCCCCAGCCTCCCCCTCTATGCACCCCCATCCCCAACTGGCAAAGGCCGAGGTCGATATCTGCATAGTTTAGGCAGATTTGTTCTGTTTGGGCTTACCCATAGTGTCTGCTTCTGATCCATGAAAACTAGCTATTTCACCACTGCAAAGATGTACATCACTGTTCTTCTTTCCAGCTGTTCCACCTTTCCACAGAGACATTCATCAGAGTGTTGAACAGTCCATATCTGTTTAATTATGAACAGTGTACAATGTCCCCACTCGAGCTGTCCACTATCACTTCACTGCGCAAATCATAGTAGTGGTGTGACCCATTCGGGGTCACTTTGTTCATGAGAGCAGGCCAGGAGCAATGAAGTGGTGGTAGGAGGTACACCGATACACCATTTCCATTCTCTCTCCATCTCATGCTCCGTCCACTGCTCTTACTTTCACAAAATTTAACACTTTGTCATACAGAGGACAGTCCACTCAGCAGGGATCCACTGCCCCACCCACACTCAAACCCCGCTCCATGCCCTGCTCTCATCGGTTTCAACAACAGTTCGAATTGCAAGATCCCTATGGCACCCATTTCTTTGTACCCGTATCACTACTGCACTCTTCATTTCTCTCTCAATCGAACTATTCTTCCAGTGCCTGCTAGAGTACAGTCTCTTTATGCTCTTTTCTTCTTTGCGCCCAGGATCAAAGGAGGTGGTGCCACCTGCAGAGGTCGTACAGCGGCCATCTTGCCTCCAAGCCTGGATGGACCACGCTGCTGCTGGTCACAGATCTCAAACCAATCTGCTTGTACGGTATAACCCAGAGATTCTTCCGGGTCTTCTGCTCACAGGAAGAGCCACTTTGGTAGTGCAATGCCGCAGAAATGCTTAAAATTCAGCTGGAATAGGGCAGCCAGTGGAGGTGACAAAGAGTAGCATGTCTCACTCCCTTCGTATCTGTTTTTAACCTCAATTCATTGTTAAAAGTGGCCCTGGAAAGATCTTTTTTGAAACAATTTTTATCACTTTTCGTAAGTATTACTTAAAACCAACCTCACTGCAGAGCATTGAACATCACATCAACTGGACATCAGTGATCGCAATCCAATTTCATACTATAATAGTACTAACTAATGCTTAGCAGTTCAAACATGAACTTCGATTTTCCAGGTCAAATCTGCTAGGATATATGCATTTGAATTAGTCATAATGTGAACCTATTGACCTTCCCATTAATTTATAAGTTTCCAACTTTTATGTAAACCATTTAATTATCAATTATTTACACAATAAATAGCCGAAAGTCAGTCCATGGGGTCATCAAGGCTTTAGACACCTGTCCAGGAGTAAGTCAGTAAATCCAATTATTCGGCTTTTAAACCATAAAAAAATGCACAGCATAAAATCCAGTGATATGTACTTATTGTGTCATATCAATTAAAATCAAAACTTAACTGGTGCTTAAAAACCTTAAAATGATATAAATAATTAAAACAGTAAAAAGTATTCCACATAGATCTTTAGGCCATAAAGTGACTTGTGTATGGGGGTGAGGCTAGCCGGGCAGCAAGATGGCCGCCTGTTGGAGGGGCTCTACCACACGGATTGATAATCCAGCAATTATCCGCCCATCAGAACAGAATCGGGGCAAGCAAAGAGATCAACTGACCCCCGACGCCTTGCTGCGCCTGCTGATATCACCGGGGAGGAGAGAGGTGAAGTGTGAGGCGAGCTACGGCCCCCTCAGAGGTGCAACCTTGTCCCAGACGCTGGGGCTGGAGGCCCGTCCCAGCTGAGATTGGCACTGAGTGTGGGCAGCAGCGGTGTCCCTTCCTGAGGAAAGTCTGCATGACAAGCGGAGGAGGCCGGGTGTTTATGGACGAGCTTGCAGCGGCCCTGGTGGTGAGTGGAGACGTGAGGCGCGCCAGGCCCGACTGGGCGTCACATGGTGGGCTGTGGACAGCTCCTAAGCTGGGTGCTACTGGCTGGGCCCTCGACCGGCTGACGCTTGGGCAGGTGAGCCCACCCCCACTGCTGATTGTTTTATCGTGCCCCTCCTCTCCCCCGGGTCCAGCGTTTTTCTGGCCTGGCCTGGTCCATCGGCCAGGGCAGGCCATGTGGCCTGCTTGGCGCTGTGGCCCGCGGTGGGGGCCGGGTCCGGTGCTCCTGCGGGCCTGCTCGTGCCCTCTAGTGCCAACTCACTGGGGTGAGGCGGGGCCAGTGGACGGGGCCTTCTCGATGACCCTAGGACTCGGCTGCTTCCCACATGTATAGATTGGGAGTCAGCTCAGGCTGCAGCCCCTTCACGACCTGGACTACCTGACGGTGCCACGAGGCGTCCTCAGCCGAGCCTGTGGTGCTGAAACATTAAGGGACAATTGGCAGGAGCGAATGTTTAGTTTCAATAAAAATTTCCTAGCAGAGCAGCAGCAACTATACAAAACAGTCACCTGGAACTACCTGCCTGAGCCTAGTTATCCTCATAGTTCTGTAGTAATCAGGGCAACTGCAGAATGTGCTCCTGGAATTCACTGCTGCTGGGCACGAGGCAGCAGGTGCGGTAGCATGAGCTGCCACTCTAGAAGTAAAAAAAGAATCTAAAACTATCACAGAGCCTCATCTTCGTGACCCCTGCAGTTGATGCTGTGCAGTGGGGCAGCCCGGAGCGCAAGGTGAGGATGCAGCGTGGTGTCTTTCTGCCTCTGGTCTGGCTTTGTGTGGGAAGCTACTGCACACTTTGCAGCCTGGTGTCGTCTGGCCTGCGCCCCTTCGTTGTTAACACTTCACCCGAATATCTGGTGCCAGCCATTTGCTGAGGGCCTGCTTATGCCTCCCTGTGGTGACAATTGCGGGGTGAGGCAGAGCCCATCGGTTAGGCCCTACATCTGCAGCCGGAGTGGACCCTGAAGGTGTATACCAGATCTGATCTCTATCTGGAGTGGGCGTGACCCTGAAAGTTTTGCCTGCCTTCATACCCTCCTTTGACTGCCATGTCTGACCCATTGGCATCTCACTGTGGAGCACGCTCGGTGGTGGCACTGCCATGAGGGTGAGGTGATCCGGCCTGTACACCTGGCACCTCTGGCCTGGGCTGCGTCCCCACTGGCAGCTGGTTGAGTGGCCGACTGCACCATGGGAAAGATTGACAATAAAGAATCTAAGCTGCCGTTTGAATCGTGCAGGACGACGCGTACCATGGACCCGGCGCAGGAGGAGTCTGCATCAAGCTCACAGGCTGGTGGTGATGTGTCCCAGGAGCCAGACATTTGCTCAATGTTTATTGACCTCAAACAAAGCTTACACTGCATCGATACACAAATCAACATGCTAGCTGATCGTTTTGACTGCCTGAAGGAGAAGGTCGACAGACAAAAAGAGCGGTTGGACCAATTCGAGCATTGCACATCCGACCTGGAAGATACGGACTCCTCAACCGGGGAGTGACTCCTTCAGATGGAGAAAGTATTGGAAGTAATACAAAACAAGGACGTGGAGGCGCGGTCGCGCTCTGACAATTTAAGGATCCTAGGAGTACCGGAATCGACCGCTATGGACTGTATGGAAGACTTCATGGAAGAGATGCTGCGCACTCTCTTCGGCGAGGCTCTCTCTCCTCTGCTGACCGTTGTGAGGGCACATAGATCGCTGGGACAGCACCCTGTCCCGGGGAGCTCCTGCCTGCCCCATAATTGTGAGGCTTTCAAACTATAGAGGCAGGGATACCGCGCTTAGCCTCACCGGAGAGCACAAACCCAGCCAATATCGGGGCAGCAAAATCTTTTTTCCCAGATTTCACCCTGGCTGTCCAGGCTGCCAGACAAGATTTCCTCCTGGTAAAGCGACATTGCGGAAGACAGATGCCAAGTACTCCCTGATCTATCCGGTCAAGCTCAGAGTACATCATGGAAGGAAAACTCACTTTTTACTGACCTGAAGGGGGCAGCTAAATTTTCCAGAGGACTTACCGCTGTTGAGCCAGCTCTGCCGCCATCGGCCGTGATATCGGGCAATGGTCACCTCAGTGAAAATGATTGACGAATGGGGGTCTGAGCACCATTGAGGTGGCAATGCCTCACCACCTGCGCCGAGCTGTATAGGTTGCCAGATTAGACCCTAGAACTGGGACGCCCAATTGCCTTCTGCCAGATGGTGTGGGGTTACTGACTAGTTCGACAAGTAGACATTCAACTTGCCCCAGGCCTTCCTATCTGGACACAAAACACTTTTCGTAATGGGAGAGTGTGGGGCAAACTTCACATCCCCTTGGGATGAGTCTCCCTATGGTTTTCTTGCTTCCCTTTACTTGTTGGGGGGTGGGTGGAATGGTCCAGGTCAGCCCATTTGGGGGGACCACAGTGGGTTATGGGTTGCTGCATTGTTCATGTTGTATGTTCTTCGATTGCTATGTCTGCTGTTTGGCCACTCAGCCTTGCGGTCCTTACCATCTACACTTCACACACCTGACCAATTATTGACGCCTCTCGAGCCCCCTATGCCCACCTATAGCGGCAGTTAAATGCTGAATCTGGGATGTCAGCGTTATGAACGAAAGTTGGAAAGTGCGACAAGTATTTGCCTGTTTACAGCGACATAATATTGACATCTGCTTGAGGCACGCTTGAGGGCACACTGGGTTGGCGAAAAGCACATTGCCTGCTACTCGAGCTATGTGAGGGGCGTTGCGGTGGTGCTTTTGCTCAGGGCTGCACTGGCGCACGAGCTCCGTGCTTTGCGATCCACAGGGGCGCTGCGTTATCTTGTCAGGTATTCTACAGGGTCTCCCAATAATACTGGTTTTCGGATATGGCCCTAATACAGAGGTTCCCTTCTTGTTCTCTTAGGTCTGGCGACAGGTTGGGACAATGGGTCCAGGGTCTGTGCTGTGAGGTGGATACTTCAATGTAGTGCTGGGCAAAGGCCGGCAAACAGCCATGGGTGGCGTGGGAGGTATTGACGCTCCCCATTGAGTTGGGGGTGCCTGATGTGGATTTATATTTCCTTAGGCCCAAGTGCACTTTGCGTACTATTGGCTACACCCTATCCAGTTCCAGCCACATACAGCGCCTGAGGCTCACCATGCGGCCCTGTCTCCTCTTCAAACGACCTTATATGGGCCCGTTTGGTCTGTGTGGCACCAGGTAGATACCATGGCATGTAATGAGTTTCAGAAAAAGAGCCTGCGTTGACCATCTGTTTGCTCCGTCAGTTCCTCTCTTGGGCCACTGATGCGGGGGCGTGTGTGCGTCTGTGTCGGATGCAGCTGTCCTCCCTCGGTGCAGCGCACCCCGATGATAGCTTTGTCACCTACAAGCAGGTGGTTCAGGTCATTGCACCCTCTTTCCTTGACTCCGTGACCTACTATCAGCTCCGAGAGTCTCCATGATACGTTTCTGGCAGAACACCCCACGCTCATAGTGCTGGAGGAACTGCTAACCAACCCTTCTCCCCGTAGGCTGGTGCCGTGCTTATATGCTAGCATACAGAGATCTGCGCCAATCTGTGCGACCTCTGTCTGTCAGACTTGGTCGGATGACATTCGCATGGCCATAAGCGAGGAGCAATAAACTTACTGTTGTTCCCAGTCCATGCCCTATCCCCGAACTATAGGCTGCGCTTGACCCCCTTCAAATTCTTACACAGAATCGATCACGCCTGCTGCAAATGGATCTCTTGTCGATGCCCGCTACGTGCGCTGTGCAGCTCCACATGCTACATTCCTGCACGTGGCGTAGGACTGTCCTGGGATACAGAATGTTTGGGAAGAGGTGTTTAGGGCTCTGGCTAGTATTACGGGCCAATCTTCTGAGAGATCCCCTTTAGTCACACTGCTTGGATATGTCAAAGCGGTTCCCCCAGAGGTCCTCCAGCTGATAGCTATGTTGTTGCTACCAGCTAATCGTAGTGTGGCAATGCATTGGGGCAGGCAGCAGAGACCCAGCAAAAGCAAGTGGCTTCAGGATGCTGTCACAGTCAGGAGCTATTAGAGGAGTACTGGGAATTGATGCCTGTCCGCTCACGTCCAAAAGACATCTGGGCCTCCCTAGTGAACTGCCTCTGACTTACTGGAGACATGACTAAGGACGTGCTTGACTTAGCAGTGACTCACCGACGACCGAGGTGCTTGACTGTCCCCTTCAGGGGATACCTTACCTGACTGCTCTGTTATTGTGGGCTGATGTCCTGACCTCTTATGTCAGGTGTGTTACTACTGGATACTGTTGACTAGGAGGCACTTGGACCTCTCCGAGTTGCTAGTTTGCTTGCCCTTTTCTCCTGTATCTCTCCAGTAATCTCCTCTTTCCCACTATCCCCACCCCTCTCCCACCTCACCTTGCCAGTGCATTCAACTTAATTCACAATTATTGCGTACCAATTTCATATTGGATCCGCGCCCGGAATGTATACTGTCCTGCAGTTTTGCTGTATTTGTGTTTTGCCAAAAATCAATAAATAAAATTATTAATTTTGAATAGTGACTTGTGCATTAGGACAATACTCCCCCCCCATATTCCTCAATCTTCCTGCAGCTGATATAAACTAGTGTACCATTGTGCAGACCTATTCGGTTTGTAATAATTGCAGATAATATAGAGCTGGTCTTCACTTTCTAATGGAATTAAGTATTACTTTGGCACATCATCAAGTTTACAAAAAAAGAAGAGGTGTAGCATAGATTGATATGATCAAGAGTCACACAGGCATGGGTCAAGGCCTGATTCACAGTAGGTCTGTGTTGGATAAGAAATTAAAAGATGAGCTATATTGAATCTGAACCCAAGCAGGTAAAGTCTCTGAAGATGATGAGGTAAAGAATAACGGTAGGCCTCCATATAGTCTGCTGTTACTAACAAGTGATGGGCAGCCGCACTGTTTTTGCTGAGCTCTTGGAGTTCCCTTCTCTGTTCTCTCTTCTTTTAGGTAGGGCGATGATATCATGCACACTATAAAAATATTCAGACCTCCGAGGCATAGTAAATTGTTCTTTAATATACCTCAGCCAGGGTATTTGCTGCCCATGAATGAGAAGCTAATTATGCAAAAGTATTTACTTTCTTGTAATCTTGTCGAAAAGAGAGTCATCAGAAAACCTCACCATTTCATCAGGGTTGACTAATTGATGTAACTATATCTTTTTGGTTGGAGAGAGACTCGGAACCAGGACAGTAGCTATCCTTTTTGTAGCTAACGGGGCTATAAAAACAAACCTCTGACTTGCTTTTTTCCCTTTTTTTAGCCATAGACTAATAATATCACTAGAGGTGTGTACCATATATCAACTCCATCATTTCCTTCAGTACTCCCTTTTATTGGACACACAAAGGCAGTTGCCAGTTGCTATCCACCCCGGTAAACTGTTGCGTACCGAGATATATTGTAGTTACGATGCAGAAGTTAGAATCAATCTCCTTGTACCTATAATTGAGGAAGATCAATAATGGTTTGGCATTAGAAATATAGTAATAAAATCTGACTTTCATTCCTCCCTTGCCTTTAATAGGTGGGTGCCTTTGTATTCTGATTGATGGATGTAGGTGCAGATTCCTCACCTTGTGAAACTCAAATTGTCAGACAAGATCCGGAAGCTTTTGAAATAGCTCCTGAAGCCGACACATGGCGACATTGACTTCCACTGTGACTCCGTCCTAACATGACAGCAAGGCGCTGTCTCAGGGTGCCACTTCTTGTACTTTAAACTCCGTCCTTCTTTTTCTACACCCTAAGATGTGGATGTGAAGCTCCGCTCCTTCTATTTTAGAAGAAGTACAAGGTTGTTTTCCACAAAGATAACCAGATTCAGTTCACATGTTTGGAGCAGATGTTGGTTACGGACCTGCGTGACATCTCCTTATGGCACCTCAAGCCTCTGCAAATGGTAACCCAGATCCTGCTGAAGTTGTGGGAAGTCTGAGGGCTGTGTGATGAAATAGGTTGCCTACCCTTTTGCAGTTTGCTTCTTGCCAGTCCTTGAAGGCCCGTCCCATTGCTGTAGGAGGGAATTCCGGGTTCCCTATAATGAGTGTGAGGGGGAGGTGGGTGACGACAGGCAGGTGGGCACAATGAACCATACCCCCAGTGTCGCTCGGGCAGCTGGGGAGATGTACACTGCAGGAGGTCGATGTTTTTTCAGTAACCAGGGAACCTTCCAGATGTGGATCCCTGCCACACACTCCAGATGTGGATCCCTGCCATACTCGGCTCCATAAGTCACAAGTGCTTCTTTGAGAGCGGCCTGTCCCATTCCACCATGTAGCGTAGTTGCGCCACGTGTTAATAGTGGGTGAGGTGTGGAACTCCCAAGCCTCCCTCCGCCATGGGCAAGTAGGCCCTCTCACGGTCCATGCGTGGCCTCCTGCCCCCTCATATGCAGGTCTCTATCATCTGTTGCAGTCTACAAAGGCAGTTTGGTGGGAGAGTCTGTATGACGTACATGATTTTGGGGAGCATAGTGATTTTTACAGGAGCTATGTGGCCTAACCAGGATAGTCCCCAATCCATCCAGGAATGCAAATCGGATGTGCCTTAGTTAAGAGGTCCGCATAATTGCGTTCTACTTGTTGCACCCACTGTAGCACATATATTAAGCCCTAAATAGGGGACCCAGGAGTCCACCCACAGAAAAGAGAATTGGCTTACCAGGTAGAGCCTATCAGTGTGTTGGATTGTAAGACTGAGTGCCTATGACTTCTGAATGTTTATTTTTAATCCTACCACTGAGTCGAAATTCTCTAGTTTGCTCAGCAGTGTGGGCAAGGATAAGAGGAGTTGTGTGCCACTGTGATGTTATCGGCGTACAGTGCTGTCTTTTGTTCCTGGTGCCCAAAGGTGATGCCTTTAATCTGTGGGGCTGTCCGAAACGTATCCGTGAGTGGCGCCGTGTAGAGCACGAAAACGAGTGGGGAAAGTGGGCATCCCTGCCTCCTGCCTTTGGTGATGGGGAAAGCGTGTGAGGTCAAGCCGTAAACTTTTACCCGGGCCGTGGTGTTGGTATAATTACATCATGTGCGACAGCATGGGCCCAGGCCCTCTCTGTCGAGTATCCGCCAAAGGAATGACCAGTGTACTGGGTCGAACCCCGTTTCAGCGTCGAGTGACACGTAAAGTGCCAGGGTTCGGGAGAGGTGGGCTTTTTCTCTGAGGTGTAGTAGGCGTTTGGTGTTGTTACTGCAGCCTCTCTGCGATATGAATTCCACTTGATCTGGGTGAAATCAGCCCCTGCATAATTGGGTTTAGTTGCAAAGCTAGGTCGCTAGTAAATAATTTGGCTTCTACATTCAGGAGGCAGATGGGGGTATAGGAGGAGCACAGGGTTGGGTCTTTCCCAGGTTTGGGGATCACAGTGATTACTACGCCTTTCATGGTGTCAGTGAGGGAACCTATTTCAGTGAAGGAGTTAAAGAGGCACATGAGAAGCTGGGCTCCAAATGCTTTATAAGAGTTTGAGGTGAGGCCATCCAGCCCCGGGGCTTTTCTGGGTTGTAGGTGGGCAATAGCCGAAAGGACCTCTTTAAGGTGGATATTCTGTCTCTGGGAGATGTTACATGAGTGTCAGTAAGGTAATCATCTATGTCTGAAGGATCTACTGATTCAGCAGTGTAGTGGTTGGCATGGAAGCCCTTAAAGGCCTGCTCAATATCTGTGTTTTTATGAAGGGCCTGCCCCAGTTGCATGTGGATCTATGCAATTTTAGTCTTGTGGATGCAGGCGAGGAGCTTATAAGCAAGGAGCCTCCCTGCCCTATTCCTTCCTGCGTAGTATTTTTGTTTTAGTCAGAGGAGGGCGTATTGTGCCCTGTCTGTGTCCAGAGCCTTGAGCTGCTTATGGGTCAGTTGCCTCTGCACGCCACAAGATCCTGACTGTTTGTGGGTATGCTGAAGAGTTCTCATCTGCTCCTCTTATGTGGAGCATTTGCCCTTTCTAAGCTTATTAAGCCTGGCGGAGAACATTATAAATGTCCATCTGATGACTGTCTTCAGAGTCTCCCACAGGAGGGAGATAGGGTTGGTCGGTATGTCATTGGTCTGCAGCAAGTGCTGAAAAGCTTACCTGACCTCCTGGAATGTGGATTTGTGTGATAAGAGGGTGTTGTTGAGCCGCCTGTTGCTACGTGGGGGGCAGTCGACCCGGGGACATGAGAAGAGAGCGTTCCAGGGGAATGTTCAGAGAATGTCAACACTCCTGTTTCAGAGTGTTTAGTGGCTGCCATGAGGAGTAAATAGGATTAATCTATATGGACATATGTGTGATGAGAGGCAGAGAAGAATGTGTTATCTCGTAACGAGCGTTGTTGGGTCCTACACGTCGGTGATGCCACATCTCGCATCCATCGCAGTCACTCTTGCTTAAAGCCCCTAGTTTGTCTCACCCACTGGCCAGATCTGAGACAATGTTGAAATCTCCCCCTATAATGGTATACGTATCAGCAGAGATGGTGACGAGGCCTAGGCCGATCTTGATAAATTGTTCCTGCCTGTCATTGTGTGTATAAAGTGTGGCAACGGTGCACAAGTAGTAGATGCTGAGGGCCGTCTGCAGGTAGAGAAGTCTCCCAGGGCACTCTGCTTGAATCTGTGTGACTTGTCCCTGGAATTTCGTGGCTAGTAGTATTGCTAGCACCAGGACGCTTCTTCGGAAGCAGCCGCTTGCTTTACAAATTCTATTGTACTGTTTTACTACTCCTGCATGTTTACTAGGCCCAGATGAAAAATATTGTTTGTTGAACCAGCAAGGCCTCAGCCAGTCCTTCCTCAGTAGGTGCGTCTCTTGTAAAATGCACACGTCACACTCTGAATCTCTAAGCATGGACAGCAACGCTAGGCGTTTCAGGGGTGCGTTCAGCCCTCGAATGTTGAGGCTAAGTATTTTAACCATGGGCAGAGCAAGAGGGTGGCCTCTCAAAGGCACGGGATGGGACGGAAGGGGGATGCCTAGGTCGTTTTCCTGTGTCCTTGGGGCAGAGAGTATAGTGCAGAACGAGGTGTGTGACCTTAGTTGGGGAGTGGGGACAAACTAGAGAGGCAATGTGTGAGTCAACTGCTATCTCCACGGGAGCCCAGAACAACGTGTGAGTGCAGTTCATGTAGCAGGTGCTTGGGGATTATTAGGCCTCCGTCGGCCCGACTCTGAACAAGATAAGGTAAAACTGCGGCCCCTTTCCTCCATAGGTAGCATTTGTGGCGACAAGGGAGATGCAGGGCTAATAATTATTGAGGTGTATCATCTGCAAGCTGACGTTGGCAGGCGGGCAGAGCTGTGAGTGTACCGGGTCAAGTTGAATTGCCGTTCTGTACGCGTTGAAGCAGGTCCGAACGTTCCTTGTGGCTTTCATTCGCAGCTGGTTTGTGTAGGTTTCTTTTGGAGGCCTGATGCTCTATTCTGTTGCCCTTTCTCTGCGAAGGGGTGGGGTTTCGGGGCCCCATCTCCTAGAGGGGCTCCTCCACCCCCAGGATTACTTTGACTTCTTCCATAGTGCGTACCATCCTTGTTTCATTTTTCCATACTAAAGTGAGGCAGAATGGGTGGCCCCATTTGTACTTGACTTCCCTTTCGCCCAGGAAGTTAGTGGCTGCTTTGAGCGGGTGGTGTCTCTGGCAAGTGATTGGGGATAAATCTTGGTAGAGCCACACCTTCAAAGAGGATTGGACCCTGATCGTGAGTTCCATCATAATGGCCTCTTTATGCTTGTAATGGTGGACGCAAGTGAGTATGTCTTGGTTTGTCCTGGCCGCTGTGGATGGACAGCCGGCTCTGTGGGTGCAGTCCAGCACAAGTTCTTTGTCTTTTAGGCCCAGGAGGATGTGGAGGAAGAGGCGAGTGACATATTTTTCCAGGTCTCCAGAAACCGCCAGATGGGAACACCCCTGATCCTGATGTTGGGGCGGTGTGATCTGTTTTCTAGGTTTTCCAGGAGTAGTTGCATGTCCGTATGTTGAGCTCTATGCTTCAACACCTCCCGGCTGAAAGTGTTGAGTTCCTTTTCTTTAGCATCACTGCTTTGTTCCAGGGCATTTACCCGGTGGCCCAGTTTTGCCACGTCATGCTTCACCCATTTGGCTTCTGTAGTGACGTTGTTTCAAGTGCCGCAATGTCTTCTCTGATGCAACCAGATAATGCCTCCATGTATGTGCGGGTGAGGGGCCCCTCCGCATCTGTCCACTCGGGGCTGGAGTTCTGCGCCTCAGTGTTCTCTGGTTCCTCAGACTCGGTGTCCCCCGTGTCAGGGATCCTAGCGGGGGCCTTGAGGAGCAGGTCCATGAGGGAGGCATCCTTTTTGACTCTGTATGGAGACATTGTTTGGGAGAGGTGATTACAGGGCAGTTGATTGTATTTGGCGGTGTGGGTGTCCGCCCGCCAGAGTGTATCTCCAGAGAGTCTGACCCTTCTCAGCGCGGGTCTGCACGTCACCTCGGGTCCAGTTGAGTACAGTCCTATGAGAGTTGGCGTTGACTCTCGCTCGGGTCCCCCCCACTCCTGGCAGCGAGTCGTGCAAGGGGAGTGGCGATTCCAGACGTGTGTCGGTAGGGCCAGATACAATCCATGGGCAGCCGGTCAGTTCAGCTGTCGCTGCTGATATTCATGCGGGAGTCCATGCCGTAGTTGACTATGAGAGGCACGGTAAGGGCCTCTCGCCTCCCCAAGGGATCTGTGCCAGCTCCGGCGAGGGAAGCTGGTGGGTCCGCAACATCAATTGGTGGGGTGTGCAGCGCCACCCCTCCTCGGATGTCTAGGGGGAGTGGAAGTTGACCTAGGTGCATCCACGTCCTTATGGCAGGCACGGCCAAGTTGGCTCGCTTCAGGGCCTTTCCCTTCTCTGGCCGATCGGAGGATAGTCGTGGCACTCTGTGGCTGCTGCTGGATATCTGGCTTCCGCTGAGGTTGAGGGGAGACTGTGGAGGGTGATGTTAGCAAGGATGTCAGCTGCGGTGTCACGCAGCGCCCTTGCTCCAGTTCACTGGTACAGCGACTGCCATGTTGACTTTTCGCCATGGGACACGGGTGCCAGTGACTCGCTCCTCACCTCTCCGTTGGTTCGGGTGGACCGTCCCGTTCGCGGATGTGCCGTGTGTGCTCCTTTTGGTCTCTGCAGGAGGGGAAGTGTAGAGGGTTGTCTGGCTCGCAGTTCTTGGTGGTCGGATGGCAGAGCGCACATGATATGCTCCTACTAGGCTACCATCTTGGCCACTTCCTCCAAATGTTTTCAATCATTGTTTTTGCAATTTTCTAAGCTGTAGTTAATATTTACTGTGTTTGTGGTTTCTACCTACTTGCAGTGGGAGAAAGAGGTGTGAAACCTATGGGTGAACCTGGAAAGCTGTACATTTCTGAAAAGTAGACAAAATCCTGATTCAAGCAATAGGTCATTGGTGTAGATCACTTGGTATTTTCCAAAATAAACTAATGGTTAAAATGAAAGTACGAAGAAACAGATGTAGGTGACCATGTTTTCATCTGTATATTTGTGCCCTGATAGCTGATCTGCAAAATTGTCCCACACAGTTACATCCTCTTCTAGTTTTAATTTATTTACCCTTTCAACAAACTCTACACACGTATGTTACTTAAGTATTACAGTGCATGCCCAGTTATGCGATTAGTATGAGAAAGAGGCATGAAGAAAAAGGAATTTTTTAAATCAAGAAAATCATTGGTTGTATCAGATATCTAGCTAGAGAAACTGATTGAAGAGTACAGATTGCTAGAGGCTTCTATTGCAAATGCATCTAAATTTGTCAGTACTAGTATATTAATTATATCGTAAAGGTCAGTTTGATCTTTTTTTAAATATAGAGGATGATGAAGAAAATTATTACTGAACAAATTAAGCAAAGAAAGCAGAAAACTTGTTAGAATAGATTTCCAAATTAACAACTGTTATGAGTTTAATAGAGAGCTACACGCGTTATTGAAAAATGTACACAGATTAAATCTGGTTTATAACTGCATCTCACAATTCATTGGTTAGAAAAGGTAGCTAAAAAGTACACCTAAAATAGTCGAGCTAGCTTGCTCAAGAGGCAGCTTTTTGGAAATAGAAATAAGCAAACCTTATTCAAAACTCGGGTGATAACTTTGCTAGCAAGAGTAATAATGACTTGTTGTCCTGCCTTTTTCTGATTTGCTTTGGAGAAGAAATTTACTTTTTTCAGTGTTCATGGAGACTGGTCATTTTCTTAAAATGAACTGAAACCTTTTATGACTTGTTCTCCGATACCAATTTTTCTTCAAGGGAGAAGTTGCTTATGTTGGGTGGTGTGTCTCTGAAAGAAATTTCGGCTTACTTTCACCTGTGCTGCATTATTCATTTACTTAAAGCACAGGTGGGCGGAAGTTGCAAAGTTTCACTCCGCGGAATACATAAAAACTCACCGAGATTCTGCAGAGTTACGCAAACGGGCGGAAAATATGAACGGTGCGCTGCAAAGTGACGGTAGTGTGAGGAGCGCTGAAAAATCAACGCAAACTGCACTATGCGGTATGCAAAAGCTCGCAGCTATTTGAGTTGATTTGAGAAAATCTTCTCGAGCAGCAGCAAATCTACTCGAGTCAGTCCTATGACCTGACTGTCCACATTAGAAAACTAGGGGACGCCAAATCTCGCCTGCCAGCTTGCATTTCTGGAGCCTCGCAGGAAAAAATTACACTACACAGCAGTTGGCTGAATTTGGCCAGGAATCGGCGTTACAAGAGTACAGCGGAGCGCCAAATTCCACTAGTTCCTCTGTTGGAATGAAACATTCCTCCCGCCCCTATACTTTAGCCATCACAAGATTGTTTCAAGTGTCTCATCTTAACATATAGCAGTATTTTCTACAAAGTATATATTTTTTTAAATAGCAAGTAGATTCAGTGATTGCCTTTGTAGATAATTTAATGGAAGGTCTTCATCCGGATGTTCCTTGTCCCACATTTGCCTTTGGTGTTCATGATGCGTTATAACAGTCTTATGCTGCTTTAGCTTTGAAGTGGTTGTGGGGGTTAAGTCACCTTTATAATATCCAAACGCATGCAACGGTGAGTGACGTAACATGTTCATATGGTTTTAAAAGGGTAGATACCTTATTTTAGTGTGAAATGTGATGAAGCAAAACGTAATGCCACAAATGAAAATTGTGGTTACAACTCATGTGCTTTTGTCTAATATAAAGCCACAATTCATAGGGTGCCTAGGGCGCAGCTATGGTAAACATTACTAAGCAAGGTTCTTAGGCTAATCTTTTATCAATAATTTGACTTATTTAATCCAGTACATAGGTGGAAGTCTGGGAAATTGAAAGAAATATTTTAATATCCTAACACATGCCTCCTCTTCCAGGCCCTGTTGAGACTTTTGTTTTCTGACCAGTGTTAATAGACTTTGTGGTGATGTTTTTAAAAATATATATTTCAATATAATTTCATCATTGTGATTTTCCATGAAGTTAGAGGCTTGAGAATGGCCAGGGTAATATACTTATTGAGTAAAGCACACACTGGCTATTTTTTCTCATATATATATCGGGCCCTAAGTATGCAGAACATATATATATGTATATAAATATTCCAAAAAACAGGCTCAAAGCACTCACAGTACTTTCTCTTTGTTTAATCCTGAGCAAATGCATTTCAGCACCTGCCTTCCTCAGTGCTCAATTCAAACGCAAAGTCACACATGTTTAAATTACAATGCAGATATTCTCATTCTCTCATAGACAATCCCACATCTGTTCTTTAGATAGAATAAAAACGAAACATTTTTGCTGCTGTACCTTTCATGGGACACAATCCCAGTGCTTTGAGCCTGTTTTTTGGCGCCATAATAATTTTACATGATTCACCCTCACGCTTGCAGGAGACAGCACCCGCCCTGAGTTCGGCAGCCTGGGTGAAACAAGGCGATACAAAAGGAGACGATGGACGGAACGCTTGAGCCAATCAAACACTCACCCCCAGTCAACTGATCTGGGTTTAATCCATCATCATTCTTTAGCTCACGCCACCACCCCAGTTCAGACATGGCCATATGCAAATCAGTCTGACCCTGTGCCTCATGGGAACAGTCCAGCCCGAACTGCCAAGCCATGTCTTCCCTGGACCGGAAACAAGCATCCTAGGACCGGTTTCTGGCATTCCAGCCGTCATCAGCCAGGCTTGCTTGAATCCAGTGGCAAAGTGAGCAAGGGACCCACGTCTGGGCATACCCCCGCCAACTTAGGGCGAACAAAGCGATACAAAAGGAGACGATGGACGGAGCAGCTTGAGCCAATCAAACACTCACCCCAGTCAACTGATCTGGGTTTAATCCATCATCATTCTTTAGCTCACTCCACCACCCCAGTTCAGACATGGCCATATGCAAATCAGTCTGACCCTGTGCCTCATGGGAACAGTCTGACCCTGTGCCTCATGGGAACAGTCCAGCCCGAACTACCAAGCCATGTCTTCCCTGGACCAGAAACAAGCATCCTAGGACCGGTTTCTGGCATTCCAGCCGTCATCAGCCAGGCTTGCTTGAATCCAGTGGCTAGGATGCTTGTTTCCGGTCCAGGGAAGACATGGCTTGGCAGTTCGGGCTGGACTGTTCCCATGAGGCACAGGGTCAGACTGATTTGCATATGGCCATGTCTGAACTGGGGTGGTGGAGTGAGCTAAAGAATGATGATGGATTAAACCCAGATCAGTTGACTGGGGTGAGTGTTTGATTGGCTCAAACGTTCCGTCCATCATCCCCTTTGTATCGCTTGTTCGCCCTAAGTTGGCGGAGGTATGCCCAGACGTGGGTCCCTTGCTCACTTTGCCACTGGATTCAAGCAAGCCTGGCTGATGACGGCTGGAATGCCAGAAACTGGTCCTAGGATGCTTGTTTCCGGTCCAGGAAGACATGGCTTGGCAGTTCGGGCTGGACTGTTCCCATGAGGCACAGGGTCAGACTGATTTGCATATGGCCATGTCTGAACTGGGGTGGTGGAGTGAGCTAAAGAATGATGATGGATTAAACCCAGATCAGTTGACTGAGGGTGAGTGTTTGATTGGCTCAAACGTTCCGTCCATCATCCCCTTTGTATCAGCTTGTTCGCCCTAAGTTGGCGGGGTATGCCCAGACGTGGGTCCCTTGCTCACTTTGCCACTGGATTCAAGCAAGCCTGGCTGATGACGGCTGGAATGCCAGAAACTGGTCCTAGGATGCTTGTTTCCGGTCCAGGGAAGACATGGCTTGGCAGTTCGGGCTGGACTGTTCCCATGAGGCACAGGGTCAGACTGATTTTCATATGGCCATGTCTGAACTGGGGTGGTGGAGTGAGCTAAAGAATGATGATGGATTAAACCCAGATCAGTTGACTGGGGGTGAGTGTTTGATTGGCTCAAACGTTCCGTCCATCATCCCCTTTTGTATCGCTGGGTGAAACAAGGAGCATTTATTTAATTTCTGCCAGGACCGCCGGGGCTGCAATGCTACACTACCCTACCGAGCTGTAAGGTCGTCAATTATTGAATTGATGGATTGCTGTCATATAGACGACAACCTGTGGGATTGTGTGCTATTTAAAGCCACGGTAGTGGCAAGGGACAATAAGATCATCAATATGGCATCAGTCCGCTGTTGGGGGACGGAGGCTGTTATTTTACAAAGGACAATAAAGACAGTCCGCATGAAAGGTACAGCAGCAAAAATGTTTCGTTTTTTTCTATCTAAAGAACAGATGATTGTCTATGAGAGACTTTA
Organism: Calotriton arnoldi; assembly: GCA_963921515.1. Classification (NCBI taxonomy): domain Eukaryota; kingdom Metazoa; phylum Chordata; class Amphibia; order Caudata; family Salamandridae; genus Calotriton; species Calotriton arnoldi. Next base: position 2,745,469 of record CAWUFW010000001.1, on the reverse strand, counting down.
ATAACTTTTTAGTCATGGCAAAACGAAAAAACTTCTCACTGAATTTAACTCTCAGGCATGGCTGCCAAAACATCGGCATTCGCACCAAGAACTGTATTAGTCCTTTGTCACTGCCCACTGGTTACGTCCGACCAATGAGAATATCTGCATTGTAATTTAAACAAGTGTGACTTTGATTGCGTTTGAATTGAGCACTGAGGAAGGCAGGTGCCGAAATGCATTTGTTCAGGATTAAACAAAGAGAAAGTCCCGTGAGTGCTTTGAGCCTGTTTTTTGGAGCCATAATAATTTTACGTGATTCACCCTCACGCTTGCAGGAGACAGCACCCGCCCTGAGTTCGGCAGCCTGGGTGAAACAAGGAGTATGTATGTGATATATATACCGCAAGCTACAGAACATCCAGAACGCCGCCGCAAGACTGGTCCTCAACCTGCCAAAACACTGCCACATCTCCCAGCACCTGCGCACACTCCACTGGCTCCCTGTCGAGGCGAGAATCACCTTCAAGATGCTCACCCACGCACACAAGGCCCTCCACGGCACCGGACCAGCATACCTGAACAGCCGACTCAAATTCCACGCACCCCAAAGGACCCTACGATCAGCCCAGCTCTCCTACGCCGTGGTCCCCCGCACCAGAAAGACCAGATCGGGAGGCCGCTCCTTCTCCTTCCTCGCGGCTAAAGCATGGAACGCCCTTCCGCTCCACCTCAGACAGACAACATCGCTCCCCATCTTCGCAAGAAACCTCAAAACCTGGCTTTTCGACAGACCCCCTCCTTGATGGATGGAACCTGCACCCCCCCCCCTCCCCAGCGCCTTGAAACCCTTACGGGTGAGTAGTCGCGCTTTAACAAACCCCTGATTGATTGATATATATTATCTACTGGCGGTCGCCAGTAGATAGTTATAGTTAGGACCTATTATCCATAGGAAATTCGTAACATTCTATTCCCAATAACTTTGGCGTCGTTTGACGAATCATCGCGAAATTTTCAAAACTAGTGGGGCGCTCCGGTCCGCTCCTGTCTTGAAAGTTTCGGGGTGATTCATCAAGCGGGGGCCGAAGAAAAGGGGGTCCCAAAACGTGTTTTCTCCATGTTAATTCCCATAGGAAATTTTAGACACGGCTACAGCCCGAACTGCTGAACGGAATTACACCAAATTTTGCAAAAAGGTAGCGCTTGGTTCAGAAAGCAACCTTTTTTTTAAATGGTGTAAATCCGTTCAGTAGTTGCGGAGAAATTCAAAAAATAAGAGTGAAAAAATCAATTTCCCATAGGAAACTTTATGCAAGGCTACAGCCAAAACTGCTGAACGGAATTACACCAAATTTTGCAAAAAGGTAGCGCTTGGTTCAGAAAGCGACCTTTTTTTTAAATGGTGTAAATCCGTTCAGTAGTTGCGGAGAAATTCAAAAAATAAGAGTGAAAAAATCAATTTCCCATAGGAAACTTTATGCAAGGCTACAGCCAAAACTGCTGAACGGAATTACACCAAATTTTGCAAAAAGGTAGCGCTTGGTTCAGAAAGCAACCTTTTTTTAAATGGTGTAAATCCGTTCAGTAGTTGCGGAGAAATTCAAAAAATAAGAGTGAAAAAATCAATTTCCCATAGGAAACTTTATGCAAGGCTACAGCCAAAACTGCTGAACGGAATTACACCAAATTTGGCAAAAAGGTAGTGCTTGGTTCAGAAAGCACCCTTTTTAAAAATGGTGTAAATCCGTTCAGTAGTTGCTGAGAAAATCCAAAATAAAAGTTTCGATATCTATGGACGCGGTGGATCCGCGCACCCTCCCGATCACGAGCTGCATGCTAATTGGCTGTCAACACTCCAAACCAGGAAGTGTTGGCAGCCATCTGCTGTAGAACCGAGGCACAAGAAAAGACGAAAACAGACGCAAAAAACGCAAAAAGGGGGCAGGGTAGAAACACCCTGACCCCCTAGGCCTTAAAATCGGCAAAAAACGCGTTGGGTGCGCGGATCCTGCCGATAAAAAAAAAAAAAAACGAAGCGCGGGCTCCCGCGCTTGTGAGTAATTGGCCCCGGGTGGGCCAAGTCCCGGGGGCATGCGGGGGTTAATGTAAATTTATGTGGGGGGGCCTCTGGCCCCCCCACGGCCCGGGGACCGCCACCCCCCGGGGCTTTGAAAAAAAAATGGTGCGGGAGGGCTCTGGGCCCTCCCGCAGCCCCGGGGACCGCCATCCCCCGGGGCTTCTTTTTAAAAAAAATTAATTAACCTGTGTGGGGGGGGGCTCGTGCCCCCCCACACGCCCCTGGGACCGCCACCTCCCGGGGCACTAATTAAACAAATGTGGGGGTCCGTTTCGGACCCGAAGCCCGGGGACCACCACCTCCCGGGGCTCAGTTGATGTTGGGAGGGGGCCGCGCGGCCCCCCTCCTGGAGCCTGTGGTGGCCCTGGGGACCGCCACCCCCCAGGGCCGGCTCCTGCAGTGTCCTGCAGTGTCCCGGCTCCCGCCCTGTCATTGCAAACTGCTTTGGATATTGGAAGCGAGAGCAGGAAACCTGCTCTCGCTTCCAATATCCAAAGCAGATTGCTTTTCCACACGGGGAGCTGCATGTTAGCAGCTCCCCATGTGGAAAAGCAATGCCGGCTCCCGCAGGAGGCGGGGAGCCGGCAGGGTCCGTGGGGGAGTTGGGGTCCCCCCACGGACCCGAAAGGATAGGGCCAGCCCCGGGGATGGGGTCCCCGGGGCAAGTAGTGGCCCGGGAGGGGGCCACGCGGCCCCCTCCTCCAAAATTATTTTTAAAAAGTGGCCATGCCCCGGGGATGGGGTCCCCGGGGCCGGAATCGGCCACGGGAGGGGGCCACGCGGCCCCCTTCCCCTACAGTATTTTTTTTCAAAAGGAAAAGGCAAAAGGCCCTGGGGGATGGGGTCCCCAGGGTCCCAAAAAGTAAAAAAGAAGGGGGGCCACACAGCCCCCCTTCACACAAAAAAAAAAGAAAGAAAAAGACGCGATCGAGCATCAGGCCCCGCCCCTCCCTTAACCACTCTGCAAACGCGCCCTGTGGCGCGTTTTAAATTGGGGAAATAATTCCCATTCAATACTGGGGTCCCTGGGGGCCAACTAGCCCACCAGGTACCTCCAGTAAGCGCCACAGGGCTGGGTTGCAGAGAGGTGGTCCAGGCCACGCCCCTTTTACACCTCTCTGCAACGCAGCTCTGTGGCGCTTACTGGAGGTACCTGGTGGGATAGTTGGACCCCAGGGACCCTCAGGATTCAAGGGGACTTAATCCCCCAACTTAAAAAGCGCCACGGGCGCGTTTGCACAGTGGTGAAGGGAGGGGCGGGGCTAAAGGTGACATGTGTGCAAACAGGCCCGTGGCGCGTTTTAAGATGGGAATTAAATCCCCTTCAATCCTGAGGGTTCCTGGGGGCCAACTAGCCCACCAGGTACGTCCAGAAAGCGCCACAGAGCTGTGTTGCAGAGAGGTGTAAAAGGGCGTGGCCTCTGAACACCTCTCTGCAACGCTGCTCCCTGGCGCATACTGGAGGTACAGGGTGGGCTAGTTGGACCCCAGGGACCCTCATGATTCAAGGGGACTTAATTCTCCAACTTAAAACGCGCCACAGGGCGTGTTTGCAGACATGTCACCTCAGGCCCCACCCCCTTCCTTCACCATTGTGCAAATATTCCTCTAAAATCAGCCGAACTACGAATTCCGATTTACTCACCTGTTATCAGGAGAGACCTCAGTGCTGCATCTTTGAGCCCAGTACTGATCCTGAAAAGTAATTTTAACCGTACTTACTAGTAACTTGAATTTCCTTCCATAGGCTAACATTGACTGGTTTCACTTGGAAATTCTTCTAAGTGTGGAGTTTTGGAACATTATAATATTCCTCTAAAATCAGCCGAACTACGAATTCCAATTTACTCACCTGTTATCAGAAGAGACCTCAGTGCTGCATCTTTGAGGCCAGTACTGATCCTGAAAAGTAATTTTAACCGTACTTACCAGTAACTTGAATTTCCTTCCATAGGATATCATTGCCTGCTTTTTGCTGAAAAAGTTTCTAAGTGTCGATTTTTGAAACATACAAATATTCCTCTAAAATCAGCAGAACTACGAATTCCGATTTACTCACCTGTTATCAGGAGAGACCTCAGTGCTGCATCTTTGAGCCCAGTACTGATCCTGAAAAGTAATTCTAACCGTACTTACCAGTAACTTGAATTTCCTTCCATAGGCTAACATTGACTGGTTTCACTTGGAAATTCTTCTAAGTGTGGAGTTTTGGAACTTTATAATATTCCTCTAAAATCAGCCGAACTACGAATTCCGATTTACTCACCTGTTATCAGGAGAGAACCCAGTGCTGCATCTTTTAGCCCAGCACTGACCCTGAAAAGTAACTCTAACCGTACTTACCAGTAACTTGTATTTCCTTCCATAGGAATCCATTGTCTGGTTTTCAGCAGAAAAGTTTGTGTCGATTTTCACAAACTACAAATATTCCTTAAAAATCGCCTGTATGACTTAAACGCATTCATTCAACTGTTTACAGGAGATGCACCAGTGCTGGATCCAGGATCCACCACTGACTAAGAAAAAGTAACGATAACACTACTTACCTGCTAAGTGAATTTCCTCCCATAGGATAACATTGGTGATTCTATGTGAAAAAGTTTCTAAGTGTCAACTTTTAAAATACAATAATATTCCTTAAAAATCACTACTGTAACCAAAACGCTTTTACTCAACTGTTTACAGGAGATGTCCCAGGACTGAATCTAGGATCCAGTCCTGTGGTTAGAAAAGTAATCCATAAAGTAACTAATTGCATTTAACTAGAAATTCACATTGAGCTCAATGTTGCATTGTGTTTGAAATTGTGTTGCTCATTGCAACAACTGTAACTACTGTACTTAAAAGTCTATTGCCTATTTGCAAAGTATTTAAACTAAAGTAATTCATTCTGAGAAAGTATATTTTGTAATGTAATGTATAATGTAATTACAATGTAATTTAAAAAATAAAATATCTAAAAATAAATAGTTTAAAAAAATGTAGTAAATCAGTATCAAAAAAATAAATATAACAATTAATACATTTAAAAATTGTCATTTACAAAACCTTTGAAATTCACTGAAAAAAACCATAGGTTTCAGACATGTTATAGTTAGGAATTAGCATTTAAAAAACCTTTGAAATTCACTGAAAAAAACCATAGGTTTCAGGCACGTTATAGTTAGAAATTAGCATTTAAAAAACCTTACAAATTCACTGAAAAAACCATAGGTTTTAGGGACAGATATAGTTAGTTGGACATTGCACTCATACAAAACCCGTGAAATTCCCCCGTTATAGTTAGTTCAGCTAACTATAACTCGCGCCCCCGCAATGCACTGCTGATGACGTCACATATTACATCACTCATGACATGGTCAGTGACATCACTGATGACATCTCAAATGACATCACTGATGACATCATCCACGTGATAATCTGATGCACCTCCTCACACCCTAATATAACCTTTGATACACCCACTCTAAATTACAGACTGCCATTCGCAAAACCATAGACACTCCAACACCAATAACTACATACCCACTCACTGATTTTTAGGTCTACACCCACACATCCACTCACTCACCCGTACAGTCACTCATACTTACGGTCACTCAGTACAGGACTATCATATGCACTCATACTCCTATATAGACACTCAAACACCGCCACTCATCCATAGAGGTACTCACACACCTAGTCAGTCATGCAAATAATTAAACCCACTGCCATTTACTCACCTATACAGTTATACACACACCCGCTCACTTACTCATACAAATACTAGCACATTCTTACGCTCTTATACAATCACTGATACAAGCACACACTCATCCATACAGTCACTCTCACAATCACACACTCTCGCTTATAGCTATTTATATACTCCAACACACATATATACTGGCTTTCACATATGTAGTTACTCACACATGTACCACTGGGACATACATTCACTCACTAACACACTCTTACACACACTTACCCACCCATACAGTCTATCACAGATGCACTCTTGAAACCATCCACCCAGTGAATCACCCACTCACACATCTATGCACAGAGTCGCACACACCCCACCCACACAAACACTCAGGCACCCATACAGATACTCAGACAACCAATCAATAACTCATATAGACACTCATGTAGCTAATCACAAACCCATGCAGCCACTTACACAGCAACAGACAGACGGAACCAGATATTCACCCAGTTTAGTCAGTAACCCATGCATTCAGTAAGATACGTTTAATCACTCACTTATAGAGTTAGTCACGCACCTACTAAATCATCCATACAGACACTTATACACCCACTCATTCTTCAATACGCCTTTTCCTATATATATTAAAAATATTTAAACTTTACAGAAACACACAGTCACTGGATGATGTCATCAGTGATGTCATTTGAGATGTCATTTGAGATGTCATCAGTGATGTCACTGACCATGTCATGAGTGATGTAATATGTGACGTCATCAGCAGTGCATTGCGGGGGCGCGAGTTATAGTTAGCTGAACTAACTATAACGGGGGAATTTCACGGGTTTTGTACGAGTGCAATGTCCAACTAACTATAACTGTCCCTAAAATCTATGGTTTTTTCAGTGAATATATATATATATATATATATCATACTTAGGGCCCGATTCTGATCTTGTGTGGAAAGCATACCGAACGACTTGTGTCCGGAATGCTTTCCGTACGACTCATGTCAGGGGAGTCCGACCGAACAAGTACGATGTATTTGAATGCATCCCGATACAATTCGGTCGAACTCCCATTGTCAAAAGTGGTGGTTGGGGATCATCGTACACCCCCACACTGTGCATGGTCTGACAGGGGAAACCCATGGGTACCCCCACGGGCACAATTCGGAGGGCCCCGGGTGAAGGGGGGCCTGCTACGGCCCCACAAAGACCAATTCCGGCAGCCTTTTCGATCCGGGCAAAATGAATTGTAAAGGCTGTCCTAATCGTTCATCGTACTTGCTCGCTTGGAAACCCTACTCCATAGAGCTGTACGATTCGGCTCCGGAGGGCTCTAACTCTCCGTATGCCTTCTGGAACCGATTTGGTCAGCGCTAAGGGTTTCCAGGCCTCGTACTTGGTCGTTCGGAATTGTGAACGAGTCGGTCGGAAACAAGGGCTCTGGATCAGTGTAGGTAAAACCAAATCCGATTCTGAGCCCTTCCGACCGAGATCGGAATTGGGCCCTTAGTGTGTGTGAAAAACAATATGAAATCACCAAGAACAATATGACTTGCAAAATACTTTCTATTGTGTGCTGAAAGTACTAATTAAACAGTAAGGTCTCAACAGTTAAGGATTGGATGTTTCTCTTCAGATCTCATCTCATAACTGTATCAGATATGAATTTTTACTGCTCCATTTGTGTTATCTGTATATAATTGATATGCAGTACAAGTTGCAAACAATTGATTACCATCTCCCAATGGTAGGTTGGGTTGCTGCAAGACTTACATCATATGTGGATGACAGTATATTCTGTTTAAAAACACTACTTGGTCATCAGTAAGCCCTAATGTATTCACTTCGGCGAATGAGAAATAATGAAAATTTGCCTAGCTCTAGTACAGGTAAGTTTCAATTCTATTAAGGACACGGAGGCGAGTATTATTCCTTCTTCCTTCGCTTTATTTTTACAGCAGCCATTTCCCAACACAATATCAAAAACTACTACTCCCATGAACAGCAGGGAGTAGGAAAAAAGTTCCAACAGGAGTCCTTCTTCTCTGTCCACACTCAAGCCTGCACTTGGTCCTTTCACTCTGTTTCCTCTTTCTTCGAGTGAACAGCTCCTTTACGAACTTCACGCATCCTGTTTGGACCCATCGTTCCCTGCAACAACAGGCAGCGTCAGAACTATGTCCAATACAAACAAGTCATCAAAGCAGAACACTAAACAAGCATTGTTATGCAATATATGACCATAAGCAAAAACCAAACACGTACATCATCTCAATTGACCCTTGAAACAAGTACTTAGAACACAGAACGGGGAGGGTCCTCGTCTTCCGTGGATGGCGGGTGGAATAATCCTTGCCTCCGTGTGCTTAATAGAATTGAAACTTACCTGTATGCCCGTTCAAAGCTTGTCCACCACCAGTTGAGCGACATCCAGCACTGGCTTGAAGTAAAACCTCTTAAAGGTCGAATCCGAGGACCAGTTGGCAGCGCGCATAAGATCTTCCAGGCACGCTCTGAGCGAAAATGCCTTGGAGGCCATTGCCCCTCTCGTGGAATGAGCACCAAACTTCTTTGTGTCAATCTCTGTCTCCTGCATTACCCAGCTGCCAATGGTCGGTGAAGAAACTGCCCTGTATGATTTCCATAATGCACTAAGCAGTTGTCTTTCACCTGGAGTGAAAGACCTCAGTCAATTCCTCATATGCCCAGAGGCACTGTACCACACACAATTTTGGGGAGTCTCTGAACGCTGGGTATAAAATAACCCTGGTGTTACACTTGGTCCTTCTACTGACTGTAAATGAAACCCCATCCGCGGAGAACACTCTTACGTCGGACATGCGCCTGAAAGAAACCAGGCATAATAGGGCCTTCAATTTCGCCAATATCTCCTTACGTGACAGAAACCTATTCGGCTGCCAGGATAGGAAGAGATTCAGCACCAGGTTCACATCCCACAATACCGAGTAACGCGGTTCAGGTGGGAGGGACAGACGAATTCCCCAAAGGAGTCTACAGACAAATGGATGCTGAGATGGGAGTATGACCCGCTGAAATTGCCAAACGGAAGGTATTGATAGAGTGGTAAGCCAACCCTTCCTCCGCAAGGCTCGTCCAGAAGTTGAGGATATGGACTACATCCGCGCCCACAGGATTGACAATCCGTCGCCTACACCAACGTCGCCATCTGTTCAAGGCGGAACGGTATCTTTTGGTCGTGCTATCCCCCCATGCTCTGAATAATAAGGACTCAGCATGTCCCGAAAGGCCCGGGAGCGACCAGCCTGACCAGGCCATCAACCGTAGCGTCCCTTCCACTACCAGGTGATATGGATTGAGCTGCGGATCCAGCAGAATGTGAGTAAAGTGGAGGAGTTGGATTGGAAAATCCCAGGAAAGTTCCAGAAGAACTGTAAACCACACTTGAGAGCTCCAAAGAGGGGTAATCAACACAACCATAGCCTGTTGGCGGCGAACGTGGGCAGACATCCGCGTGATCATCAAGAAAGGGGGGGGAAAGCATAGCCCTGCTCCCGCCGCCAGTCCTGGAGGAGCGAATCCATTACCTCCGCCTGAGGATCTGGCCTCCAGCTGAAAAACCTCAGTAACTGATGATCCAGACATGACGCAAAAAGATCGACTGAGCAGGGATCCCACCTCTCCATTAGCTGGGAGAACACTTACAGGTCCAGTTTCCAAATGCTGGAGTCCAGGAGGTGACGAGAGTGCCAGTCTGCCACCTCATTCTCTCGGCCCAGGAGATACTCCGTTGTGACCTACACCTGGTTGTCCAGGCAAATGTTCCAAAACTCCTTGGAAAGGTTCGCCAGATCGCGGGATCTGGTGCCGCCCAGATGGTTGATGTATCTGACGGCGGAAATATTGTCCATCTTGAGGAGGACGCATGATTGCACTCTGTCCTTCGTCCAGCATTGTACTGCGAACGACCCCGCCAGTAGCTCCAGACAGTTGATGTGTAACGACTGCTTTTGTACTGACCAGGCTCCACCTGTGGAAAAATCTCCGCATCTTGCACCCCAACCAGAGCGGCTGGCGTTGAACTCGATCACGACGTCCGGAACGGACCCGAAGATTATTCTCCCGTTCCACGCCTCCAAGTGGGTAAGCCACCAAACCATCTCCTCCTTCACTTCCGCCGTAAGAGGGACGGATTGCGAATAAGTCAGCCCCCTCCTGAGGTGGTGCACCTTGAGCCGCTGCATCGCGCTGTAGTGCAATGGGCCGGGAAAGATGGCCTGAATCGAGGAGAGAAGGCCCACCCACCAGGCGCAGGGAGGTATGAGATTTGGCCAAAGTGTGGCACAATTTGTGCCTAATTTTCGCCATTTTCTGGGCCAGAAGGCTCATGGTCGAGGCGATGGAGTCTATCGTAAACCCCAGGAAGGTCGCACTTGCAGTAAATTGACTGCCGTCTGCAGGTGACTAGTCAGCGTCTTGTGGCATTGGACCAGGAAAAGCATGTTGTCTAGGTACATGATCATCCGAATGCCCTGCGCTCTTAGGAATTCCACTGCCGGCCGGAGGACCTTCGTGAAAAACCAGGCGCTGAGGATAGCCCGAAAGGCAGAGTAGTGAACTCGAAAACCTGACCATCCCACCTGAACTGCAGGAAATGGCGGTGAAGGGAAAAAATGGGGACAGTGTGGTATGCGTCCTTCAGGTCCAGGCGGACCATCAAGTTGAGAGGCCTCAACACGTTTTAGGAGGAGCTGGATACCATCCATTTTGAAGTGGCGATAAACCACCCACTCGTTGAAATCCTTTAGGTTGATTACCGGTCTCCGACCCACATCTGCCTTGTCGACCAGGAAAAAATTGCTGACAAACCCGTGGGGGTGTCCCACTGAACAGCAAATGGCCCCTTTCTGAATAAGGGCGGAGACTTCCTCGCCTATCAATTCCACGTCGCGCTGGGAAAAGGAGATGGGGCGGGGACGGGAGGCTTGGTGCGGACAGCCATGAAACTCCACCTGGAAGCCCTGCACCGTTTGCAGCACCCAAGCATCACTTGTGAGAGAGGCCCAAGCCGGGAGGAAGCTTGTCAAGCAACCCCCCCACTCGTAGGCGCGCCAAAGGCAGCGCACTCACCTTTGCCAGGGTTGTTGGATTGGCCTTTGAATCCTCCGTGACCTTGGAACTTCTGTCCTCTGGTGGGATAGAACGTGTTGAAGTGTGCGCCATCCTGGTATTGACCACGCCCGGAGCCTTGCCCCATGTCAGGGTTGGAGTAGGTGGACAGGCCGGTCGAGCAGTCCCTGCCACGACCGGCCCCTTGGAAAACCCGAGGGGTAAAGACCCTATGGATGTTGGACTGGGCCTTGTCCAGTGAAGTGAACGTCGCCACGAACTTGCTCAGTTCCTTCACAAAGGGGTCCCCAAACAAACCCCCCTGAGCAACAGCGCCGGCCTCTGAAGAGGCAAGGTCTCCCAACTTAAGGTCCACCTTTATTAAGAGGGACCGGCGCCTCTCAGTGGAGAGCGCACAGTTGGCGTTCCCCAGGAACACAGTGGCACGTTGCGCCAACCCTGACAGGACCTCTGGGGAAATCAAAGAACCAGATGCTTTAGCCTCCTCGGCCATGTCTACGATCTTGGTTATAGGGCCTACGGCATCGAGGAGTTTGTCCTGGCAAGAACGCCAGGACCGGTCGATACCCTTCTTAGAGTCTTTCACGAACTTGGCCAGAAATGTTGCCATCTTGGGGTCAATGTCCGGAGTAAGGGCAACTTTGTCATCCAGACAAGGGCGAGGGCATTCCGCCTGGAGGCGGTTGCGAGCGTCTTTCTCCATGGGTTTATGCACACAGCTCACCATATACTTAGCCACCTTGTCCCCTGGGTCCCAGTCCGTAGACCGAGGGTGGACAATGTCGTCCGAGTCCAGCATGTCTGAAAGGCCCTCTGGGGCGGGAGGGGGGTGGGGAGCCATGGTCTTGAGGGACCTGCGTCCTCATCTGTGTCCCCTGGTCGGGGAACTATCTAGGGGGGCCGCCGGCACTGGCTGTGGGGGGGGCCTGCGCTAAAAAGGCCTGTTTTAGGCGCACAAACACGTCTGCGTCTACCCCAGGGTTGCACTGTTTCTTCGTGGGAGGGGGCCCTTCCTCTTGCGGTGTCTGGGGGGCATTTGGGGGGCTGGGGTGGGTCTGGCCCACTTGGCACACTCCCACGCAATCTGCGCCGAGAGGCGTTGTTCTAAGGGTTCCATAGCTTGGTACACTGCCCTGTAGATGGAATTGTCTACTGCCTGATAGAAATCATCGTCCCAGGGGAGGAAAGACAAGGAGTCTTCCTCCTGGAACTGGTCTTGATCTGAGTGCATTACAGGTAAGTACTAGGGCACCCACTAGGCGCGATGGTCAGTCCCTTAAGCGCTGGAAGGCTCTGTAAATATGGGCACGCATTGCGTGAGCAGATTGGAGCTGGGAGGGAGCCCAGGCTAATTTGTGTGGGTCGGAGGCACATCATTTTGTGGGCAGAGCCCTGGGACACTGACGCCCTGCTGAATGAAAAGGGCTCCTGCCCCTTGAGAACAGTGTCCCACGCAGCGCTAATCACCGCCAATACAACCCCACAGGGTGTCAAGACAGTAATAATACAGACGACAGAGGTGCGTAAGGCAATTGAGGGGGATTACAGACCCAAAAACTGGTGTCACTCGGGAGACTGGGGGCCAGGCTAGGCTCTCAACAGGCAGCACTCGTCCGCACTCTATGGTTAGTGCTCGACTCGCGCTTCCCATAGAGAGGGCACAGCGCCCCCAAGCGGTGGGAGGACTTCACCGCAGCACAATATGGTATATGGTCACGTAAGGCACGCAAAAAGCGCCCCGTGACTCTTGGGGAATCTGTGAATAACAGAAAACTAAAAAACGGCACCTGAACATATGGTAATACTTCAAACAATACCCCACAAGAAGAGAGGTAAGAAAAAACGACTTAACTTGCTGCTGAGCAGTGAAGAAAGAGGAAGAGGAAACAGAGTGAAAGGACCAAGTGCAGGCTGGAGTGGACAGAGAGGAAGGACTCCTGTTGGAACCTTTTTCCTACTCCCTGCTGTTCATGGGAGTAGTAGTTTTTGTTATTGTGTTGGGAAATGGCTGCTGTAAAAATAAAGCAAAGGAAGAAGGCATAATCTGAGCGTCCGGTCCTGACATAGAATTCCTAAAATAAGTTTATAAAATCTCTATATATGGAGTATTGAGTGATATAAGCTATAGGTAGTTTCTGAGTACACCTACATAGAGGTGACTAAATCTAGTAGTAAATTTGTAAAGGCAAATACAACTGACGAAACTAAAAGTGATGGCAGTCGTGAAACACAAAACTAAGTTTAACATAACATATGTTAGTTTCTAAGCTTCTGCCACTACTGCGATCATTTAAATCAAAGAGTGGTCTGATTGATATGCTGCTTTCTAATTATAATTAGTTAAAATATTAAGACACTATGCACTGATGAAGTGAATGACGAAATGCTAAATGACTATGTAGCCCAGCAAATACATAGTAATACAAAGGAGTTGAAGGTTGAATGTTAAGGACCTTGAACAGAATCTGATATGTACACATGGTCCAGTGTGCCCATTAACATTCAGCTGTGTAGGTATTGTGGTAGTGGCATTCACAGTGAGCATATACTGTGCTTTCCAGTTCCTTTCTTATGCTGTCTAAGAAAAGCTTTCATCAGTTGTTTTTGCATTGTCTATTGCTGGATGTTTTGAAATCTTCTTATGTGTACTACTCACAAAGTTGAATTTACTTATATGGTCTGTGCATTACTGTGTAGTTTCTTTTTTGTTTGTGTCATTAAATGTAACTTTGGATTCATGTAAAGTTTTGTATAGGACCATTGTTTAAAACATGAATATAGTAAGATTTTAACTAATTAAGTGATGAGTAGAGAAGGTAACTTACTGCCTCTAGGTTCATAGACCGAAGAAAAGTGTAGGCTGGCATTTTCATTTATATGCAGACCTATTTGTTTGTCAAAGTCTCCGGGTGTGCTGAATTTGTCTTTCTGCAACACCTCGGCTGCAGGAACTCAGGAGCTGCTAATCACCCTGAATACGGCAGCTGAATGTAATTGCTAGGGATGCTACATGGTCATTTGTGTTATGGAAACAGAGAAATAGTCCTTTATCATCCATAGCAATTTACTACTGTTGCATTAAAGTGAACTAATGTGTCTTTAAATGGTGAAGACCCTAATTCAGAGGCAAGCAATCTCTAATGCTTTTCTCATAAACATTTTATTAAATGTAAAGTACAAGGTTGGTTCTTGCTCATCAACTCATACATTTACCAAGATGCCTAATATCCCCTACAGCCCAACCGACAGTGTGGCAGGGTATAGGAAAAGGCCTCTTTTGCATGATCAACCCCATTATTTTGTACTGATGCTGCTGTTATCTTTCTGACTCTGCACTGGAACTCTGCTAACAAGGCCAGTGCATGTGCTGTCACCTCTAAAACATGTTCAAATTGTCTGTACTCTGATTGGCCTATTTAACTTACCTCTAAATACCTAGCATATAGTACAAGGTGTACCCAGGCCTGCAAGTTAATGCCACTAGTGGATGGCAGCCCATTTTGTTCCACCACTAAAGTGACAATGCAAAACATGACTGCAGCCTTGCCACCACTAAATGTGCAGGTTTAATCTGAAAATTCGACCTGTCAATATAGCCTCTTTTTACAGGCCTAAAATCCTCATTTTAAATAGTATTAAATTACTCCTAAGTAGATCTTAGATGCCCATAAGGCAGGGTGCATGATATTTAAAAATAGGACATGTAAACGTTTAATGTTAAACATATCCTTACAGAGACAATGCCCTAGAAACTGTTTTCACTGTGGCATGGCTAGCTGTTCCACAGGAAAGCACTGGGATATATTATTAACGTTATTTTTCTCTTTTCAATAAGTCTTTATTGGGTTTTTCAATTTCCAACAAAACAATACACTGTATGCACATACATTTGGGTTATAATCCGTAGTTGTCATTGCGGTTGAGTAGGCAAAAAGCCTTGAAAGGGATACATTATTAAAGTTAATGTTATCTGCGCCTAGGAACCAGATGAAAAGTTTATTCTTGGACTTTTTAAAAAATGTACTACTATCTAATTCATTGATAAAGTTGGATTTGTACTAAATATGTTACAAAAGCTACTTTTCCAAAAAGTCACCTTTAACTTTCCTAAAGCCAGTCGAAGCCCATTTTTCCGAGCCTCCGACTGTCAATTAGGAACTGAATAGCTCCTTCATGAAGTGTGAATTGGCTCCCAGAGTGGAAACAAAAGGCTTGGGTGCAAGGAAGTGTCCTGTTCCTCTAAGCGGATGACCACCTGGGCAGTCCCCATTAACTTATATATCTTCAAATGGGCCCGCCCTGTCACAGGCAGATGTAGCTCGCACCCAGGCACCAATCCCAGTGGAAGAGGAGCTGTCCTCAGAACCAGTTGTAGGTGAACACAAAGGGAGGGTGTGCTCATTTCCCTGGCCGCACCTATAGGGTGGTCACAGGAGCTCTGCATGGGGGAAGATAGGTTCTGCCATGTTCGAAGAGATGCCAGTTCAAAATGCTCACCCACGCGTTCAAGGCACTGGACAACTCCGTCCTGAATACATCAACCACCGACTGCGCTTTCACCAACCCATCAGGAACCTACACTCCTCCTCCATCTCCCAGACCGACACCCCCCAGATACGCCGTCAAAGGACTGGATCCCGCTCCTTCTTCTACTTCGCAGCGACGGCCTGGAATGGCCTCCCCCTCTACATCTGGACTACTACCACCTTCACAGAATTCTTAAACCGGCTGAAGGTCTGGCTCTTCGAAGAAAGCCCTGGCTCCCTTCAAGCGCCAGGTGATTAGCCATGCTTTACAAGTCGATTGATTGATTGATTTATTGATTGTGCTCAGTGGCGGTTTGCATAATGCTTCTCTTCTGTTATGATTTGCCCTATATTGTTTTGTTGGTGGGGTGATACTCCGCCATGCCGTGCTTCCATGGACAGTAGAATAAGGAAGCCCATGGATAGATAGGTTAGGGGTTTCCTCAAGGCAGGATGCCCAAGACCGTCCTTGGAAGAAAAGGTTGACCGGACCCCTGAAATAGATGCCAAAAAGGCCACATTTGTAAATACATTTATCAAAGATCCCCAAAAAGAGATGGATCGCTCCTGGAAAGTATGCCAGGACAAGCTTTTAAATATCCTAGGGCCCTTAACTAAAATTTTGGACATGGCAAAGGAAGCCAAGGAAACTGGTAATTTAATGTCCCAGACTTCTTGTCGGGATGGGCGCAGAGAGCGATATTCTTTTTCGGGAACAGCAGCTGTGCTCTCTCTACAGAGAGAATGTGCTCCTTTTTGATTAAAATTGATCCCAAGTTGGGGGAGTTCACCACTTCCGAGCAGGTATGGTGATCGATAGGGGTCTCTTCAGGGATCCCTTCATAAAAGAACTAGACAATGGATTACCACCTTTTCTTCACTGGACAAAGCCCAACAGTCCACGAGGAGAGTGTTCGGCAAAACTGTTTTTAATGAGACCAGTAGGGGTAGGGGGCTCTCATCTGGCCAGCCTCCCAGAGATACCAATATGATAGACAACAGCAGTGCCAGGACCGGAGGCGAAGGTGCAGGCCGGAGTAGTGGCGGCAGGGGAAGCTTCCGCAGTGCAGTCAATGTCGCCCGTAGAAACCTGAGGTAAGGATTACCCATTCTTTCCACCCAAGGGTGAGTAGAAGGTTGGAACTGTTCCTTCTCAAATGGAGGGGAATGACAGGGAATGCTTAGGTCCTTAAAACAGTCTCCGGGTTTCATATAGAGTTTTACAAAACTCTGGTTCAAGTCAGGTGACCAAAGGCCATTTTCCTCTCAGACACAGACAAGTACCTCATCTCGTGAGAGATAGCCTCTCTCCTGAACAAAGGCGTGATTGTCCCTTCAGTTTTGCATCCATGTGGATTCTAAAGCAATCTTTTTTTAGAAAAAAGAAAGACAAGGGCCTGAGTCTGGTGATAAACTTAAATGTTTAGCAAATGACTAGTTCACTGCCATTTCAAGATGGAGGATCTCCATCTTTTACCGGACAATTTATTCCCAGGCGATTGAATGGTGAGACTGGGTCTGAAAGACACCTACTTCACAATCTTAATTTTTCTGCCTCACTGGTGATTCCTTCTGTTCTTGTGGGACTGACAGGTGTACAAGTTTGTGGCACTCCCCTTCGGGCTCTCTTATGCTATGTGGTGATTGTGGCACTCCCTATCAGGCTGTGTTCTGCTCCTTGTTACTTCAGCAAGCTGATGAGACCTGTGGTGAAGTTGCTACAGTCCAGGGGCAATAGGTAATAATATACCTGGATGATATTTGGCTGTTGAATCAGGATGCGATACACGTCAGAAGCGATCTCAGCATGATGTGGTCCCATCTGTAGACCCTAGGTTTTGTTATCAGCGAACAGCAATCAGAATTCATTCCCTCATAATCAATCACCTTTCTGGAGTTCGTTATCGACTCATTACAGCAGACACTCAATCTTCCCCAAAAGAAGATGGTGCTCATCAGGAAAGAGCTGAGGTGGACTCTGGCAAAGGAATATGTATCCCTGAGATTCTCAGCGAGGACTGTCTGACTCCCTGGATCATTGATCCAAGCAATCGTCCCAGGCCTCTTGGATTAACAAGCTCTGCAGAGATTAAAGGCAGCTCACCATGGGAAAAGTTTTCATTAGGCGGCAAAGCCAGGACAGAGAACCAGTGGTGGTTAGACAAAATTGAGGCCTGGAATGGCAGAACCATCTTCGATTTTGCATCAGATATTGTTATTGAGTCAGACATGTCCTCTATGCATGGGAGCCCATTGTAGACACGTTGCACCCGCGGCCTGTGCTCGGAACAGAAAAAAGAGTTATCAACTGATTAGAGCTGCTTACAGGATCCTTCAGGGAACGATGTCTTAGCAGAGACTGAGTGCCGGGTTCCATCCTTCTAAAGATTGTCAGTTGGACCTGTTCGCATTCCACCTCAATCACCAACTGCCTCACTCCTTCAGTTGGAGGCGGACACTCTAGCATTACCAATGGGCACATTCTTGTAGGACTGGAGCCAGGTATGTGTTCCCACCCTTTTCAGTGATTACCAGGTTGATAGCGCAAGTCAGACATCAGAAGGTGTACCTGAGCTGGTAACACCAGTTTGGAGATCACAAGCTTGGTTTCCAGTTATTCTTGAACTTTCTGTGGATTCTCCTATCCTACTTTCCCCAGAATCCAAAAATGCCGACTAATTTTTGAGGCAACTCAAACCAGTTGACTCTGAAAGAACACTGAAGCTGAAGGCATGGAAAATTACAGGAGATGTTGGGACATACCGACCTTTCAGAATGGGCTTCAGACCTCATCAGTAGAGCATGGTCAGACTTCACCACTAAGTAATATCGCTCTGCTTGGCGCAGATGATTCACCAGGTGTTTGGAACAGAACGTGGATCCTGTGTGGACAGATATAGGTCATATCCTGAATTTAATGTACAAATTATCTCAACACAGATTAGTTTACTGCATGATTATGGCTTTCAAGTCAGCAGTCACGGCAGGTCATGAGCCATGCAGTGGAATCCCAGTAGGTGGGCATTACTCAGAGGTGTTAGACTTTCAGTCAGTGTGGTTTTACGTCTTTTAGATTCCTGGCAAAGTGATACCTTCTTGTCTAGAAAGGAATTATCAGTTAAGCTTGTAATGCTTTTGTGTTTAGTCTCATGTAAGAGAGTGTCAGATGTGGGAGCATTGGATGGGTCTTGCACGTTTTTTACTCTGAGGGAGATTACCTTTATGGTGTCTAGAAGCAGCACGACTAATAATAGAACGGTCTGCTGCCCGGCCTTGCAGGATCTTTCTAAATTATGTGTGGTGAGATATTTAATTGAGGCATTGACGGAGGACATTACACTTGTAGGTACCAGACAATTACTGATTATGAATAAGAAACCCTTTAAACTGGTGTCCTATCCCACAATTGCTAGATAGGTTTGTTAGGATCAGTGAGACAGGTATTGATACCCCTTCCTTCAGTGCTCATTCTGTAAGAGGGGCTATAGCATCCAAAACTTTTTCTGTGGAAGATTGGGTAGAAGATATTTTGATGATAGCAGATTGGTCATCGGATTCAACCTTTATAAAGTTCTATTTTAAACCAGTGATAAAGCAACATCATTGTTCATGACATACAAAATATAATTTCCTAGTTATCGTAAAGAAAAAATTTAATTCTATTAAGGATATAGCGGCGAGGATGCCACCCAGATGAGTAAGTTCCCACTCCGGGTATTGGAATAATGAGCAGTGTATGGTATAAGAATATCACTTTTTCTGTTATTATTATTTGTGTTTATTGTTTTACATAGTTCATTAAAATAAAAAGACGAAATCACAACCAACCAGAATCAAACATAGTGCATCATGTGTCAACCCCTCAGAGTGCTACATTCATCTTGATATCAATCTAGAATCATGAGCTGACCAGGCACCCCGCACATTCCCGAAAATTAATTTCCCCATAGTACATAAAATTGTATAACAGCCCGTCATCATAATGAGGGAACACATGCTCTTCACAGTAATTACATTAAAATACAAAGAATTACAATGATGGCCTGGAATCATCCTGAGTTTGAACATAGTCTTGAAGAAGGACCGAGAAATCTTTTGACCTAGAGGTGGGCGGCAGAAATTCAGCATATGACTTAGCCAGGTCACTACGCATAGCCATATCTTTCAACCAGCCCTTGTATTCTGGAGAGCTCGTGCTCCCCCATGTCAAGGCGACCTGTCTCCAACCCAAGAGAGATGCCATCGCCAATAGTTTCCTACAGTGCTTCGGAGCATCCATCACTCCATCCAGCAGGAGCAGCAAGGGAGTAAAAGTGACCACGACATCCGACATGATATCCAGGGTACATACCACTTGAGCCCAGAAGGCCTTAATCTTAGGGCATAGTCATGCAAGATGGAAGAAGTCCTCCGTAGGGGCAGCACATCTACGGCAGATAGTCGGATGCCAAGCCATGTTTGAATAGTCTGACAGGAGTGTGATATGCCCTTTGTAAATATTTAAAATGGGTCAGGCGATACTTCCCATTAGGAGATATGTATTTATTGAGCATACAACAGAAGGACCATTGTTTATCAGTAATATCAAGGGCTAAATCAGCTGACCATTACATACAGGCCTGCAATTCTGGTTCAGAAGCCACCTAAGAGATCATAGAGTACATGTGGGTTACAATGTGTGTGGTCAAGGGATTGGCTAGCAGGAAAGACAAGGCCTGCCAATCTTCTGGGGCATCAGGAAAAGTAGGGAGCAGCTTCTTTAAGACAAGAATATCACTTTTAGAGTTTTTACAGTAACATATATTTCCTGTATGGTATGAACATAAGATCTTTTGACTTCTTTTATGGTCATAATGCATGGCCAAAACTTTGGTAAACTGTGTTTATTAAGGTGCTGAATGGTTTATCTTATGGTGGTGCGTTTTCTTTATTGTAGGGAGATTACCAGTGATGTAAGTATAACATTTTGGCTTTCCGCACAAAGAAAGAGGACAGTGCTTTTCTTTGGGGATTTTCTGCTGTGATGACTTTGTTCCCTGATTGGTGGACATTTGTTTTTTCTGATTCGACTCATGGTTGTTTCCTTTCATGTTGTTGTTTTCCCATTTATGATGTGCTGCTGAGCTTAATAAATGGAGAAAGATGAGAATAACCCTTTCCTCCGAGTCCTTAATAGAATTGAAACTTTCCTAAATTATAGTTACATTTTTTTATATTATGTGGCTGATGATATTTTTGAATACTAGATAAAGAGTTTGGACTAATTATAAGGATATGTTTGGTGTTTTCCTTGGGTTGGTCCTGACTTTAGTTATGAATGCTGAATTATCATAATGATTGCTAAATTCTTATGCATATCTTTTATAGATTATGCATAATAAATAACCAGTCAATTTAAAATAGCAATCATTGTGTGTGTCTAATACTTCAGCGTACCATGGTGGGGCTCTGCTTTATAAATAACCCCTGCAGATGAGAGATACTCTGATTCGGTTATTCGACTCCTAAAACTCCCTGCCTGAAGGAAGATAACTCCTTAGAGAGAGGAGGGAAAGATACTTGCTAGTTCTCCTTTTCTGCCAACAGGGTGCAATAGGTATATTTCGTCTTGGACCTAAGGTGATCCATCCACCAAAATGTGTGAGGTTCGCAACACCATCCTTCCCATCCACAGTGTTGTGCAATTGCAAATTTTGTCATTGATTTTGCCAGACTTTACACTGATGGCCATCTTGGAGCCAGGCTGTTCTTCTCTGAAAAGACATACAACACAATAGGACGGCCATCTTGCATTCAGACTCGCACAAGGTTCCGGCTAAAACATTGAAAAAGTGAGAAAAGCAAAAATGATTTCCTTCTTTAGACAAAGCATATATGTGGTAAAGTATTTAATGTGTAACGATTCAGTGTGCATTTGAGATATAAAGTAGTCCCTCTTTCATTGCACTGCAGCATTCCATAGCAGATTGATAAACCAAGCAGTCAATAGCGTGAGGTAAAAGACGAATACTCCTGTGGGCAGCCAAAGCCCCCTTTATGAATATTTTAAAGAAATGCTAAACATATGTCTTGCCGATGTCTGTGCTGTCAAGTTAGGCATAAATATGGAACAGAAATAATGGCGGTTATATTTTTCTAAGATCCTAATTAATCACTGTAGATCAGCGTTTCCCAAATTGTGGGCCCTGAGCTGATTTTTGGTGGATTGCAAAAGTTCAAGTAATAAATAAAAATGCCTTTAAATTCTATATTTATCCTGTCACATTTGCTGCATTTCAGAGTCAGACTTCAAATGTCAGGTTATGTTTTCTGACAAATTGCTCTTTATTTGTTTTACATCTGGATTATTAGTGTTTACAAACTCTGCTTATTCTCACTCTGTAGTTAGACAAGGAAAAGTAAAGTGAATTATGTGACAGTCTTGCTAGGGTGTGGGGAGTGTGAAAGGAAAGACTCTAGGGTGTCTTTTTTTGTAACACAACAAAATGTAAATACCTGTAAATTAACTGTACACATTCAGAGTTTGGGAAAGCAAAAATGAAGCACTTATTTTGTAAATCGGAAGTTTGATGGAAACAAAAATTTTAATAGGATCAGAACAAATCAAGACACTTTACTTGGTGATGCACTAATGATAATTATTAACTAAAACCCGATTTCCGCACATCATTTGCGTTCAATTTAGTTTTATCAGTAAAACTGTGTGTCTATGCAAATGAAGTGGTCATTTCAAAGGAAAATGTGTTGTGTGTAAAGGACAGTGCGCTACCACCCAGGGCTTTAGTTACATTCAAAAATAACCCGCCTCAAGTCCATTAAAGCTAGGTGGTTTGCTAAGGTATCTCGTTTTAAAAACTGCTTCTAAAAAGATTGGGAAGCACTGCTGTAGATTATTTGGAGGTCTCCACTTAAATTCTATAGTATTGACAATATGAATGAACAATAGGTACAAAATGCATTCAGGAATAGTTTTAAATCAAAGTAAAAAATATAGATCTTCAGTTGGTGATAGAATCATTTTGACCTTTGTATTTCTGATATGGGTAAAATATTGTGTAATGTTCCCCTCACAAGAGGTTTTTGGGAATTCAGCTGTCAAACATAGCTGACACTGAAACGGATTATCTACCTATAATGGTCCATGTAGGCCAAGCCATGCCAGCACAATTACTGAATGTGTAAATCATAAACAATCACATTAATTGCATGCCCATTTACCTTAAGTAGAGTGCTTGAAAATCTGTCAGAACTTAATCTCTCACTGACCATTGTTTGGTATAGTTTAAGAGGTGATTTAATTGTTTGTTGTTTATTGACTTGTGGAAATATGTATTTTTGACTTTCTTTCTCGACTCTTGACTGCTCACCTTATATATGTGTAAAAACAATGCTTCCTATTCTGTTTTACTGAAAATTTAAACTAAAAAAATACAGAATGGCTTACGTTCTACTATTACTCTTTTTGTCACTAGAATGGCCTTTAGTTGCACCAAAGTTCAAATAACTGATTTTAAATATGTTTTCTTATGAATTCTGCATCACAAATCATGTTGCTTCATAAAGAGTGCAATTGAAAAATATAAATGTATGACTATTGCTAATCTAATTGTGCCTTAATTATTGTTTTACAGATCGTCACAAAACATGTGTATACGTTATTGGAAACGGAGTGCAACTTGAAAAAACTAATTCTTCCTGTAAGTTGTACTATGGATTTCGATTTTTGAGTAAATTGAGACTGATGCATTTTTCACAGATTTGTTTGAATATACAAACTACGCATTGAAATTTTAGTCCAACGGGGGAGCATGGATGAATTTGGTTACTTTTGAATTGGTTTTGTGATTGGTATAGACTGATTTTAATGTGGGGAATAATACTTTAGCCACCCATGAAAAAATATTCTTTTATCTGATGAGCATGTGCACTGTCACATATAAACTCAAACATAGAAACACTCACACACGTCTCCAAAATGTGTTTATCTTAATGTTTTTTTAGTAGTTAAAATTTCTTAAATATACGTCTGCACTGGTACTTAAGTAGATTTCCAATTTTTAGGGATTCATAAGCATTTACAGTTGTAGTTCAGAAAGTGCTACATTAAATGTGCGGATTGTACAGATAGTGGGCCAGACACAATAGTAGTGTGCCTGGGATTGTGCATATTTTTCTTCTCCACAGGTAAAGTATTTCTTGTACAGGTACTCCTTGCCCCTATTAGGAAGTGATCCCTTTTTCATCCTAGAAACCTAGATGTTTGTTGGTATTTCATACTTTTCCTCCCACACTCCCGCTTTTTAATCCCTACTCTCAATGTCTTCAAGGCAGCCAAAAAGCCTTTGCAACTGCAAGTTGGATGTGGTGAACAGGGGTTCATTTATTGCAACCCCCACGAGGGATAATGGCCTCAAACTTGGTGAGAGGACAGGGCAGGCCTCAGGAGCTGTGGAAAACCACCATCTGTGTTGCAGAGCCCATGGACTCCGGAGGAGCTCAGGATCTGCATACCGTTCGACTTAGTTGCGGTGCCTGCGAATGCAGGGGAGTGACTCCTTCACTTTAAGAGAGATTACTTCAAGTGTCTTGGTTGCTTCACAGGCCTTGGAAGGTTCCTGTATAATGCACAGGCACAGACTATGCAGCAGACTGGAAGGGAGACGAAGTCGGGCCCAAACGAAGTCCAGCGAAGTCCAGAGTGCCCAGACAGTAGAAGTGCAGTGGTGTCTGATCTGAATCTTATCCCACGAAGAATCTAGGGACCTACACCCCGGTAAGCCCTTAAGTACCCTAGGAAAAGGGTTGGGAAGATTCAGGGGACCCTCCCAGGGGAGAGTCTGGACAGGGGGGAGGTTACTCCCATGTCCTTTGTCCAG
This sequence comes from Calotriton arnoldi, assembly GCA_963921515.1. Lineage (NCBI taxonomy): Eukaryota > Metazoa > Chordata > Amphibia > Caudata > Salamandridae > Calotriton > Calotriton arnoldi. Next base: position 2,721,200 of record CAWUFW010000001.1, on the reverse strand, counting down.
TTTCGCGCCAGAGCAGGAGCCAACGGCTCCCAGAACTGGTTTGAACTGGACTATGCGCGGGGACACCAAGTGTGCTCCTCATGCAGACTTTCTGGCGCTGGCAAGCACACCCACCCGGTCCCAATACACTAAATCCTGTCTGGGAGGTGGTCACACCTCCCTGTGACAGGATGCCTATTGTTCCACCTACCTCTGCTCGAACTTGGCTCAGCAGCAGGAGGGCAGAAATGTGTCTCTGATCGGCAGGAACCATTTTGTGCTGTCCGGAAGACTGTTACCAGGAACCATGAGAGCCTAACGGAGGGCTCTTCCAGTGCTTGGAATCATACCTCTATGATTCCAACATGTTTGATACCAAACATGATAGGATTTGTTGCAGCCGTTTTCGAGATGGTCATCGCGTAATTACACGGTGCCCCTCTATACAGTATATGGCTGCTTCACTGACAACCCAGGAGAATGGACTTCGTAGGCTGCAGGGGTGTCCTGCTCATGCAGGGGCACCCTCTCACTTAGAACCAAGCACCCTGCCTTCAGGATTGCAAAGGCCTGCTATAAGGGTGACGTATAGGCTTTAAGTGCAGTGACCCTTAGATAGAGGGAACCTATATCTTAAGTAAGTGGTGCAACACCAACTTACACAGGCCTCAATGGCAGGCCTGTAGATCCATTTTGCATTGTCTCCCATGGGTGGCATAATGCGTGCTTAAGCCCATGGGAGACCTCTGGGGTACCTATGCCCTGGGTACCTTAGTACCATATACTAGTGACTGATAAGGGTACCCCAGTATCCAATCTGGAGTGTACCTAAGTACTCAACACAACAAGTTTAGGGAGAAAGCAGATAGACTGGGGTCCTGATTAGCAGGATCCTAGTCAGACTAGTCAAAATACATCTTAGCACCAGGCAAAAAGTGGGGGTAACCATGCAGAAGGATTATACCTTCTTACACTGAGGCAGTGCCAAAAACCACTGTAAAGGGCATTGCCTCTTGCCTTGGATGAAAACTTTGTGAACAGCAATATGGCTGTATGAACGGTTATCTAAAATTTTTATTTTTTTATTCTGTATCCTGCACTGTGGATAAGGCAAGGAACCTACAGTTTGAGCCACATTCAAGACATCCCTCAACCAATACCACCAACTCCTGAAAGACGAAAAGGAGTGCCGTTGCTAAACGCATCACAGCCAGTTCCAAACACAGCAAAGAACTCTTCAGCAACATACGAAAGTTCTCCAACTCACCACTTCCCAGGAACTCAGCGACACCCCGGTGGACTTCTTCCACGACATGATCTCCACCATCTATAAAAACTTCGAACCTCAACCCACCGCATCCAACACCCTCAACCTCCTCACTCCCACAGATGCAAACCCCGACCACCTGTTCACCACAGGGGACCAGCTCTCCACTCAAAGCACCACAGCCATCATGAACTCAGTCCACTTAGGAGCACAAACCCCAGTCCCCACCACATCTTCAACTTCGAGAGCAAGATCAGCAATGAGCTCTCTGCCATCTTCAGCGCATCCATCACCACGGCCATCTTCCCCAAAGAATGGAAACACGCAGAGCTCAACCCCCTTCTCAAGAAGCCATCCGCTGACCCCAGAGAACTCGAACTATTGTCCCATCTCTCTGCTCCCCTTTCCTTCCCTGATCCTCCTTGACCTCAGCAGCGTTCCACACCGTATCCCACCACACCCTCATCAATATCTCGAGAGGTCTTACACAGATGAAGGCCAACCTCAAGGATGTGGACTGTCTCATTGAGGTGCATGATGCTAGGATATCCTTTTATTCTTGACATGGTGCTCCAGCAGTCAGGTAAACCACAAAGAGTGCTGTAATGTCATAGTTGATAGTGCTACAACTACATTTGCATTAGAGACTTGTCCGGTTCTTAGGAGTGTGTTGCTTTTGGTCTTGGTGACTAACTTTGTTAGGGAGCATGTCACTATTGCTGTGTCTCAAATTAGCTTGGCTCCATTTGGGCCCCCACAGTACAGTTGCTTACAAATTTGATTATTGCAAAATGAGAGAGACAATGCTCCAGATAACATTTGAGTTGTGAGATATTTTACTCCCTGTTTTCTAAAAGGAAGCTTAAATAGAAAAAAGCAATATTTTGCATTCACTGCGTTTTACATTTTTACAAATATAAAAACTGTTAATCATTCTCTATTAAATATTATGTAGTTTAACCCTGTTGATTGTTCAAAAGTGAAACTGTTAATTGTGTGTTTTTGAAAACTGCATTGTTGCACAGGTTTGTAGATGATCGCTATGGTCAATTAAATTTGTGCATAGATAGGCTTGAGGCAAGATTATTGAGGATGAAAGAGGGGAGCTATTAAAGATCTCTTATCTGTATACAAAATTAAAGTATCTGCTTCAGCTACATAGCAGCTATTTTGAGGAGGCTGTAGTCTGTGAGTGGGTATTTTGTAGGAACTGTTATTTGGTAGCCAGCTTATGACTGGGTAGAACTTTGGCTTTAGACGGTTGTGACACTTTGTTGGTCTGAGACAAGCTCACCCAGGCCTTTTGGTGAGTGCAATTTATCCACCCTCCAGAAGTGGTTACGTGATGTCCCAAGACTCATCCCAAGAGCACACAAATTATCGAAGTCTACATATTCTTGAAAAGGCATGTTGTGTTTGTATTCAGTGGCAGCCAATAATTTTGGCAAGGACGCGGGCAGGGCGTACCAGATGCACACACATACACTCACTCCCACCCATGCATTCACAAACGCGCACATACACACACCCATTCACAAAACTCGCTCACAACAAATTCATACATTTATACATACTCACACGCATGCACCAAACACTCAAAAACATTAAACTTACCTGTCCTGCTGCTCCCTGAGAGAAAAGCCTCAGAGGTCCCAGGAGGGTCAGAACTGCTGCCTACTCTCAGGGAGGCAGTAGTCCCTAACTCGTCACAGAGTGGGATGGGTTCAGTGAGCCTTGCTGTCCCCACCTCACTGTGTGATGTGGTGTCACTGATTGACACATGGCCCTGGGCACTTCAGGGCTTACAACTAAAGTGCCCAGGTCCAAAGCAATCTGTGACGCACCCCCCGTCATGAAGGGGGGGTCCTCGTGGCACTTTTGCCAGGCTGAGGAGGTCATGCATGCAGGACTGTGAGATCCTCGGCCTGACAAAGTTCACCTCAGGCAGCCAGGAGCCTCCGTATGCCTAGCTCCTGGCTGCCTGACCTGAACAAGAAGAGTGTCTGTCAGGCTGGCCTTGTCTCAGACGGATAGACACTCTTCTTCTCAGGAAAAAGGTGAGGGGGCGTGGCCCATTTGCCCATATGGGCGGGCTGTGGCTAGATATATTGCACAGCTCCAGTCATTTTCAAAAAATTCTTTTGCTAACATAAAAATATAACACAGTTGTTCAAACAATAAATTCTGTTAAAAAAACTGAGTGGCTACAAGAAGCTTTTGATATCCTGATACCACTCAAAACCACACAACAGAACAAAAGAAAACAAGCACCTTGGAGAAATACAGAGATAAAAGACATAAAGCTACAAATTAGAAAGCTGCAACGTGCCTGGCTCAAAACAAAAACCAAACAAGACAAACTTCACCTGCAGAAAATTAACAGATTATGCAAGTCGGCTATCAAAAAAGCCAAGAAAAGGTACTATTCAGACAGAATTCAAAATGCTAAATATGCAAATAAAAAATTCTATAAAATACTCAATGAATTTTGTAAACCAAATTGCCTAGAAGGAACTCATCCCATTACTCAAGATTTTACAGACAAACTGGCAAATCATTACACGGACAAGCAGACAGGTTGGACTCGTACTTAAAACAGAGACAAAGCACCAGCACTAACCCTTTTACAAAACAACAATCCAAGAATACTCTAACTCAGCCTCTCCGTTCCTTGCAACACATTTCACACAATGAATTTATGGACCTGGTCAAAGCAAGCAGGCCTGCCAGCAGCCCTTCTGACCCGTGTCCACCGCAAACTTTCAAGACAATTCTTCTAACGACCTCTGCTGCCACTCCAGTAAGAAGAATCATCAACGATTCCTTAACTACTGTAATATTTCCAGAAGATCTCAAAAAGTCATACATACGCCCTTTACGGAGGAAAACAAACTTGGACGCGCTGAACCCTGACAACTACAGACCCATTACAAATGGACCTTTCCTGGGCAAACTGATAGAAAGAGCAGCGTTCACCCAGATGTCACAATTCATTGAAGAGAATGCCATACTTTCAGACTTCCAAACAGGATTCCGTCCGGTAAGAGGTACAGAATCTGCCCGCCTTGCCATCTGGGATGACCTGAAGAACGCAGTTGACCGCAACGGGGTTGCTGCGCTACTCCTCTTGGACCTCTCGGCTGCCTTTGACACGGTTGACCATGACACGCTGATACAAAGACTCTACGAAGCCGGCATAGAGGGGACTGCTCTAGACTGGATCACGTCCTACCTTCGAAACAGAACTAATGTCATCCATACCCCACCTTTCTTGTCCAAACCATACTCCACAAAAGCTGGGGTCCCTCAAGGCACTATCATCTCGCCCATACTTTTCAACATCTACATGAAGTCATTACCGGTACTGATCACTCAATTTCACCTCACGTGCTATAACTATGCAGATGACACACAAATACTCCTTCAACTGGAATGCCCCAAAGACATTGGGAACTCACCAATTTTCAGTTATCTCAGAGCTGTGGATCAATGGATGACTTGGAGCCATCTCAAATTGAATGCTTCCAAAACTGAAATACTCACGTGTGGCGATTGGAAACATTATAACCCGCTTGCCGCCTGGCCTGATGATGTGGGATCACCGCCTAAAGTATCGAAGGAAGTAAGAAACCTCGGAATGACCATGGACTCCAAGCTATCGATGAATGCCCAATGTGGACAAACTAGCAAGATCAAGCTTTGTTACTATAAAAACTCTGTGACGAATCTTCCCCCATTTGGGATTTCCACACAAGGTCCAAGCTACCATCTCCCTTGTTCTGTCCAAACTCGATTACGCCAATAGCCTCTATCACGGATCACCTTTAACGACCATGAAAAGACTACAACAGATTCAGAACTAGGCTCTTGCATATCAAACAGCGAGACCACATCTACACCACTTTGGAAGCCCTGCATTGGTTACCGGTTGCCAGAAGATCCACGTTCAAGCTTCTTTGTATCGCCCACAAAGCGATACATGGAATGGGACCACTCTTCATTAGGAATAAAATCACCAAACACATTCAACAAAGGAACCTCCGCTCTAGAGTGGCACCTTGCCTCAAAATCCCAAGATACAAAAAAAAAACCATGGGGGACACATCCTTCTCTGTTCAAGCAGCCAAACTATGGAACTCTTAACCCCCAACATAAGATCCACGGACAACCACCTTATCTTCAGAAAACTACTCAAGAATTGGCTCTTCCCCACATAAGCACCATATGCAAACAGAAATATACAGCATATCCCTCTGCATATAAGCATTTATTTGTACTATAGATATGTACCTATGTGTATTGCTTTGTATAAACATGTAGAATAATTGTTTTTTTAACAAATAAATAAAATACATTTTAAGTACAACACTTAAAAACCAGAGTTTATCTAATGCATCTTTAACCTACATATACTTACTTCCTTTATGCATCTATATACCTTCCATGTACTTGGATCTATATATTTATTACTTTTCACCCAAAAAAGCATATTTAATGCACTACCCTATTTCTCATCCTATACCTCTATCAATATATTTAATCTACATATACTTACTTCCTTTATGCATCTATATACTTTCCATATACTTATGGATGTATATATTTATTACTTTCTTCTAATTCAGCATATCCAATGCACAACCCTATTTCTCACTCTATACCTCTCTCAATATATCCTCTACATCCACTCTCTCATTCATCCCAAACCCCATACCACTACTATGATCCCCAAAATAGCCCTTTCTAGGCTCTCCCCTACTCTACCCCTCCTTGCACTATCTGACACCTCTTTTACTATACCGATCCCCCAAAACAAGCCTTTCTAAACTCTTTCCTCTGACTCTTCCCCTCCACATCCCTTTTTACTCATCCCAAGCCTCCTCCTACTGCTATGACCTCCAAAACAAACAAAAAAACAAAAAAAAGTCGAAATCCTTCACGCTTCTATCCCTCCACTATCCTTTTCAATCAAAATAACAGACTAACATGTCCACTTCTCAAATTTCATATTACACTATACTAATTCACCACTAATCCTTTATGGGTTCTGGAGTAGTGTGCTACTCACCAAAAAAGCGCTTCAACTCCCCATCAGGGGTAACAAGCGCTATATAAATGCAAACCTATTTCCCTCTTCTATCCCTCCGCTATCCTTCTCAATCCAAATAACTGACTAATCTATCCACCACTCAAATTACTTTCATATTACACCATACTAATACAACACTAATCCTTTATGGGTTCCGGAGTAGCGGGCTACTTGCTGAAAAAGCACTTCGACGCCTCGTCAGGGGTAGTAAGCGCTATATAAATGCAATTACAATACAATACATTGTCGGATTATGGCCGATCTACCATATTTGTGGTAAAATACTTTATTCGGTTATCAAAAAACTATCAAAGTATGCATAAAAACAGTGTGAATTTGAATCTGTGGAATTAAGCTTATGGATGGAATCTGGTAAAAAAAATCTTTGTGCTAAAAAAATTTGATTTTTTAAGCATCTACAGTTTGGAAAAATACAAGAAAATAGTTTAGTAGCCATATATAAAATCAATAAATGTGTTTTTGTGGTCATTACACATTTTGTAATCATTTCCAGATATAAAATAGTTGAATAATGGTCCCTTTCATAGCAATTTCAAGTCCCCTTAAAACCTTTTAAAATATAATTGTCTTATTCATTGAGAAAAACAGAAAGTGGTGGAAGATCTTCTCAAACTCGTGGTGGTGCGCCAGTAGCGACTGCCACATTACAACCCTAGTGGTCCTGCCGCCCTGGGACCGCCGACTCCCCCAGGGAACTGCCGTTTCCTGGTGGTGGCGCGGCAGTCCAGAGGTAGCTATATGCTTGGCAGACCGCCGCAGTTCCGCCAACCATATAACAAGTTTCATCACCGCCACTGATTTCTTGGTGGTCTTTCCTCCATGAAAAACAGTGGCGGTGAGGAAAGAAAGTGCCTCACGCCTTGTGAATGCACCCTGTGTGCATACACAGAAGTTTCAGCACAGCATGGACTTTTCAGTCCATGCCGTGCTGGAACTTCCTTTGACATTCCCATTGCCGTTCCCACAGCGGTGCCTATGAAATAGGCACTGCAAAGGAAATGCCCGCCAATGACTAAAAGCGACATTATAAGGCGAGTGGCCCTTACGTGGGTTTGGCGGGGCGGTTCCGCCGCCGCCGCACCGTCAAACTCATAATCTGGCCCTTAGTGGGCGTTCTGGGTTTTAGGGGAAATCTTGTGTAGTACACTGTGTTTTTAATTTTTTACATATTTTTTTTATTTATTATTAAGTGCAATGTACTACACTTTATGTCCCCTTAAAATCTGGAACGCAGACTAAGGCCCTCATTTTGATGTCGGCGGAAAGCTTCCCGACCGACATCTTCGGTTTCACTTTTGAACGCCTTATTACAAAGACGGCAGTTGAAAGTGAAACCGGCCGGTCATTCTGGCTGGCTTCCAACGGGCTCAAGGACCCAGTCGGACCCAGTCAGACCCAGCACATAATCCCTTAAAGACGGCGTTTCCGCCATCGCGATTACGATGTCGGTTTCCCACAGGCTTTTCATGTCAGGCTTTCCGACATGAAAAGCCTGTTGGAAACTGACTTTGGGGGACCCTAGCAGGGCCCTCTTGCAACAGTGGCATCCGGTTAGGGGCCTGGCTTGCACATATGGTGCCCTCTGTCAATCCCTGCACTGCATGTCAGGCACCGTGTGGTGCCTGCAACGCGGTGCAGCGATCAATAAAAACTCCCATTTCTCTATGGGAGCTTGTGCTGCGGGCGGTTTTTTTATTTTTAAAAACAATTTTTATTCGTCAAATTACACAGATAATGCGGTACTCTGCACACCAGAGCCAACCGCCCAATAAAACAACAACAAGGAAGTGATTCCACTGGATTTGACATTTGCTAGATATATAGGAGCATATATGCATAACTAAAGATAACGTACCCCAACTCCCCCCCACCCTCACCCCCCGGGATCACATCAGGTCCTCACAGTCCGGCCTGCGGGCAATTTTTGACCGCAGCACAAGCTCCCATAGAGAAATGGGAGTTTGCGACCGCACCATGTGCGGTTACATTGTAATTAGGTGGTCGGAACCGCCGACCTGCGGTCGGTCGGTTCCAACACCGAAACGGCCGACATCGTAATAAGGCCCTAAGTGTAAGATTGCAAAAAAATGAAAAATTTGAGAACATTTTTTTTAATTAACACTTTACTACACTATATTTCCCCATTAGGTATAAGTAGTGGTTTGTAATTTTTCTTTATTTAATTTAAAAATATATTTTTTAAGTACTGTGGTACTCTCAAGGTAGTATTGCAGTACATTCTAGGTAGTACGGCTGCACTCCGTAAACTTTTAAAAAATGTATGAAGTAATAAAACGACTTTAACCTACTTTTACATAATTACCTAAAGTGCCTCTACCCTTCCTAAGCACTTATAACCCACGAATACACTACTTCTCCACTTAAAACCCACACAGCCTACTAAGTGTGGGCCAAACACCATTGTTGTCTTTAAATTTTGTAAAGGCTTGGATTACCCAATCATATCAATCAATCAAGTGGTTTGTAAAGCGCGACTACTCGCCCGTAAGGGTCTCAAGGCGCTGGGGGGGGGGCGGGGCGGGGTGGTGACTGCAGATCTGTCGCAAGGCACTGTGGTTCAGTCGAAGAGCCAGGTCTTGCGGTCCTTCCTGAATTGAGGCAATGGCGGTGATTGCCTTAGGGGGAGAGGCAGGGTGTTCCAGGTCTTTGCTGCGAGGTAGGAGAAGGATCTTCCCCCGGCTGTGGTCTTGCAGATACGTGGGATGGCAGCTAGGGCCAGTTGAGCGGAGCAGAGGTCTCTGGTGGGTGCGTCAAATGAGAGGAGGTGGTTGAGATATGCAGGTCCCTTGTCGTGTAGGGCTTTGTAGGCGTGTGTGAGGAGCTTGAAGGTGATCCTTTTGTTGACTGGGAGCCAGTGGAGGTCTCTGATGTGGCTGCGGTGGGGGATGTTGAGAATGAGTCTGGCGGAGGTGTTCAGGATGCTTTGCAGTTTCTTGAGGAGTTTCTGGGTAATGCCAGCATAGAGTGCGTTGACATAGTCCAGTCTGCTGCTGATGAGTGCATGGGTGACTGTTAGACTTGGCATCTTTTGGCGTGTTTCCCCTGAGTTTTTTGCTTTCCTACCTCCCGGTTTTGACTTTGCTGGCTTAGTGTCTCTGCGCACTTTCTCACTGCTGTTCGGTGTTAAAGTGCAAGTGCTCCTGTTGTAAATTGTGTTATGGATTGGTGGTGTTATATGGTTCTTGGGCACATTATCGACATTGCTAAGTTAGCATGAGCTTCACTGCCATGATGCTGCTTTTGTGCACGCTACTACATGACTTTGTTTTTGAAAGACTTTGTTTGTGCCCTTCACATGAGAACGGGTTGCCTTTCGCATTCTCTGCCTTTCCTGGAGTTTAGTCTTAACACGATATGCAAGGTCGATAAACAATGCCCCTTGTTATTCTGTTCTGGTCAGTCCCTAGCACCTAGACATAACATGCTACACACAGCTGCACTACAGAAGACTCGTGCTTTGATATTACGTTGTTGCATGTTGTTTTAACACACTTGGAGAAAGCCGTTCCATGGAGAAGAGCTCTGCTGTTCCTGTGATGTAAACCTTACATCCAGGCTTTAAGGTATGGGTTCTGCTGTCAAAGCTCAGAGATCGTCCTTTTTTATAAAATAAACTTCTTCTAGTCAAGGGGAGGGTGGTCAGGACTATAGGCCCTTATTTCCACAGTCTTTATGAAATGACTTCTCCTTTTGTATTCTATGGAATTGTAACAATGCTAACTGTGCTGAGTTTATGCATTTTGCTGCTAGTAGTGGCAATTATACTGTATTGTAGTGCACAATAGTTAAAATAAACATTTTGAACTATTTCAGTGACTCTGCATATTCTAATTGTGGACAAGTATGAGTGAGTGAGCGAATGAGTACGTCTTGCTCCCGCGATTCCTGAGAGAGTCGGAAGTGTTGTGCTCTGGGTTGTCTAATCATTTGTAGCTCTGTGATCTTTGGAGGAGAACGAATGAGACACTATAGCTAGTCGGTTTGGGATTTTGGGTACTGATGTGGTAGGTTGGTACACCCCTATTCACTGAGGTCCTGTTTTCCTGCGCATAGTTCTGTGTATGTGCTGAATCCCTGCAACAGTGTTTCCATGATTGGCATATTTCATTTACTTGTCAGTCCCTAGTAAAGTGCACTGAGTATGCCAGGGCCTGTAAATCAAATGCTGCTAGTGGGCTGCAGCACTGGATTGTGCCACACACACAAGCAGCCTGTAAATGTAACTCTGGCCTGCCATTGCAGAGCCTGTGTGCAGTCTGGGACTGCCATGTCGACTTGGCAAGTGTACCCACTTGCCAGGCCCTAACCTTCCCTTTTCTTACATGTCAGTCACCCCTAAGGTAGGCCCAAGGTACCCCTGTGGGCAGGGTGCAGTGTATGTGAAAGGTAGGACCTGCCCTGGTGTGTGTGGCATGTCCTGATACTTACTGCCAATTTCGTTTTTCACTATTGCAAGGCTACCTGTTCCCATAGGACAGAATGGGGAGTTTGTTTATAACATCTTATAAACTTAACTGGCCCTGGGAACTAGGTAGGAAAATAAAGTTTAGTATGCCTGAACTCAGAATCTAAAGATGCATCTTTTAGGAAAGGTGATTTTTACATTCTGTGTTTGAAAATACCACTTTTAGAAAGTAGGTATTTTCTTGCTCAGCCATCCAGTAGGCCTCTGCTGGGTTTGTGGATTGACTGTCTGGGTTTTGGATGACGGGGGCTGGAGAGGAGCCGTGGCTCCAGATAGTCTAGGTGGGTCAGGAAAGGGATGAATAGACCTGGGCTGCATTTAGAATAGGGGGAGGAGATTTCCTTGCACCTCAAAGGGCCTGGTCTGCCTCTGACAATGCCGTCTCCACCTCCTGCCAGGAAGCCACACCAGAGAGGGCAGAACTGGTTCTGACTGGGCACAGACACTCTCTGCCTGAGAGGACAAAGGATTTTGGGCTATAAAAAGTGGGGCCCAAACCCCTGAACTTTAGAACTCTTTTGGACCAAGAAGACTGCCAAGAAGAAGAGCTGGAGAAGCTGTGAGGAGGAACTACCACTTTGCTGAGCGCTTTGCTGTGTTGGCCTGCAGTGGCTGCTTCTGTCTTGGGCAGTGAAAGGACTGGACTGAACTTTCTGCAATCTATTTCTATGAGTTTCTCCAAGGGCTTGAGGTAGAGCTTGCCCCCTGTTCAAGAAGTCTCAGGAACAGCAAAGACTTCAAGTTCTTCTGCCCTCAGCACTGGGGACTGTGTGTTTTGTGCTGCAACAGAAGAAAAACCAACCCGACGCCGTCTACGACGCCGCTGCCGACTCCGTGTCCTGAAGGCACCGCAGAGGGCACCGCCGCACCGCGACCCTGGTCTCACCGACGCCGCCTGCTGATGCCGCCACCGAGCCGCTGCTCGCATTGTGACCTGTGGGCACCACACTCCGCATCGCCTCACTTCACGACGCCGCCTTGGTATCCCCAACGACGCCGCTCCACACCGAAATCTACGCCACTGCCTGCCCCGTGGTTCGAGGGCACTGCTCGTAAAGTTACACGACGCACCGCCCTCATCCTGCACCGCAGCCCTGGCCTGCCGGCGCCATCGACTCCAGTTCGTCAGCCGACGACAGCGCTTCAGCAATGACAACGCCGCTGCTTGCACCGTGACCTGCCAGCACCGCGACGAGCACCGCAACACTTCGCACCGCGACCCTGGTCTCACCGACGACGCCATCTGACGCCGCCACCGAGCCGCTGCTCGCACCGCGACCTGAGGGCATCGCACGCCGCACCGCTGCACTTCGCACCGCAGCACCCGACGCCTGCCGACGCCAGCGCTTCTGACTTCAACCGCGAGGAGTTCGACCTGCAGCGCGTGTGACTTCAAGGGCCCGACGACACCTGCACCGACCTCCGGAACCGACGCCTGCGGGTGCAGTGCTTTCGGAAGCTCAACGAGAGGTCGCTGTCGCCCTGCATTTCTAAAGGTACTGTTTTGCGGGTCTTCCCGACACCGTAGCTGGCCCGCGACGCCGCGGTCAGCCAGAACTGTTTGGATTTGTTTGTTCACGATGCCGTGATAGCCCCGAGGGAGCTATCGACTTCAAGGAACTGTTTTTGAAGGTTATTTTGATAACTGAAGATTTCTAAGTACTGTATTGTGGATTCTTATCGTTTTTGGTCTTGTCCTAAGTATATAAAAGTATTGGATATTTTTCTAAACTGGTGTGGTGTCCTTTTGTAGTGCTTACACTGTATTACTGTTGGTTATGTGCAAATGCTTTACACACTGCCTCTAAGATAAGCCCGACTGCTCGTTCCAAGCTACCAAGGGGGTGAGCAGGGGTTATTTTAGGAGTGTAACTCCCTTATCCTGACTAGAAGGAAGGGTCCCTACTTGGACAAGGTGCAAACCATTGCCAACTAGAGACCCCCATTTCTAACATTGGTTGTCAGCGGTGAGGATAGGACTTGTGTTTGCACTTGTCTTACAGTGATTGGTGTGCACTACTACCATATCGCAGACCATTACGTGCCAAATACTGGTTCTTTTTCTTTTTCTCCTATTTTTGATCTTGCCAGTTTGAACTTGCTACTTCATCATGCCTGAATCAAGAGCATCATCTGTTGCATCCCTGGAAGTTGCCTCTGAGGAGGATAGGTTGGAATCCTACAATGTGAAAGAATTGAAAGCGATTTGTAAAAACCTAAAAGTCCAAGTCAGAGGCCTCACTAGGAAGGAGGAGGTACAAAAGGCGCTGAGGGCCTGGGTAGCAGCCAGACATGCCAGTGGGCAATCTGGAGATCTCAGTTTGAGAGGTGGCGGAGCCTACTCCTAGGGTGGATGTGCTTTTGGGAGAAGGGGAACCCTCCAGACCAGGCAGCAGTGGCCTGTCCCCAGAGGAGCTGGAGGACAGGCGGGAAGCAAGGAAGTTCGAATTGGAGAAACTCAGGATGGAAAATGAGAGGGAAGAGAAAAGAATAGCCATGGAAGAAAGGAAGATGATCTTAGATCATGAGAGAAGTCTTAAGGAGCTGGAACTAAGGAGTAGTCCCAGCTCAGATGGTGGCATCAATTCATTAGTGCAGGCAGACAGAATTGTGCACATCCCCAAGAATGTAGGCAAGGAATTCAAGAAGGGAGATGACATACAGAGGTGGTTCCAAGGGTACGAGTCGTCCATTCACATGAATGGGGCCCCTGAAAGGAATTGGGGGGCAGGGTTATGGCCTCTCTTTCCAGAGGAAGCAAGGGATACCCTGATAGCTTTGGGTAAGGGGCAGAACCTCACCTACGCTTACATGAAGGACGCTTTCTTCACTAGGTATGGTCTCACTCCTGAAAAGTACAGGGATCAGTTTAGGTCCAGTAAGAAGACTGATGCCAACACTTGGTTGGAATGTATAGATTCGTTTTGCAGGTCACTGGATGGCTGGGTGAAGGGCAGTAATGTGACAGATTATCAGGGGCGCTACAATTTGATTGCATGGGAACACTTGTCTAGTCTATGTTTTGCAGATCTGCGCCAGCACTTGGTTGATAGTAAGCTAACTGACCCCAGGAAGCTTGCTATGGAGGCAGACCGCTGGGTGAGTACCCGGGTCCACAAAAAAGCGTTTGGGGGAGACTCAGCCAAAGGTGGGCAGGGGGGGGACAAGGGTAAAACACAGGAGTTCTTTAAAGGGCCCCAAACTAACACCCAGGGTAAAGGTTCCCATCCCCAGGAGATAAGAAAGCAGTGGTCTCTTCAGGAAAGCCTGCTGAGACCGGTCCCCGCAAGTGTTTTGCATGTGACCAGGTGGGTCACTTGAAGGGGGACCCCAAGTGTCCCAAGAGGGCACAGCCACCCACCGGTGGGCAGTCCAAGGTGTTGGCTAGTGTAGCGCTTGGGGAGGAAGGGTACCCACAGGAGGGTGGGGATCCCGCAGAAATTACCCTTGTCTCACTAGGGGACAGTGAGATGGTCCCAGGAAACCAGGTGTGCCCCCTAACACAAAGAAATACACCACCTGGGTGACCATCAATGGGAAAAGGGTAGAGGCTCTCAGAGATACTGGAGCCAGTGTGACCTCAGTCCGGTGTCACATGGTCTCTGAAGAGCAGGTAGTCCCCGGGGCATTCCACCAAGTAGTTGCAGTAGACAACTCAGAGCGCCAGTGTATGGTGGTGCAAGTTCCCTTTGAATGGGGGGGGTCTCAGGTCCCTTGAGGGTGGTTGAGCCCTACCATGCCTGTAGATTGTCTGCTAGGTAACGACCTGGAGCAGTCCTTGTGGAAGGATGTTGAGCTCAGGTCTCACTTGGAGATGCCTGGGTTGCCAGAGTGGGCATGCGTGTCCACTCGGGCAATGGCAGCCAGAAAGGGTGATCAGAAGGACCTGGGGTCTGAAACAGTGGCCCAGGTCCCTGCCAAGAGAAAGGGCAGGGGGCACGGTAAACTGGCCCCTGAAGTTCCCACGGACCGGGAGGAGGCTGACCATGAGGGGGACGCCCCGGTGCCTACAGGGGAGCAGGTAGCTGAACTGGGGGACATCTCTGAGCTGACCCATTGGCAGCAAGAAGGGGGTCCCACCAGGGAAGAATTCTGCAGGGAGCAGAAAGAATGCCCTTCTCTGGAGGGTCTGCGGCGGCAGGCTGCAGACCAGGCAGCTGATGATCAGTCCTGATCACATTGGATCTACTGGGAGAATGGTCTCCTGTATGGTGAGCCTAAGGTCGCTGAGCCTGGGTCAGCCCGTGTGCTGGTGGTACCCCAGCGCTTCAGGACCTTCCTACTGGGCCTGGCTCATGACGTGCCTTTGGCAGGACTTTTGGGGCAGGACAAGACCTTTGACAGGCTTGTCACCCACTTCTTCTGGCCTCAAATGCGAAGGCAGTCAGATGGACATTGTAGGTCTTGCCAAACTTGCCAGGCAAGTGGTAAGAGTGGGAGGAAGGTCAAAGCTCCTCTCCAACCTTTTCCAGTTGTTGGAACACCCTTTGAAAGGGTAGGGATGGACATTGTGGGGCCACTGGATCCAAAGACAGCAATGGGCAACAGGTACATCCTGGTCTTGGTGGACCATGCCACCCGGTACGCGGAGGCAATCCCTCTCAGGACAACGACGGCGCCAGTGGTGGGCCGGGCCTTAATGGGGATCTTTTCCCGCGTGGGGTTCCCCAGAGAGGTGGTTTCTGACATGGGGACCAAATTCATATCCAAGTGTATGACATCCCTGTGGAAGGAGTGTGGTGTAACCTACAAGTTCACCACTCCTTACCACCCCCAAGGTAATGGTCTGGTGGAGAGATTGAATCAGACCTTGAAGGGCATGATTAAGGGTCTAACAGAACCCATGAGGCGTAAGTGGGACATCCTCTTGCCATGCCTTCTCTGTCCATACAGGGAGGTGCCACAGAAGTCTCTTGGGTTCAGTCCCTTTGAGCTTCTGTATGGTCACCCTGTGAGAGGACCTCTGAGTTTGGTGAAGGAAGGCTGGAAACAGGTCCCAGGAAAACTCCCCAGGATGTGTTTAGTTACATGCTGGACTTCAGAAACCAAACTGCCCACTTCAGGAAACTCGCTCAGGCAAACCTAGAAGCAAGCCAGGGAGAAATGAAGAAGTGGTATGACCAGAATGCCACTCTGGTCGAATTTCAACCTGGGCAAAAAGTGTGGGTCATGGCCCCAGTGGAACCTTGTGCCTTGCAGGACAAGTGGACTGGACCGTTTGAGGTGGTGGAGCGCAAAAGTGATGTCACCTACCTGGTGGATTTACGGACTCCAAGGAACCCTTTGAGGGTCCTGCACATGAACCGCCTCAAGCCCCACTTCGAGAGGTCCGAAGTAAGCATGCTCTTGGCGACAGATGATGGCGTGGAAGAGGAGAGTGAACCTCTCCCTGACCTCCTGTCCACCAAGGAGCACGATGGGTCAGTAGAAGGTGTGATCCTCTCCCCTACACTGACCCCAGAGCAGGAGAGCGACTGTCACCAGTTGTTGGGACAGTTTGCCCCACTGTTCTCTCTGACCCCAGGTGTTACTCACTGGTGTACCCATGACGTGGCCACTGGTGTCAGCCCTCCTGTAAAACACAAGATTTACAGTTTAACTGACCGGGTCAGGGCCAGCATCAAAGAGGAGGTCTCTAAGATGTTGGCGTTTGAGGTGATCGAGCCCTCCAACAGTCCTTGGGCCAGCCCAGTGGTCTTGGTCCCAAAGGCTGCTGCACCCGGTGCCACTCCAGAACTGCGGTTTTGTTTGGACTACCGTGGGCCCAATGCCATCACCAAGACTGACGCGCACCCCATCCCCAGAGCTGATGAGCTCATTGATCGGTTGGGAGCTGCCAAGTTCCTCAGAACGTTTGATTTAACGTCTGGGTACTGGCAGATTGCCTTAACCGATGGGGCCAAGGAGAGATCAGCATTCTCAACACCAGAAGGACATTACCAGTTCCGGGTGATGCCCTTTGGGTTGAAGAATGCCCCTGCCACCTTTCAGAGGTTGGCTGGACTGGAGGATTTCAGTGCCGCCTACCTGGATGACATTGCAGTGTTCAGTTCCAGTTGGGAAGAACACTTGCAGCACCTCAGGGAAGTGTTGAGGGCTCTGCAGAGGGCGGGCCTCACGATCAAGGCCAGTAAGTGCCAGATCGGGCAGGGTTCTGTGGTGTACTTGGGACACCAGGTAGGAAGCGGCCAGGTGGCGACCCTACAGCCCAAGATTGACACAATTCTGGCTTGGGAGCCCCCCAAGACCCAGACAGAGGTGAGGGCCTTCTTAGGACTCACCGGGTACTACAGGAGGTTTGTTAAGGGGTATGGCACCATTGTTGCCCCCTTAACAGAGCTGACTTCCAGGAAGCAGCCCAAGAAGGTGATCTGGACTGAGTCCTGCCAGAAGGCTTTTGATGCCCTGAAGGCCACCATGTGCACGGCGCCCGTGCTCAAGGCACCCGACTTCTCCAAGGAATTTGTTGTGCAGACCGACGCTTCAGAGCATGGTGTGGGAGCAGTGCTCTCACAACTGAACGAAGAGGGCCTAGACCGGCCTGTAGTCTTCCTTAGCAGGAGACTACTCCCCAGAGAAAAGAGGTGAGGTGCCATAGAAAGGGAAGCTTTCGCTGTGGTCTGGACACTGAAGAAGCTGAGGCCCTACCTGTTTGGGACTCACTTCCGGGTTCAGACAGACCACAGGCCCCTCAGATGGTTGATGCAAATGAGGGGTGAGAATCCAAACTTCTGAGGTGGTCCATCTCCCAACAGGGAATGGACTTTTCGGTGGAACACCGCCCTGGCACAGAACACGCCAACGCAGATGGTCTGTCCAGGTTCTTCCGCCTTAGTGAAGAGAACTCCCAGGAGGTTGGTTAGTTCTCCCTACTTTCAGCTGGAGGGGGCATGTGTTAGACTTGGCATCTTTTGGCGTGTTTCCCCTGAGTTTTTTGCTTTCTGACCTCCCGGATTTGACTCTGTTTTTGCTGGCTTAGTGTCTCTGCGCATTTCATCACTGCTGTTCAGTGTTAAAGTGCAAGTGCTCCTGTGTAAATTGGGTTATGGATTGGTATTTCCATGATTGGCATATTTGATTTACTTGTCAGTCCCTAGTAAAGTGCACTGAGTGTGCCAGGGCCTGTAAATCAAATGCTGCTAGTGGGCTGCAGCTCTGGATTGTGCCACCCACACAAGCAGCCTGTAAATGTAACTCTGGCCTGCCATTGCAGAGCCTGTGTGCAGTCTGGGACTGCCATGTTGACTTGGCAAGTGTACCCACTTGCCAGGCCCTAACCTTCCCTTTTCTTACATGTCAGTCACCCCTAAGGTAGGCCCAAAGTACCCCTGTGGGCAGGGTGCAGTGTATGTGAAAGGTAGGACATGCCCTGGTGTGTGTGGCATGTCCTGATAGTGAATTACTGCCAATTTCGTTTTCACTATTGCAAGGCTACCTGTTCCCATAGGATAGAATGGGGAGTTTGTTTATAACATTTTATAAACTTAACTGGCCCTGGGAACTAGGTAGGAAAATAAAGTTTAGTATGCCTGAACTCAGAATCTAAAGATGCATTTTTTAGGAAAGGTGATTTTTACATTCTGTGTTTGAAAATACCACTTTTAGAAAGTAGGTATTTTCTTGCTCAGCCATCCAGTAGGCCTCTGCTGGGTTTGTGGATTGACTGTCTGGGTTTCGGATGACGGGGGCTGGAGAGGAGCCGTGGCTCCAGATAGTCTAGGTAGGTCAGGAAAGGGATGAATAGACCTAGGCTGCATTTAGAGTAGGGGGAGGAGATCTCCTTTCACCTGAATGGGCCTGGTCTGCCTCTGACAATGCCGTCTCCACCTCCTGCCAGGAAGCCACACCAGAGAGGGCAGAACTGGTTCTGACCGGGCACAGATACTCTGCCTGAGAGGACAAAGGATTTTTGGCTATAAAAAGTGGTGCCCAAACCCCTGAACTTTAGAACTCTTTTGGACCAAGAAGACTGCCAAGAAGAAGAGGTGGAGAAGCTGTGAGGAGGAACTACCACTTTGCCGAGCGCTTTGCTGTGTTGGCCTGCAGTGGCTGCTTCTGTCTTGGGCAGTGAAAGGACTGGACTGAACTTTCTGCAATCTATTTTTATGAGTTTCTCCAAGGGCTTGAGGTAGAGCTTGCCCCCTGTTCAAGAAGTCTCAGGAACAGCAAAGACTTCAAGTTCTTCTGCCCTCAGCACTGGGGACTGTGTGTTTTGTGCTGCAACAGAAGAAAAAGATACCCGATGCGGTCTATGCCGCCGCTGCAGACTCCGTGTCCTGAAGGCACCGCAGAGGGCACCGCCGCACCGCGACCCTGGTCTCATCGACGCCGCCACCGAGCCGCTGTTCGCACCATGACCTGTGGGCACCGCATCGCCTCACTTCACGACGACGCCTTGGTATCCCCAACGACGCCGCTCCACGCCGAAATCTACGCCGCTGCCTGCACCGTGGTTCGAGGGCACCGGTCGTAAAGTTACACGACGCACCGCCCTCATCCTGCACCGCAGCCTTGGCCTACCAACGCCGGCGCCATCGACTCCAGTACGTCAGTCGACGACAGCGCTTCAGCAACGACAACGCCGCTGCTTGCACCGTGACCTGCCAGCACCGCGACGAGCACTGCATCACTTCGCACCGCGACCCTGGTCTCACCGACGACACCATCTGATGCCGCCACCGAGCCGCTGCTCGCACCGCGCCCTGACGGCATCGCACGCCGCACCGCTGCACTTCGCACCGCAGCACCCAACGCCTGCCGACGCCAGCGCTCCTGACTTCAACCGCGAGGAGTTCGACCTGCAACGCGTGTGACTTCAAGGGCCCGACAACTCCTGTACCGACCTCCGGAACCGACTCCTGCGGACGCCGTGCTTTCGGAAGCTCAATGAGAGGTCGCCGATGCCCTGCATTTCTAAAGGTACTGTTTTGTGGGTCTTCCCGACACCGTAGTTGGCCCGCGACGCCGCGGTCAGCCAGAACTGTTTGGATTTGTTTGTTCACGACGCCGTGATAGCCCCGAGGGAGCTATCGACTTCAAGGAACTGTTTTTCAAGGTTATTTTGATAACTGAAGATTTCTAAGTACTGTATTGTGGATTCTTATCGTTTTTGGTCTTGTCTTGAGTATATAAAAATATTGGATATTTTTCTAAACTGGTGTGATGTCCTTTTGTAGTGCTTACACTGTATTACTGTTGGTTATGTGCAAATGATTTACACACTGCCTCTAAGATAAGCCTGACTGCTCGTGTCAAGCTACCAAGGGGGCGAGCAGGGTTTTTTTAGGAATGTAACTCCCTTATCCTGACTAGAAGGAAGGGTCCCTACTTGGACATGGTGCAAACCATTGCCAACTAGAGACCCCCATTTCTATCAGTGACCGTCCTTCTGAACTTGGTGGGGATCCACTTGAAGATCTTTTGGAGCATCCGTAGCGTGTGGAAGCAGGATGATGAGTTGGCGTTGATCTGGCGGTTCATGGTGAGCGAGTAGTCCAAGATGATGCCGAGATTTCTTGCGTGGTCTGTTGGCGGAGGTCCAAGATCTGCAGGCCACCTGGAGTCATCCCAATCGGAAGGATTGGAGCCCAAGATGAGGACTTCAGTCTTCTCTGAGTTTAGCTTCAGACAGCTGTCCCTCATCCAGGTGGCGACAGCCTTCATCCCGTCGTGGAAGTTGCTCTTGGTGACGGTGGGTTCATTGGTGAGGGACAGGATCAACTGGGTGTCGTCGGCGTAGGAGACGATGTTGAGTCCGTGCTTCCTGACGATGGCTGCGAGCGGGGCTATGTAGATGTTGAAGAGAGTGGGGCTCAGGGAGGAGCCCTGAGGCACTCCGCAGCTGATTTCTGTGGGTTCCGAGTGGAACGGTGGTAGCCTGACTGTCTGTGTTTGGCCGGTGAGGAAGGATCGGATCCATTCCAGGGCATTTTCGCGGATGCCGGCATCGTGGAGTCTTGTGCATACGGTGTGATGGGAGACGGTGTTGAAGGCGGCCGAGAGGTCCAGGAGGATGGGGGCTGCAGTTTCGCTACGGTCGAGGAGGGTGTGGACGTCGTCTGTGGTGGCGAGGAGGGCGTTCTCCATACTGTGATTGCTTCGGAAGCCGGATTGCGAGCGATCCAGGATGTAGTTCGCCTGGATGAACTCGGAAAGTTGGGCATTAATTGCCTTCTCGATTACCTTGGCTGGAAAGGCGAGGAGATCATATACTGCCTCATCATCTGCATGTAGCTATTGTAAACAAAATATAGAGTTCTTTGGAGCAGCTACTTAATATCACCAGGCTATATTTCACAACAAGCACTATCACCTGGAAATACTAAAAACGTTGGTCAAATCTAAGTTGTACCTGACTTGCGATGACTCTGCCCCACACACTAAGCTATTCAAAGGACTAAGCCATATTTGAATCTGGAGATTTCCTCATTGGGCATTGCTTCTGAAAGGCTAGTAGAGTTTTGGTAGTGACAACCCCTCATGTATCTGGAGTAGGAAGGGTCATGAAAGTTGATGGCTTTAGAACATGACTTGATGTCCCGCATAGTTCTGCAATCTTTTTACACTGCAAACTCTTTTTTTTTGTCATTCCTTTTGTGAAAGATGAGAGGGGAGTTCAGGTAATGCTCATTGTATTCTTACCTCTAAGGTGACTGCGAACTAGTGCTAGTACTGTATCAGTAAAAAGTTCAGCAGCCCTTTTGAAAATTACTGTTGTTACTATTGCCTTTAATTAAAAATAAAGGCATTGGAGCCCTGAAAGAAAGCGGCCTGCTGAGAGACAGTGTTACTGTCCTTGCGGAGAATTGTTCATTCTGCCTCCTTACAACTGCGGCTGTCAGGTTTAGAACTATTGTTAATGCAACCATAATTAATACCAGCCCAGTATGGCAGTACTGGTAATTTCCCGTTATAGCTTAATAGCTGCCCAGCTGAGAAGTGCCCCTAGCTTTCTCTCTGGCAATTAGAGGGATATTACTTGTTTAGAACCCTAAATTGGGTACAGGTGGGTGGAAGTGATGCAGTAAACATAGAATCTTTGGCCTCTTGGACACTGCTTAGAAATATTCAGTTATCCATTGAGAGCTTCATACCAGACTGTTTCTAAGCAGTCATTGGTCTAATTTTTAAAGCCGTTTGGGCACAGAGGTTCAACCAACAGTGTCAGATGGCTAGATAGATGTACGTGTGCAGGGTATTCATAGCTGGTGACTTTGCATTGGTAAATCCATTTACTTATGGATTATGTCACTCCAAGATGGCCTGATATTGCTCATGAGTAAATTCTATGAGAAGGGCAGGGAATGGGTTTTGAGGGTGTGGGTGCCAGGAAATTATTTGAGTTCATGTGTTTGAATATTTACAAATATGTTTTCAAACTGTTCCTACTGTGGAAACGGTCAGAGATTTACTGCTGTTAGGGCAGGAAAAAATCCCTTTGGAAGGTGGGTATGGGCATGGATTGCCCCCTCAAATTTGAGGTGGTATTTGCAAAACGTTTTCTCCAAGAGAGAATATGTTTTGCTGGTAGAAGTAATAAACAGAAAAAGGCCATTACAAGTAAAAGTTCTTCATTATAAAAAAAGTAGGCAGACACATTTTATATCAATACGTTTTATTTTAATTACTGTCTGTGTGTCCCTTCATTCTTTTCTTTCCATGCTGACAGGTGAAATCTGAGCTCATCCTTAGTGGAGCTCTGAAAATTATCTTATCAGCTTGCAGGCAGGAAGAGTTAACAGAAGCATTGGTGAAGAACAGCTCATGCGTCTTTTTTTTTTAGTTTACATTGAATGCATTCTAGTGGGAATGCAGTTTGTTTCAATAAACAGAGTTTTCATAAAATGCTTCCTGATTCATTAGGTGGGGCCATAAATTATTATGGAGCGGCCATGACCTCAAATGGCACCACTCCTGTGGTTAGGGCCCTGATATGAATTGCTCCACATTTTTGGAGGTTCAAAACCATTGACAGCACTTTATGAAGTAACAGTAGTACATTAAAAAGAAAATAAGAAGCATATTATGCATAGATCAGAAATGGGGCTTTTTCTGAAAATGTGAGGATTTGATTTCATGGCGACCCATGGTGACCCAAGTACACAAAGGTTTTCAACCTGCTAAAAGCAGCTATCACAGTTCTATCATTATATTCACATATTGGGTCAGATTAATTCTTTCTTCATATTTTTCTATCTCACTGTTTTGCAATCTTTGAGTGAGTCTTTTTTGTCTTGTTCCACCAAGGCTGCTATTTCAGCATTTGTTCTTTTGTGAGTCTTTGAAGATATCGAATAGAAAAAAAGTCCTATATAAATGCTAATTATATTTATTATGTTCTTTGAAGATTTGCAAAGTGCTAACCGATATCCCTTTTACATTGTGCTTGTGATATATACCTCAGTTGGGCATCTCTTTTGAGTTCGTTCTGGCTCCCATTAATCTGTATTGTGTAATTGAAGAGTTTTCATAAACGTCAGGTCTATTGTTTTGGGTTGACATGATGCTGCAATCAATTGATACCTGAATTACTTAATCTTACTGTTAAAACCTAATGCACGCTTCTGAAAGGAATTACCACTACTGTGGTGTGGAGAGGGCAGGTGGCAGGATCAGTTTTGAAACATATTTATATATTCAAGTAGCGTATTTCCGGTAAGGGATAGTAGTAGACAGGTTCATAGCTTCCTAAGAATTAAGTAAATGTAGGATAATAAACAACTGACAGCAAAGTATACCCACCTAGTGCATACCAGTAATCATTTTATGAAAGCACATAATGGGTCAAACATTCTTGCTTGCCTCTGTAGAAAATAAATCACTGTACAAAGGTATAGTTTTTCTCAGTGGTTCATTTATACTGGAGTGTAATTGTTCTCATCTTGAGCTGCACATTATATTTTGTCTTAACATGTCACTGGGGATAAATTGTATTGGTGTTAGAAAAAGAGTATACCCTTGCCATAGAATTATATCCCTTCTTCATTCTCCTTCATATCCTTTTTTCATCACTTTATTCCTTCTGCAGAAGATCACTGGAATTGTTGTGCTCCCAAACTGCAGTTCCTATGTATGTAATCATCGCACAATGGTTCTGTTTAAGCAAGTTGATCTAGGTTACAAGTATTGACAACTAGCAACTCCTATTTTTCAGCACAGGCTGAACTAAAATAAAAAAAATTATTTTTTATAAATCTTTTTATTAACATACATCGGCATCTTAAATTCGATACAGAGGAGATTGCAAAATCATACATCACGAAGACAATAAGTAAGAGCTAATGATAACTTTACATTATAGGGAAAGTCTACGGGGAGAGGGAATCATCATATTCAATATTACAAGGTGGTTGGCATATGCCCCCACGGTGGGAATTCCACAGGCCCCATATGCGAGACCATTTTTTGGGGCAGCCCATAGCCACATATACTGTCTTTTCCCTACGCATGCACCAGTCAAGGTCTTTCTCCCAGGCCTCCACTGTGGGTGGGTGGGATGCACCCCACAGCTGCACGATATTCCTTTTGGCGAGCATTAAACCCAGAGTGACCCATTGCGTCTGAGAAACATTCAGGTCCGTAGGCTCCCACACATTAAGGAGGCACCTGCGGGCTTCTGGGTGGAGGCGTGATGTTAGTACTGTATTGAGAATGTCGTGGATTTCCTGCCAATAGGGACGTATGAGGTCGCATTCCCAGATGGAGAGGTGTGGTGCAGCGGCCAGGGCAGCTGACTTCGGAGCACAGGGTTCACGGTTCGATCCCCGGCTGCGGCAGCTCAGCTCAGCACCATGGGACTCTGGGCAATAGCTCACTTAATTTCCACGACGGCCCCCAGCGCCTTGAGACCCGTAAGGGTGAGTAGTTCGCGCTTTACAAATATGGATTTAGATTTTAGATTTAGATCATGTGCATGAAGGTTCCTATCTGGCCGCATCCCCGGCTACACTCCCCCTTGTCAGTTCTTCCCATCTGCACCAGTCGGGGACCTGTCATGTATATCCTATGAAGGATTTTGAGCTGCACCAGTCTGAGTCGCGCTGGAATGGCAACTACTCTTGGGGAATAAATTGCCTCCTGCCATTCTTCATCATTCATTTCAATACCATCCCTCATCCATCTATCTCGTAATGGTTGGAGAGGATTTACCATGTTATTTATCAGCTTTTTATATATCAGGGAGATAGCTTTTTCGGGAAGGTGGCCGTCAAGTACTCTATCCTCCAGTGGGGAAGACTCGGGAAGAGTGGTGCCCTGCGGCAGAAGGGATCGTAATGCATGACGGACTTGTGTGTAGCGAAAATGCTCTGTATCTGCTAGTTCAAATTGCTGTTGCAGGGTGGTAAAGGATTTAATCTCGCTCTTATCCCAGAGGTCCCTAATGTGTGAGATACCAATTAGGTCCCATTTGTCAAACCCTTTTGATTTCCATAGGTTACCCAGCTGCTCGGAGTCCCACAGCCGAGACTTTTGGTGGCAGTATGCCATAAGTGGACTGAGTGTTTGGTGGGGCCAGTCCATCTAGAGCGCTCCAGTTTGGAGTATAGGGCTCTATTATAGTTTCCCCCAGGGAGGAGCCACCTGTCCATGGCATAGCCAGGATCGTCTAGCCGACCGTAGGTGCCGTGGTTAATGGCTGCTAAATGTGCTGCCCAATAATATTTTTTGATATCCGGGAGGCTAATGCCCCCGTCATACCAATTTAGGGTAAGCTTGTTTAGGGCAATACGCGGCTTTCCATCCCACAGCAAGTCCCTTTGGAGGCCCTCTACTTCTTTAAAATAAGACATCGGGACAGGATCCAAGGAGTTCTGTAGGGCGTATAAAAAACGGGGCAAGGCCGTCATTTTAAAAAGGGCCGCTTTGCCCAATAACGAGAGAGGGAGAGACTTCCAGCTGTTTATATCCTTCCTGAGCCTAGTCAGAGGCGGGAGTAAGTTACGGGTATATCGGAGTGAAGGGTCTAAGGAGAGAAAAATGCCAAAGTATTTAAAACCCACTGTGTGGACTTGTATGGGGCAGCCCTTTGGTGGTGTAGGTGGGTCACCCGTAAGGACGAACAACAGGGACTTGCTCCAGTTAATGGAGAAGCCGGAATATTTACCAAAAATTGCAAGAATATCTAAGACTGCCAGCAAGGACTTTCTTGGGGAGGCCAGATAAAGTAGGATGTCGTCCGCATAAAGTGAGATGCGGTCTTCCCACTCCGAGGACCAACGTAGCCCCCTTATGACTGGGTTCCTGCGTATCCACGCCGCCAGCGGCTCCAGTGCTAAGGCAAACAGGAGAGGCGATAGTGGGCACCCATGGTGTGTCCCGCGGCTGAGTGTGAATGTGGACGATTTTTTTATTATTCACCACCACCACCTGAGCCAAAGGTTCATTGTATAAAAGCTGTACCCATTGGATATACTTCGGGCCAAACCCCAGTTTGCCCAACACCGCCCAAAGATAGGGCCATTCAATAGTGTCGAAAGCCATTGTCGCATCCAGGGAACCTATTATGGCTGGCTCTTGGATCGTAGCAACTCTACTCAGTACTCCATGGACTCTGCGCAGGTTAAGAGCAGTGTTGCGGTGTGGCATGAAGCCGGATTGGTCTGGGTGGACTAGGTTTCCGATAACCTTGATCAGTCGGTTGGCCAAGAGCTTGGCCAGAATTTTAGGTTCGTCATTTAAGAGAGATATTGGTTTTGGGCTTCCCTTCCTTATGTATGGTGACTATGGTGGCGATCCTCTGATCTATAGGGAGTGTCCCCTTTTCCCTGGATTCTTCAAACATGGATTTTAGATAGGGGGCCAATTTGTCGGGTCTAAGTTTATATAGCTCGATGGGAAGACCATTAGGCCCAGAGGCTTTTCCCGAGTTTAGTGTTCGGATCGCCTTCGCTACCTCGTCATTTGATATTGCGCTCTCCAGAAAGTCAAATTCCTCCGTCGAGAGCTTGGGAAGTCTAATATCTGTCAATAGGTCACGGCCGTCGTCTACAGTGTAAGGTGCAATAGCAGAGTAAACGGCACTGAAGTGGTTGGCGAACTTATCCGCAATGGCCTGCGGGTCCGCAAGAGGAGCAACTCCTCCATCCCGGAGTTCAGATACCAATCTGCTTGCCCATTCTTTTTTGTCGAGCCAGGCTATTAATTTTCCATCCTTATCCCCTAGGTCGTATATCCTTCCCAGTTTGTCTCTACCCAAGGTTTTGGCCTTATCAGTCACTAATGCCCTATATACCTGCTGTCGAAGGCTCAGAAAGTGGAGTTTTTCTGGTGTGGCCCCAGATTCCAGGTCACTCTCCAGTCGACCAATCTCATTCTCGATATCAGATTAAAGACAAGGCTTGACCTCGGATCACTGTTTTAAAGGCCTCCCATAATGTCTGAGAGGAGGTCACGGATCCTTCGTTATCTATAAAATAGTTGTCTATGGCTTTAATAAGTTCTTTACGGATTTTAGGGTCTCGAAGATACCATGGATAAATAGGGGCCAATCTCCCCACCCGTACTTGGTTGAGAACTAAGTGAATCCACACCGGAGAATGGTCAGAAATACCCCTGGCCAAATGCTTAATTTCGTGGATGTGAGAGGTCTGGGACGCGGGTACTAAGAAGTAATCTATACGGGAGAGGCTACCGTGCGCTCCCGAGTGGAAGGTGTGCTGCACTTTGCTTGGATGACAAGTCCGCCACCCATCCACCAGCCCCATGGCCTCAAGGAAATCAGGTAGCCAGCAGGAAGATGGACCCACCACCCGGAGGGGATGTCGGTCCAGCTCACCCGAGACCACTGAATTAAAGTCTCCCCCGAGGACCAGCAGTCCCTCTGGTACGGAAAGCAGAATGGTGCCAAGATCCTTAAATGTGGTGCTTTGTAGGCCCGGTGGTATATAGATTGACATAAGTGTGATGGAGTGCCACTCCCACGTGCCCGATACCCCTATGTATCTACCCCGATCGTCAGTCCAAGTGGCGCTTACTGCCAGGGGGAAGGACTTTTTCATCATGATGCCTACTCCCCTTGAGCTGGACGTGAACCCTGCATGTGCTATCATGATATATCCCCATCTGTGCATTGCCTTACAGGTATTGCCGACCAGGTGCGTTTCTTGAAGCATGACAATATCCGGGGTTTGCCTCTTAATATATTGGAGGACTACACTGCGTTTAATCTTGTCTCCTAAACCGTTGACATTCCAGCTCAATATTTTAATACTCTTGTCCCATTGTGTAGCCATGAAAGATTAGAAAGGTCAATGCGTCCTCTGTGAGCAATACCATGCAAATTGCCGATGTAAAAACTACAACAATAAACAAACAAACTTCCCCCTCCCAACAACCCCCCACCCTGCTGCCCATGGGCGTGGAACTGCCCATTTTAAACCTTGCAGAGTGCCCGTCGCCCTAGTGAAAAACTAAAAGTAGAAGAAAGTGGGGGTGCAGCACTCCGTTCCCCTGCCCCCCAACCAGACTAAAGTGTATACTCCCTTTGGAGAGTCACACACAATGATCCTGGGACTCATCAGTTATGGGGAGCGATCCCTCTTTATCATCAACAATGCGGCAGCCCATTACCTAACCCCGCCCACCCTGGGCCCAAAGTACCCAAATTGGTCTCAATGATAGTCTCGGCCTCTTCATCCGGGAGGCTGTAATGTCGCTTCATCCCCGCCACTGCGGTCATGCGGGCTCCGGACCCTCCTGTTCTCAATCCAGTCTGCAGCTTCCCCCGGATGCTCAAAGAACCAGGTCCTCCCCTCCGCCTCGACTCGAAGACGTGCTGGAAACAACATGGAGTATTTCAGGCCTCTCTCCCTGAGCTCCCTCTTAACCGCAAGAAATGAGCGTCTCTGTTTTTGCACCCGCTGTGTGAAATCTGGAAAGGTGATGATGTTTGCGTTCTCATAGCGGAGAGGAGCCCCCGTCCTGGCGTTCTGGAGAATACTATCTCTGTCCCGAAAGTTCAGTACTCTCGCCAGCATCGGTCGCGGGGGGCCCCCCTGCCTGGGACGCCCCCCCCCGGGACCCTGTGAGCCCTTTCAATGACAAAGAACTTGCTGAGGTCTTTGGGTTGTAGGTGTTTTAGGATAAGGTCTTCAACAAAGAGATCTGGGGACTGCCCCTCAGCCCGCTCCTGAACTCCCAAAATACGCAGGCTATTGCGTCGGAGGCGCCCTTCATAATCGTCAAGCTTAAGTTCGGTAAATTTGCGGAAGTTCTGCAGGTCTTGGATCTCCCCTTGGAGCTGTGTGACGTCTCCCGTCAAACTGGTTGTGGTGATTTCCACCTGTTTGACTTTCTCATTGAGTTTGGTGAGGTCCGCTCTGATCAGAGTCACATCAATTGCAATAGTGTCCATTTTGTGTTCCAGGGAGGTTTTAACACTGGTGTTAGCGTCCATGACATCCTTTAGTGATATCTCCTGGTCTTCTTCTCCCAGGTCGCCCAGGGAGGTGCCTCTGGACTGGCGGCTCTGCAGCATATCTTTGGACAATGCGTAGCGATCCAGTTTGTTGGATTGCACTGTTTTAGACCCTTTTGATCCCGTGGTCTTGTTTCTGTCCATTGTGGCAATATCTTTCCCTACGGGCCCCCTCAAAAGGGAATGCAGGCCCTGCTTCATTCTGACCGGACAGGTGGGGAGGTGAAGGAATGTACCCGCCCCGGACGTCAGGAGGCAGACGGCTGATGGAGCGCTCGACCAGCCGAACAAAGAGAGAGGGGGTGCGACCGAATGACCCACGGGCCCCTGATCTCCCTCTGGTGGATGGAGTTGGGGCTCTGGCGTGCCCTAGTCCTGCACGAATACGAGATGTTCGCTCCGCCACTCGGACAGTGTGGAAAGCCACTGGTTACCGAAGAGGAGGGAGGCAGGGTAATGTCCTACTCCCAGTCCACGGGCCTGGGTTCTGCGCCTCTCCAGAGGGCACCTAGGTCCCAACGTTCGCCGCTCGGTCACTTTTGCCCCGGTGTGAAGAGGGGTGGTGCGGCCTCAGTTCGGATCGCAACAATGCCCTAGTTGGAGCGGGGATGTCCCAGCTGGAGGTGGGGGGCCCCCCGGCTCAGCACAAGCCCAACCCCCGGGCCCCCTGCACCTTACCGCACTCACAGGTACGTGGCACAGAGCAATGTTTGCCTCCTCTGTGAAATGGCGCCCAGGCCCTCCGCTCCGATCTCTGCCGTGAACCGGGCTGATTTCTCGGTCACCGCCCCTGGGGTCGGGTGCTCCCAGCGCCGCCGTCTATGCTTAGGGCTCCCGCAGGAAGTGGGCGGTGCCGTCCCTCCCCAGCGGCGTCCAGCGGCACTGTGTTCCCCGGCTCCAGTGCAGCCAGTAGGCCCCTACCGATCGGCTCCCGTATCTCCAGACACAGACGTCCGCCGAAACCGGGAGTTGCAGGTGTCTCCTCTATCGGACCTCCGGTGCGCGCTTTCGCTTCAGGGAAATCGGATCAGGGTGGCGGATAGGCGTGGGGGATACAGGGTTCACGGAGCTGTTACATTAGGTGGCCATCTCGGTTCGATGCTTGGCCATGCCCCCTAAAATTTGAATTTTAAGTTTAATAAAACCGAAGTAATTTAAAAAAATTAAGTTGCACCAATGTTCCATGCTGTGGAGGCCATGCTACTGGATTTGAAGTTATAGAATTTAGTGTAATTACTAATAAATAAGGTGCAGCAGATTAGCAAAATATGTGATTTAATCATCTGCATTGTGTTAATGCAATTTAGATTCAGACTGTCCTCATTAGTATATTTAGAATTTGTCAGGATACCGAATAGTTGCTCAAATATTAGGCTGGAGCCGACTACAATACATATAACTAGCACCCAAATGTTTTGACTAAGGTTTTTTAGCGGGCACAACAACACCTTCTGATCGCCTAGGACTAGTCCCTGAGCTTACCCTCTCAGTAAATAATCTGGGTGTGACATGTGATAGGATAAATTGGATTTTTCTGCATCGAGGGCTTGTAGCAGTAGGCCTGAGCCCTCACATGCTTAACCTGGATAGGCTCCAACTGTAAACAGCTGGTGGCAAGAATACTGGGTAACGGTATAAGGATGGGAACATTCCCTTATATAGAGGCACACACCAGCGGTGTCCACTATTCCCCCTCCTTGTTGCATTGGCCAATGAGCCATTGGCTGCGGGTATCTAACAGCATGTAGATATTAAGGGGATGCATTTGGTGGGGACCAGAATAGGCTCCATTTATTTGTGGATAATATTCTGTTATAACCAAAAACCTCTATTCCACAAACCTTGAATGTCATTGAAGTTTATGGAAGATATTCCGGTTTTAAGGTTACTCTGGGAAAATCTGAGCTACTGGGTGTGGAGCTCCCACAGGTGGTGCCCAACAGGTGGCGAACAACTGAATAACTGCTGAAAACACCTTTGGACCACAGAAAAAATCAAATATCTCGGAATATACATTACACCCAAAATCGGCACACTCTACCAAGCAAACTATCCAGGCTGTTTAACACTCGAACTCAGGACCTTCACAGGTGATAAATACTCTATATCTCCTAGTGGGGAAGGGTTGTGGCAGTAAAGTAAAATATCTTGCCCAAATTATTGTATATATTCTAAGCCCTCCCGATTTTAAAATCCTGGGAAACAATATGGAAACACTCCAGTCAACCATAGACTCCTTTATGTGGGTGGGCAAAAAAGCACTCTTGTCTAGAAGAGTCCTGGTTGCGTAGAGGAAGTCGGGGGTTCTTGGAATGCTGGACATAAAATGCTGATATAAAGCCTCCCAGCTTAGAATGCATTTTAAATGGTGTGTTTGTAAGACAGAAACACTGCATACACATGAAAGCAGCAGTGATGGTCCATGCTCCATGGGGTTATCCCTTGGATGCCCAAAACTGCTCGAACCTCAGTCTGCATCCTACCTTGGCCATATGGGATTCTATCACAAAGGGTTTTTACGTCATTTCCTTGCTTAGACACCCATTTTTCGTAACCTGGACTTTACCCTGGGATATACTGGACAGGACTTTAAGAGATGGTCAGAAGAGGGTTGCAGACTTGTTCTGAGGCGACAAGATCAAGTCTTGAAAGGAATTTAAGGTTCAAGAGATTGACAGCATTCAATATTTTGATATAAGACAATGGTTTATGCAACCAGGGAATAGAGAGGTAGTATGCAGAATCACCACTCAGTGGGAAAAGCTCTTTGCCACCTACACCACACCAAAAGGTCTCATCTCAAACATCTTTTCTGCTCTTACTATTGAAGGCCCCAAAGCTAAATGGACCTCTATGCAGCAGTGGCAACAGGTTTAAAATACTACCCTCACTGAATATCAATGGCACAAATTATAGGCAGATATAACCTATTTATGTTGAAGTGTTCAAAATAGAGAATCCATGTATGAGCATATGGTCTTATTGCATATCATCCCAATTAAAGTGAAGCAGATTCAATAACAGAGTTTTCATAAAACTCTACAGCTTTATGATGGAGGAATTTTGGAATGAAGGGAGATGATCTGCACAGATTGTAGTTACATCTGTGTTTGAAAACTTTCTGCAAGGAGAGTTTTAGCCCGGGGTACTGGGATACCCGATTTTAGCTAACCCTGCAACAATAGTGTTGGACATTTGACCCATTGAGATAAAGAGCTCATCCATAGTTGATTGGAGAATAACCACGAACATGTTACTTACAGCGAAACAACTTTTTGCCCACATATGGAAAACAACAGGCATTCAGTCAGTAAAGGATTGGCCAAGTAAACTTTGGATATTGTTGGCAATGGAAAAACTAACCTGGGAACTGAATGATATGGGAAGCAGCTATGAAGTTGTCTGGCGTTGATTGGTGCAATACCGGACGAGGGGGAGGGGGCGAGGGAGGGAGATGAGTCTGCTTCTTAAATCTGTCCCACTGCTGATCTCCTGCTATATGTGAAGCTATTTCTGTATTGATAGTCCTCACCTACTAAGCATAAGATACCTAAACTCTTTGTATGCATTTCTGGATAAATCTCATGCTCATTTGGGTGGGTGGGGTGGAAGGGAAGGGGAGGGGCGAGAGAGAGTTCTTTGCAGGTGCCAGCTGTTGTTGTAGTGTTTAGGAATAAAAATCCAGTAAAATACTCTTGAATAAAAAATAATCTGGGTGTCGTTTTGAAACAAGATCTTGCTTTCAGTGCCCAGGTGCAAAAGTTCTTGGTCGCGCAATATTCTTTACTTTGTTTCCCAAGGCTTTGCACGCCACTGTGGATGGGGTCACTGATTGACATATTGACTAGTGTAACTCTGTTTGGGGCTTCTAATCAAGGCGGTGAATACATTTCAAAGGCTACAGGACTTTGGCTTCATCTTATTGTGCAGATTTCTGTGATTAAGCCTTGTTCCAACCGCCAAGCATAGTTTTCACTGGCTGCTAGTTAATCAACAGGTGAATTTCAAATTTCTCTGCTGGATGCACCAAGCCTAATAACATTCAGGACCCCTATTAGCCTCAATTGTTCTGTCCCCTTTTAGCTTTAGGAAAACTCTCACATCGCTAAGTCAGTTTTTACTCAAGGTACTGTGTTTTAACCATGCCAGGATACTTGCCAATGTTAGAAGGGTTGTTGCATCACACAGATGTCATTTTCAAAGACCCTGTTAGGGCCTGTATAATAACACTGAGGGTCAGCCAAAAATAAAAGCCCTCTTCCCCGGATCCTGTTCATATCAGAGTACAAGTTCCACCCGACTCACTAGTTGTCACCAGTGCTCGTAAAAGAGCCAACTATCAAACTAGCGGTGATGCACCCCACCCGACAAGGCGATCAAGTGCATTTATGCAGCAGGGAAGAGAGTAGTGGTCCAATTTGTCAACCACTGGCATATGCACAACTCACAGTGTTTGTTGGCCAGATAAGGCCATGCTCACTGGGATGAGATGGAGGAGCTCCTCCAACATCTCCCAGATGAGCACAGAAAAAGGGGACAAGAACTTGTCGCAGAGGGCAAACTTATCTCCAACACCTCTATACGTTGTGCCCTAGACTCTGCTGATAGCGCGGCACAAGGATTTAACACAAGCACCCTACTCCGACGCCATGCCTGGCTGCGTATTTCAGGCTTTAAGCCAGAGGTCCAGCAAAGCTTCCTAAATGTTACCTTTGATAAAGAACACCTCTTTTGACCCCAGGTTGATGAAGCCCTAGAGAAAATTAAAAAGGACATGGAAGCTGCGAAAATCATGGGAGCCCTTCAGACACGTACACCTCGAGGCTCCTTTCGCCGCTTCAGCTACAGTGAAGGCTCCAAAACTACAACTCCAGTAGCCTCCACCTCATACCAGTGTGGGCAAAGTCAGTATTTCTACTCCGGAGGTTACTACAGGGGCAATAATACCAAGGGTAGAAGCAAAGGTGCTTCCCCACGCGGTGGAACACCCACAAACAAACAGTGACTTCCCTCACCTTCCTCCCAACTAACACCTGTCGGGGATCGTCTACACAGGATTTTCTACCCACATGGCAGTCAATAACATCAGACTGCTGGGTGTTGGACATTATCCAACATGTCTATTGATCGGAGCTCATTGCCACACCTCCCAACATACCACCTCGCACTCACAGGTTATCACCAGAACATCAAACAGGAAGTTCAAGCTCTTCTTCTCAAAGAACAATACCCTCTATACCATCAAAGGTCAGGAGTATTCTCCCTGTAGTTCCTAATCCCCAAGAAGGACAAATCTCTATGGCCTAGTCTAGATCTAAGATCCCTAAACCACTGCAACCCTTGCCTAGCAGTAGTAGCAGCACATCTGCGCAGACAAAACATCCATGTTTTCCCTTATCTGGATGACTGGCTCATCCAAGCCAGTACTCATCTATGCCAGCAAAACACACAAGCTACGATAGACCTACTTTATCAGCTGGGCTTCACTGTCAATATAACAAAACCACACCTTCAACCTCAACAAATCCAACCCTATCTCGGGGCAATCCTGAACACAGAACCAGGATTCGCATATCCCAGTACACCAAGAATTCAAAATATCCAAACATTGATATCCCGTTTCCAAATCAATCAGCAACATATAGTACGAACAGTCATGCAGCTCCTAGGCATGATGGCTTCCTGTTTTGCCGTAGGATCCCATGCGTGACTTTGCATGCTTCCATTACAGGAATGCCTAGCAGAACAGTGGTCTCAGTCACAGGGCCAGTTAGAAGATCTAGCGTTGATAACAGCTGCACACATCACTGTGTGCAAGGGGGGAGCACCAACCACCTGTTGAAGGGGCAGCCTTTTCTAGACCCTGTTCCCCACATCACTCTGACAACAGACGCATCTCTCGCAGCCTGGGGTACACACTTACAAGACCTCACAGTCCAGGGTCTCTGGGATTCCAAGCACCAGACTCCCCACATCAACTACCTAGAGCTTTAAGCTGTTCACCTAGCATTGAAAGCGTTCCTACCTCATGTCATCAGCAAGGTTGTTCTAGTCTGGACAGACAATACAATAAACATGTAATATGTACAAAAACAGGGGGGAGACACTCCACAGCTCTCACGCCTATCTCAGACCATTTGGCACTGGGCTCTACGTCACAACATTCATCTGTTAGCTGAACAACTTCCGGGAACAGACAACGACTTTGCCGACCTCCTCAACAGGATGCAGCAACAAGTCCACGAATGAGAACTCCACCCCTAAGTCCTCCTCCCCTACTGCCACAAATGGGGATTTCCACAAATCGGTCTGTCTGCAATCGCAGACAACACAAAATGCCCAGACTTTGCCTCCAAATTCCCACACCCACTATCCAAAGGGCAATGCTCTCTGGATGGATTTGTCAGAGATATTTGCCTACCCTTTACCGCCTCTCCCTCTCCTTCCCTTTCTGGTCCGGAAACTCAGGCAAACATCTCTCATACTGGTAGCCCTTACATGGGCCCGCCAGCCAAGGTACACAACGCTACTAAATCTCTCAGTAGTTCCCCACCAGAAGCTCCCCATCAGGCCTGACCTTCTCACTCAGAGCCATGGAGAAATCAGACACCCAGATCCCAAAACACTCAAACTAGTGATATGGCTCCTGAGGTCATAGAATTCGGATATCTCAATCTTCCACCTGAATGTATGACTATTCTCAAAGAAGCACATAGACCTTCCACAAGGACATACTACGCAGCCAAGTGGAAAAGATTTGTTTGTTACTGCAACAATAAACAAATCCATTCAATGCCACTATACAAAACATTTGTTACTTACTGCATTTACAGCATTCTGGGCTCACTTTTACATCCATACGATTACACCTTGCATCAATAGCTGCCTATCGCCAAAATAGACAACACTTGTCTCTTCATTCAAAGTACCTGTTCTTAAAGCCTTCATGTAAGGGCTTAAAAGGGTGATTCCACCTCGGATTCTACCAGCACCGTCCTGGAATCTTAAGATTGTTCTCACATGACTCATGGGTCCCCTATTCAAACCCCTACATAATTGTCCCCTCCAATTTCTGTCATGGAAGTTGGCTTTTGTTATCACCATCACTTCACGTAGGTGTGTTAGCGGGCTCCAGCCATTAACCTTAGAAGAACCATTCTTCCAACTCCACAGAGACAGGGTGGTCCTTCACACCAACGCAAAATTCCTTCCAACGGTCATCTCCCAATCAATTGAGTTGCCAGTTTTGTTTTCCACAACCAGACTCAGTTGCAGAAAGGGCTTTCCATACTTTAGATATCAAAAGGGCCGTCATGTACTACATTGACAGAAATAAAACTTTTAGGGGAAAAAAACAACTTTTTGTGTCATTTTCACCACCACAAAAAGGGAATCCTATATCCAATTCCGGAATCGCCAGGTGAATAGCTAAGTGCATTCAAACTTGTTACGTTAAAACCAAAATAACTTGACCTACACCCCCTAGAGAACACTCAACGCATAAAATAGGGGCTTCTATGGCTTTCCTAGTAAACATCTCACTAGCTGACGTTTGCAAAGCAGCTGCATGGATAACACCACACACCTTCACAAAGCATTATTGTGTGCACGCTCTAGCGTGGCAAAAAGCTAATGTAGGACAGGCAGTGCTACGTACACTCTTTCAAACAACTGCAACACCCACAGGTTAGCCACTGCTTTAGGAAGCCCTGCTTTACAGTCTATGCAAAGCATATGTATCTACAGCTACACATGCCTTGAATAGATTATGTCACTTATCCTGTAAGCATCTGTCCGTGGCATGACGGCAAGATGGCCGCACGTTAGTGTAGCTCTGCCGGCCGCCGTCATTATCCTGACATTATCATGTTCCCCCTTGAGCCACCCACTACCGAAACGCAGGTGACAGGGGTCGCTACGCCTGGGGACCTGTCGGCGCTGAGGCGGATGGCGGTGCGCTCTCCGTGGGGGCCAGAAACACGAAAGCGGGGCGCGCTGAATGCGCACAAGATGGCGGCTGGCGGGCTGTAGGAGCGCACTCTCCCCGGAGACGGCCTCTGCGCCCGGACTGCCTCGCTGGGTCCGCCGGAGAAGTTCGCAACACCGGAGTGTGGAGCCCGGCGCTGGAATCGCGGCGCATGTCCTGGCTGTGAGGCGGACGTCGGAGCGGCGGCGCACCCGGCACCTGCAGTTAATCGAGGCCCGGCGCCGCGCTGCCATGTAGGCCGTGGAGCGGTGGTGCCGGCGGCTGGTGGTTGCTGGGCCTGAGCGGACACTTTGCTGTGGATCGCCTGCGCGCCGGGGTAACGGCGCAACGGACTTGTGGTGCGGGGCTGTGACGGCCACCAGCGGACGCTGCGTCCACCCCTAGGGCTCGGCCCAGCTGCTGGAGGAATGGCCCTGATCTCTGGGGACCCCGGGAAGGCCCGCTGCAGCGCGCCCATTGACTCAGAAGGGCGGGATAACATACCGCCTTCCAGCAGTTACCTCTCGGCCCCCCCGCGCATCGCCTCTCCTGCTCCCCGGTGACGTTGGGAATCTCCCGACCTCGGGTGCCGCCTCTCGCACCCCCCCAGCTGCCCGCATTTCCCGGGGTGTCTGGACCTGACTCTGACCCGTGGGGTGCGCCACTCGGGGTGTGCTCTGAGAGGGGCGGCTCTTGCCCTTGGGGTTGGCTGGGTGACTCCTCTGCAACTGGGATAGCTGGCGTAGTAGCTGTGGCCCCTGCGGACTTGCACCATACATACACGATGGGCAAGCCAGAGAAGAACCAGCCCAGGCTCACCTTCGAACTTCGCAAGGGCGGTAAATCCTCTCAGACTGCTGCTTCTGATTCAGAGCTGGATTCGATGGAGTCGACCCCATCCGCGCTGGAAAAATCACTGGCGGCCATTCACGCTAGCCTCCAGGCCATAGACGGTAAGATAGAGGCGCTTAACGGTCGCATGGACCAGTTCTCCTCTAAGCTGGACAAGCAGGCGGCACGGATAGGCGAGGCCGAACAGCGCATATCGGACACAGAGGATGGCTTGCAGCAGATGACGGTTAAGACCACGGACATGGAAAAATTGCTGGCCGTCATTCAGGCAAAGAATGAAGACATAGAAGCGCGCTCCCGGCGCAATAATGTGCGCATTTTGGGGCTGCCGGAATCCACAAATGTGGGGCGTCTGGAAGACTACATCGAGACGCTGCTGCGTGACATCTGTGGACCAGACACCTTCTCCGGTATGTTTGCTGTTGAACGTGCTCACAGGTCCCTGGCGGCGCGGCCGCCCCCTGGTGCACCCCCCAGGCCGATAATAGCTCGGCTATTGAACTTTCGGGACAGAGACACTGTCCTGCGCATTGCTCGCCAAAAGGGAGCGGTAACTCACCAGGGGAATGCCTTATCATTCTACCCTGATTTCACGGCGTCGGTGCAGGCGGCACGTAAGGAGTTCCAGGGGGTAAAGAAACTCCTCATGAAAGAACAAATAAAGTACGCTATGCTTTACCC
Source organism: Calotriton arnoldi (assembly GCA_963921515.1). NCBI lineage: Eukaryota > Metazoa > Chordata > Amphibia > Caudata > Salamandridae > Calotriton > Calotriton arnoldi. The sequence continues at coordinate 2,682,444 of CAWUFW010000001.1, read as the reverse complement.
AGCCCGCCTGCGTATAGGCCCGGAAGACAAGGCTAAAATATTCTCGAATCCGAAGTTGGCCTGGGACTATGCAAAAACCCTGCGACGCCAGCGTCAATCAACGGCCTCCACCTCTGATGTTGATGACTGAGTACTTACTAATTGTAACTTTCCAGATGCTCGCTACAAGAGATCAAGATTGCATATTGGTGCCCAGTACAGAACTGCAATGAAACGTTTATTAGGTGTAGTTGCTTTGCCTCCTGGTGGTTGAGGGGGTGTTATTGGTTCAGCCACATAGATATTATAAGCTGTTATAGCATAGAGTGATTGTCTTCCCAGGGGACATCTCACTATTCGCCATCTGGCGTGATGTTGCTGTGTGCCCGGGGGAGTGGGCTGCATATGTTCTGGATCCTGCTCTTGCTGGGGCCCCTGCGGGCTGGTGTTCTGGTTCCGTCCTGCATACACTGTCGCCTGGTGGGTCTCTCTTTGAAGGCTTGCCTGAGTGGGTGGGTGGGGGGGGGTTTAATCATTAAGGCGGCCCTCTCCCGTCTTCATCTGGGAGGGAGCTTTTTGCCGCTGCGTTCCCCCAATGGGTGCACCCCATGTGTTGAGTTTTGATTCTCAGTTCTTGTTGGGGATGTTTCTGAACCTGGGATCTGTCTTTAGCAATGTTGGGATGCTGAAGTGGGTGGGGGGAGGGTTGGGGATTGGGTTAATTACATTTGAGGGTACGATGATTGGTTGGCGCTCTACAGCCGGTGCCCACAGTGCATGGTATGGTTACAGTTTGCTGCTAAATGGAGTCGAGAGAGCGATAATTCTGGGTGACGCAGATGGGTGAAACATATAACTGCATAACATGGAACATACGCGGGCTCAACACCCCCAAGAAGATTCGCCAGGTACTGTCGTATCTAGACAGGCAAGCTGCTCACATCGCACTACTACAAGAGACACACCTCAACAGACACTCTGAGACTGGGGTGGCACAGAAATGGGCGGGCTATAGGTTGGCGTCCTCTTATTCTAATTATGCTTGTGGAGTGCTTATCCTCATCAGAAAGGGAACAACATTCGTGCCCTTACACACTAGCACAGACGCTGAGGGTCGCTGGGCGATGGTACAGGGCAAGCTGGGAATGTCCATAGTCACGATCATTAACATGTACGGACCGGTAGTGGATGACCCGGCGCCCTTCCTAAGCATGCTACAGGTACTGCGCTCATGGCCAGACTCTGCTGTCTTGTGGGGGGGCGACTTGAACACCCACCTTAACCCACAGGTAGACAAATCCAATCCTTCCGGGGCACGTACGCTCAAAGTAGCTCAGTGCGTGCGTGACGCCATGGCGGAATTTGGGTTGATTGATGTCTGGCGCCTGCGGAACGCGGAGACTCTGGAGGGAACACACGTCACTCCGGCTTTTGGTAGTTGGTCGCGCTTAGATTATTGGCTGCTTAATGAAGAAGCCAACGGGTGAGCTAATGCAATACACACTTTACCGCGTACCTTGTCAGACCACAACCCTGTATGCTTAACTATCGCGGTTCCCACTAACCCTCGCCGCCCATTCACTTGGCGCTTTAGGGCAGAGGCATTGCTAGACCCGATATATGAAAACACCATCCGGACTGCTATTGCGCTATATTTCGAGACAAATGTGGGCACGGTGGAGAGTCAATCTACGCTATGGGAGGCGTTTAAGGTGACAATAAGGGGTGTGTGTATAGGTACGTCAGCGGGGATTCTCAGAGACATCAGGGGCCAACTGTCCAGGGCCGAAAAGGCATTGGGAGAGTTAGAGGCACAATATCTTCGCACACCCACACTAGACCTGCTTGCGCAAATACACGCCCTGGTAACCGAATATAATGCACTTGTGGACACAGAGGCAAAATACATCACAAGGCGACACGTGGCCCGTGCATATGGGGAGGAGGGCCGACCGAGTAAAACACTGGCGTTCAAACTGAAATTTCGCGCTGAGCACCATCAAATCGATTGTATCGCTGACCCTGATGGCACGACACACTACACACCACAAGACGTAGCGGGGCAATTCCGACGATTCTACGCGGACATGTATACCACCCGCGGGGGAATGGACGCTGAGGCCATGGACGAGTACTTGGCGGATGTAGCGTGCGCCTGGCTTTCAGATGCCCACAGAGAATATCTGAGTCAGCCTATAGACGAGGCGGACGTGCGGGACGCTATCCTTTCCCTTCCCAACAATAAGGCCCCGGGGCCTGATGGCCTAACGGCGGAATTGTATAAGGCTTACGCCGATCTCCTCGTGCCCCACCTCCTGAGAATGTATGCGGAGGCGCACGACTCTGGGATGTTGCCCCCCTCTCTTAGGCAGGCCTTGATTGTCACTCTGCTTAAAAAAGATAAATTGCCCACATCCTGTGACTCGTACCGTCCTCTCTCTTTAATCAACCTGGACGCAAAGATTTTAGCTAAGATATTGGCCGCTAAAATTCAACCGCTGATGCCCCTTCTCGTGCTCCCGGATCAGTCCGGGTTTATCCCTGACCGCTCCACTTCTCACAACTTACGCACTATCTTCTCTATGTTTCATGTCCTTAATCCGGAGCTGGCGGCGGTTCTTCTAGACGCGGCCAAAGCGTTTGATTCGATAGAATGGAGATACATGTTCCACATACTGGCTAGAATGGGATTTCCCCCGATCCTGACAAGGTGGATACAGGTGTTATACACAGATGCTTCAGCGATGGTGCGGGTGGGTGGCTTTACGTCGCAGCCTTTCAATATCGGCAGAGGGACGAGGCAGGGCTGCCCACTGTCCCCCCTCCTCTTTGCCCTGGTCCTGGAGCCCTTAGCGTGTAAAATTCGACAGTGCCACAGGGAAGTTGCTTTAAATTTTAATCATAGACCGGTTGGGATCTCTATGTATGCGGACGACATGGTTCTTTTTGTCCGTGATCCACAGCTATACCTATCTCCAGTCATCCGGGAATACATTCGGTTTGGCCTCTTCTCAGGGTTGAAAATAAATTGGGAAAAGTCGGTCATTATCCCCTTGACGCTGGCGACGCCCTTGCCTCAGCTGGAATACCCACTGGTCTGGTCCACGGACCCGGTGAGGTACCTGGGTGTCCGGGTGCACCGAGATCCCGCCATCGTGGTTAGGGAGAACTATGGCGCGGCCTACGAGTCCTTGGTTCAACAGGTGGACCGGTGGAGTCATCTGCCGTTGTCTTTAGCAGACCGCATTGCCGTGATCAAGATTGTAATCCTTTCTCGGTTCTTGTATCTCTTTTGTAACATCCCGATTAAACTCCCTAAACATTTCTTTACCGAGATACGTACCCAACTCTTGCGACTAATATGGGGGAATAAGCAGCGTAGAATTAGCTGGCACACATTAACATTGGCGTACGATAAAGGGGGTTTTGCAGCTCCTGATTTCTATGTATACTATCTTTGCGCTCAAGCCCAATACGCATATTATTGGTTCCGGGCGCACGAGTACATCCCACATGTTGCGGTGGAGGAAGGGGACGCACATCCGGTTCCGCTCGCGAGTATTCTTACACACACCAACAGACACACGTCCCCTCTCGAGATTAACACTATCGACACAACTATCGCGGCCTGGCAGGTGATTGGCAAGCGCACTCAGAAACTCCCGCTCTATGCCCCTGCGCTTCCCCTGGCGGGGCACGCTGCACTGTCAGTGACTCAGGAGCGTGGGCCTATGACAGCCTTGAGGGAAGTAGGCATCACACACATGGGCGATCTGTTCCCGGGAGGTGGTTACCTTACAGAGGCTGACACGGGCTACATTCAACATCCCACGCCACTGTTCCAATTCTCGCTACATCGCCTAAAGCGAGCAATTAAAGATCACTACCCTGACTTTCCGGTGGAGCCCCCTATTCTCCAGTCGCTGCAACTGATACTAGTCGCCCCCACGAAGAAGAAGTTGATTGCCAAATTGTACAAGGCGGTGCAGGGGAAACGGTAAATGGGACAGACAAAAGTCTAGAGCGCTGGAATGCTCTGTTGGAATCTCCGATTCCCCGAAGGCATGGGAACAGATTTGTACTCTCACAGGGCGCCTTACCCCAAATGGCAATCTACGCATTATTCACTTTAAATTTATACATCAAGTGTATCACACCCCGGTTAGATTATGTGGAATGGGTCTGCGGCACTCCGACCACTGCAAACGATGTGGCCTCCCGCGGGCGGACTTTATTCACCTGGCATGGCAGTGCGAACGTGTGTACAGGTACTGGGAAGGTGTGACTGCACGTATACACAACATGGCTGGCATCAATTTGCAGTGCACGCCTCTCGTATGTCTCCTTGGTTACGTCCCTGAGCTGAAGGCCGCCTTGGGTAAATTGGTTCGGGTGGCTCTCCTGCTCGCCAAACGCCGCATTCTGTTCACGTGGGAAAGTCGGCGGTCCCCCAAGGTCGATGAGTGGCTCAAAGACTTGGTGTATTGTCGCGAGCAGCTAGAATTATATGGCGAGGAACTGCCGGCATCGTCCAGGCCGAATGACATCTGGTCGCCTCTGCGAGACTATTTGCTAACACATAACACCATGTAGACGACCTGCTTATATCTACTGAGGTGCTTTCTGACTTCTAGACAAAGGGCAATCTGATATGCTGAACTGGGGCTTAGGAACTGTATGTACTGTATCGTCTGCTCATCAAATGTACCTTCACGTGTTTGTTTTTCTTGGTTTTATTGGTGACTGCCACCTAATGTGGCAGATTGTTTGTACGATTTTGCAAAAATGTCAATAAACAGAAGTTAAAAAAAAAAAAAGCATCTGTCCGTGGCATGTAGTGCTGTAGATTAATATGCACCCACCCTCCTCCCCGGACACCTGTGGCCATTGCAGTTTCCTTTATCTTTATTGCTACTCATGGACATCTCTTTACTACACTTACATTAAACTCCATTCTCACACTCCTCTGGGAAAACAGTCTAACAATGGAGTCGATGCCCATGTGCATTTTCACTAAGAGGAGGAGTCACTCAATCTTGTGACCCAAAAGACTTCTTCGAAGAAAAACAACTTGCACGTAGCCAGATCCAACACTAGGTGGCAGGAGTATGCAAAGCATGTGAATCGACAGCACTACATGCCACGAACAGACGCTTACAGGGTAAGTAACATAATACTTTCACACCATAACAGACCTTTGTAGTTCAGTATTAATCATGCATTTAAAGCCCTTGACCTATAGTATTATCCCTTTTCTGAATTAGCTGAACATGTTGATTATATCCTGTAAGACTAATGAGTTATTAACATTAGAGCCGTAAGTGTTAATTGGACATGACTCTGCCATCAATTTTACATGACAGTTTGATATATCGCTCCTGTTAGGACTGCTATTTTCATCCTCTGAATGAGTCTGCTGCCCATCCCGCATCCCACTTTCAACCCAGCACCTTCGGTGAAAGCACCACCTACCATGCACCCCACTTGTATCACTAAGGCCTGACTCACCTAGTGCCTTGTAAAAGGGGGCCTTATGATGAGGTCCAGTACTGCTACCTTTTCTCTGAGGGGATGGGTAACCTTGCTGTATCCTTACAGGCACTTACTTAAAATCCTTACTGGCACTTACTCTGATTCCAAGTACAGAAAACTCTTCAGCTCTGCAATCCAGGCAAATGTGATTGGCTCAGAATGGTTAGGTGACATCTCCACAGTTCTTTAAGTCCCCAGGGCACCACTTTACATGCACGGTTTCTGTGGTGTCTCTGTTTCGACATTTAGGTGCCTGAATACTTTGAAAGCAATCTTGATTTGAAAACTGTCATGTTGGTAGGGTTGTATCTCTGATTTATTAGTTGAATTGGCAATACAGCCAGAGCTCACTTTCTTCTCGTTTCAGGGCTGATTCCATCCACCTTAGCTTCACTTCTCTATCTTGGATATATGGTGTAATGAGAATATTTTATTTGGTGTAGAGCTAAGCATTCAGTTATGGATTGTGAAGGTTCTTATCTTCTGCATTTTACTTGACTTTCTTATTTGTCGATTAGAGTATATTACAGGTAGTCCCTGTCTTTCAGAAGACACTTTACAGGTTTATGTGAAACACTTTGCTCTAGGGGCATAAGAAAACATGACCTTTAGGAATTAATTGATGTAATGATGTGTAAATTCAAGTGTTGTGTCCTCTTTCTACACTAACCAATCTCTCCCAATAGAGCACTGATGTCTTCTCCATCGCCCCACTCACATCCTATCCCTCCAACCGTGATCCCTACCTTTTCTCCTCCTTTTGTTTGAGTTTTCCCTAATTCTCACATCCCAATTTTCTGTTTCTGTTTTATCTCCCCTTTCAACATCACCTCTTCTTACCATTGGCTCTCTGCTGCCTTTGTTTCTTAGAAACATCCATATTTTCCCTCCTTCTACTTATTCACTGCCTCCATGTCCTCATAGCCTCATCAAGTCTGTGCTACTGAAATATGATAGGCCTACTGCCTCAGTCTCACTGGCTCCTATATGTCAACACAGACCCTCTTTACTAATCACCCATCACCTGATTCCACTGGCTTCTTCTACCATCTCAGCTGCATCCTTTTCAACACAAAATTAATAAACAAAAATACCTGAACATCCGTGGACGCCCCTCCAGCGCTTACATGGCCCTCCTCATCATAACCAAAGCCTAAATAGATGATACAACGCCAACCTTCACAAGGCCTCAACATCGAACTACAATATCTTCCGCCCATCAGATTCAAGGAACTGTTCAAGGCCAGCGCCCTGCCAGCACCCATGATATTAAAAGCTGCACTCTCATCCACTGCTGTCACGGTCTTAGCCATAACAATAATCAATGACTCCCTAGTCTTGGCCAGCTTTTCCTGTAACCTCAAGACCTGCTACAGCAAGCAGACCATTAAGAAACAAAACCTCAATCCACAAGACCCAGCAAATTGTCGACCATTCTCGAGTAGCCCTTTTGTTGGCAGTCTAATTGAAAGCGCAGCTTTACCCACATCTCAAACTTCTTAGAAGGAAATACCGTGCTCTTGGATCACCTAACAGGTTTCTGACCCGCAATAGTCAACAGAAATGGAGTAGCAGAGATTCAGTATTGTCGCCCCATCATTTTCAACTCACTTCCACATCAACACTGGCATCCAACATAGTTCCATAATCTCTCCTCTCCTTGTCATGCCATTCCCCAGCCCTCTACCTTACTTCATAACTACTTCATTCTAACCTGTTATAACTATGCAGACATCACACAGATCATCCACAACTTGTAAAATCTGGCAAACCTTGAGTCGTGTGGCCATGGGCGAATGTATGAGTGTCAACAACGCTGCCTCATTGCCTCAAAAATTAAAATCTTCACTTGAAGAAACTGGCATAGTATCACCCCACCATTATCTAGCTTCAGGAATATGGACCACTGCTAACATTATTGATGGAAGTAAAAAATGAGACGTGATCATCAACTCCGATCTATCCCTAACAATCAAGTTATCAGTGTGTTCTTCAGTTCTTCAGCGTGCAAATTCTGCACCACATTTTCCCTCACCTAATATTGACCTCGAGTTGTAGACCGCCATCTTCCTGATGTTGTCACTTGAATTGCAGCAATGGTTTATATCTGGAAGCCACAGTCGACCTGGTAAAAAGACTAATACACTCATGCTTTGTGACCACATTAATTCAGCTGTACTTCCATCGGTGCTCTCTGCTTCACTCCTAGCACTGTACCATCCTTCATGCAAATACAGTATACTCCAGAGGGGATCCTGTGTTCAAGATTGACCGTTCACATACCATTCAGGAATGTTGTAAATATTTGCAATTCCAAAACAAATGACCAGGTTATCCTAAGCACAGAGGATCCAATGTTAGACTGTTTTTAAATGCAGCAAGAAACTATTGCCTACATTTTTTGAGAACCCATCTTGTCCATCGCTTGATAACATCCTTTCCCCCTACACATGCAGGCCGCAGTGCACACCCTCATCTGTCATGTGCTTTGCTTTTTTCTTGCGTTACTTTGTTTTCAAGTTTTGTTCATTATTTCACTACAGATATTCATTCAATAATGCAATACTTTGATATATTTGATAGGGCATCAACAGCTAATAAGTTATGTATTCATATAGTATGATTAGAGAGTACAGTGCAGTGGCGATTGATATTGGACATCACAAGTCTGCAAGGTCTGGCTTTTTCATGTTAATAATCAGGAACAGTTTAAAAGTCCAAATGCCCGAGCATTTTGCGGAGAGAACACATCTTCGGATTCCTAAGGGATGATCAAGGCTTCTGCAGACACTGCTGAAGGTTAAGTACCAGCTCTGTTGGTCGTATTTGTCTGGTTCCCAGGAACATGCTTAACAACGTAGAGACAGACCTTGTTCTCGCATATGGAGAAACATCTATTGGAGAATGAGTGAAAGGTGTGCATGTAGACCCCTATTTTATGGCGCTACTGGTGCAATACATATATTATCTGGTGGTTAAGGAAAAGGGATTGGTTGCATAATACCATCAAAAGCTCAATTTAATCATTCATTTGATGTCATGATTAACATCTGATATACTGTCAATTTTAGTAATACATTGCTTTTTTTCTCTTCACTGTTATTTTTATTTCTGCAATAGCTTTAATTTGTGTAAGAAGCTCTAGAACTGGGCTGTTCAGTAAAGTCCTTTTAAAATATACAGTGTGTTTTCATATGATTTAATCAGTGGCAAAAGGAGCTCCAGAACTCACTATCAGTCTGTTGTCTTGGACAGGAATGGTCATTGCCCAATATGCATCATTTCCTGGTACGTATTGGGAGCTGGGTATGGCACAGTCTGCATATCTTCCCTTCTCAAGTTGCTATAAACCTAAACTTGTCAGAGGGTATCTGTATCTCCATTGGTGAGCACAGCTTCATGTTTTCCACAACACAGATTCACAAAATCCGAGCACTCCTCTGCATCTCACACACATTAACAAACCCATATAGACTTCATAATAAACCTAGCCTTTGTCATCCGAGCACAGCGAACTGAGTTGCTTTTTGTTCGTCCTCTCAGAAGCGCTTCAGACCTTGTCAGGGATATGGGATGCTATACAAAAGCTATAATAATGCAATCCTTTTGGATCCATGCATCATTTTCAATTGAAATATAGTATCACATGAAAACATGTTTTTCCTACTGTGATGTTTGAAAAAATATTATTGCTTTTATCATTAACTTACTATGTATTGATTATATAATGCATTAGTTATGTTTTTTCCCAAGATGCCCTGTTTTCCTTTTCATCAGGTAGTGATTTATTACCTTTATCAATCTACCTTACTGAAGCACCTCAGAACTGCTAGAAAGCTCTTAGTACTGATTAATCAGTTGAAAACAGATATGATCAATATAGAGAATATCGATTGCTGGAAGGAAAAAGTTCCTGTAACGATGGTGTTTTGGTATGCAAAACAGTACCAAATACATGTTATTCTGTACTCACCTTTGTGAGGTTAATAAAGCATGAATATCTTTGGAACATTATACCGCCCGTAAGCCGTAGTCACGTACCAGCAATTCCTTAACGATGTGCATCTTCCTTAAAGTCACATTCATCTTTTAATGACTGATATCTATCTGTGAGAACTATAGACGCAAGGGGTAATGAAAGAAATCTTAGATGTAGCAAAGGAATTTCAAAAAGTCATATTAACTCAAACTTTGATACTTCAAACAAATATTGTCTTGAAATAAAAAAAAAAAGTTGAAATGTTCTTTGAGGCTCCTTGTGATTTGGGGGCACATCCTTCCGAATCTATTGCAATATAAAATAACCCCTCTGGAGACTGTGAGAGGAAAATGACCAACTAGTTTACGCAGATGCAGGCAGTCTTGTTAATGTGATGAATAGCTCTATGGGTTGTGCATATTGCAATGGCCAATATACTGGATTGTCTGTGATGCTGAAAAATGTGAAGCTGCTCAGAATATTACGTATGAATTTACTACTGAAGGGGCTATAGAAATATATGCACGATAAGTGAATTTCTGGCAAATTTCTGATTTACACACTCTAGAATATAGAAAAAATGCATGATTTGTGGGTAATCCTTTACTGAGGGTGAAAACTCGGGAGAGTGATTAAATTGCACCCACAGTTTAAATCTTTCAGAAATATGCCACAAAATAAATTTCTATCTCTAATCCACTGTATGAGGTGGGGGTGGTCTGTACTCGCTCAGGTGAGTCCCCAGTTGAGGTCTCCCACCCGATCCACCATCTCATTCCACCTCTCAAGATCCCTTTCAGCATTTTCATCACTGTGGACGCCCCGTAAACATACTTCCTCCACCACCGCCCATTCCAGTACGTCCATTTGCCACCTTTCGTGAGTCCGGGGCGCTGCCTGTGCCCAGTGAATGGCGATACGTCGCCTGGCAAGTATCAGGCCAAGAAAAACAAACCGGTAACTAATTTTCCCACTTTTCTTAGGGAGTGGCAAAAGACCTAGAAGCCAGTGCCGGATGGAACGGGCCACACGTATTCCCATTATCCGGGTCAACGAGCAGGTGACATGCGCTCAGTACAGATGCAGTGCCCTGCTGCTCCACGCAACATAGACAAAGCCTACAGGTGAAACGCCACACCACAGACAGTCGACAGCTCACGTTGGGTAAATCCTACTAAGCCTCTGAGGGCTCAGATATGGCCTGTGGAGGTAGTAGAATTGCATTAATTTGAATCAAGCATTTGAATCTCCCGCACCTGTGCGCAGGCCTGCCTCCTCTCTCCATCTGTGAGTGGGGTATCGAGGTCCCCCTCCCAAAAGGTGTGGGTCCTGGTAATATCAAGCTGCCTATCTCCCTTCGGGTCGCATAGATACAGGAAATAAGGCCTCTGTGTGAACCTGGGTCAAATATAACTTTCAACACCTGGGATTCTTCCGGTTCATCAGGGAAACTGGCCCATATATGACTTTAATAGTTGCCTTGATGAAGGAGCCACCAACGCCAATATTTTGGTTACCTATTCCAATCTTACTGGGTGTAATAAGGCTACTTTGGCTGGGTCATTTTGTGGCTATCTATTATTTTGAGAAAGATGATGACATGCATTACGAGGCCCGTGTGGCGGGGAGAGGGGGGCTTAGGTTCCGATGGGCAGAAGTTAGGAAAGCTATCAGGTCTCTCCCAGATGGTAAGGCCCTGGGACCAGATGGGGAACGGGGGATCTGTTCAAATCTGCAGTTGATTTGTGGGCCCCTATAGTGACTCAACAATTTAATGCAGCCTCCCGCAGCTCGTTACCAAATAGCTGGCATCACTCTGTAATAGTGCCCATCTTCACAAAAGGGAATATTATGGACCCCGCTTGTTATCGACCTATCTACCTGGTGGACAGCGAGGTTAAAATCATAGGCCGGTTGCTCCTAGATCGCCTCAATTTATGGGCGAAAGAAAACAATGTCCTATCTGAAATCCAATATGGATTCAGGGCAGGACGAGGGACTGTCGAACAAAACCTGAATCTTTATATGCTGATCTCTAAATACTCCAGGGCGAAGGGGGGTGGTCTGTCTACTTGGCCTTTATGGACCTCAGCTCGGCATTCGACAGGGTTATTAGAGCCAAGCTCAAGGTTGCGCTTGGGTCCATGGAGGCGGAGCCAGCACTAGTTACTTTCCTGTGCAGTTTACATGAGGGCCTCACCGCCTCTGTGAGATGTGGGGCTAATGGAGAATGTACAGAGCCATTTAGTTTGAAGAGAGGGGTGCGCCAGGGGTGCATCCTGGGCCCCTTTCTCTTCATTTTTTACATCAACAGTCTGGAGTCAGTCTTAACCCAATCTGGGTTGGATGTGCCACTGGTCTGTTGCCCTCACTTTTATATGTGGACGCCGCTGTTCTAATAGCACGCACGGCTGAGGGCTTGCAGCGCCTCCTAGACTTATTTGTCACCTTAATGGATGGCCTCGACCTCTTCACTAACTATTCTAAGTCCCATGTTACGGTCTTTGGCCCCAGAAATACTAGTTTAAACAAATCACTGGTAAAGGGTCATCTTACCAGCAAGGTTGAGCATTTTTCTTACTTGGGGATCTTGTTAGATTACCATTTTCCTTGCCAACCAGTGCTCTAAAAAAAATTCATGATATTTAAAAGGGCTGTCAACGACATTAGGTATTTTTTGAGACGCTTAGGCCACACACGTTGAGTCAACGCTCAAAGTATATAAGGCCAAATGTGTTCCTTCAGTAAGCTTTAGGTGCGACATTTGGGGTTATGTGTCCATAGCCCCATTACAGGTTACTGTGAACATCTTTCTGAAAGGACTCTTAAACATCCCTCAATGCATTCCCAGTGATATTGTTCACAAAGAATTGGGGTCGGGGTACATTTCTGATCTCATTTGTACGCCCTTTTGCTTTTATGGTTATCCCTTTGGCTGAAGGAGGTGCTAAAACCTAATAGACTCATTGTGCAAGACTGTTTGAACCTGAACAATATGTCCCTCATCCCATGGTTATCTTTTATTAGAAGAAATCTCACGGATCTGGGCAGACAGGATCGTATAATGAAAGGGGATATTGCCTGGCTGAAGCAGGCCTTTCACTCCAGGGTGGCAGCGGAGCGAGAGGCCTCTGCATTGACCAAGTGCTCGATGCGCCATTTCATTATGGTTAAATCAGTTTGTGGGATGGAACCCTACTTGAACCTGGGGATGTCCAGTTATCACCGCAGGTTGCTGACCTTTTTCAGGTTAAATCTGCTTCATCAATTGATGGTTTCTAATGGAGGCTGGACAAAAGAATTTTCAAGGGAGGCTGGACAAAAGAATCAGAGCTACGAGCGTGTATTTGTGATAACATTTCCATTCCTGATACCTTACATATTGTAATGATTTACCGCAGATTTAACAGTTTGCGTCATTGGTACATTCGCCCACTACTTTTACCTCTAAACTTCAGACATGTGAGACCAGCACTCTTGTTTATACAACTTTTACAGTCCCATAGGGTATGCTTTTTCGTGTCACGCATTTTAGCTGGTATTTTACATTGGTGATGATCATACCTATGTGCAGTTTGGATAACATCCATTTTGATCACTTGTTCCAAATTTCAATTTTTGTATGTTCATAAGAATGTACGTCTGTATTTATGTGGCAATCAATTCATTTTTTGTGGATCTCTGCTTTTATGGAAAGTCATACTCTCTGTTTATGGCTGTACTACGTGTTTTTGTAGGTACTTTTATGATTTTAAGACAAAATCGAATAAAGTTAATACTTGACCTGACTTGAAGGTTAACAGGAAAGCATCTCCTTATAGTCCTATCACACCATGGTGTTTGCATGCCAGCATACATTTTGCCACTTTTTTTTTTCTAATGGATACAAGATATTCCAGTGGTCATCAGATCGAATGTGGGTGAAATAAATTTGATTTCTGCGAATACTTGTTTTGACATGAATATGCTTAGATCTTCTGTTATTTATTAACTTATAATCTGGCTTCATTTCCATTGCAGGTGGATGCTACAGAGAGTGAGCCAAAAAGTTTTATTTTTATGAGTGAAGACGCAATGACAAATCCAGACAAACTAATGGTTTTAATTCATGGTAGTGGTGTTGTAAGGGCAGGTCAGTGGGCAAGACGATTAATCATAAATGAAGATCTCGAGAGTGGCACCCAGATACCTTATATTAAGAGAGCAGTGGAGGTAAGGTGGACATTTTCTTCACTCTTGAATTCAGTTGGATTAAAGAAACTAATTTGTCTTGGTCCTCCAATGTTTTTATACTTCACTATTTTGATATTTTAAACCTTTAAGAAATGTGTCTTTTTGAAACTAGAATTTATCTATCATATTAGTCCGTGCTTATTGTGAAAGTAACTGAGAAGAGTTTTGAGCATTTATAGTTATTTTGAAATAGTTGTAGATGTCTGCTTCAATTGGTATTTATCACCACAAGTTAATATAAGAAACAACTGTGGAAAATAAAGTTCCTTTTAATTTGATATCTCAAATTCATTTTTGGTAATTTGTTATTTCAAGAAGGAAAACTTAAATCTGGTTTACGAACTGAACTTTGTGTAGACGTAAGGGTGAAATTCATGAAGGGCAAAAATGAATGAGATACTTAAGAAGCAGAAACAATTTAACATTTATGGTGTGCAGAAGTGCGAAAAAGTTATGATGACTAGAACACAGGGTCCCTTTTTTGATGTCGGTACAATGACGGCGGTTGGAGTCCAAACCGGCCTATGAATCCAAAGAGCCCGTCGGCCAGTTGGAAGGGCCTCATAATCCCTAACGGATGGCATTTCTGCTGTCGGGATTAAGATGGCACTTTCCGACAGCAGCAGTTCGATGTCGGCCTTTCCTACATGGAACTGCTGTCTCAAAGTGTCTTTGGGGGCCCCTAGCAGGGCCCCCTTCGCCCTTGTCCTTTGGTTGTGGCCCTAGGGGTCACCTATGACGCCCCCTGAAAATCTCTGCACCATGTGGCAGGCACCCTGAGGTGCCTGCCACGGTGCCCACCACACAGTGCAGGGATTGACACAAACTCTCATCTCTCAATGGGAACTTGTGCTGCGGGTGGATTCCGCCTGCCGCACAAGCTCCCATAGAGAAATGGGAGTTTGTGACCGCACCATGTGCTCGTACTGAGGTGTGCGAAACCGCCGACCTATGGTTGGTCGGTTCCCACACCGAAACGCCGACCGACATCGAAATCAGCCCCAGGGTATTGATGTTGGCAAGTTGAATTGTAATAAATCTATCTTGAACAGAATGTTGTGAAAATGTATCTCATTTGCGTCCTGTTGACTCAAAAAGAAGGTCGGACCATAACATTGTGGTAAAAATATTGTGAACCAAAATATTCAAGGTAAATATTTTTTAGCAGTTTTACTATTATATCAAAGTATGAAATATTGTTTGCCTAAGTTTTTTATTTTGGTGTTTTATAGTATGTTTTTATTTTTTATGTGTTATTGCAAAATAAAAAATAAATAAAGTATATTACATGTTTTCAGTTTTTTGGTTTTATTAGGGTACTGGGTGGATAGTGTTTCTAAATTATATATCTGATAGAGACATCTAGCCGCAGATTCCTTAACTTAGAATATCCCCAGGCGTCAGACTGGATCCGGAAAAAATCTTCAGTACCTCTGCGCGCCGGGGGATGGCGTCACATGGCTCCGTCCTGACGTCGTCCACGGATATGACGTCAATGGAGCCATATAAGTCCCTCCTGGCGCGCTGACGTCATTTTACCTTCTTTTCTGCGTCCCAACGCGGATCCGGAGAAGCGATTACCTCTGGCCTGTTTTTGTTTTCAGGCCTTCTAGACGCCTTTTGGCATCTGGGAACAGTGTGCGATGCCTTCGGGCTTCAAGGCGTGTGAATCCTGTATGCAGCAAATGTCGGCGACGGATCCACATGCGATCTGTATGTGGTGCTTGGGAGAGCACCACGACACCGAGGAGTGCGACGCCTGCCGAAGGCTGAAGCCGAAGTCCCTGCAGGAACGTCGCATGAAGTTGCTGTCCGCCCGGATGTCCCGTTCGGAGTCCTCACGCCGCAGGTCTCCTTCTCGTGCTGGGTCGTCGGTTCGGGACAGGTCGCGGAGTCGTTCCCACGGACGTCGCTCTCCTGCCGCAGGTAAGCACAAGAAAAAAGTCACGGAGGTCGCCGACCTCACGCGATGACGGGGCCCGCTGCTCCCGGTCTCCGCCGGACACGGGCCCTCAGGAGTTGACCCCCACTTACCTGCCATTTCCTGGGGCTGGGGCGACTAGGGCCCAGATGGAGGCCTATTCTCGGGCCTTACTAGCCATCTTTGGGTCACCCCCTCTCCCTGGCACGCCTTCGGGCCCCACAGAGAGGGTAGGTGCTCAGATCGGGACTTCGCCGGCGGGTTTGCCCTCGGCGCCGGTCGAGCACCCTGACTCAGGCTCCGGAGTCGCTGCGACGTCGGGACACGGCCCAGAGGGGCATCGTATACGCACGTCCAAGCCTTCCATGTCGTCTCCGCACAGCCCTGTGAGGCTCCCAGCGCCGACGCCGGCTGAGGCTGCAGAGCAGTCCTTGACTCCAAGTCGACTCCGTTCCTCTTCGTAGGTTCCCATCTCGGTCGAGGTTGCATCGACGCCGGTCCGATGCCTGACGGACGAGGCTCCTTCGGGGGTCATCTGCGTCGAGACGACGCCGTCTCGACGCCAATCGACACCGGTGTCATCCCGGCTGTTCATCATTTGGTGGAGGATGTGGAGGCCGAAACTGAGGACGCCCCTGTGGGCTCGCCACCCCCAAGGTTGTTTCACTGTCCCTCGGGGCAGGAACCCATGCACTGGCAGGGCCTTGGATGTCCTCGGGCTGTAGAGCCCCCACGGTTTGGTGGCCGGATTAGCCTCATGCCATCTCCTATGGATGACTTGTTGTCGCCACCTCAGATGGCCACAGTGGCTAGTGCAGCTTTTGTGAGGGCGGTTCGCAGGGCTACGGACATTTTACAAGTGTAGCCACCCTCAGTCTCTCTGCCTTCTGATCCCTCACTGGATTTGCTCCACCAGGGCACCGTGGAATTGGAGCCCTTGTTGCCTTTTGGCGAGTCGTTATACAACACTCTTCTGGGGACTTGGGCGATGCCCTCTTCGGGGGACCCGGTGGATCGATCTATTGCACATCGACATCGCCCTGCTGCAGATGACCCTGTCTGTTTGTCCCTCCATCCTAGGGCTCAAGGGCTGGTAATTCAGGCGGCTTCAGTCTCGCTGCCTTCTGCCCCTCCTCCGTTACTCCCTCCCACGTGGGAGTCTCGATGGTTGGAGTCGTGTGGCCGCCATGTATTTGCGTCCACCAGTGCAGGCCTTAGATCCCTGAACACGTCTTGCGTGTTTGCACTGGCTACTTCTGCCCTTTGGGACTCTGTCGAGCGCCTCCTTCCCTCTTTTCCGGAGGGTCCTCGGACTGACCTGGATCGGTTGATTCGTGATGGCCGGAACATGGCACAATTTTCCATTCGGTCGGCCATGGACACCACTGATTCGGTGGGTCGAGCTATGGCCAGGTCAGTTGCTCTGCGTCGCCATGCCTGGCTGCGCGATGGCTGTTTCCCTGCCAATGTCCAGGAATGTCTTAGGGATTTGCCCTTTGATGGGGTCACCTTGTTCGACAGATATGCTGACTCGGCGGTTCAACGTCTCATGTCTGAGTTTCCATGAGTTCCATGGTTCATAGTCCTCGTTGTGGACTTTGGCTTTTATTTGCAGTATTGCCACTGCCTTTTCTGGTGCTCTGTCTCTGGGTTCAAGACACTATTGCCCAGACAGATTGTGCAGCTTTTTCGCCGTCTTTGTCCTTCTTTTGCTACAGCTGGCCAGCTGTTTCTGCATTTCTTTTTGGGTCCTCTGCCTACGAGCTCGTCTCAAGAGGTGTCCCTTGCTTTTATAGGGATGTGCCATACCCTATGTGGGGTATTCGTTGGCTATTGTATAGCTGCTCTTCCTTGCACAGAAGTTTCAAAGGCTCCCGCGGAGTCTTCTTCGGAATAATTATTTTCTGTCTATACTGCGGGTCTCCTGATTCGTCCCGCTCTTCCTACTGTGGTAGGACGTCCCCTCTGGTGAGGCCCATGGGTTTGATGTGGCTCTCTCCTGGGGCTTCTGGATTGTCTTCTACGGTTGCTCCGTAGGTCACCCCTGCCTCTGTGGAAGCACACTTCTCCGAAGTGGTGTTTGGGTTTCTGCCACACTTGGCTCTCCACGGCGTGTTCTTTCGGCTTCGCAGTGCTCTTTCTGCCTGTCGGCACGTGTCCTTGGGGGCATGTTGTTCTGTTCCGTTCCGGAACATTTTTCTTCCGTATACTGTGTGGATTCAACTTTTTTATACACACAGGATATGTTTGCTGTCACAGGGTGCCAGCGGTGTTCCTTGCGCCCCTGTCTTGGCTGCGTTCTCTTCTGGGCCATTCCTGGTGCGAGGAAGTGTTACGTCTTCTCTCATGGCTCAGGCCCTGTGGGAGTTTTGCCTATAGGCAGTGGAGTGTCCGCCAGCTACGTCACTGCTGTGCGTTGCCTTGTTTTCTATTTCCATCTGCACTCCCTGGCAGGGACTCCGGTCCCTTTTATAATTGCCACGCAGAAGGTTAGGTGCTTCTGCTCCTGGCTCTGCTGCTATTTTCTGACCCACTGTGGCCTAGTGGTTGAGGTCTCTGGCTCTTACTCCAAAGGTTATGTGTTCCACTCCAGGTGTTTCACTGGTTGTGGGTTCTCAGTCTACGCTAAAGTCGACATTGCTTTCTTTTTCTGTCAGACCCATGTCTGTATATTTCTCACTCATTCCTCGTGAGAGTAGTGGTCAGTATCCCCGCCTGTCTCACGGGAGGCCAGGGTTCCTTCCCCGTTGAGGGGATGCTGTCGCTTTTTGGGTATCTTGACATTGTTGTGTCCTGCGCTGCTTCACACCGGTGCCGTTGGTACCTCTGTGGAGTCTCTCTTTTTACCTGGGGCATGCTCTTTGAGTTTTTCCCCTTGCTTTTCATTTTTTCACAATTTGTTTATATATACGTCTCTATATGTATATATATATTTATATATATGTTTTGAGCTATACCCACAGCGAGAGAGCACGCATACTAGGTTTTTCCCTTGCCCTAGTATCGTTTTTTTTTACCCCATATCTATCTATCTATCTATCTATCTCTCTCTCTCTCTCTCTCTCTCTCTCTCTCTCTCTCTCTCTTTCTCTCTCTCTCGAGCCCTCTGTGTCTCTCTCTCGAGCCCTCTGTGTCTCTCTCTCTCTCTCTCTCTCTCGAGCCCTCTGTGTCTCTCCGGTTTTGCCGGTTTACCTTCGCCATTTGTACCTCTGGGTATGGTTGGTTGCTTGACTACCTGTTGATGCGCCCGTCTTTCTTTGCCGCCGCATGTGTGTTGCTGATACTTCAATTCATTGGGCTTTGCATAGGTGTGGTGTAGTTCTCGTGGTACACACTGTCTCCTTGTGTGTATCCTGTCATCCACATACATGTTTTCCTGGTAGTCATGGTTCTGGATATCTCTGCATGGTGATGTCTGTCCTCTCACCTTACCTTTTTCGGGATCCACTGTGATGTATGCTCAGTTTGTATGCTGTGACGCTGTCATACTGTCTTGTCCCTTCTCTGGGACTGTGTCTATTGCGGACCCATGGGATCTGGTGCTCAGTTGAACTTCTTTTGCAGAGGTTTATGCACTTTCTTCCATTATGCACTGACCTTGTTAGTTCTGTGTCTTCTTTTCCTTCCTGCCTAGACGAGGGAGGTCTTGTCCGTCCTCTGACGGGTTGTGGTGCCTTTGCCTCCCCCTTCTTATAGCTCCATTACAGAGCTTCATAGGTCTGGTGTCAGCCGCGCTGGCATTTGCTGTCCCCACCGTGTTTTAGTCAGTGTTATTGACGGATTAGTTCTCCTTGGAACTTGGTAGGTTTCAGTCGCAGACCCTCCTCCAATGGGGTATGGCCTTGGTATCTATTCTAAGTTAAGGAATCTGCGGCTAGATGTCTCTATCAGATGAATGAGTTACTTACCTTCGGTAACGATGTATCTGGTAAAGACATAGTCTGGCCGCAGATTCCTTAACGCCCACCCATCCTCCCCGTTCTGCGAGGATCTTTTCAGGTTGGGTTCTACCCACTTGCCTCCTTATAGGTGGCCTTTGACTTCCTGTGGGGTGGTCTACTTCACCTCCCTCCTGGTTAGACTGGTTTATTCTGTATTTATCTGTTGCTTCTCCACCCATTCTCGTATTGGGTGGTGGGTTCCTATATCCTTTCACGCTCCTACACTCTGGTTCTTCCGAAGTGGGGATTAATCATGTTCTTTTTCCCTCCCTTCCACCCTCATCTATTTTTTATCCATTACTTGGGTTCTCTTTGACTATGCCGCAGTCAATTGATGGGGGTCTATTTGCCTATGCTCGGTCAATAGATCCTTTATACGGTGTGTGGTTGCACATTCTCTGTTGTTGCAGAAATGTGGTCTATTACCATTGGTCATATTGTTCCGGTCTTGTTGCCCCTTACAGTTACATCCTGTGGTTGCAGGCTGCCTATCGTTTACCATGACATTCATTTCCAATGCCATTTCGCCTCATGGGAGGGCGTGGTTCTTCGCTTCTGCAAGACTGTTTCTAAGAGCGGATACTCTGCTCTCTCCCTTTAATCCCTTTCAGTATGAAGTACTCCTTCAATGTCATGCATGGTGTTGTTTTTCACCATTTCTGTTGTTTGTCATTGTTTCGATGATTTTTGATCTTTTTTGGCACACTGTTCCCGCAGTCTCACAGTTTTAAAAGTGGCTCCGCGTTGTGGCGCGAAAAAACTTCCCAGTAGAAAACTGACGTCAACGCGCCGGGAGGGACTTATATAGCTCCATTGACGTCATATCCGTGGACGACGTCAGGACGGAGCCATGCGACGCTGTCCCCCGGCGCGCAGAGGTACTGCTGAAGATTTTTTCCGGATCCAGTCTGACGCCTGGGGATATTCTAAGTTAAGGAATCTGCGGCTAGACTGTGTCTCTACCAGATACATCGTTACCGAAGGTAAGTAACTCGTTCATTAATCCATGTTCATTAAATAATTGCCTATTTGGTTTTTTTTATTGATACCTATTTAATTAAAATATTTATAACTTTTTAAAATTCTGTATTGAATTTTTATTTTGGACTGTTGGGTTTATTGGGTGAATTTGTGGGTAGAGTTTGTCAAACATATACTAATTAATGTTAATTGATTAATTTGCTGATTATATCATTATTTCAGGTGTCATTTATTTGTTTGTTCATTAAAGTTTTATTTATGTATTACATTTTAAGTTTGGGTTTATTGGGGTGTTGAGTGGTTAGTTTTTTTAAATTTATATATTTGATAAATTTTTTAGTTTTTAAAAATGTTTACACTGTTATGTATTTAAATACTTCATAGTGTGTTGGCTTATGTACTATGTATCTGAAAGAGACACGTTAGTGACAGATTCTTTACCTTAGAATATCCCCAGGCGTCAGGCTGGATCCGGAACGTTTTTGCGTAGCAGTACCCTTGCGCGTCGGTAGGCGGCGTCGTGCGGCTCCGCGTCCGGCGTCGGGATCGCCGGGATGACGTCGCGGGCAGTACTTAGACGCCGCCCCTGCGCGCTGACGTCAGTTCTTTCTTTTTCCGCGCCAGTAAGCGCAGATCCGGGAAGAGCAGTGCCCTAGTCATTTTTTGACTAAGTTTTTGTGTGATTTTTCACTGTTTTCTCGAAGTCTCTCGACTCCGAAGGTGTCGGTAGGGATGCCCGGCTTCAAGCCATGCTACGCCTGTGGTCGAATGATGTCGATCACAGACCCACATCAGGAATGTCTCTACTGCCTCGGCCGCGACCACGACACCAAGTCGTGCCCCGACTGCCGGGCCTTGCATCCGAAGGCTTTGCGAGAGCGGTCTCGAAAGCTCCTCGAGGTCCGGCAGTCGGCTCCGCGCCACACCAAGCCCCGGTCACGCGAGAGGTCGAGGGGCCGGTCGCGGAGTCCTCATCGGTCGTCGGGGTCCAAGTCTTCGCACTCCTCCGGTAAGTCGAAGCATAAGAAGTCGAAGAAGCGTCATCGCTCGACGACTTCCCCTCGCCGGTCTCGCGACTCGGCTGAGGGTCCTGTCGGCACCGTCCCCGCCCCCGCGGCTCCGGGAGTGCCTGTGGAGCCGCCACCACATTACCCGTCCTTCCCGGGTTCGGGGGCGACTCCGGCCGAGATACAGGAGTTCCTGTCGGCCATGGCCCGCCTCTTCAGGCCTCAAGGTCCCCCCGGTGCGCCTTCGGGCCCCGCGGGCCCTGATGGGGTTTCTCCGGCACCGCCGGCGACTCCGGTCCCGGCGCCGCCTGTCACACCAGCCTCGGTCCCGGCCCCGGCCTCGACCCCGGCTCCGGTGCTGCCACAACCCCGATCGACGCCGGTTGACCTGACGACACCTCCACCGGCGCCCGATCTCTCCGGTGCCGTTCCCGACGCCGCCCGGGGCTCCGGGCGGCGTCGTTCCCGGTTCTCTCCGGATCCGGACACGGCGCCGGACCGGCGTCGCTCGACGCCGGCTCCGACGCCGATGAGACCTTGGGTCCCACATGTCCCTCCTCCTTATTTTGAACCAGAATTGGAGGACGAAGAGAACTGGGAGGGGTCTGATGACCCTCTCACACAGCAATGTGAATTTGATCAGGACTGGGCTGAGGAGCTTGGGGATGCCAGTGGTCTGGACACCTCCCCTGACTCTGGCAACGGAGGAGGGAGCAAACTTTGCAACGGTGTTGCGTAGCGCGGCTGGGGCCTTACACCTCCAGTTGCCTACAGTGGCTGTCAGGACTAACATCCTGACGGAAGTGCTTCAGCCGGCGGCTACCTCCTCGGAGCCACTGCTGCCGTTTAACGAGGCGCTTTCAGAAGTTCTTTTGGGCACCTGGTCCAAGCCCACCACAGGGGCTCCTGTGGATAGGAACGTGGCCCGACGCCATCGCCCTGCTCCGGGCGACCCCCTGTTCCTCTCCCAACACCCCACCCCTGAGAGCTTGGTGGTCCAAGCCTCTGCTTCCCAAAGCGCCTTCCCTACCGCTCCCCCAGATAGGGAATCCAAACGCCTGGATCAATTTGGGAAGAAGGTCTTTTCTTCCTCCAGTGCTGGCTTGCGGTCCGTCAACACCACTTGCCTCTTGGGCCGATATTCCCACTCCTTGTGGGATTCGGTGGCGCAAGTTCTGCCCCAGTGTCCTGAGGAGGTCCAGGCACTGCTTTCCCGCACCATTGCGGAGGGAAGAGATGCGGCAAAGTATACCATCAGATGTGGCCTTGATATCGCCGACTCGCTAGGCAGATCGCTTGCGACGACAGTGGCGCTGCGCCGTCACGCCTGGCTGAGAACCACTGGTTTCTCGGGTGATGTCCAAAACACTCTTATGGACATGCCCTTTGATGGGATCAGTCTTTTTGGGAACAAGGCAGACCATGCGCTGGAGCGCTTTAAGGACTCGCGGGCTACGGCCAAGTCCCTGGGCCTTTCTGCTGTACGCCCTCCGCAGCCGTCTGCTTTTCACCCCTTTCGTGGCCACGGAAGGGGCGCCCAGTCACGTCCGCTGCCCAGCCACCGGCCCGCGCAGCAAACGTCTTCGCGTGGCCGAGGACGTGGCTCCCGCCGTGGCGGGTCAGGCAACCAGCGTGCGGGTCAGGCCACCAACCCCGCCCCGTCCGCGGCCTCCAAGCCCTCCTAGTCCTTCTTTTCAGATACACAGCACGCCAGTAGGGGGCAGGGTCCGCCATCACCTTCACCACTGGCGTGCCATCACCTCGGACAGGTGGGTCTTGGACATTGTCCGAAGGGGCTACTCCCTCCCCTTCGAGACCATCCCCCCAGCCATACCACCTCAATTCCACCGCATGTCAGGGGATCACTTGGTGCTTCTTCAGAAGGAAGTTGCGGCCCTCTTGGCCAAGAGGGCCATCGAGCGTGTTCCGACCCCAGAAGTAGGACGTGGTTGCTACTCCCACTACTTTCTGGTGCCCAAAAAGGACAAGGAGGACATGCGTCCTATCTTGGACCTCCGGAACGTCACTCGCTTCCTCCGGAAGGAGAAGTTCAAGATGCTCACCCTAGCTCAGGTCTTGACTGCCCTCGACCCTGGAGACTGGATGGTATCGTTGGACTTGCAGGACGCATATTTCCACATCCCCGTCCTGCCGGCCCACCGGCGTTACCTGCGGTTCACGGTAGGCCTCGAGCATTTTCAGTTCACCGTGCTCCCTTTTGGCCTTACCAGCGCCCCTCGGGTGTTCACGAAAGTGATGGTGGTGGTCACAGCTCATCTACGCCGAGCAGGGGTTCCAGTCTTTCCCTACCTCGACGACTGGCTGCTGAAGGCGGGCTCGTCCCAGGCAGTCGTCTCCCACCTCCAGACTACGGCCGAACTCCTGCACTCGCTGGGGTTCTCCATCAACGTGCCGAAGTCGCACCTGATTCCTTCTCCACAGCTCCTTTTCATCGGAGCAGTTCTGGACACGACGCAGTTTCGGGTCTATCCTCCCGAACGGCGAGTCCGGGATATTCAGGCTATGATTCCGATCTTTCGGCCTCTATCCTGGGTTTCGGTACGGATGACCCTGAGGCTGCTGGGCCTCATGGCCTCCTGCATCCTGCTGGTCGATCATGCCAGATGGCATATGCGGGCTCTGCAGTGGGACCTGAAGTTCCAGTGGGCGCAGCACCAGGGCAACCTGTCCGATCACGTCCAGATCTCGGAGGGGACTGCAAAACAGTTGCAGTGGTGGCTCTCGAACCGGCAATGGGTCATGGGCAGATCCCTCTCCCTTCCCCAGCCAGAGCACACAGTTGTGACGGACGCGTCCCTTCTGGGATGGGGCGGTCACATGGGAGAGGCGGAGATCAGAGGCCTCTGGTCTCCGGCGGAGTCCCGGCTCCATATCAACCTTCTGGAGCTCCGGGCGATCCGACTTGCACTCAAGGCATTCCTTCCCTCTGTCAAAGGGAAGGTGGTGCAGGTGTTCACAGACAACACCACCGCCATGTGGTACTGCAACAAACAGGGCGGGGTGGGGTCGTGGACCCTATGTCCAGGAGGCTCTGCGCCTCTGGACATGGCTGGAACATCAGGGCATATTCCTGATGGTTCAACACCTGGCAGGTTCCCTGAACGCCAGGGCGGACGAACTCAGCCGCAGGTGCATGATGGATCACGAATGGCGTCTTCACTCGGAGGTGGCGCAAGGTCTCTTTCAGCAGTGGGGAGAGCCTTGGTTAGATCTGTTCGCCACCGAAGAGAACGCGCAATGTCAGCAGTTCTGCGCTTTGGAATTTCCAAGGCGGCACTCGCTCGGCGACGCTTTTCGTCGCGAGTGGAGTTGCGGTCTGTTGTACGCCTTTCCGCCTATACCACTTCTACCCAGAGTGTTGAAGAAGATTCGGTGCGACCGGGCCCAAGTCATCCTTGTGGCTCCGGACTGGGCTCGAAGAGTTTGGTATCCCGAGCTACTCAGTATGAGCGTCGATCCCCCGATCCGTCTGCCTCTGCAGGAGGATCTTCTGTCGCAGCAGCAGGGGATGGTCCTCCACCCGAACCTGTCCAGTCTACACCTGCTTGCGTGGAGATTGAGCGGCGGCAGTTGATTCCTTTCGACTTGCCTCCCGAAGTTTGTGATGTGATTCTGGCAGCCAGGCGTCCCTCCACTAAGGTGGTATACGCCTGCAGGTGGAACACGTTTGTGGCATGGTGCACAGCAAAGGCTGTGAATCCCCTTTCTGCCCCTCTTTCTGAGGTTCTTCTGTTCCTTCTTTCTCTGGCCCAACAGGGTTCTGCCCTGGGTACCATCAAGGGCTATCTTTGTGCAATCTCGGCCTTCCTCAGGCTTCCTGATCAGCCCTCTCTTTTTAAGTCCCCTGTTGTTAACAGGTTTCTTAAAGGTATTACACACCTCTTTCCCCCTGTTCTGTTTATAATGCCTCAGTGGGACTTAAATTTGGTTCTTACTTTCTTAATGTGCGCTCCCTTTGAGCCTCTGCATAACTGTCCTCTTCGTCTTCTTACTCTGAAGACAGCCTTTCTGGTAGCCATCACCTCCGCTCGGCGGGTGAGTGAGCTCCAGGCTCTTTCATGCAAACCCCCCTTTCTGTCTGTTCATCCAGACAAGGTTGTTCTTAGGACGCGTCCGTCCTTCTTGCCAAAGGTGGTTACTGCCTTCCACATTGGGCAGACCATCACTTTGCCCACCTTCTTTCCGCCTCCGCATCCTTCCAGAGAGGAAGAGAGGCTCCACCGTCTGGACCCAAAACGTGCGCTTTCCTTTTACATCAACCGCACACAACAGTTCCGGGTGGATGACCAGCTCTTTGTTGGCTACGTGGGCGCCAAAAAGGTCGGGCGGTACACAAAAGGACCATCTCCCGCTGGGTCATCTTGTGTATCAAGGCCTGCTATTCTTTGGCTAAGAAGGAGCCTCCTGTTGGGCTGCGTGCCCATTCCACCAGGGCAACGGCTGCTACCACGGCTTTAGGCCGCGGTGTTCCGTTACAGGATATATGTCAGGCAGCTACGTGGGCCTCGCTGCACACGTTTACCAAACATTACTGCCTTGACAGCCAGGTCCGGAGGGACGGCTTCTTTGGCCGTTCTGTCCTCCGGGACTTCCTTGTCTGAATCTGTTCGCAGACCCACCACCGGGGTTGGTATTGCTGGGGTATCTATTCTAAGGTAGGGAATCTGTCACTAACGTGTCTCTTTCAGATGCACAAGTTACTAACTTGTGTAACGATATATCTGTAAGAGACAGTAGTTAGTGACAGATTCCTTACCGCCCCACCCATCCTCCCCGTTCTGCGAACTGATTTCTAGGGTTAAGGACATCCCTTTCAGGGCCCTAGTATTTTTCAGACACCTATGTCAGCTTCTTGCATGGCTCTGCGTTCCTGGCGCGGAAAGTCGTGTACAGAACTGACGTCAGCGCGCAGGGGCGGCGTTTAAGTACTGCCCGCAACGTCATCCCGGCGATGCCGACGACGGACGCGGAGCCGCACGACGCCGCCTACCGACGCGCAAGGGTACTGCTACGCAAAAACTTTCCGGATCCAGCCTGACGCCTGGGGATATTCTAAGGTAAGGAATCTGTCACTAACTACTGTCTCTTACAGATATATCGTTACACATGTTAGTAACTTGTGCTTTAAGTTCAGCATGTGGGGTTGTGTGGGTAGTATTGTAAATAAAATATTTAAAAACCTAAGATTAATGGATCAATTATGTTATTTTTTAAATTGGTAAGTAATGTTAATACATTTTTTATAAATCGTTATTTTTAATGACAAATGTGGTATTTTTGTATTATGTGGGGTTGATTGAGTGTTTGTGTATTTTGTAAGTAATTAAATCTGTATATTTGTAAAATTTAAAGAGTTGTAATATTTTGTAAATTTGTTTGGTGACTGAGATTTCTTTATTTTACGGGTGTTTGAGGTTTACTGTTTATTTTGAGATGGTTTTTAATATTATATTTATTTTTAGTAATTAATACAAGTTAAAAAAATGTATATTTGAATTATAATATATTTGAATGTTTTTTACAATGAGAAATGTATTATTTGGATGTAGTAAAGTGATACTTAAAATGGAGTTAGAATACTAAACCTGATCTGCCCCGACCACCCGCTCCCTCAAATTGTATGCACTTTGCCCAGTATTCCCAGTATTTGTTAGCCTGGAGTTACAATAGTAAATCTGATTCCTCCTCTAGACCTCCCCACCCTCCCCAGGCCACAAGTGTATGCACTTTCCCCATTATTTTTCAGACAGGAGTCCGAATAGTATATTCAACGTATTTGGTATACTTTCCCCAATATTTTTGTATAAGAAATATATTTTTGTACATTTATTTTAATGTATAATTTAATTTTAAAATGTATTTCTATAGTTTTTTAAAGTAAAATTTATTTGAATTAATAAGTTTATTTTTTTCAGTTACAATAACATTAATTACATTTAAATATATGTACGTACCTATGTAATATTTTTATTTTGATCCACAGTAATTTAAAGTCTATAGTCTTGTACTTTAGGTTTAGCTTTTTTTTTAATTTTAAAGTTTACACATACTCTTGCCTACACTTTTAGGGCGGCAAGGGGCACTGCAATGTTTAACTCCCAGTTACAGAAGAGATATCATCCATGAAAAAGGACACAAGGGAAAGAAAGAAAAACACAGAGCGTGACGAACCCCTTCCCACCCCAACTTAACACCACCCCTCCATGGTTCTCGTGTATCTTGTTTTGAAAGTCTTCCTATTCTTTCAAGCTTTTCCCTGAGACTCTCCCTAGACAGTCATTTGGTCTTGCAGTTACTTTGATCACATCTGTGAGAGCTCTTGTGGATTTAAATGGAATACCCTGGTGTATCTGGGACATGCTAACTCTATGTAGTCTTTATATTTATCGGTCAACAAGGGCCCCCAATCAACTTCATGTGCCTTTCCCCCAATCTCTTGACGCCGATGTAAGTATTTCCCAAGCTAGGGCCTCTCACATCCTATAGATCTACTCTTGCCAGGGAGGTACTTTGTGTATTCCCCATGTCACCAGTACTACAGTAAGTGCTGCACCGTTTGCCGAAAATATTTGTTTGTTCTCAAAGATTTTTCTTCTTTATATGGCACTCCCAGAAATGACACTCATGGTTCCCTGGGATTTTTCACTTGGTAGATTTCGTCAGTACCTTTCAACACCATCTCTCAGTGGCTTGCCAAATTATTACATCCCCACATGATGTGGGTTTGAGTACAGCCTCGGGCCCCCTCTCCAACAATTCTGACTTTGTTTTATCTCTGGTGGAGAGGTGTGGTGCAGCGGCCAGGGCAGCTGACTTCGGAGCACAGGGCTCACGGTTCGATCCCCAGCTCCGGCGGCAGCTCAGCTCAGTACCATGTGACTCTGGGCAATAGCTCAATTAATTTCCACGACGGCCCCCAGCGCCTTGAGACCCGT
Source organism: Calotriton arnoldi (assembly GCA_963921515.1). Classification (NCBI taxonomy): domain Eukaryota; kingdom Metazoa; phylum Chordata; class Amphibia; order Caudata; family Salamandridae; genus Calotriton; species Calotriton arnoldi. Next base: position 2,653,915 of record CAWUFW010000001.1, on the reverse strand, counting down.
AAGGGTGAGTAGTTCGCGCTTTACAAATACGGATTTATTTATTTATCCCATTCATATAGTTTGACTGGGGTTAGATACCAGTACATCACTAGCTTACAGAATGTTTCTCTTTAGTGCTCTTTATAGTTTTATGCGCCTGCCTATAAATATGGTCCTACACTTTGCTTGTGTGCAAGTTACCTAGTTCTAACTCCCATCGGGCCAGATAGGCTAGTTTCTCTGCCTGATGGCAATAATCAGGAGCTTGTAGATGGAGGAAAGCACATCTGTCATGATCCCCTCCCATCATCCACTTTTCAAATTGTGTAAGCTCTATCGAAGCACCTGCTTTCATCTCTGTCTGTAGTACACAATGACATATCTGACAGTGAAGGAACCTCTCATTTTTCTGCTGACCATAGTCTCTCTTAAGATCTTCAGATTAATTTATTTGCACTGCTCGAAAGAGAGATCCAACCATCATGCATCTTTGTTGTAGCCAGTCCATGAATTCTCCCCTTACCAAACCTGGAATGAATGTGGATTGCCTCATATTGGTGTAAACAAAGCGTGGGGGCATTGTAAGCCCCTTTGTCATTGTCACCCTATCCCAGACTCCAAGCATCACTCTTGATATTAGCCCCAGCTTCTGTGCTTTTCTTCCATCCATTGGATGCCCCATAGAGAATTACTGTCTATTATATAGTCTGTCCAGCACCAGTTTTTTTTGTGTCTCAATCAATTCCACTGGGTATTGAAGCTGGGCTGCTTGAGAATAGCATGATAATTGCATGTTAAGTACGGGACTGCCTGCCCTCCTCAATCAGTTGGAAGAAACATTGTGAAGTGTTTTAGTCTGGCCTTCCTTCCTGCCAAAATTAAGTCAATATAGTTTGAAAGACATTAAGCAATTTGGGGAGGATTGTCATTTTCACAATAGATATACTTGCTATGTACAAGAAGGTCCCCTGATACCAATTGGTAAAACGTGTCCGACTTTCAGCCAGTAGGAGGAAATAATTAAGCACAACTACCTGAGCGGTAGATTGGGCGATCAAAATGCCCAGGTATTTAACTGCTCTTGGAGACCATTGGAGTAGAAAGTTTCTCTGTAGAGCATCAAGGGCTGCACTCAGAATCCATAGTGCCCTTAGCCCATAGTCCCTGATTTAGCCAGATTAATCTTGAATCCAGAAACAGCCAATTCTGTATAGTTCTCTTAAGAGTTCCGGAATCAACATGTGCAGCTCTAACAAGGAGAGCATGATGGCATTTGTTATCATTATCAATTTAAATTCATTAGTATCTATCTGAACTCCCCAACTGCCTCATTGTGACGAACATGTACCGCAAACATCAATCGTCAAAGCAAAGAGCAGCGGAGACAGGTTGGCACCCATGTCATGGCCCGCTAGATCGCGAAGGGAGCTGAAGCTTGTCCATTAACTTCAGTTGTTGCTTTTGGGCTTTTATAACTACAAATGCCCATCTGAGCAATCGGGGGCCAGCTCCATAGCATGCAAGTACACTGTGAGGCAGATCCAATTAACATGGTCAAACGCATTTTTGGCATCCGAGGATCGCTGTAAAAGTGCCATCTCACCACCAGATCTGGGACTAAATTGCTTCAGTGGGGCCACCCTGAGCACTCTGTTAATATCTGCCACCTGAATCCCTAAAATCAAGGAGGCCCTTTATTGGATGAATCCATGATGTCCTGGTGTTGGTCCAACCTGGGGATCCCGCTAAGATGGGTATTGTTCCTATGGGAATGGTTTTGAAGGTCCTTAATCTTTTCTTGTAGGATATGTTGCTCTTCTATTGCCAGTAAGCGTGCTGTCAGGCTCTCAGTCTCTTCAGCTTGTCCATTCATCGTTCTCTCCAGGTTGTCTATTCTGCGGCCCATATCTGTAACCTCCCTGCGGATTTCCTTGAGGTCTTGTTTAAGTTCTTCCTTGAAGCCCATTATTTCTCCTTTGATGTCCTCAAATGCTTGTTTTAGAAAACTCCCATTCACTTTGTGTGTTGTGCCCAGTTTGGTCACCATGTTCGCCCTTGGGTCACCCTTGCTTATTCCCAGTTTGTTGGCCGCCTTTTGTTCCCCTTCCTCCTGCCATTTCGTAGGATTATAATTAGTCTCAGCATCGCTTGAAGGCCTAGTTTGTCTCCATCCCGAGTGCAGGCACTCAATTCTAGGGTTGTCATAACCTATACGGTTGCTTGCCACGTGTGTGGTCCTGCCACAGATCACTTCTATATCACTGCCCTTGATCCTCTTTCTGCTGTCCACAAGCCATTCCCCTTCAACACTGGTGGCGCCCACCGGTGTGCCTGCCATCACCTGGTGGCTGCCCCCTACAGCCACACCCCTCCAAATCATCATTGATTGAGGGGTCCCCACAGTGACAGCTGCTCTTCCTGTGGGTCTGGAGTAGCTATATCTAGGCCCCTTCTCTGGCTGCGCAAGCTGCTGCAGGCCCTCTTGCCTCTATCTTACTCTCCAAGTGGCAGTGGAAGGACCCCGGGTGAGATGCCTGTTCATTCGGCAGGCCGCTTAGTCTTCCTCCTTGGACTGAGCCTTCAGTAGGCTCAGAGCAAATGCTACCCAGGCGCAGCAGTGCCCACCTGTGTTTCTCCTCTCACCAGGCAGCCACCCTCTTATGGCCCCTATCGTCCAGGCCTCATTGACCGCTCAGTGCTCACCACCGTCAAGGAAGGGTCCTTGAAACATCTGCTGCATTTCTTAGGGACCCAGGTTCACAGAGCCAAGGACAAACAACTTGTCACAAATATAAAGGGCCATGTTATTGGCATACAAGGAGATCAAAAGGGGACAACTCGTATACCGCGGGGGTACTGAGCATAGTGTTGTTGAAGTTTTGCAGCCAGTGGTGAAGAGGACGGGCGAGGATGGGCCAAAGAGTCAGTGTACGCATTGTGAACTTGCACCCTGGCCGTGGGAGATGCATATAGCAATTGCATCTTACCATATCATTTTACACAGTATTGAATTATTTAGCTTTTGCTTTTCTATCTAGTTTTTCAAAAATCTACTGAAATATTGTTATTTTAAAAATTTGTTTTTATTTCCATGGCATATTTCAACTGTTTTACTGATTTAAATTGTCTGTCCAGAAAGTTTGGCCTGGTACAAATCCAAAGCATACAGAAACATGTTACAATAAATGGGTAATAGCGGAGTCCCTAAAAATCAGTATTACAATTTTTGCCACACATCAAATCTTTTTATTATTGAAAGTATATTAGAATCGAAATTCCCATTGCTTACTAAATATGTACATATTATATATTATGCTGCAGAGTCTTGGTATGTAGGTCTAGAACACTTTTCATCCAGTATATCAAATTCTGACAGGCTGAAGAGTACTGCATGGTCTAATACAGAGACCCGCCCTCTAAAAGCGGATCAGGCAAACAAAATTTTAGGCTGTGTAATAGATAACCCGACCTCTTTTCCAAATTTCAGCAACAAAATCGAGAAGATCTACAATAACTTCGAAAAGCAACCGAACCCTGAGGACATCATCACCAAACTGCACACCTACCACTTGGAAAGACACGTAACCCACTGGAGAAAACTCACCGAGGAAGACCCCACCTCAATCATGAAGACTGTCCACTCTGGGGCCCACACAGACCCATGTCCACACCTTTCTAAAACCTAGAAGGACCCATAATCAGCAAATTCCTGTCCCACATCATCAACTTCTCAATCGAGCACGCAACCTTCCCAGTGGAGTCGATGCATGCTGCAGTCACAGCCCTCCTTACAAAACCATCGGCTGACCCCAACGAACTAAGCAACTTCTGACCCATCTATCTATTACCTAACCTAGCAAAGGTGATAGAGAAAGCAATAAACCATCAACTCACCAACCACCTGGAACTCTACAAGTCTTCTTGACCACTCCCAATGCAGCTTTAATAACAATCACAGTACGGAGACACCTCCCCACCCCCTTTCACATCGGAGCCCAAGCAACTGATCTTCAGAGTCCCTCAAGGATCATCCCTCAGCCTCACCTTGTTTAACATCATTTACATGACACCACTCGCTGATGTCATCAGATCCTGTACCATCTCCATCATCTCCTACGCTGATGACACCCAGCTCATCCTCTCTATGTCAGACAAGTCCACCACAGCCAGATCCAACTTCACCCAATGCATGATCCACGTAGCAGAACGATGAGAACCATCTGACTGAAACTCAGCACAGATAAAGCAGAAGTGCTGATCTTCATGAACAAGAACTCCCCCTGGGACTCCACCTGTTGGCCATCAGAGCTCGGTCCAACTTAATCACCCATCAGTCATGCACTTAACCTGGGGATCATATTAGATGACAAACTGAACATGACCACACAGGTGAACGCAGTTAGCTCCTCCTGCTTCAACATGCTACACATCCTTAAAAAAATCTTCAGATGGATTCCCAAGAGCACCAGATGCACCATCATCCAAGCTCTAATCACCAGCAGACGTGGGAATGGCAATGCACTCTATGCTGGAATCCCCAACTACCTCCTTCACTGTCTTCGTACAATCCAGAATGCCGCTGCCGGACTCGTCCTGGACCTCCCTCGGCGCACCCACATCACGCCTCACCCCAGATCTCGACTGGCTGCTGATATCAAACGCTGCCAATTCAAACTTCTCACACGCATACAAGGCACTGCACATTAGACCAGCATACCTCAACTTCTGCCTTCACTGCCACTCCGACGCTCTGCCTCTCTCTCTCTCTGTCTCACACATTCCGCAAAAGCAGAATAGGAGGGCTTGCTCATACCTCGCAACCAAAACGTGGAACAACCTCCCACTACACTTCAGGGCCTCCTCCTTCTTCTTGAATTCCTAAGAAGCTGAAGACCTGGCTCTTCAACTAAGACCCAGCAGACGACCTTCACATCTGATCCAGCGCCTAGATACCCCTTGGGTCAGAAGCTGCACTTTAGAAATCCTGATAACATAACTACATTGCAGCACCTATAGTTCAACCTGCTACTTAACTTGACTCAAATGAAAAGAGCAGCCCAATATGCTTACATTAGAAGAATTCAAAAAAGCACCATGATCTGTTGAGCACAGGGCCTTCATATCCCATGGTGCCTTAACTGGCAGTTGACTCAGTCAGCTCGTTTTGATGAGTAATTGGAGATTAATCCAGAAAAAAACTATCAATGTGTTATATGCCCGGGAAGAGGGCGGGATGTTCATAACTTCAATGAAGTTGCCTACAATGTAGAACCAGGACTAGAATCGAGTAACAATTTCTTGTGCGTCGTGGGATCTTTGTTGATAGTCAAAAACAGTAGAATGGTGTAGCAAGCTTAAAATCTGCTTCGTAGTGGCTCTTGGTCATACTATGCAAGTGTGTTTTTGAAAAAGAATTCTCACAGCAGCTTGATCTAAAGTAGAGTCAGCTCTAATATCTGAAACCAGACAGTAGTGTCTTGTGAAAGTGTGGCCAGATTTCCAACTGGCAGTTTTGCAGTGATAGTTGAGGTGAGGAATGGGACTTACAGAGCAGCTCGTTACTGGAAAGGTGGATGCAGCCAATAACTATGCCAGTGGCCATTACACGGTTGGGAAAGAGATCAGAGTTCTGGTGCTGGTTCGCATCCAGAAACTGGTGAGTACTCCTTTCATAGATGTGGCATTCAATAACCACTTGCCACAGTTGCTACAGTTTTTATTGCGGGTTACAGGTTTTGTGGGGAAATCTTGGGCAGCTGCTGGTATTGTTGCTCCTGGGGAGATGGGTAGGCTGATGGTGTTGGGGTGGTGGGAGGCAACACATCAAATTTATGCTGTTTGGTTCCTCAAGCGACCATTTATTACATTTTTTTTTCTGAACTTTGTGCTTTTTGTTTTTAAATGCATAATGACTTACAAAACTGCAGGGAAATGCTCTTTATCATACTACTACAAGCTCAAAGCAAAGGTGGTAAAAGAATACACTCTGTGCAGCGCCATTTTACTTTCAAACTGCTATTTTACTCTGCTGTTTTGTTTAAATTTCTTGCCCTGGTTCCCCTAAACTGTGCTAAAGCTACTAGAAGGCAAATCCCCTTCTCCGCCCCCCTAGAATCTAAAAAGTCAAAAACACCCCTAGGCTGAGTGTTTAAGAGACAGCTTAACCTGTTTTGTGGTTAGAAATTGTGTTTATAAAGTGTATGTAGCACTCGTGTTTGACTAGAAAAACAAGGTTTTTGTGTGCTCAAGAGCATCTCCCAGCCCCCCTGCACACCAGTTTCTGCTTTACTGATTGGCCCACAGGGCACCTGACAAGGCCTCTGCCCTCCTCTAAAACCTGCACAGCCCCTTAAGTTTAAGGTCACAGGTTTATTGTTATTGGCTGTTACACCTGTGTTCTGATTGCTTTCTAGGGCTATGGTTTCTATTGGACCTAGAGCTTAGGGTTTGGGTTCTGATTGGCTGATAGGACTAAGGTTCTGAGTGGTTCCTATGCCTTCTATTGGACTTGGGGCTTAGGGTTTGGGTTCTGATTGGCTGATAAGGCTAGGGTTCTGGTTGGTTTCTAGCACTAGGGACCTAGAGCTTAGGGTTTAAGTTTTAATTGGCTGATAGGGCTAGGGTTTTCATTTGTTCGTAGGGCTAGGGTCCCCATTGGCTCAGGGTCACTTGATCTAGGGCTATTTAACCTTAGGGCTCATTGCTCCTCAACTCTGGTGTTGAGGCTTAGGGTGGAGAGGGCAAGGGTAGTTGCCTGTTTTGGTCTGGCCTAGGGCCATATATGCTGCCCTTTTTTCTATTTACCAGCCACCACCTTAAGCCATCCACATCCTCAAACATAATAACACAACCTCAGCAAATGCACACTGCTTGTTTACAGCTAACAACCTCTAACCACATTTCATTGTCTCAACAAAAACTGCAAAAACCCACAAACCACATCTATACACCTTTTCTACACCTACTGCCACACTATCACTCACACAAACCGCCACTCTGTCCTATACCACTATCAAATCCACACATCACCGACACAACACAAACCCATATTGTACATAACCTTACTCCCTTCATAGCCCACCTCCCTGTTACCAGTTCTATCCTCTACTTGCTCCTAACAGACCCCTTTTCATCACCACCAAGCCTATACTCAACCCTCTTTAATATCAACTGCCAATGCCTCCCTCCTCTTTTTACCAAAATGACACAACCGGACATTCCTTACACTCCACTCCACCACACGTACTACTACAAAATCTAATATAATCATAACTCTTATCCCTCTCCTCTCACACACAACGTACACTCTCCTCCAATGCACTTTACCATCCAACTTCAACTCACCTACAGTACTTTACATCCAAATCCTTCACAGAAATTCACTACATCAGCATCTCATTTCACTACTCCACAAAAGCAAAACATAGCACTCACACACACACACACAATTTCATGCTATATTCCATCACATAATAGAAACAAACACCCACTGCCACCATTATGACCACACAAATAATACAGATCCTAAACTAACTTTATTCGCAAATTTTCTATCTGCACCAACACCTACCAGAAACACCCCAACCTAACAACACTCATTCACCCGCCTCTCATCCATTGCATAATTTAGAGCCTTAAAACATGACCCACACACACCACCACCACCTCTAACACATACACCTTCCACCCGAAAAAGACGCAAATGAAATAAACAACACGCCACTCTTCACAACTTTGCATCTTCTTATCTATTACACAAGAAGACTAGTCTACAAAAATAACACAGCCCACCATCTCAGTCTCAACCACCATCTCCACTGCTTACACACACACAGAGTCAACAAAATGTCTTCTAAACTACTGGATGAGGATTACAATATAGACAAACAGCACTATTGCCATCTTGATACAGTTAATACCAGCACTAATAATACACCTGCTACTAGTTAAAAAGAATACTACTCACTCTTCTAGAAAACAGTCAGAGCACCAGCAAAACACAATCTGCAGACTGCCTACTAATAAATGCTTGATCACTTTTTTTTTTATTATCTTTACTAGTTTTCAATTATAGCAAATATACAACAATAGCAAGCTGTTGAAATGACATCACCAAACATGTCATAGGAAAATAGAGGCAATATTGAATATCATCACATTTACCAAATAGGACAGTATTCTATAACATTGTAACGTGTATTCTATAACATTGTAACGTTTATTGGTGGCAGTAAATCAGTAGATATATGGAAAAGGGATTTCGTTTTTTATCATTAGAGTCATGTTCAAGGGTGCGAAGGTATTTGCGGAAAGGCTGCCAGATATCTCTGGGTCGAGACGAAGAAGATTGAAGAAGGGCGTAGTCTTCACTAGCACTATCACAATATGTCAAGCTTTTGCCACTGGATTGAAGCTAGCCTGGCTGATGAAAGGTGTTACCCAGAAACCGGTCCCAGGATGCTTGTTTCCGGTTCAGGGAAGACCTGGCTTGGCAGTTCGGGCTGGACTGTTCCCATGAGGCACAGGGTCAAGACTGATTTGCATATAGCTGGGTCTGAACTGAGGTGGCAAGGTGAGCTAAAGAATGATGATTGTTTCAACCCAGATCTGTAACTGGGGGTGGGTGTCTGAAAAGTTTCAGCGCTCCGTCGATCATCTCCTTGTGTAAGCTTTTAAGCCACTCCAAGGAGGTGGGTGGCTTATGGCTGCCCCAATGAAGCGCTGTCTCCCGTTTGGCTAATAATAAGACCAGCAAAGTGAGTCGGCGCATAGAGCGCAGTATGTCCCTAGTGTATCCTAAAAGAGCAAGCAGAGGGCTGGGTAGATGCTCTCTGTCTGTCATGGCAGAGACATGCATGAAGACAGAGGTCCAGTATGAACACATCGCCAGGCATGTCCATGTTAGGTGTGCAAAATTTCCCCAGGGGAATGGCATTTAAGACAGCAGTCAGACCTAGTGGGGTCGAATTTAACGATGTCCAAGTGGTCAGGATAAAAACAGTGGAGGAATTAAAAATGTAAACGTTTATGCCTGTGATTAATATAGATGCGTTGAATCTGTGAGCAACAATATGACCATATCTTGTCTGTAAGGGGAGTTCCCAGTTCCTCCGCCCAGACCTTCCGTACACGTACAGTTGTGTCAGGTTTCATAGTAATACATAAACGGTATAATCTAGAGGTCATAAAGTCACTATCCATGTCAGACACCACGAGTGTTAGGGGTGGAAAGTCCTCAGGGAATAATGGGTGTGAGAGGAAGAGAGAGCGAAGAGTATTGTGTAGTCTCCGGAAAACGAAAAGGTCCATGTATGATGCGCCCTGCAAGTGGAGATAATGGTAGGTTGTACAACATGGCCATCAGGGAAAAGGTCCCCCATGATAAGTTATGGTGTTGGAATGTGCGTTGCACTAATTTTTCCTGTGTGAGTGGAAGCCACGGATTTGGTTGACCACTCTCTAAAAACAAGCACACATCTATGACCAACTCACTGACACACAACCTGACTTATTCATAACTGAATCATGGTGGGAGATGACATGACTCCAGTGTTGCATGAAGCTGTTTCTCCAGGCTATCTATCTGTCACATGGAATCACATAGGCAAAAGAGGAGGTGGACGAGTTGTTATATTTAAGATAACAATAACTCTCACTAAAGTTGACAACATTTCCATACAAGGTTGTGATCATCACCAGATGTAACACTGTGCCAACTTCTTCCTTCTTTACAGAACTCCAGCTAGCAATGCAACATTCCCAGACACGTTTATAGACAGTTTCAAACCTTATGATACTACACTCCTACCTATGCACCCTTTGTGTCCTAAACATATGGTTTGACAAATCCAATATGCCCTATCCAAAACTATCATCACTTGCCTAGACACACTGAACCTACATCAGATCATCCACAAACCCACACACATCTCTGGACACATCCCAGATGCCTTTTTTGCAAATCCAGAACTAGTTACCTTTCAAAGGATTACTCCAGTCACATGGTCGGACCACCATCTGGTAGCTTTCCAACACAAAACACCACACCTAAGGCCACCTTACATGCAACCATATATCGACCATGGAATAAACTCAATTTTGAATACTTAAAAACACAATTTGCATCCAACACAGATCTAGACACGATAAATTTAGTTAAAAAACTCTAACAGTGGCTCCAGGAAGCTTTTGATATCATAATACTACTAAAAACAACAAAACAGGACAAAAGAAAACAAGCATCTTGAATGAATGCAGAACTAAAAAGATAAAACAAATTGCAAAACTGCAACACACCTGGCTCAAAACACATAACAATCAGGACAAACTTTACCTACATAAACTTAATAGAATACAAAAGTCAACAATCAAAAAAGCAAAAAGAAAAAGGTACTATTAAAACAGAATTCAAAATGCTAAATGTTTAAATTGAGAATTTTATAAAATTTCCACTGAATTTCTAAAACTTGAATACACAAAAGGAAGTCATCCCATTTCTCAATAAGTTACTGACAAACTGGCAAATCATTACACACCCAAAGCAGACATGTTGGACTCCCATTTAAAACAAAGGAAAACCACCAGCACCAACCCATTTCCAACAATCCCCTCCAAGGGTAGCCTAACCCTCTGCACTCCTTCAAAAAACTGAATTTATGGATCTTGTCAAAGCAAGCAGGCCACCTTTCTGACCCTTGTCCACCACAAATCTTCACGAACATTCTTTTAAATTCCTCTTCTGCCACACCAGTGAGAACAATCATCAACAATTCTAACAGGAGTCTTTTCAGAAAGACTTAAAAAAGGTATACATATGCCCATTATTGAAGAAAACAAACTTGGACCCACATGACCCAACAACTATAGACCTATTACAAATGGACCTTTCCTGGGGAAACAGATAGAAAGAGCAGCATACACCCAGATGTCACAATTCATTGAAGACAACTCCATACTGTCCGACTTCCAAACAGGATTCCGTCCAGGAAGAGGCACAAATTCTGCCATCATTGTAAGTAAAAAAAAGTAAGTCTGTTTTTATATAACCCAGCTACTCACCCTTACGGGTCTCAAGGCGCTGGGGGCCGGAGTGGAAATTAAGTGAGCTATTGCCCAGAGTCACATGGTGCTGAGCTGAGCTGCCGCCGGAGCCGGGGATCGAACCGTGAACCCTGTGCTCCGGAGTCAGCTGCCCTGGCCGCTGCACCACACCTCTCCACTTGCCATTTGGGATGACCTTTAAAACACAGTAGACCGCAACGAGATAGCTGCACTACTTCTCTTGGATTTTTCTGCTTCCTTCAACACAGTTGATCATGACAGTTTAACCAAAAGACTCTATGAAACCGGCATAGAGGGGACTGCTCTTGACTGAATCACATCCTACCTTCAAAACAGAACAAATGTCATCCATACTCGCCCTTTTTCATCTAAACAGTACTACACAAAAGCAGGGGTCCCTCAAGGCTCTGTCATCTCATCCTTGTTTTTCAACATCTACATAAAGACATTACCTGCAATAATCAATTAATTTCAGCTCGCATGCTATAACTACACAGATGATACACAAATACTTCATAAACTGGAAGGCCCCAAAGACATTGGGAACTCAAAAATTTTCAGTTTCCTTAGAGCCTTTGATCAGTGGATGACATGGAGTCATCTCAAATTGAATGCATCCAAAACAGAAATATTCACATGTGGCAATTAGAAAAACTATGACCCACTCTTCGCCTGGCCTGACGATCTGGGACAACATCCTAAAGTATCCAAGAAATTAAGAAATCTTTGAATTACCATGGACTCCAAGCTATCAGTGAATGGCCAAGTGGATAAGTTAGCAGGAATGAGCTTCATTACTATGAAAAGTCTGCGACACATCTTTCCCCACCTAGGATTTCCACACAAGGTCCAAGCTACTATCTCTCTTGTACTGTCTAAACTTGCTTATGCCAATGGCCTCTACCACACATCTTTATCAACTATGAAAAGACTACAACGAATTCAGCACTCTGCTGCCAGACTACTCCTACATGTAAAGCCACAAGCCTGCCTCTCCCCTGCTTTGAAGGCCCTACATTGGCTACAGGTTGCCAGAACATCCACCTTCAAGCTGCTTTGTATTATCCACAAAGCAATACATGGAACAGGGCCACTTTTCATCAGGAATAAAATCACCAAATACATACAACAAAGGAACCCCCACTCCAGATTGGCACCTCACCTCACCGCCCCAGCATACAAGAATAAAACTTGGGTCGTAATCTTTCTCTGTTCAAGGATCCAAACTATGGAATTCATTACCGCAAAACAAAAGATCCACAGATAACTATCTTATCTTCAGTAGCCTACTCAAGAGTTGGCTCTTTTCTACATGACCGCCATACTCAACAGTATAGGCATGTGTATGTTAAACATGTATAATTTGATTATATGTATGTATCTAGATATGTCCATTTCTTGGTTCAGATATACATACTAATTCTAGTTTAAAAATATATATACTTATGGCTCTGCTTAATAAATGTATGTATTACTTATGGCTAGAATATATATATATATATATATAATTCACTGAAAAAACCATAGGTTTTAGGGACAGTTATAGTTAGTTGGACATTGCACTCGTACAAAACCCGTGAAATTCCCCGTTATAGTTAGTTCAGCTAACTATAACTCGCGCCCCCGCAATGCACTGCTGATGACGTCACATATTACATCACTCATGACATGGTCAGTGATGACATCATCCAGTGACTGTGTGTTTCTGTAAAGTTTAAATATGTTTAATATATATAGGGAAAGGCGTATTGAAGAATGAGTGGGTGTATAAGTGTCTGAATGGATGATTTAGTACGTGCGTGACTGACTCTACAAGTGAGTGATTAAACGTATCTTACTGAATGCATGGGTTAGTGACTAAACTGTGTGAATGTCTGTATCCGTCTGTTGGTGTGTAAGTGGATGCATGGATTTGCGAATAGCTACATGAGTGTCTATATGGGTTATTGATTGGTTCTATGAGTATCTGTATGGGTGCCTGAGTGTTTGTGTGGATGGGGTGTGTGCGACTGTGCATAGATGTGTGAGTGGGTGATTCACTGGGTGGATGGTTTCAAGAGTGCATCTGTGATAGACTGTATGGGTGGGTAAGTGTGTGTAAGAGTGTGTTAGTGAGTGAATGTATGTCCCAGTGGTACATGTGTGAGTAACTACATATGTGAAAGGCAGTATATATGTGTATTGGAGGATATAAATAGCTATAAGCGAGAGTGAGTGATTGTGATAGTGGCTGTATGGATGAGTGTGTGCTTGTATCAGTGATTGTATAAGAGCGTAACAATGTGCTAGTATTTGTATGATTAAGTGAGCTGGTGTGTGTAAAACTGTATAGGTGAGTAAATGGCAGTGTGTTTAATTATTTGCATGACTGACTAGGTGTGTGAGTACCTCTATGGATGAGTGGCGGTGTTTGAGTGTCTATATAGGAGTAAGAGTGCATATGATAGTCCTGTACTGAGTGACCATAAGTATGAGTGACTGTACGGGTGAGTGAGTGGATGTGTGTGTGTAGACCTAAGAATCAGTGAGTGGGTATGTAGTTATTGGTGTTGGAGTGTCTATGGTTTTGCGAATGGCACTCTGTAATTTAGATTGGGTGTATCAAAGGTTATATTAGGGTGTGAGGAGCTGCATCAGATTATCACGTGGATGATGTCATCAGTGATGTCATTTGAGATGTCATCAGTGATGTCATCAGTGATGTCACTGACCATGTCATGAGTGATGTAATATGTGACGTCATCAGCAGTGCATTGCGGGGCGCGAGTTATAGTTAGCTGAACTAACTATAACGGGGAATTTCACGGGTTTTGTACGAGTGCAATGTCCAACTAACTATAACTGTCCCTAAAACCTATGGTTTTTCAGTGAATTTCAAAGGTTTTTAAATGCTAATTTCTAACTATAACGTGTCTGAAACCTATGGTTTTTTCAGTGAATTTCAAAGGTTTTAAAATGCTAATTTGTAACTATAACGTGCCTGAAACCTACGGTTTTTCAGTGAATTTCAAAGGTTTTTAAATGACAATTTTTAAATGTATTAATTTTTATATTAATTTTTTCATACTGATTTACTACATTTTTAGAAACAATTTCTTTTACATATTTTATTTTTTAAATTACATTGTAATTACATTATACATTACATTACAAAAATACTTTCTCAGAATGAATTACTTTAGTTTAAATACTTTGCACATAGGCAATAGACTTTTAAGTACAGTAGTTACAGTTGTTGCAAGGGGCAACACATTTTCAAACACAATGCAACATTCAGCTCAATGTGAATTTCTAGTTAAATGCAATTAGTTACTTTATGGATTACTTTTCAAACCACAGGACTGGATCCTAGATTCAGTCCTGGTACATCTCCTGTAAACAGTTGAGTAAAGCGTTTTGGTTACAGTCGTGATTTTTAAGGAATATTATTGTATTTTAAAAGTTGACACTTAGAAACTTTTTCTCATAGAATCACCAATGTTATCCTATGGAAGGAAATTCACTTAGCAGGTAAAAACTGTTATCGTTACTTTTTCTTACTCAGTGTTGGATCCTGGATCCAGCACTGGTGCATCTCCTGTAAACAGTTGAAAGAATGCGTTTGTCATACAGGCGATTTTTAAGGAATATTTGTAGTTTGTGAAAATCGACACTTTGAAACTTTTCTGCTGAAAACCAGACAATGGATTCCTATGGAAGAAAATATAAGTTACTGGTAAGTACGGTTAAAATTACTTTTCAGGACCAGTACTGGGCTGAAAGATACAGCACTGAGGTCTCTCCTTATAACAGGTGAGTAAATCGGAATTCGTATTTCGGCTGATTTTAGAGGAATATTTGTATGTTTCAAAAATCAACACTTAGAAGAATTTCCAAGTGAAACCAGTCAATGTTAGCCTATGAAGGAAATTCAAGTTACCGGTAAGTACGGTTAAAATTACTTTTCAGGACCAGTACTGGGCTGAAAGATGCAGCACTGAGGTCTCTCCTGATAGCAGGTGAGTAAATCGGAATTCGTATTTCGGCTGATTTTAGAGGAATATTTTAAAGTTCCAAAACTCCACACTTAGAAGAATTTCCAAGTGAAACCAGTCAATGTTAGCCTATGAAGGAAATTCAAGTTACCGGTAAGTACGGTTAAAATTACTTTTGAGGATCAGTACTGGGCTGAAAGATGCAGCACTGAGGTCTCTCCTGATAACAGGAGAGTAAATCGGAATTCGTATTTCGGCTGATTTTAGAGGAATATTTTAAAGTTCCAAAACTCCACACTTAGAAGAATTTCCAAGTGAAACCAGTCAATGTTAGCCTATGTAAGGAAATTCAAGTTACTGGTAAGTACGGTTAAAATTACTTTTCAGGACCAGTACTGGGCTGAAAGATGCAGCACTGAGGTCTCTCCTGATAACAGGTGAGTAAATCTGAATTCGGATTTCGGCTGATTTTAGAGGAATATTTGTATGTTTCAAAAATCAACACTTAGAAACTTTTTCAGCAAAAAGCAGGCAATGATATCCTATGGAAGGAAATTCAAGTTACTGGTAAGTACGGTTAAAATTACTTTTGAGGATCAGTACTGGGCTGAAAGATGCAGCACTGAGGTCTCTCCTGATTGCAGGTGAGTAAATCGGAATTCGTATTTCGGCTGATTTTAGAGGAATATTTTAAAGTTCCAAAACTCCACACTTAGAAGAATTTCCAAGTGAAACCAGTCAATGTTAGCCTATGAAGGAAATTCAAGTTACCGGTAAGTACGGTTAAAATTACTTTTGAGGATCAGTACTGGGCTGAAAGTTGCAGCACTGAGGTCTCTCCTGATAACAGGTGAGTAAATCGGAATTCGTATTTCGGCTGATTTTAGAGGAATATTTTAAAGTTCCAAAACTCCACACTTAGAAGAGATTCCAAGTGAAACCAGTCAATGTTAGCCTATGTAAGGAAATTCAAGTTACTGGTAAGTACGGTTAAAATTACTTTTCAGGACCAGTACTGGGCTGAAAGATACAGCACTGAGGTCTCTCCTGATAACAGGTGAGTAAATCAGAATTCGGATTTCGGCTGATTTTAGAGGAATATTTGTATGTTTCAAAAATCAACACTTAGAAACTTTTTCAGCAAAAAGCAGGCAATGATATCCTATGGAAGGAAATTCAAGTTACTGGTAAGTACGGTTAAAATTACTTTTGAGGATCAGTACTGGGCTGAAAGATGCAGCACTGAGGTCTCTCCTGATAACAGGTGAGTAAATCGGAATTCGTATTTCGGCTGATTTTAGAGGAATATTTTAAAGTTCCAAAACTCCACACTTTGAAGAATTTCCAAGTGAAACCAGTCAATGTTAGCCTATGAAGGAAATTCAAGTTACCGGTAAGTACGGTTAAAATTACTTTTGAGGATCAGTACTGGGCTGAAAGATGCAGCACTGAGGTCTCTCCTGATAACAGGAGAGTAAATCGGAATTCGTATTTCGGATGATTTTAGAGGAATATTTTAAAGTTCCAAAACTCCACACTTAGAAGAATTTCCAAGTGAAACCAGTCAATGTTAGCCTATGGAAGGAAATTCAAGTTACTGGTAAGTACGGTTAAAATTACTTTTGAGGACCAGTACTGGGCTGAAAGATACAGCACTGAGGTCTCTCCTGATAACAGGTGAGTAAATCAGAATTCGGATTTCGGCTGATTTTAGAGGAATATTTGTATGTTTCAAAAATCAACACTTAGAAACTTTTTCAGCAAAAAGCAGGCAATGATATCCTATGGAAGGAAATTCAAGTTACTGGTAAGTACGGTTAAAATTACTT
This sequence comes from Calotriton arnoldi, assembly GCA_963921515.1. NCBI lineage: Eukaryota > Metazoa > Chordata > Amphibia > Caudata > Salamandridae > Calotriton > Calotriton arnoldi. The sequence continues at coordinate 2,637,072 of CAWUFW010000001.1, read as the reverse complement.
TTGAGGATCAGTACTGGGCTGAAAGATGCAGCACTGAGGTCTCTCCTGATAGCAGGTGAGTAAATCGGAATTCGTATTTCGGCTGATTTTAGAGGAATATTTTAAAGTTCCAAAACTCCACACTTAGAAGAATTTCCAAGTGAAACCAGTCAATGTTAGCCTATGAAGGAAATTCAAGTTACCGGTAAGTACGGTTAAAATTACTTTTGAGGATCAGTACTGGGCTGAAAGATGCAGCACTGAGGTCTCTCCTGATAACAGGTGAGTAAATCGGAATTCGTATTTCGGCTGATTTTAGAGGAATATTTTAAAGTTCCAAAACTCCACACTTAGAAGAATTTCCAAGTGAAACCAGTCAATGTTAGCCTATGGAAGGAAATTCAAGTTACCGGTAAGTACGGTTAAAATTACTTTTGAGGATCAGTACTGGGCTGAAAGATGCAGCACTGAGGTCTCTCCTGATAACAGGTGAGTAAATCGGAATTCGTATTTCGGCTGATTTTAGAGGAATATTTTAAAGTTCCAAAACTCCACACTTAGAAGAATTTCCAAGTGAAACCAGTCAATGTTAGCCTATGGAAGGAAATTCAAGTTACTGGTAAGTACGGTTAAAATTACTTTTAAGGACCAGTACTGGGCGGAAAGATACAGCACTGAGGTCTCTCCTGATAACAGGTGAGTAAATCAGAATTCGGATTTCGGCTGATTTTAGAGGAATATTTGTATGTTTCAAAAATCAACACTTAGAAACTTTTTCAGCAAAAGCAGGCAATGATATCCTATGGAAGGAAATTCAAGTTACTGGTAAGTACGGTTAAAATTACTTTTGAGGATCAGTACTGGGCTGAAAGATGCAGCACTGAGGTCTCTCCTGATAACAGGTGAGTAAATCGGAATTCGTATTTCGGCTGATTTTAGAGGAATATTTTAAAGTTCCAAAACTCCACACTTAGAAGAATTTCCAAGTGAAACCAGTCAATGTTAGCCTATGAAGGAAATTCAAGTTACCGGTAAGTACGGTTAAAATTACTTTTCAGGACCAGTACTGGGCTGAAAGATGCAGCACTGAGGTCTCTCCTGATAACAGGTGAGTAAATCGGAATTCGTATTTCGGCTGATTTTAGAGGAATATTTTAAAGTTCCAAAACTCCACACTTAGAAGAATTTCCAAGTGAAACCAGTCAATGTTAGCCTATGGAAGGAAATTCAAGTTACTGGTAAGTACGGTTAAAATTACTTTTCAGGATTAGTACTGGGCTGAAAGATGCAGCACTGAGGTCTCTCCTGATAACAGGTGAGTAAATCAGAATTCGTATTTCGGCTGATTTTAGAGGAATATTTGCACAATGGTGAAGGGAGGGGCGGGGCCTGAGGTGACATCTGTGCAAACGCGCCCCGTGGCGCGTTTTAAGTTGGGGGATTAAGTCCCCTTGAATCATGAGGGTCCCTACGGACCAACTAGCCCACCAGGAACCTCCAGTATGCGCCAGGGGCTGCGTTGCAGAGACATGTACAGAGGCCACACCCCTTTTACACCTCTCTGCAACGCAGCTCTGTGGCACTTTCTGGACGTACCTGTTGGGCTAGTTGGCCCCAGGGACCCTCAGGATTGAAGAGGATTTAATTCCCCATCTTAAAACGCGCCACGGGGCCTGTTTGCACACATGTCACCTGAAGCCCCGCCCCCTCCCTTCACCACTGTGCAAACGCGCCCGTGGCGCGTTTTAAGTCGGGGATTAACTCCCTTGAATCCTGAGGGTCCCTGGGGTGCAACTAGCCCACCATATACCTCCAAAAGCGCCATAGAGCTGCGTTGCAGAGAGGTGTAAAAGGGCGTGGCCTCTGTACACCTCTCTGCAAGGCAGCCCCTAGCGCATACTGGAGGTTCCTGGTGGGCTAGTTGGCCTCAAGGACCCCAGTATTCAAGGGGTCGTTCCCCTCTGCAAACGCGCCAAGGGCGCGTTTGCAGAGTGGTGAAGGAGGGGGCGGGGCCTACGGGCCCGATCGTTTTGTTTTTTTTTGTTTGTTTTCCCCCTGAAGGGGGCTGTGTAGCCCCCTTCCTTTTTCCTATTTTTAGGCCCTGGGGACCCCATCCCCCAGGGCCTTACCCCCTTTTTAATTAAAATAAAAAAGAAAAAACGGGAAGGGGCCGCGTGGCCCCCTTCCCTGGGCCTGTATTGGCCCGGGGACCCCATCCCCGGGGCATGGCCTCTTTTTTTTATTTGGAGGGGCTGCGTGGCCCCCTCCTCCAGGCCATTTAAGGCCCCGGAAACCCCATCCCCGGGGCCGGCCTTGCACTTTTTTTTCTTTTTTTTTTCTTTGGGGAGGGGGCTGCGTGGCCCCCTCCGTGGCCACTATGGCCCCGGGGACCCCATCCCCGGAGCCTGGCCTCTCGTTGGGGACTGTGGGGGGTCCCCAAGCCCCCACAGTCCCGCCGGCTCCCGTGTCCTACGGGAGCCGGCATTGCTTTACACATGGGGAGCTGCTAAGATGCAGCTCCCCATGTGGAAAGCTAATCGGCTTTGGATATTGGAAGAGAGAGCAGGTTTCCTGCTCTCTCTTCCAATATCCAAAGCAAGTTTGCAATGACAGGACGGGAGCCGCGAGGCTCCTGTCCTGTCATTGCAAACAGCAGTGTCCCGAGGGTAGGCACCCGGGACACTGCAGGAGCCGACCCTGGGGGTGGCGGTCCCCAGGGCCATCAAGGGCTCCAGGAGGGCCGCGCGGCCCCCTCCCTACATTTTGAAAGCCCCGGGAGGTGGTGGTCCCGGGGCTTGGAGGTCAAAACGGACCCCCATTTTAATTTTCTTAGTGCCCCGGGAGGTGGTGGTCCCGGGGCGTGTGGAGGCTGGAGCCCCCACACAGGTTTTTAATTTAAAAAGAAGCCCCGGGAGGTGGTGGTCCCGGGGCTGCGGAGGGCTCAGAGCCCTCCCGCACCATGCTACATAAAGCCCCGAGGGTGGTGGTCCCCGGGGCTTGGGGGCCCTTAGAGGCCCCCACACTAAAATTAACCCCCCAGCATGCCCCCGGGACTTGGCCCACCCGGAGGCCAGTGTGATTGAGCGCGTGAGACCGCGCTTCGATTTTCCCGGCAGGATTTGCGCTCCCTGAGCGCATCCTGCCGATTTAAAAAAAAAATAAAAAAAATTTTGCCCAGGGGGTCCTTGTGGGACCCCTGAGCAGACCTAGGGGTCAGGGTGTTTCTACCCTGCCCCCTTTGTGCGCTTTGCGCACTTGTTTCTGTCCTCGGTTCTACCGAGGGACAAAATAACTGCCAACATTTCCTGAATCGGAATGTTGACAGCCAGCTGACAACCAATTAACATGCAGCTCGTGATCGGGAGGGTACGCGGACCCTACTCGGCCATAGATATCACTATCTTTTTTACTTTTCATTTTCTCAGCAACTACTGAACGGATTTACACCATTTAACAAAAGGGTTCTTTCTGAACCAAGAACTACCTCTTTGCCAAATTTGGTGTAATTCCGTTCAGCAGTCAGGCTGTAGCCGTGTCTAAAGTTTCCTATGGAAAATTGCATGGGAAAACGCGTTTTGGGACCCCCCTTTTTCTCGGCCCCGGCTTAGCGAATCCCCGAGACTTTCAGGGTAGGAGCGGACCGGAGCGGGCCACAAAGTTTGAAACTTTTGCGAAGATACGTCAACCGGCAAGAGAGTTATTTCAAATAGAATGTCGCGGATTTCCTATGGATAATAGGTTGTAACTATAACTATCTACTGGCGACCGCCAGTAGATAATATATATATATATATATATATATATATATATTCGAACCAATTCTGAACTCCATACAGATCAGACACCGACACAGGGGAATCATTGCTATTCCATTCTTCTATTTATTTCGAAATTTCCGCTATGACGCGTTTTGGCATACCTTGCCTTGTTCACATATATATATCATTTAAGCCTAACGTATATATATATCACTGCATAATTTACATATGCTATTTGATTATATGCTTATGGGTCTCTGCTTTATTTCAATCTATCACAATGTGTGATAAGTTATATGTTACTTGATTAGGTGCTTATGAGTCTCTGTTTTATCTATCACAATGTGTACATATGATCATAACTCTATCTGTAAGTGCTTCACTATTGAAATATTGGGAAAAATATATAATAAAAATAAACAAAATATAAATAAATAAATGCATAACATTTCTACTGCAAAAAAAAAAAATACACAGAAAAGTAGCTTTATATATAGCAACAATTGAAATTCTGAGTTTCTAACTATTTATCCATACATGTACATATGGGACTTTATATAATACAACTTTATATCTCTTTATTATTTTCTATATACTTGTATACCTTTCTATGTAGTTATGTGTCTGTATATTTATTGCATTACTCCTACTGTAGAAAAGAGAAGAAAAAAAAATACCTTCAACTGGCTCCAGTGCACTACTCTGTCTCATCCTATACCTCTCTCAATATATCCTCTTCCTCCACTCTCTGACTCATCCCAAACATCATTGTACTACTATTATCTCCCAATAACTCTTCATCTATTATCTCCCAATAACTCCTCATCAAGATGGCCGCCGGAGAGGAGCTCCACTAGGAAGCTCCAGGCTGGAGATAAGCATCGCTCTCAAATCCCTGAATTAGCCTTGCCATCCACCTCCCTCGCCCTCCAAAGTCAATATTTTATCATTAGTCTTGGAGTCTGGGACAGCCTGCGATCGTTTTTATGGGAGCTCTCTTCCATTAAATGCAAAATTTCTGAAATTCCAGTCTGCGAAAATCTTACCTGACTGATGGTTGTCTACGGGCGGATTCTTCCACGATTGATGATCTACTGGAGTCAGACCAGGTTGCCCTCGCAGCTCCTTTCCCACGGACCTCTCTGACCGCAGCTGCTTGTTCGGTGGGGACTGACGGCGCTCGCAGGACTAGGTTGCCTCCGTAGCGACGATCCCCTGGGCCGTGCTGACCGTGGCTGCTAGTGCTGTTGTGGGCTTGCGACGTCTGCAGGACTGCGCTGACCAGAGACCGTAGCTGCATGTTCTGTGGGGCTGATGGCATTTGCATTTCCAGGTTGCCTCCGCAGCTCCGTTCCCCTGGGCCGTGCTGACCGTGGCTGCTAATGCTGTTGTGGACTTGCGACGTCTGCAGCGCCCCCCAGGCCTTTGTTTTCCTTGATCACCTGACACCGTCGGAGTCCACGCTGCCGCTGTTTGTTGGGGGTGGATGTCGGGTCAGGCATGCCTCGACATCTCTGGCTTCTTCTGGCTTCACGGGCCTGGCTGCTGAGGAAGTTGATGATGATTTCTTACGGAGGGATTGTGACGAGCCGCCCCCTGGGATTTGCACCTTTCTTGGGCTCTCTGTAGTGTCTGTCCTGGGATCGGGTGATTGCTCAGAGCTGCTCGGTGCAGGGGGTGCCGCGCTTGGAGCCCTCGCCATTAGGTCTGCTTGTCGGTCTCCTTCGGACGTTGGTGCGCCCCCCTAGGGTTCTTCCGCCTCATGTCTCTGGGATCGGGTGATTGCTTATAGCTGCTCGTTTGCAGGGGGTTCCGCACATGCCATTCTACTGCTTTTAGGTCTCTCGCGGTCGCCGGTGCGCCCCCCCCTTAGGGTTCTTCCGCCTCATTTCATCTGGAGTCTCAGCCCGCTTATGTGTTTACGGTGCTGCTCCATTCCTGCTGGCGTTCACTTGCATATTTTCTCTTGCGGGACTGGATCGGTCCTGGTGTTCACTCCCTTGCCTCCCCTAGGGTCCTAATTTGCCACCTGACCCTGACCTTCAAGCCTTTATTTAGCGCTGACACCGAAGAATCCTTCTGTTTGAGCCCACCTCCAGGTTGCGGCTGCCTTTGTTCTTCGCCTTTCTTCCTGCTCAGGGAGGGTGGCTTGCTCTTTTGCGGCTGCCTCGTGCCCCGGTATCCCGCTGGGTTCGCTCTGCTCTTGCAGATGGTGAATTTCCGGCCCCCTCGCTACTCTGATCCTCATGGTGCCCATGTTCAATAACAAGGCGTTAATCACAGCCTGAGCACTATGCTTTACCCCTATTGCTGATGCACTTTCTTTTGGGCCTTTGCCTCCCTCCATTTTGTGTGCCTCTCACTTTCCATAATCACTGGTGGTCTTTCAAGATGGCGACTCGAATCCCTCAATGACATGAATCAAAGGACACACCTAGCACTGAACTCTGCGGAAACTGAGGTAGGACTGCCATGATGCTATTTGGATAAAGGTCTGCCATTTGGATAAAGGACTGCCATAGTTTCACTGGAATAAAAATAAAAAAAAACTTCCATCCTTCCATCAAAATTGGCTTCCAAATTGGGCCCCTTCTCTGAGCTTATCTATATCTACATTGATCTCTGAGGAACATCCCTTCTGAATTCCACTCCTGCTTCTCTACCGTTATAGTAGACGACGTTTTTAAAATAGTCTGACATTACCTGTTTCCCACTAATCGATGCCTTCCATTTCGAATTTTGTTGTTTGATGTTGATGTTTTCTTAGTATTTTGTCATCGCTTGTTGTGGCTACCCTCCACTTCAAATTTTGATGTTTTTATTCTTTTTTGATGTTGATGTTTTTTATGTTGATGTTTTGAGTATTATGCCATTACCCGTTTTCCCTTTACTCTGTGTTGATGACCTCCATTTTGAATATTTTTCTTATCCTGAATTTCTCCCTTTACAGCGCTTTTCTAAAAATCTCCATTTTTGAATTGTAATGTTCTGGTTTTCAATGCTGATGTTCTTTTACTGTGGATGTTTTTAATATTTTGACATTACCTCTCTCCCATTACTCTGCGTGGATACTCTCCATTTCGAATATTTTCTAACCAGAATCTCTCCCTATATTGCGTTTTTCTAAATCATCCCTCCTAGTCCTTGCCTCTATTCTTATCGTGCTTCTTACCATATCTTCTCCCAAGCCCCCCTTCATTCCCCCGGATCCTGCTCTCGCTAGACATGGCCCTAACTCGTGGAGCATCTTATATCCGTCTAATATTTCTAAAAACGCCAAGAAACATTTCAAACACAAATTATTGAAAATTCACCCTGAAACGTTAATAGCCGATACCTACCACAGCCTTTCTTGTCCAATGAAAACAGACTTTATTTTCCACTCCAAACGCCCCACTAAATGAAAAAACACTTTCCTCCTCCACCTTCCTATCACTAAATCTATCAAAATTCCGTACGGATTCAAACTGTCGACTACCCCATCCCTCGCCTTCAACGGGGAAATCGATATTTCCATATTCAGAACTGTTAACATTCTTATTCAAGCATCTGATCACCAACTCAACATTTTTGACAGCCATTTCAGTACCTTGGCCTATCAACTCTCCCAACTGGTTCATAATCCCTCAGCAACCCAATTGCCTTGCACCCATGTGACTTCACCCTCCTTCCCCTTCCCTACCTCATTCATAGTCTCGGACGGGCCCCACTCCTCTGCGGAGGACCCTCGTCCCCCGCTCTCCCAAAACCGTTTGATCTCTCACCTACGCTTACCATCGATCGCTCCCCTCCTGTCCCTACCATCTTCCTAGATTCTCCCTCTAACTCTTTTCCTACTCACTTGCCTCCTCTTGTGACTCCTACTGCACTTTCCTCTATGTCTAATTCTCCGACTCCTACTCCTACCAGCGACCGATCCCCTCCTGTCCCTACCATCTTCCCAGATTCTCCCTCGAACCCTTTTCCTACTCACTTGCCTCGCCTGGGGTCTCCTACTGCACTCTCCTCTATGTCTAATTCTACGACTCCTAATGACATCCTTCCCAAGCAATACGATGTGGTTTATTTCTGCAACCCTCCCTCTCCCTCCGCATCCCCTGACTGACCTGAATCACTTCACGCAGAATCCATTTAATCCCTGTCCGAACACTGTTCTGACTCCCTCCCCCGTCCTTGCTCACCCTCCAACCGTTGGATTGCCTTTCCCTGTCAACATAGACCCCACTTCATCCCCTTCCTCCTTCTCTGCGGGTCTCCCCTCCAACTTTATTGCACAGACACTAAACAGCATAGAACGCAAACTCACTGCTATGGTTACTGAATTAACACGGCTCAGAGGGGATCTCACCATCCTTAACTCCAGGGCTTGCCCCAAATTCTCTGATACTTTTCACTCTTGTTCTCGTAACGTCTCCCAACATACCCGATGGCTGACCATACCCCTTTGCAGACGAGCACACAGGCCTCACCGTGCTGTTTGCTCCCTCTCCACTGCTGACCTTAATGACCTGTGCAACTCCTATCTACCTAAACCTCTGATGATGGATCACCTCCCTTACTTCAGCATCCCAGTAATTGTGGGCGTAAACCGAGTCCCTTCTACTCCCATCTCACCTAGACCTCCAGCACAGCTCGCCACCATCCACTCTTAAACCTGCTAAGGATAACCCTAATCCCCTTTCTTGCATGCTTGTTAACTGCAGATAGGCAGTACTACATGCTACTGAAATTTCAGAAACCATCCTCAGTGAGGCTATTGACATTGCCTTCCTCACTGAAACCTGGCTCAATGACCACTCGACGACCATTCTTGACTTAGTCACCATCCCCCGGCTACTCCCTCATTAGAGAGGACAGACCCGACAGAAAAGGGGGTGGACTAGCCATAATCCATAAAACGGAATTTCAACTCTCCCTTATAAAGAACACTGATCACTTGACATTTGAATACCTTGGTGTTGAACTCACTGTCAAAGGCTCTCCTCCGATTAGACTACATAACATCTACCACCCTCTGGGTGAGCCTCTCCTCTTTGCTGATGAATTATCTGACCTTCTCACTCATTTCTCCCTTTCTTCCTCTAAAAATCTGTTTTTAGGAGATTTCAACATCCATTGGAATAATGCAGTTGATCCCACTGTTAGGCGCCTCATTAACCTTCTTGAGATGAATGACCTTAAGCAACTATGCCACAATCCAACCCATATCAAAGGGGCCACACTCGACGCTATCATCTCTAGCACTGACTTGGCCTCCCTTACCAACATCATCCCCATCGACTGGTCTGACCACCATCTCATTCTGTTCAAGATCGAAACCAGCGCCCCACTCCCCCCAGCAGTTAATAACAAACCCAAGATGTGGTCCAGAAACCTTAAACAAGTCCCCCCTAGTGAACTCGAGTCTAAACTTCATCCCTCTCTCCCAAAACGCAAATGAGCTCACTGAACATTTCAATAAGGCCATTAGTGATGTCCTGGATCAAGTCGCTCCACTCAAACTAAAACAACAAAGAAAAATCCAATCCAAATCTTGGTTCAATCCTGAACTAAATAATGAAAGAAGACAACTTAGACTATCTGAAAGAACATGGAGACAACATCCCTCTCAACTTGCCCTCCTCAGATCTGCAAGATCAACATATAAGAAGCACATTTTCAATGAAAGACATCTTTCTTTCGTGCCCAACTTGATCGTGCCAAAAACAGGCCCAGAGAATATTTTAACATTGTCAGAAAACAAACGTCATCTGCCCCTCCGGAGCTGACGGCCTCAATCGAAAGATGTGAGGAAATTGCCAACTTCTTCTCTGAAAAAATTGCTAAAATTGATCAATCCTTCCCTCAAATTCTGGCCCTGCCTAGCCCCCAAATTGCAATTGAAGTACCTCCTTTTTCTGCACCGTCCCTCCCGCCTAATCCTTACACTCACCTATCCATTCCATCTATTTCTAGTGACATCCCTTCCAACTGAAAAATAACACCTCCTGGTCTAATTTCTATCCTATGACAGAGCTCGAAGTCTTTAATATCATTGTGAAATTAAAGCCGACCTCGCACACCAAAGACCCACTCCCATCTAACCTAGTTCCTAACCTTAACCACATCATTGCCCCATGTTGGACAAAAATCATTAACACCTCTTTTGCCACTGGATGCGTCCCCGACTCCCTCCAACTCGGGCAAATCACTCCCAATCTTAATAAACCTTAATGCTGACCCTAATGATCCTAACAACCTCCGTCCCATCTCCAACCTCCCACTTCTAGCTAAAACCCTTGAGAGATGTGCATTACTTCAACTGGACAACCACATAGGCAAATTCAACTTACTTGACTTCTTACAATCTGGTTTCAAGAAAGGCTGTAGCACAGAAACCGCCATGCTGAACATTGTTGATGACATTCACTGCTCCCTAGAAAATGGAGAGGCTTGCCTTCTTATCCTCCTTGACCTCTCTGCAGCATTCGATACAGTCAATCATTCTTCCTTACTGGAATCGCTTAAAGCTCGCTCTGGCCTAAATGGTTTGGCACTTAAATGGTTCACTTCCTACCTCCAGCACAGAATACAACAAATTAAAATCAACTCCTGCCTCTCCAATCCTACCCCTGTCTACCTGGGTGTCCCTCAGAGCTCAATTCTCTCCCCCTCTCTCTTCAACCTCTTTATGGAACCCCTTACTCTCATTTTGAAACAAGCAGGATACAACTATCACCTCTATGCTGATGGTTACCCAACTCTACTATAAGATCAAATCCCATACTGATGTACTTCATTTAAACAACACCCTGAGCAAGATTCAATCCTGATTTTACTCCAACCATCTTAAACTGAACCCTAACAAAACGGAGATTATTCTTTTCTCTCCAAAAAGCAACCGTCTCCCCATCCAAGGCTGGATCTCGGACCTCAACGCCCTCAACTGTCCGCTCACCTTATCTAACTCTGCGAAATCCCTAGGTTTCATTCTTGACAAAAATTTGGCACTGAAGGACCATATAAATAACTCGGCCAAAGGAGCACTTTTCACTCTCAGACACCTCAAGAAAATCAAACCCTTCATCCCTCAAGACGACTTCAAATGGTTGTACAATCACTAGTCCTCTCCAAACTTGACTACGGCAATGCTATCCTCACTGGAACCCCTAAAGTCCACCTGCCCCCCTTAGAGCTGTGCTCAACTTGGCGGCCAGGCTCATTACCGACTGTAAACGATTTGACCACATCACGCCTGCCCTCAAATCCCTAAATTGGCTGCCCATCGAAGGAAGATGCTTTTATAAGACTGCCTGCATCATGCACAAAGCTCTCCACCAACAATCCCCGTCGGACCTAACAAACTCACTCAGCAAAGCGGGCTGCTCAAGACTGATGAGAAGCTCCAATGCGCACCTCCTCGTCTCCCCGTTACTAAAAAAGAAATCCACCCAATCTCGCTCCTTCTCTGGAAATGCTCCGAACATCTGGAATGCCCTCCCGAGGGACCTGCGCTGTAACCCCTCCTACCTCAGCTTTAAATAAGACCTAAAATATCACCTTCTCAACAAATATTGGAGTCTATAATTGCTCTTCGGACTTGGCTATCCGTTTCCCCTGTATTGGTTATCTTTCTGCTAACCAGTTTCACCTTTCACTCTCCCTTTTACTCTTCCTTTTGTGTACCCCAGCCTTAGCTCTCCCTGGTCTCGCATCTATCCTGGCAGCTCCAACTTCTGTGCTGTTAGCTGTTTGTGGGCACTCTCCCCTGTTTTTTTTGGCCTTTTGCTTTCCACCCCCCCCCGCCCCCCCTCCTACCCCTTCCCTCTACCTCTTCAATTTGTTCTTCCCTGTTGATACTCTTTTTTCTACTCTGAGTCGTTACCTCCATTTTATTATTTAGATGTTTATAACCTGTGAATCACCCAAAATTCTGCTGCCCTTGACTTAATGGAGAGATGTGCTTGCTCTTGACTGTTGCTTTTTGCTCTGAACTATTGCTTTTTTGGACTGCTCCTGCTCATGTAAAGCGCTCTGATACCTCCGGGTCTAGCCAGCGCTATATAAAACCTTACAAATAAAATAAATGAATAAATAAACTCTTTCTAGACTCCTCCCTCCACTGTCCTTCCTTTGACTCATCCCAAACCTTCTTTTACTACTAGAATCTCACAAATAACACTTTACAGACTCTTTCCTCTATCCCTCCTTTGACTCATCCCAAACCTCATTTTTACTGCTATGATTTTCCTTAATAACTCTTTCCAAACTCTTCCCTCATCTATCCCTCATTTGGCTCATCCTAAATGTCTTCTTACTACTATGATCTCCCAAATAACACTTTCTAGACTTTTCCCTCCTCTATCCTATTAAATTCAACTAACAGACCCACATGTCCAGTGCTCGAATTAACAACTAAAAATTCCCTATACTAATCCACCACTAATCCATTTTGGGTTCTGGAGTAGTGTACTACTCTCCGAAAAACATTTCAATGCCTCGTCTGGGGTAGTAAGCGCTATACATTTACAATTAGTTGTAGATCCCCTGCCCCCCCACTCACTCACCAAAGGCACTGGGGTGCCATCAGGGGTTGTCTGTTCAAAAGAAGGGCTGTTTCTTTTTCATGCTTGGGCTGCATCGCCATCAACCTCAAGCAGCTCTCCGCATTCACTGATCCTTCACCATCAGTCTCCCACGGGTCTCTAGGCTGCAGTAGCAGGGCAGTGCTTTCTGCTGAAAAAAGCATGCCCCTGGGACTCGAGCCACTCACCAGCTGCCACTTATGACCTGTCGTCATAAGTGGCAGGTGGAGTCCCTGCATTCACAGAAGGCGCTTGAGAGACAATGTGCCCAGGCAGCAGGACGGGGGCTTCCCCGCTACATGTCTGCCATCTTCTTCAGCTCGGCCACTCCCTCTTCTATTCTTGTACTTTATATTACAAGTATGTAAAGTCTGTGATTTGGTCGTCAATCATTTTTTCAACAATAATTTAGTATTGCAGTATTTTTGCATTGTGCCATTTTTGAGGTCGCTATTCTGTCATACAACCATTTACATCTTTTGGTAATTATAATTGCCTTGCTTGCCACGTTTGAGGACATAGGTGTCATAGTTGCAACCATTTTGTGGCTTAAATTCATCCTGTAAGTCAGGACACACTCCATCAGTGTCTCGCCTTTTTCATCGGCACTGGTGACGATTACTTGAGAAAGTCGAGAAGCCCGTTTGGTGACAACTATGTTACAGTGCTGCTTGTTCTTCAAATGGCTGCTCTTGTTCAGTCCTTTGATTCCTCAATGATGAACTTTGCTAAAGATACAAACATCATTATGTAAGTAAAAGCTATTTTCTTTGACAAATAGATTTGCTTCTTTTACTATCTATTAGCTTTAGAATAGTGGATGTGTGAGAATACTGTAAGACAAAATTCATAAAAAATGGAGAACTTGCTGGTTGGCACACCTGTGAGTAGCATCCAACATGTCAAACATTCAGTTCTTGAATGCTGGCAAATCCAGGCCAAGGTATTTAAAATCCTTGTACTTTTCACTGACCAATCAGCTTCCTATGTCATTAAGGTCATCGAAATTTTCTAGTCAGGTTTATAAAATTTGAATCTCTTGAGACTCTTTACCATTCCTCTATCAGCCCTATCATATGCAATGTATCTTATCCTTGTTATTATAGTATTAGGCCCACTGCATATACTTTCGTGTCCCGTCCTACCTCATATAATGAATTCAGTGCCTGCAGAAGACATGCACCAGCTTGCTGCTGGACATTCAGTTCAAGATTTTTTGTATGAACTTTGCTGCCCACTTGATTCTTCTCTGCCTATCTGGATTCCGAAGCAACCACAGCACTAAGACCACCCTATTCGCCGCCACCGACATCTGCTCCCTCCTCGGCCAGGGTGAAACGGCAGCCCTTATCCTCCTGGACCTCTCGGCTGCATTCAACTCCGTCTCCCACCGTACCCTAGCCACCAGACTCCAAAACGCCGGCATCCGTGGCAAGGCCGTCGACTGGATACTCTCCTTCCTCCCCGGCAGAACTCAGTGGGTCAGACTCCCTCCCTACCTCTTGGAACCGACTGAGACCAACTGTGGAGTGCCCCAGGGCTCCGCCCCACCCTCTTCAACGTCTACATGACCCCCCTCGCAACCATCTTCAGGAACCACGGGCTCAACATCGTCTCTTACGCAGACGACACCCAGCTGATCCTCTCCCTCACCAACAAACCCAACATCACCAAACACAACCTCCAAGAAGGGATGAAAGCCGTCGCCACTTGGATAAAAACAGCTGCCTGAAACTCAACTCAGAAAAGACAGAAGTCCTCATCCTTGGCTCCACCCCTCCACATGGGACGACTCTTGGTGGCACTCCTCCCTCGTAAGTCCCCCCCAACCCGACTGCCCACGCACGAAACCTCGACATCATACTAGACTCATCGCTCACAATGAACCGCCAGATCAACGATGGATCCTCAACCTGCTTCAACACCCTACGCATGCTTCGAAAGACTTTCAGGTGGATCCCAACCGAATCCAGAAAAACTGTCACGCACGCACTCATCAGCAGCAGACTGGACTTCGGCAATGCTCTTTATGCCGCAATCAGCAAGAAATTCCTTCGCGAACTCCAGACTGTCCAGAACGCCACAGCTAGACTGATCCTCGATGTTCCCTGTCGCAGTCACATCACCCAACACCTCCACGATCTCCACTGGCTTCCAGTCGAAAGAAGAATAACCTTCAAACTTCTCACCCACACATACAAGGCCCTTCACAACACCGGATCCGCATAACTGAACACATGCCTCTCCTTCCACCACCCAAAAGACACCTCCGATCAGCCCAGCTCTCTCTGGCCACCGTCCCATGTATCAACAAGACCAGAACGGGAGGAAAGTCCTTCTCCTACCTCGCAGCCAAAGCCTGGAAAACCCTCCCCCTCTGGCAATCTCCCACATTGCCCCAGTTCAGGAAGGACATCAAGACCTGGCTCTTCAGATGACCCCAGCACTCAACGGAGCCGCCTCCTCTCCCCCCAGCGCCTTGAGACCCTCATGGGTCAGTATTTGCACTTTACCAACCCTGATTGATTGATTGATGGTACTTCGTTATTGCACCATCCATAAGAGTGGCTAGCCTTTTCCTTTCCAAGTAACAGGATTCTAGAACACTCTGCCTCTACATCTGATATGTTTTGTTAACCTGTTATGCATGTTTTTGATAAAAAAAATATTTTGATTGATCAATTAGCAAGAAACACTTACAAATTGCATTCCATCAAAAAGCACATCACCAAGGCACATAGAATAGGCGTCTTTAAATACTTGGTGTGTCATCACATAAAGGTTACAAAACAGTATGACGTGGAACTTAGGGAGCATGAGCATCAGGGGACCTAGGTATAGGATGTCAACAAATGGTCACACTTAAAAGATAGTCGGTGGTGCCCTGCTCGAGAGTGCAGAGAAATGTACGGAAAAGCAACTAGATGTCTTTGGGGCATGAGGTGAGGGGCTGGAGACGGGCATAGTCTTCGCCAACGCTCTCACATCGACTCATGCTCCCCAGCCACTCTGAGGGTGTGGGCGATCTGGTGCTTCCCCAGTGTAGTGCAATATTCATGTATAGTTAATGTCCTTTAGTGATTCCTGGCCTATTCGAAGGGCTGTAGTGGCTGCTGGCAGTGTATTCTCAGGTTCTCCTCCCTAAAGAACGTGAAGAGGGCTAATCCCACCAATCACCCACAACACTATCTTATTTTCCGGGTTTGCGGCATGACCGAATAGCCATTCATTAGCCACAATTAAATATGAAGCTCACTAATTCATAACACCATCGACCATTTCCAATCTAGTGTCAAAATTGGATATGCAGCATGTGGTTTAAAGAATATATGGATCCCATTACCCTGCATAAAGAGTTGAAGAAAAGCAGTTAACTTCTGGAATAATCCCTAAGGGATTTTGTGGTTTAATTCTGAAGCGTGTATAAAAACCTGGCATGGGATATCATTTTAAACAAGAGGAGTTTTTCTCTGGATTAGTAGGAGAATGAAAACCTCATTGGCCCCGGCCCTGTTTAAGTGTGTCCTCAATAAGAGATAGATTGCTGGATAAACATACTTGTCCATGGGTATGTGCACCTCCAAAGTACGTAAAGCTTTAGGTTTCAACCTGTAGCCTCAATAGTCCAAGTTGAAAAACCCATATCACCCTGCATAGGGTAAAAACCTAATTTAAGCCAATTTACTTGATGTATAGAGAATTCCCCAAACCTGTCCAGGAGATATCCTGCATGGGGACTCAAGCAACGAGTGGTGACCAAGGTAGAGAAGGAAAACATCTTCATAAACTGACACTCCCTTTTCCGCTCTGGATGCCTACTCAAATTCTCTTATAGGGGTCTAAGTCATCAGTCATTCTGAGAGTAGCTCAATAGAAAGGGTGATGAGGGTCAAACCTGTTTGGCATCACACCAGATCGGAAAAGGGAACAAGAACCCCACACAACAACCCTTACCCTAGCTATTAGCTTCTCTTAGAGATGTGTGTATTATAGGAACTCCTGGCCAGAGTTTATTTTAGGGAGAGCCCGCAAGTATATAGTTTTTTGTGAGAAAGTCAAGCACTTTCTCTGTATCCACTGAAACCAACGCCAGTGGACCCTCTAGCTGCCACAGCAATACCAAAGTATTGTATACTCTTCTGATATGATTAAAGTTTCTGATTTTCAGTTAAAGCCAACTATAAGTGATAAAAACCCATGAAAAGGAATATTTCCTTTTCAGTAGAAGTTGGGAAACAGCTGATTTTTCTTCACTTTTACTGCTTTGATGCTCATTGGTTACAACCGTTGTAAGTGACCCTATATCTAAGCACTTTTCTGTAATGTATGCTCCCACTGTGACCAACTGAGCCCATAGTAAACCACTTACTTTGTACTTGTAACCATCCACAATGTCTGAAGCCCCTCAGGACCTACTTCCACTCCTCTTTTGGAAGATTGGCTCATCTGATATGGCTTCAGCTCACTGTTTTCTCCATGTTGCATGCCGAGGGCAGCAGGTTCCCACCTAAACGCTGAGCAGTTCCTCAGTCCAAAGCAAGCAGCATCTCCTTGATGTCATCCTCATTCATCGATAGCAGAAGAGAGTGTTGCTTTCTGAAAGCTTAGGTATCAGAATTGTGCCAACAAAAATCACTGTGCGTAGAGATGCATCCAGAATCAATGTCCTCCCTTAAAATACTGAGCCCATCACTCCTATTGTTAGGTTTATATTGAGATTTGTTAAAAAGCATGGCTACAGGAGCCGTATCCCCGCATACAAAAGAATCGAGGGCCACATCACTGTACATCACCAGTGCTCATGCGCAGGTCGAAAAGGGGTACACATGCTGGTTTTGATGAAAACTGCGTTGCTTTTAGCACATACACTAACTCAGAAAATATGAAATAATGTATAAACTGTACAGCTACAAACATGAATTGGCAACCATTGTTCTTTCTCCTCAGGCAGCACAGTTTCAGCAAAAACTGGTGCTTGGACCCTTTCTGATCCTGCACACTGGCATAAGATATGTTCAGGATACAGCCCCAGGCTCACCAAGTTCAACTTTCATTCCTAATGCCTCCATTTCAGAATGAGGCTTGGAACTTATGGTACCGAAACAAAGCTTGACACTTGCCATTTTTGCAGGAACAAACCAGGAACAAACCATTGTGACCACATTCAGTGGAAACATATGGAGTTGTGGCTGTTCTTTCCCCAATGTGTAAATTGCACTAGAGCAGTTCTCACTGCACAGAACAAAAAAAGTGTCTTCTGCAGTTATTACACCTTTCCCACAGGATGGCAGTTAAGTACTACTTTCAAATAAAAGGACCTACCCATATGCTTGCTAAAAATTGGTACATAGAGTTCTTTGTGCTTTCAAATAAACATAAAAAACAATATAGACATGGCTCAACAATGTAAAATAAACTTCATTCACAGTGTGAAATGCACAAGCAAATGACCCAAGGCATCCTGCAGATCATTACATTTATTTACTATCTCAGCTGTTTCTTCATGTTTGTTGTCATCAAACTAATAAAAGCTAAACGTATGCATATTGATTCCTTATCAGACATCCCCTCTTGATTATATAGAGCAGGAATAAGCCTAGAACAGTCACTAATAAAAAAAAATGATTAGCCCAGTTCGTTCTTTGTGCCTCGAGGCAAAGGACATGGCAGTGCGACAAAGTCTTGCAATAAGTGAGCACCCCAAAATATAATACTCATGTCGTAAGTAAAAATCTTAATCCAGCAGATCTTTGCCGTTTTCCTGCAATACAGAGCAGCAAGAAGATGTGTTAAACACCCACCATTAGAAGCAGGAATGACGAGGAATAATTAACAAACTGAACGAATAAGTGAAGGAAGGACATATAAGCAAATTTCTTTATAAGCTCTAAAAAGATCAATCCTGTCATTTTATAAGGAGCAGAAAAGAGTAAACACCGATTTTTAATGTTTTTGTAAACATTGGCAAACACACAAAAAAAAAACACCAGAATTCAAAATAAATAGAAACTTTGACCTCTCAGTCACAAACCATTTCTGGTCTGCATGTACCATTGATTTGATTAGTCCAAGCAAGTGGTTTGCCAGTATCTTGACAAAAATCTTAGACTCCGCATTGATAATGGCGATGGGTGTAGTGGATGCACATAGTTATTCTGTTGGACAGGCAGTTTGGGGAAGAACCATGATTACTGCCTCATGTAAATTCCATAGAAAATCCCAGTACCAATTAATGCTGTAATAATTCTGTGCAAATGAGAAATAAGCGTAGATGGCAACTCTTTAAAACATTCCACTTAGAAACTATTTATTCCTGGGAATTTCTCCAACTGGAGCTGAGTGAATGCCTCAATCAAGTCAAATTTGGAAATTGGCCCTCAAGTGCATGATAAACACTTTATAGGGAAGTCTGAAATTAATGGCAGTCTGTATCCAACACACCTCTAGCATTAAGTATCCCACGGACATGTTAGCTTGATGCCTTCATTTCCCTAATAATATCATACCGTCCCAGGACCAGGCAGATCATTTGTCAAGCTATTTTCAGATGAAAAAAATAAAGACGAGCTGAACAGCAGCCGTTCCAGAATCTTATACAGAAGTCTGCTTAGTGGGCTATCACACAGCTTCTCAGTTTACTGAATTTAAAATTAATTACAGACTTTTCTATCTGGATTTCCATAGCTGTCTAGAAGTTTTTGAAAGCTGAATGAAACATAAGGAAATCTTACTATATGGACTAGCTGAGGATATATTATACCTTTCTTAAGAGCCACTACTGTCTACAACTGGGCACCCAAATGATGCTCATTCTGTAGCATTTATATCTCTACTCAACCACAACCATTACCTGAAAATGGTATGAGAAGTAAAGGATTGCATGACTGATATAAGTTTCCAGAGTGTTTCTTCACAATCCAATGAGTAGAGAATCGCTCCTTCACAATTCTTCAGAATTTCTAAAACACAATAGTTCTTGACATAAAGTACAGGTTTCCTTGCACAGATTGCCTGGGAAATGTCTAATTCTAGATTTACTGAAGAGTCTCATTGTTCCACAAAAACAAATCCCCCAAAAATGTTAGATGTCATGGTCCAAAGTCTGCAACACAGGATGCAACACCAACAAAGTTAGGAAGCAGTTGACCCTTCCATTTGGGCATCTCTTGTAGCTTACAGCTACAATGGAAGTTGCCATAAACGTTGTGTAATCTCGCGAGAACTGAGATCCTCTTCTACCCAAAATTAAATTTGGCCACCATCTTGATGTGGGTTTATTCAATGTAAAAAACAGGTTTCCTTAAAATATCTCCTCTATCTTGGAAATAGATATTTAGTGTTTCTAAGCAGTTTCAGGGTGAGGGTCGTCTGAATAGTAACTTGAGTCTATAAGTGCACTGTGTTGGAGCTGCTAGTTTCTGAACATGGTGTGTTAAGGAGTTTTAAGTAATTTTTGTTGTTCTAATATTGGTTGCATTTATTTTATATTAGCCCCTCTGGCACCCATTGTATTACTTAATTATGTGGTCTTTTGATATTAACAGAATACCAGCCCGTTGTACACTTCATCACTCCTTACAGGTCACCCCAGTAATTAGCAGCCCCACTGGTGCCTGCATGAACACCGAGCTAAGTGTCTCAATGAAAGATTCTGAAAATGGAGGCAGAACATACATATAGCATATAGCTACATTTTCTGCCTGGTGTATCTAAAAGGGTGAATTTCTTTTAATGAGTACCGCTACATCCCTGGACTGGAACGCCTGTTAAAACCAGCATGAAACACCATCAGTAGCTCATATCTGCTCAGAGATACACAATTCATACCTAGCAAGAACATCTCTTGCATCATTATTATGCTTGAGGGATATTTCTCTGCCAATACAGGCACCACCTCTCTTTCTGTTTTAACGTTCAACACCTTAACATTCAAGCAAAGGTGGTGAAACTAGCACAAGTTCACCCTAACACAATGACTAGCCATATGTCACTGCAGGAGGAATGGAAAAAGTTACCATAACTGCGCTAATAATGAACTGAATGTGAAAACTGTATAAAGATGAACAATACAGGACCGCACCCACCGTAATACCGCTTCTTTGTAACATAAAACATCTTTCTTGGTACCCAGAACCAAAGCTGATGTATCAAAATTGTGGAATGGACTGTAAAGCAAGTCTGCTAATAATAGTGGGCCACAACAGGCCCTGGAATTTAACAATAGGAACACAACATCTTTGTGAGATCCCTCACTTGCGAAATATCATTATGTTACTTACTTTATCATGACTCTTCTGTCACAACCATCAATTTCACACCAATAAGAAACTATTGCACAATCGACCGCGATGTGCCTGGTCCGCTTAACAGAAAGCATTCAACCTTCTGGTTCAGGACTATAGTTTAACAAGGACACCTTCTTACAGATGCATCTGTGTCAATGTATCTTCAGTACAAGAATGATTAGAGCTGCTTTCTGGGTTCCCATTGTTGGGGTTCAAGAAGGTGCGACCATCTGGTCTACCGAAGGACATACTAGAGCGGCACCTCTGATTGCTTCTCTCTTGTCTGAGCTGGGTCCTCCCTCCCCACAATTTTCATGCTGCCTTTAAGTCCCGTAGCCATCTCAGTTTCTCAGAAAGATCCTCGCATTCAGCAATCCAGCCTCAAGCTGCCTTGGAAGACTCAAAGAATTAGTTAGATTTAACCTTAAGCTTAGTGTGATACAGAAGCATTTAGTCAAGATGCAGTCCACTAAGCTTTTTCTTAACCTTCTAATGAAATTTACACTGTTTCTGGATCAGCCTGGTGTAATATGAGCAAACTCCAACAACACCTGCCCCTGCTTGCCCCATGTCATGGCTTTTGTAGTGTAGGAGCTTGTTGAGCCTGGCATTGACAGCACTCCAGGGGGCATAGTGTTTTAAAGGGTAAATGCCTAGTGAGCCCGCTTAAACAATGGAGCATCTTTTGTTTTTTTATTGTTTTTTTATTGGAATTTTACCAACCGATTTCCACTCAATAACAGCAACATATACTACATATATCAGTGTGTTAGAATACCATTAAATCGCGATTAGCAGTGTGTGAGCATGGTACGTTGAGCTACACTGCTAAAGCCAATCTCAAAAGAAATGATCTATCGAGGTTAAGTGATCACTGTCTTAAAACAAACTCTGAGAAAAAAACTATAACTTCCCTATTGCCCCACTCTAGTCACTCAACTCCATTAATAACTGTTTTTTCCTCACAAGCCAGTGCAGCTCTAGAACATGTGCTTCCAAAACAAAAACAACAGTATTATCAATATACATCAATCTCGGTCAAAGTAGTCGTAAGTCTGATCTGACCACCAACACCAGTAAAAGTTTGTCTCAGGTGTCAGTTGGTAGTCCTTTAATGTTTGTTCTGCGTAGGGCCCTTAGATTAGCTATTTCTGCCTATGTCCATTTCACGACATCTTAAAGCCACATCCAGACAACAGGAGCCCTCCTTACTTTCAAGCTTATGATGATGTTTTTGGCTATTACCAGTGTCAGGTCAATGAATTTATCTATTTGCCTTATCAGCGTGTGTCTGGAAATTTTACCCTGTAAACTCTGCAGTGGTTATGCTGGAATGTCCAGATCCGTGATCTCTTTAATGACTTTCAATAGCTCTGCCTAAAACAAGTGGATATGGCAGGACTCCCAAACTATGATAGAATCGGACCTGCCTCTCTCCGCAACCAGGGCATCTGTCTTTAGCTCCCTGATACATTTTAGCTAACCTATGTGGGGAGAAATATATGTTGGATGTACGTAGTTGGTCTGAGTGAACTTGAACTGGGTATTGCTGGTCACAGCCTGTGTATATTCCAGTATCCCTTCCCATGTGTAGTCTGGCATTTTACCCCCCACTGACCTCTTCCATGTATTTCTAGCTCTCCCTGTATCTGTCTGAAAGGCTGGGGGTAATGAGGTGTGTAAAATGGATACTGTGAGAACAGTGGAGAGAACATCTGATAAGGTCAGCAGCAATGGACCATTTGTCCACAATGACCTTGCTGCCTTGAGAAGTGCTGAGTATGCCATAAATAGTTGAGCTCCCTTACTAAACTGATTGCTTACTTAATCAAAGGTCCTATGTGTTGCATCCCTCTAATAGATCCTCAGATCATACATTTTTGTCGTAGTATCATGCCAAGGTACTATATTTAGGCTGTCACCAAAGAGGGATCTAAGGACCATAAACCCACACAGAGTGCATGTGTATCTCTGCCAACAATATCTAGCGACCCTGAGTGCCCTTCGGTGTGCTTTCATGAGTGCATTATTACCCAACATGACATTGATCAGTGGTTTGCCTTCCAAGCAAATTGATAATTGAAGGGTCTCTGGCTCTGTTGGGTCGCCAAACCTGTTGTACCCCTATGTAATATTACTCTAAGATTGAGAACCACGTTCGGCGCATCAGAGCAGCAGCATTGCTTTCTTCATTGACAGCCTTCTTCCTTTTGCCAGCCTGAGTTAAGTCTGAGAGTAGACTATTTAAATTTCTAAAGAAAAGTTGTTTCAGTGATATGGGCATCACTTGAAAATGAACCACCTTGACAGCTCCTAATCCAGCAAGACCAGCAAGAACTATTAAGGTGCATTCCCTTGACTTCCTTCTGAATCCCACAATGTGAAAAAAGTTTTCTGGTGTGGCATTCTATTTCCTCCACACAGTCCTTGAGAGTATTTGATGTGCCAACCATGTGTGCCACTGTGGATTGCTGCTCTTTAACAGAATCTTACAATTATGATACTCTCTTCACATCTACAGTTACTCTGTTCACTGTGTGTCTTGTCGAAGGAGCATCACATTTGTGTCTAGTTCACCAACTTACATGTGTAGCACAGACCTAGAGTTGTTTGTTGCTTGTAGCCTGAAGTGTGTGGAAGATGTGAAGGCTCCGAACATTTGTCACCCGAGTGAGCACCATCTGCAGTGTTTGCGTAGACAAATTTGTCAAATGACCTTTGATTTGGAAAGAGCCCCCCTTTGTCTTTAGCTGTGGTTGTGTATTAAATGTTTCACCTGTCTATGTAAGGGGAGCAATTATCAGTGTTAGCATATTCTACCATAGTGTAGCAGTTCTCCAGTCAAGAAAGTGACCTAGAGAAACAGTGCTAATGGAAAGGCAAGTTATTTTTCCCATGGCTCCATGCTCCCTCCCAGTATCAACATTTTGAAGTACAGGGCAAAGATAAAAACAAAATGACCGTGCACCGGGCCACGGTTTTAGCAGCCACTTATGACATTAACAGTGATGGGAGTCAGGGGTACTGACCAATCAACAGTGGTTCCTTCTGCCAGTGTACCAGTCGTATCAGAAGAAAAGGGCACAGGGGCCATTGAGTCTAGGCCCAGTTGCTGGTCATATATTAGTGGATCTGTTTTCATCTGTGGAGCACAGTCAGCTTTCCCTCTGCTGAGGTTGCTCCACAGCAACCCTCTCAGGTCTTACGGCAAGAGAGCTTGGAGCTGACTAGGCCACTAAGTCTGTGTCCCTCTTGCTCACAGTTAGATCCTTCGCCAGTTAATTGCACACTATGCTACCAATGGCACGCATCTGAAAGAGACAATTTGTTATGGATTCCTCACCTTAGAATCACCCCCCAGGCGTCAGACTGCATCCGGAGAATTCTTTCCTCAGCAGTACCCCTGCGCGTCGATAGGTGGCGTCGGTCGACTCCGCGTTCGTCGTTGGCGTCATGGTCGCCGGAATGACGTCGCGGTATCTACTTAGGCGCCGCCCTCGCTCGCTGACGTCGGTTCTTTTTTTTTACGCGCCAGCCAGCGCAGCTCCGGAGTTAGCGGTACCTCGAGTCACTTTTTGACTTCAATTTTTGTGACTTTTGTCAACACCCTTTTTTGAGTCGATCGACTCCTGGTGCACGGAGGGATATCACGTCGGACCGGCTTCAAGGCTTGTGGCTCCTGTCACAAACTGATGTCGGTCACGGACCCGCACCTCGTGGGCCTTTGGTGCCTGGAGTGCGACCATGACCTGAAGTCGTGCTTCGACTGCCGGGCCATGAATCCGAAGTCTTTGTGGGAGCGGTCCCGAAAGCTTCTTGAGGCCCGCAGTCCGCTCCGCGCCGTTCGAGGTTCCGGTTGAGAGGGAGGTCGCAGGACCGGTCGCGGAGCCACCACCACCACTCGTCATCGAAGTCTTCGTCTTCGGGTAAGTCGAAGCACAAGAAGGCGGCGAAGAAGCGTCGTTGGTCTTCATGTTCTCCCCGTCCGCAAGCCGACATGGGACGCGGAAGGGAGTCGGCCAGCTCCGCCCGCGGAGCCTGTTGGGTCGATTCCAGCTTTACCTCCCTTTCCAAGACCCGGAGCGACCCCTGCCCAGCTTCGAAGCTTTTACGACGCCTTACATTCTATCTTCGGGCAGCCCGACTCCGCCGGCGCGCCCTCGGGCCCCGCGGACTCGGTTGGGGGCTCTAGGCCTTCGATGTTGGCAGCTTCGGCTCTGGCGCCGCAGGGCACCCAGGGATCCAGGCCTGGTTCCGGATCGGCGCCGGTCGACCTCGTGACACCTCCTCCGGCACCGAATCCAGTGACGACACCCCCGCCGCCTCCGATGCCGGTTGTGTCCCCAGCCGGCGTCGACCTCGGCCTCCCCCTCGATGAGGACACGGCGCCGGACCGACGTCGGAACAGGCGCTGACCGGTACTTTTGTACCCCTGTTCTCTCCTGATGTTTCTTACCTCCCTGAGTGGCTCACAGGAGAGGGTGAGGAGGACTGGGCGGGGTCTGTGGACCCTCTTGCAGACCAGTTGGAGGAACCGGACTGGAGAGAGGAGTTGGGTGAGGCCAGTGGTCTGGACACCTCCCCAGACCTTGGCATGCTATCTTCCCCCTACCGTGGCTACGAAGGAGGGTGCATCTTACGCAGTGGTGTTGCGTAGGGCAGCCAAGGCCCTAAACCTCGAGCGTCCTACGGTGGCGGTCAGGACTAACCTCCTGACAGAGGTGCTTCAGCCGGCAGCGGCCTCCTCCGAGCCCCTGCTGCCGTTCAAGGAGGCCCTTACGGACATCCTTTTGGGCACTTGGTCCAAGCCCAACACAGGGGCTCCTGTAGACAGGATGATTGCCCGACGCCACCGCCCGGCCCCGGGCGACCCCATTTTCCTCTCTTCCCTTCCTACCCCTGAGAGCTTGGTAGTCCAAGCCTCCACATCCAAAGGCGCATTCCCTAACGCACCACCTGATAGGGAATCCAAGAAGCTGGACCACCTTGGGAAGAAGATGTTTTCTTCCTCCAGCTTGGGGCTGCGGTCGGTGAACACCTCATGCCTTTTGGGCCGTTACTCCCACTCGGTGTGGGACGCGGTTGCGCAGGTGCTGCCACAGTGCCCGGAGGAGGCCCGGGCCGTGCTCTCCCGTGCTGTTGCCGAAGGGAGAGACGCAGCGAAGTTCACCATCCGGTGTGGCCTGGACACCGCCGACTCACTGGGCAGGACGATTTCCACGTCAGTAGGACTGAGACGCTACGCCTGGTTGAGGTCCACTGGTTTTTTAGGGGATGTCCAAGCAACGCTTTTGGACATGCCCTTTGATGGCCGTAGCCTGTTTGGCGACAAGGCAGACAACGCGCTCGAGCGCTTTAAGGATTCCAGGGCTACGGCCAGATCCTTGGGCCTCGCTTCCACCTCCCGCCCGGCGCAATCTGCTTTTCGCCCCTTTCGTGGCTACGGAAAGGGTGCCCTGCCACGTTCAGCCCAGAGCCACAGGCCTGCGCAAGTTGTCCAACCTCTGCGCGGCCGAAGACGTGGATCCCTCCGCCGTGGGTCAGGGGGCCAGCGGGCGGGCCAGTCCACCAGCGGCCCCTCTGCAGCAGCCTCCAAACCTTCCTAGTCAGACCTTTCAAGCCCATCATTCGCCAGTAGGCGGCAGGATTCGCCATCACCTCCCCCACTGGCTCAACATCACGTTGGACAGGTGGGTTTTGCAGATAGTCCGACGGGGCTACTCCCTCCCCTTCGAGACTACCCCTCCATCCATGCCACTTCAATTCCATCACATGTCGGAGGATCACCTGGTCCAACAGGAAGTTACGGCTCTCTTGGCCAAGGGAGCCATCAAGCGCGTTCCTGTCCCAGAAGTAGGTTGTGGTTGTTATTCCCACTACTTTCTAGTGCCCAAGAAGGACAAGGGCCTGCGTCCTATCTTGGATCTCAGGAACGTCAACCGCTTCCTCCGGAAGGAGAAGTTCAAGATGTTGACTCTGGCTGATGTCCTGTCTGCTCTCCACCCTGGAGACTTGATGGTAGCGTTGGACTTGCAGGTCGCTTATTTTCACATCCCCATCTTGCTGGCCCACCGGCGTTACCTGCGGTTCACGGTAGGCCAAGAGCACTTTCAGTTTACTGTGCTCCCCTTTGGCCTTACCAGCGCCCCTCGGGTGTTCACGAAAGTGATGGCGGTGGTCGCAGATCAGGGTTCCAGTCTTCCCCTATCTCGACGACTGGCTGTTGAAGGCGGGCTCGCCCCAGGCAGTCGTCTCCCACCTCCAGACTATGGCGGACCTCCTACATTCGCTGGGGTTCACTATCAACGTACCGAAGTCACACCTGACTCCCTCTTAGCAGCTCCTTTTCATCGCAGTGGTTCTGGACATGACGCAGTTTCGGGTTTATCCTCCCGAGCAGCGAGTTCGGGATATTTGGACTATGATTCTGATCTTTCAGCCTCTATCCCGGGTTTCGGTCAGAATGACCCTGAGGCTGCTGGGCCTCATGGCCTCCTGCATCCTGCTGGTGGATCATGCCAGGTGGCATATGCGGGCTCTGCAGTGGGACCTGAAGTGCCAGTGGACACAGCATCAGGGGAATCTGTCCGATTGCGTCCAGATCTCGGAGAGCACTGCTCAACAATTGCAGTGGTGGCTCACGAACCAGGATTGAGTCAATGGCAGATCCCTCTCCCTTCCCCAACCAGAGTTTACAGTGGTGACGGATGCATCACTTCTGGGGTGGGGCGGCCATATGGGAGAGGCGGAGATCAGAGGCCTCTGGTCTCCGGCGGAGTCCGGACTCCACATCAACCTTCTGGAGCTTCTAGCGATTCGTCTTGCACTAAAGGCATTCCTTCCCTCTGTTCGGGGAAGAGTAGTGCCAGTGTTCACGGACAACACCACCGCCATGTGGTACTGCAACAAACAGGGTGGGGTCGTGGACCCTATGTCAGGAGGCTCTCTGCCTTTGGGCATGGCTGGAACATCAGGGCATATCCCTGGTGGTTCAAAACCTGGCAGGTTCTCTGAACAATCCAAAAATCAAAGGGGGGAGTGAAGAGGGAAAAAAGTAGAATCGTCCTCCTCATGGTATCGTAATTCAACAAAGGGATTCTACCATTATTTACATAAAGATATATATGTGTATAAGTGTATATTCAGTTTTACTGCAGGTGTTTTTATGTGTTCCAATGATGATGTCTAGAAACATCCTTCTCTAGATAATAGGAAGGACAGTATTCAAAAAAATTGTAAAATACCCCTCACACACTGAAACCTGATTCAGTATGCTTCATCATTGGGGTCTTCCCGCCCCTCTACGGGACGGGGCGTGCTACTACCTACGTAGACGCGGGAGCACTTAATTTAGTGATTAGTGTATATGTGTAGTGCGTGGGATCGTGAAAAAAATATATATATGTGATGATTTAAAAATTCCCTGGCTAGTGGAAAAAATACACTTTATTTGCTTCCCTAGCTGAGAATAATAAAAGTGGGGAGGTGTAGATAGTGTACTTTGATGGGTCACTTTCTACAGGGTCGACATGTTTCAGAAGCCATCCCCTTGGCTTACTTCCTCAGGACCAGAAACGATCCCTATGGCACCTCACTGGGTGATATTATAAATGTACATATGCCTACTGGTCACACATACTCTTCCATGCACCCACTTTTGGTAGTAGACACAATATACCAATTGTATATCCTGTAATGAAACATTCGTATATTAACGTCTCCGCTCCATGAGATGCCACGAGGGGTGTAAAGGCGCCTTCACATTGATAATGCTGGATGCTGCTCAATCACCAAGGATTACCTTCTCGTGGCTCTCCGGGAACTCTCTGAACGCCAGAGCGGACAAACTCAGCCGCAGGTGCATGGTGGATCACGAATGACGTCTTCACTCGGAGGTGGAATTTCCAAGGCGGCACTCGCTAGGCGACGCTTTTCGTCACAAGTGGAGTTGCGGTCTTCTGTATGCCTTTCCGCCTATACCACTTCTGCCCAGAGTGCTGAAGAAGATCAAGCGCGACCGGGCCCAAGTCATTCTTGTGGCTCTGGATTGGGCACGAAGAGTCTGGTATCCCGAGTTGTTACACATGGCCATCGATCCTCCGATCAGACTGCCTCTTCGGGAGGATCTTCTGTCGCAGCAGCAGGGGACGGTCCTCCACCCGAACCTGTCCAGCCTCCACCTCCTTGCATGGTGATTGAGAGGCGGCAGTTGACGGCTTTCGACCTTCCTCCCGAAGTCTGTAACAAATTTGTGGCATGGTGCACAGCAAAGGCTGTGGATCCCCTTTCCGCCCCTCTTTCTGAGGTTCTCTTGTTCCTCCTTTCTTTGGCCCAGCAGGGCTCTGCTCTGGGCACTCTTAAGGGCTATCTCTCAGCCATTTCAGCCTTTCTTAGGCTACCTGATCAACCTTCTCTTTTCAAGTCCCCTATTGTAAATAGATTCCATAAGGGCATTACTTATCTCTTCCCTCCTATTCCTTTCGTAATGCCACAGTGGGACTTGAACTTTGTTCTGACTTATCTTATGTGCGCTCCCTTTGAGCCGCTACATAATTGTCCTCTCAGACTTTTAACATTGAAAACAGCCTTCTTGGTTACCATCACCTCTGCTCGCAGGGTGAGTGAGCTTCAAGCCCTTTCTTCTAAACCTCCTTTCCTGGCTGTTCATCCGGACAAGGTTGTCCTTCACACTAGGCCTTCTTTCCTTCCCAAAGTGGTTACCTCTTTCCACATAGGACAGACCATCACTTTGCCCGCCTTCTTTCTGCCTCCGCATCCTTCTAAAGAGAAAGAGCGGCTCCATCGCCTGGATCCAAAACGTGCGCTTTCCTTCTATCTGGATCGCACAAGACAATTCCGGGTGGAAGACCAACTCTTTTTTGGCTATGTGGGTGCCAAGAAAAGTCGGGCCGTACAAAAATGGACCATCTCTCGATGGGTCGTTCTTTGGATAAAAATCTGCTATTCCTAGACGAAAAAGGAGCCTCCAGTAGGGCTGCGTGCCCACTCCACCAGGGCAACGGCAGCCACTACTGCTTTGGGACGTGGAGTCCCCCTTCATCTGCCAGATGGGCTTTACTGCACACGTTTACCAAACACTACTGCCTGGACAGCCAAGTCCGGAGAGACGGCTTCTTCGGCCGTTTGGTTCTCCAGGACTTTATGGTGTTAACTTGGTTCGCAGACCCACCACCGGGGTTGGTATTGCTGGGGTATCTATTCTAAGGTGATGAATCTATAACTAATTATCTTTCAGATGAACAAGTTACTTACCTTCGGTAACGATATATCTGTAAGAGACATAGATTAGTTATGGATTCCTCATCCTCCCCGTTCTGCGAACTGACTTCTAGAGTAAGGGACTCCCTTTCAGGGCCCTAGTTTTCGTGCGCCAGTGGTCAGTGTCTTGCATGGCTCTGCGCTTCTTGCGTGGAATGTCGTGTAAAGAACTGACGTCAGCGCGCGAGGGTGGCGTCTAATTAGATACCGCGACGTCATTCCGGCGACCACGACGCCAACGACGAACGCGGAGTCGACCGACTCAACCTATCGACGCGCAGGGGTACTGCTGAGGAAAACATTCTCCGCATCCAGTTTGACGCCTGGGGGTAATTCTAAGGTGAGGAATCCATAACTAATCTATGTCTCTTACAGATATATCGTTACCGAAGGTAAGTAACTTGTTCATCAGCTCCTAGCTAGAGAAGATGTTACATACAATGCCTATACTCGGTGACTGTCCATGTGTGGCATTGCTGCCATTTTGAGAGTTTCTTGGATTGCCAAGCGTGGGACAGGAACCAGATCACTTGCTAGTACTACTTGCTTGGCATCACTGGCCCTCATTATCACTAGGTCTCCCTCCAGGGAGTGAGGAAGGAACTATATCCCATGCCCTTGCTGGACACCACCAGGTAGACCCCACATCACCAAAAACAGCAAAGGTAGGAATGTACCGAAGTTTGAGCTGTTGGGCATGGGCCCTAGCCCTCTCTGTTGTGTTGCTCATCATTAAATACCAAAAACAACCTTGAAATCTGGAGAGCACAGCAGCTGTGTAAGTGGACCAGAAGTTGTGAATTCACATCTCAGGGTTGGTTGCATCATACCCTGATGTCCAAACCTTTTACCGATCCCTAGAATAGGTCGTAGCTGCTTGACTAAACTAATTTTGGATAGACCGTAATAAGGCACTATTTGGTCAATTTAAATTTGGTGCATTTGTGAACAGACATCAGTCGTGAACATTAGTATCTACAATGACTACTGCTGAGTAAATTCTGACTGCCCCAGGACATTTATGCCAGGATTCCTTCAACAAAAGGTTTCCATCCCTAAAATGCTACTAAATTGCTATCAGTAGAATAGATTCCAATATAGGGGAAAACATGCTGATTTTCACCTGTTATTTCTGTGTCTGATTGTTATTCCCCATTTAGTGACTAAAACTTGGAATCAAAATATCAAAAGAGAATTATTTGGGACCCTCAACAGGTATTTTCGGTCAATGGTATGTTTTCGCCACTGACCTACTAATAACTGGTCGCGTCATCATCGGGTCTTAATCTCCACTAGGAGTTAGTCTCTCACCCCAAAGAGATTGTGTGGTATCCGTATCAAACAATAATCTAAAATTACCTCCTAACCAACAGCACTAGGTGTATTAAAACATGGATAGGGGTAAGATTAAAAACAGAAAAGAATGTTTAAGGGGATATATTAGGCGTTCCCCACATCATCAAATATAAAACAGGTCTACATGTTTCAGCCTACTTGCGCCACAGCGTGTCGGTGGCTTTCGTCAGGACCAAGAAGGATGAATGGATTCCTTTTCTGAGCCAGTCAGGACATTATCTTATCCCCTGGCTTTAACTTACTGTAGATGAGTTCACTCTACGTAAGTGTTGGAGAAAACACAGTTCTCCTCTGACATGAAAGGAAGAAAACAGAGAACCCAACATGCAATACATGTAAAGACTGTTTTGATTAAGCACCATATATACATAATCACTGCATTGTATACCCGATGAGTTAGTTCAAAGGTTTCAATACATCACAGTATCCTTTATGCGCTTCAATCACACATATTACAGTGGAAAACACGACAAGAAATAGTGAATTTCACTGTTACCCTTCATGGCTGTGTGTCTATGCTTTCCTCTTGTCCTAAACAGTTTTGATAAGTGCATAAAGTTATTGAATTAGGGATTACAAACATGCCCTAGTGGAATACATAATTGTGAAATTATAAATTTGGTATACAGAGGTTGAAAGGTTACTACCGAAGCGAAAAATGTTATGCCCGCTTCTCGATGATATGGAGAGTATACTTGCACATGAAAGCCGATGTAGGCGGGATATTTTTACACTCTCCTAGTGTCTCAACCATTATGGACAAGTGCACTGAGCTATTGGATAAGTGATTATACAGATCAAATTGTACATATGGTACACACGGGTAGGCAAGTCACTATATAAGCGCAAAGGATTGTAAGCCCGCTTCTTGGTCAGTGTGTCAGTAAAATATGTAAAGCGTGCTCATGCCGTTAAGCCTTTATACACGGAATAAGTGAGCATAATCGCGAGTATGTCAGCCGTATCTGCAAGTCATGTGATTCTGTACGGCTGTTGATGGTGTTCTTGATACAAAGTCCCCGGCGCACGCCCCTCTACAGATTCAGTCAGTAGCTCAAAAATACTTCAAATGCATAATATTACGTGCGCAATTATATAATGTGATAATTTACTACTGCGTGAGCCATCTACCTTCTCTTTAAATCAAATGGGACCCATTGGTTGTGGGGGAGACGGGTTGGCTGCCCTCCCTAAAGGGAAATGAAAACAAGATGAGGTTTTAAAAATTGAAAACGAGAAGCGATCTTTTCCCACACACACCATCTTGGTGTGCTCTCATTTCCTCCTGAGTGATTACAAAATGACCTATCTATGTCTATTGAGTAGACAAGAAAATTCTAACTGAAACAGTAATGGATACCTGCCTCTGAAACTGCGCAACTCCGCAAAAAAGCCCAGTAGCTGGCCAAGTATACGTACTAGTATCTTAAAATTCAGTCATGTAGGTATTTCCTTACCATCACTAGCAGTGAGCCAACAAAACATCAATATGTGTCGCCAATTCGTTATTATTTTCATATATAGATTACTACTAGTTCTAACATAAGGACTTAGCATACACATGCTACCCATGACTGTCATCAGGTCATTGTAGTTATCGTACGTAGGCTACTTTTACTTAGATCGTACGGACTAATGTGTACAGACTACCCTTGCCACATATCCAAGATCGATACGAGGGAGAAACATCAATGCTTGTCCAGATTATGTCCTCATTCAATCCCATTTGATTGGTTCTAAGGAGACTATCCAAAGGTTTCCCTCTCTCTCCTCACTTTAATCTCAGGACACCCTTTACAGGATTTCACTTTTTCTAATATTAACCATTTTAAGTCACACTTAAGTCACATGTATGCTGGCAGTGACCAGCTAAATCGATGATAATTGTCTTAAACTCAACTCTAACAAAACTGAGAACCTATTGTTTGGAAAGCACACCCACACGTGGGGAGATCACTGGTCGCCCGAAGGCCTGGAGTCTCCTCCATCACCCAAACCTTTTATAAGAAATTTAGGTATCTGGATAGATGATTTCTTCTTCTATAAGACTCAAGTGAGAACTTTAGCAGGCACATGTTTTGGTCTTTCGAGAGGCCTTAAAACTTTTATCAGCTTCTTCCAACCCCACATTCAACAGTTGATTATTCAGCCTCTCATCCTGTCTCATCTACTGTAACATCCTGTATCTTTTTAGAGTTTTATATAGCGCAAACTAGACTTAAAGATATCAGGTATCAGAGCGCTTTACATGAGCACCAGTTTCGTTCCACAAGGACACATTCATTTTGTTAGGCACGGGGAGATTAAGTGATTTGCCCAGAATCACAGGATGTTGAGCGTCGTTGCCGAGACTCGAACCCGGTTCCCCTGCTTCGAGGTCGACCACTCTAGCCGTAAGGCTACATCCTCTCCCCTATCTGGATTGCAAGAAATCAATCTTAAAGAAGTTGTAATCTGTCCAAAGTGCGGCGGCCAGATTACTGTTCATGCCTCTTGATCTAAGGAATACTTAGTGTCATCTCTGTTTCAGAAAAAAAATAAAAACATGGTTGTTTGCTACCCAGGCTTCTTTGTGGTCTCCCCTCCTCTCCTGGTGTACAATGTCCTGTCTACTGTGGTTAGCGCTGGGAAGCCTCGTTGCTGGGGCAATCAGGCGCTTTGCACATCATATTAGCATTAACACTCAGTATGTTTTGCCTCCAATAGATTGCTCGACTAAAGGTGCTTTAATCTTTTTCGTCATTATTGTAGATTTATGCTCGCCTTGGTGAATTCTAAACTCTCCAAGTTTCTCCTACGTAGCCTAGACCATATGGACATAAAATTAGATATACAATGTTGTGACTTCTACAGTTGGTCATGTCCTTAAAGTACATTCTGTATTCATTATGTTCCCACTTTGTCAGTTACTATGGCTGTATTGCATGCATGACATGTACCACAATGATGGTTACCTTTTACAGGAGTCCCTCCTTCTATTGTGCTTTGATGCCAGGCAGACTTCTGTTTGAAGCGATTATGTACTAGCTAGTCCCTGAAATTCGTGTTCCTTCTGAAAGCAAATAATGGTTTCTCTATCTTCGGGTCATCTTCATTGATATTGAAGTTCTTCCAATTGTTATCGAAGATCTTCCCAAAATTGTTGTTCATGTTTGAATGATTAGTCATGCACACTAATCTGTCCTCCCTTTTTTTGTTTTTATCACGGAGGAGAGCTTCCCGATCATAGTACTTTGCCCTTTTAAAAGCTTCCCTTACTAATCATCTGGGATATTCTCTTTGGTAGAGTCTCTTTTTCAGTTCTTCTCCATTTTGTAAATCTTCCATTCTGGAGCGATTTCTGCTTATCCTGAGAAATTCACCAAAAGGGACAGAGTCATTCTGACAGTTGGGGTGAAAACTGTCACTGTATCTTGCTGTGGGTTTTCTATATAGCGCAACTTCCCAGTGGCCATAAACTCCCGAAATCCAGATATCTAGAAGCTCTACTTTGCCTCTGCTGGTGTTCACTGTGAATTTAAGGTTCTTATTGCTAGAATTGAGCCACATGATGATTTCTCCAAGCTGTTCCTCTTCTTCTCTCCATATGAAGAACATATTATCTATGAACCGTGCCCAGTTCCTGACATTTTCATAAAATGAAGGCACTTCATTATAGATATGAAGTTCTTTGTACGCTCCCATATAGATGTTATCTATACTGGGAGAACAAGATGCTCCCATGCTAGTCCCTTTGATCTGATGGTATATGTCACCCTTGAATTAGAAAAAAGACCTCTCGAGTCTTGTTGAATGGCACATTTTCAATCTTTTTAATCATGTCCCCTGTATCTCTAATATATGACTCAAATGACTTAGCAATAGGCATAGAAAATTTCCACATATTTCGATATTGGCTTTGTCATAGTATTAATAGAAGAAATGATAGGGTTTAGAGGAGGATCATCTACATTCTTGTGGGTCTTAGGGACTCCGTGCATTGCCGTAATCACTGGATTGACTTTATTAAGATATTCAAACTCCTTTTTGGATATATCTCCCTCCTCCAAAGCTCTAGATGTCATTTGGTGGATCCTTTTTTCTAATGCCACAAACACTTGTTCATTTGTCTTTTTATAGTGCTCACTGACTGCCAACATCTTGTTTACTTTATCAATATATAATTCCGTGTACATCAAGACAATTCCTCCGCTCTTATAAGGTTTCACTGTGGTCTTTGGGTTTTCCTACAGGTTTCTTTTTTTTTCAACCCAGATTTTTATTGATTTTCGAAAGGAAACATTGATATGTAGAGCCAGTACATTACTCCTATTAGAAAAGACATATACTATTGTTTGTCTCCAGCGCAGTAGTCCTGTCAAAACAGATACATAAGATATCATCCGGAACATAGTCTTTGCAGTACAAACATGAGTTGATAAGGCTGATCTGGCTCCAAGGAACCGATGGCTTTCGCTGTGGATGTTCAGCTCTCAGGTCTGCCAGTTTCTCAGGAAGCTAAAGATTTCTCTCTGTTTAATGCTTGTTATATCAGGCTTAAATACACTTTACAGATTATTTTGTAAGCTACAGGCCTCGTCATGAATGATGCAAAATGTAAAAATGAGGATATTAGTACTGGTGCACCTTAACTAAATTCTCTCACACATTATAAATCACATTAATACATATATATTAATAATGGATGTGCCATCAAACTATAGAAAGTAAGTGTATGTTGTACATGTGCAATAAGTACTAAATGGAATACGTGAAAAAATGTGGACTCGGCTATATGAATAGAAAAAATGCAATAGAGGTACGTAAGTAGAAAAAATTGCAGATTACATCATAGTCAAAGCTCTGCCTATGTTGCAAAAGAATGTGAGGATTTGGCTACTGGCCATGTTGTTAAAACCTCCATGTATTGTCTATTTTTTGGTATCCCCATTTGAATTATATATGCTTGTTCATATAGAAATATGTTTTCAATGCAAATGCCAGTATCATAGAAGTATATGTTTAATTGTAGTGTGGTAATTCAGCTTTCTTGAATATATTCATATTTTATTTTAGCATGGTTTGAATTGCATTTCTAGCTATTGTTTTTAACTGGTGCTCAAGGTTTCATAGTACTTGATATCTTGCTTTCTTGGTTATTGTTTTTTTAACAAAATCAGTATTTCAAACAATAATAAGTAGGTGAGAGGTTAGAAGGGCTTCATGATTGATTGTTGATTCTGAAGATGTTCTAAAGATGGAAGCAGATAGAGTGCATAAAAAGGTCAACATGTTTTCATATAAAGGAACTTCTTTCCAGGGATTTCAGACTCTGGGTCATTTGGTAAACACCTTCCGTGGTAAAGACTACAAGGAAGGCACATTGACTCCCCTATGCAGTCTGTAGGACATAGCCACTGAAATGTTGGCACAGTAGCAGCAGATGCTGTTCCTTTATTGAACACTGCTTCACTTTTTCAAACTTTATGAGGGTGTGAACCAGCCGAAATTCTAATGCTTCAGTGCTACGTTTCGCCTAGTTAGCTGAGGGAAAAATGTGGTTGGGGTACACAGGAAAACCTTACTATACCGTCATAATGTTTCACTATTTTCTGTTGTTCTGCTGCTTGCATATTTCAATATCGCTGTTATGTTTATTTTTATGATTACTATTCATATTGTGTGCATTATGATAGGATTTTAATTTTAATAATATTCTTAAAATCTATTCCTAGCTTCCTACTTTTCTTGCGTGTATCTACCCATGATGGAGGGTTAAAATTCCACAACTTTTTCTGTGAAATTTCATAGGACTGATCATTACCAAATACACACTTTTCTCATGTAGGGCTTAGTTGGTTGTGGGAGGTTTGCAGTCCACTGGGTTCTCTGTCTCACATTGGCACATTGACTATTGACTAAGTCCTTAGTGCCAGAGGGTCTAGCGAACTCTCTCCTGGGCCATGTTCTGAAAGGTACAGAAAACATATCCGTGTATAATTCTGATTTCTCTTCTAGCCACTGTTGAGTTTAGGCATGAAATTGGTGGACAAAAATAAAGTAGCATTGAGCTAATAGACTCGAAATAATTAGTGAAAGCCTAGAAGCAAGACGTGTTCACCAACAAATGCGACACTTTAAATAGAACTGGACATACTTGCAAACTGCTGCCCTATCTCAATAAGAGTGGAGTTGCCACATTTGTATGCACGTGTATGAAAGAACAGATTTGCGTGTATAAATTCCTGGTTCCTGATGCACATAATCAGGATCAGCTGATATTTTCTTCATCATTATGGGCAACCTGCCACTCAGCATACATTTTCAACCATGAATGGGACAGGAAGCGTTCCTGGTGGGTTGCCATAAGAAAACTTTGAAATCAATTTCAAACTGTGAATATTCAAAGCTCTTTGGGAGTTGTTTTCCAAGTAAAATTACTCCTGTAGAAGTAAAGACTAAGAGGCTTTCCACGATAGTTAAAGGAACTGGTACATCTCTTTATCCTGCTAGGGTGTAGAAGTGCTTTCTCGCTGTGAAAAAATATTACAGAATAGAAAATAAATTAAAAATTCAGAGAAATAGTCTTCTTTTGCTCAAATCTGCTAAGCGCCCTTCACAGTAGTATGCATGCAGGACTGTGTGTACTGTTTCAAATATAAGCATGTCATAGGCTTCTGAGCATTTTCCTATACGTTTTCAGGAAGCAACAGAAATGAGTATACCTGTGCAAATCGTAGTTGTATGTCTGCAATACACAGATTTACGAATTTATTTGTTGCTGAACCCTGAGTTAGACTTTTCAGATAAGTTATTTTAACTCTTGTTAATTGTGCTTCATTTCAAAATGTACTTTTATTTCATTCTTGATAACGACATAGAATTTTACAAATTTAGTCAAATGATATTGAGAAAAATGAATGTACACTATACTTTGGAAACAATAAGTGATGATTATTTTGAATGAGGTCAGCTGAAACTACAAAGGCACCTGCTTTTGAAATGTGGTGCGCCTAGACATGCTTAAGTATTAGGAGGATTACAGGTTACCCCGAAGAAAAGTGTCATTTAAAATGCACTTAATTGTGTAAAATCCGTGTTATCTGCATGCAAAAACAAACTATTTGTCTGTATGAACTTAAAGGTATTTCGCTATAGTCCTTATGAGAAAAGATGTATAATGTAAAAAAAAAAAAATAAGGAAAGGTTAGAAGCTGCGAGGCTTGCTGAACTGTCATTGTATATAAATCCACACCAGCCCCCATGCCAGTGAAAGAAAACAGTGAGATGACAGCGTTAGTGTTTGAGGAGGTGTTGTTAATGACAGCTTACTCCTTGATGATTTCAACTCTTGACAGAAGACAGGCCTGCTTGTTGCACCATGTCAGATGTATCATTACCTTCAGGCCCTGTCATGACTGAACTAGGGAGAAAACCCCATTTGCAGTTCGGGAAAAAAAAACATTCACATCTCGAATTTCCTAATACGGCTCCAAAATAGGATGAGTATACCGTACTGAAATATAATTAATTTTGCGCTTGCATTGTGCTATGCAAAAGAAACAGAAAGGACATCAAATTAGAGTAGCTCTTTCTACTGGACCCACTTGAACGTTGATGAATTTTTATCGTATGATGATCCTTGTTGAAGCTGTGTCCCATAGCATGGCATAGCATGTGTCCCATATGAGCGTGCTAGCAAATGGATGGACATGGTTCTAAATGAGTACCAGTAGTCCAGTAGGAGGGTGCACGGAAGCTTAGTTAAAGTAATCCGAACGAAAATAGTTACCCTAAAGGATTTAAGTTGTACTTTTTTCTCTTTTTACTTGTTCGATAGCTATCAGTGATCAGAGGGACGCTCAAGAGAGGGAGACAGGCGTGTGGGTTTTGAAAGTATGACAAAAGCCTTGGGGTTTGCATATGACCAGAATTTCAATGGAAGTGGAGGCGCGTATAAATGCATCGAAGGCAGTCATAAAAATCGTGTTTAATTTCGGTCGTTGGTTTTTTTATTCCCTCTGATGTCTTCCTCAAATATGCTCTTTCCTAAAGCTTTGTGCTACTATATCCAAGCCCTTTCCCCCTCTCCTTTGTATTTCGTCTCGACTACTGATCCCTTGTCTGTGGTGCATCTGCCTTTAATAGCAGCTCAAACGGTCTGAATTGCGGAATCAAAGCTGCCTTGGAAGAGAGAGAGTGTTTTAGATTATTCAGGGCCAGAGTCTCTGGGTAGAAGGGAACACTTCCTGCAGTTCTAATCAATGCACTTGACACTTCCAACGGTAAGAGAAGCCATGACTGGCTCAAGGGTTAAACTTTTTAAATAACTCCCCGATGAAAAGCGCCATCGATAAAGTGGAATAATTAGTAGGAGATTTTTGAGTTGACGAGGTTCAGAAAGAAAGGATCAGAAATAAGTCGTACTTACGTTTACATTGTTAGTTTCTTCATTTTGTTTTTTAACCGGATACGGAATGGCATAATGTGATTTTCAGATTTCTCGTTGAGTATGAAGGTTGGTTACTGCATTTTTTATATTTTGTTTTTTAATGCATATTCCTTCATGTAGAATTACTTTAAAGTGTATGAATTTTAAAATAAACACCTTTACTTGAATCTTGCGTTAGATACATGTGCTAACGCTGCTCGATTAAAAAAGAAAATAATATTTTCATTTATATTAAATTTTACATTTGGATCGGTTATGTTTCTGCTGCTAAAGCAGCAGCGAGGGTAAATTCCATGCCATAGAAACAAATTGTGTCTTAGTGAAACAGAGAAGAATGCTATAAGTTGAATGTCACACAACTGTGAAAATCCTTCACCTTTGTGGTGAAGTTCAGTAAAAATGTCACTGCCCCTTGGCAGAAGATGCCAGGCCATTTTTAGGTCTGCCCTTTGAGGCAGCTCGAATATTTTTTTTGAACATCAAATGTAACGTATACATAGGGGTTTTTCGTCAGTGGTCTTCGTCCATTGGTTTGTTTTGTTGTCAGTAACATTTTTCTATCTTCCACCACAGTGGACAATGAATGGGTCAGCCCACATCATCCACTGATTGCCCTCACTGTGAGCAATGGTATTTTGCATGAGTACTGAATGCTTTCAGTCAGAATTGGCAACAATCAAAATACTTCTCCTCCAGTACATCTCTAGCCTTGCCTCCTACCCTCTCCTGGATATAGTTGAGCAGTCAGTGCTGGAATGCCATGGGACCCGGGCAGAATCCGGTTCCAGCAGGTATTACTGATTAGCAACTGGTTTCCGGGCCCACCACAGCAGTTTCTCCAAACAATGTCCCTGGACAGTGTCACAGCCTGTCCTCGAAGAAGGCAGCGCTCTTACACTCTGTGTCAATTTTCCTAGGACCAGCTGCCTGAAGAAGCTCTGTTCCTCCCTCTTTAGCGCGTGGGGCATGGGGGGCTCAATTGTGACCTAGTTAATGTATTTTCAGCCTGAATTGTTGCTCCAGTGTTTAAGTCCTTACTGGGCTGGGTAATCCCCGGCTGACCTGCAAAGTTCACAGACGGTCCTTTTAACAGATCTTCACATGGTTTGGTGCAGGTGCCAATGTCACACCTCATCTGTTCATGGGGGATGCGATTACCGTTATATCATGAGACTTATCATCATTTTAAGTTGCTAAGGGATAAACTGTTACTTTTGTGAGTGTTAGTGGTTTGGTTTTTTTTTTTACATTTGGTCCTTTCGATGTGTATTAAGTTGGATGTGCTACGTGGGCCGGTCCCATGAAACTACCTATGGATTTTATTGTAAATTCCTGTGTACTAACATTGGTAGAGAAATTTTCTCCCAAAAAGTATGCCTCCTCGAGGGAGGTGTAACAGTGGAGAAACGTTTTCTTTTCTTAAAACATTTTTAACTTTGCATGCATGCTGTGCCACACATATACAAAGTTATATAAGTGTTCAACTAAGACAAAGCATAGTATTTTGTTTTGGAAGTGTCCCTTTCCAGTACAAAACCTATGTTTGACATCACACCCACAAACCCTTGCTTTATGGTGCAGGAGCCTGGAGTCTTTAGACTGACAGCTCTCTCCCTTTCATGCAGCAGTGGTGTGTGCTGCGTGAATTCCTAATAAATTTGGCTCCTACTTTTTGTTCACTTTGTTGGCAACGGCAAACTATGTGGGGGTTTGTAAAGTGTGGTCTATATGAGGCCTATAAATTAGGCCAGTACAACTTTAATATTGCATTTCTACGTAATATTTTCTTTTGGAGCAGAGTTTATAATAAAGGATATTTACTTGCAGACCTTAGACATTAGGCTGGCTGCCACTGAATGCAGCCTGCCTTACTCCGCCCCCTTGCTGCCCTCCCCATGAAACTCCCCCTTTAATCCTACCTCCGTAGGCTCTCTAGTTGAGGGTTCATGGAGTTTTTTTTTCCAGTTCCAACACTGAGAGCTGTCGAATACCTCCATGCAGGGACAATAGAACTCTCTGGTCATCTGCAGCACAATTGACCCCTTTATACTGCTCTGTGCTCCGAACTTGTCCCATGGACTGCCCTGTCACCTATGGTAGAACTGGGTTGCAACATTTTAAAACAAGCATTTGCAATGCAATAGGTCTTGCATTTGCTAGAGTTAGTGCTATTGGCATTGTAAATGAAAATGTGTTTAATGTAAGTGTTTTTGTTTGGAGTGGAGTGGACAAAGTGAGGAGGAAATACAGAGGGGAAGGTTGAGAGTGCATCGCGAGATGTAGTGGCAGAGGGCAGGGTTAGAGGAAAAAGGAGGGAAATGGGGACATCAATTAAATAAACGTGAGGGAGGGGGAGAGTGGTAGATGCAGATGTGGATTAATGAGGTAGTGTTTGAGGAGAGGAGAGACCGATATGAGACGAGATAGGCTGAAGAAAAAGGGGGGCCATGAGACAATCCTATTATCCTGGCTGAATTAGCAGCATTTGACAAATCCGCTATTAGTGTCAATTTGTATGCAGAATAAAGCTGAGCAGGACCCTGGCCGCTTTTTGTGTTTTCAACCATTTTTTTTCTCTCTGCCCAAGCTGCACCAGGTATTGCAGTACCTCTAGGAATGGTGCACGTCCTTATCTGGTGAAAACAATTTTGTTTTAAGAAAGGGGAGAAAACTAACTCTGTAAAGTGGCGCTAATGTGCAGCCCCTGCTGTACATGCATTTAAATTCCTACAAGTCTACACTTGGCCCTGGAAACGTTAAGACTAGATGTCTGCATGGGTATACGAGGAGAACAAGTTAAGCATAAGCGTTATCTTCTTGGTATTAGTGATAACTAAAAACTCTGCTTGTGTGATACCAAGGCAAGGCCCTGCTTTAGAGAACGAAACCGATAAAAAAAAAAGTCTACATTGTGTAGATCGGGCCACAAACATTAATACAAATAATGATAATTTAAAAAAACTTTATGGGGGGGAAGGGGTGAGACAAAATTGTCCACAGGGTTACCAGAAGAACAAATAGGGTGTATGTATTA
Source organism: Calotriton arnoldi (assembly GCA_963921515.1). NCBI lineage: Eukaryota > Metazoa > Chordata > Amphibia > Caudata > Salamandridae > Calotriton > Calotriton arnoldi. The sequence goes on along the minus strand of CAWUFW010000001.1, from coordinate 2,594,386 downwards.
TAACTAAAAACATAAAAACAAGTTCTTCATTACAGTTAAAAAGAGTAAACACAGTATTGTTGGTAATGGCGCTAAACACTTTAAATCTGGAATAGCAGGATATAAAGTTCCACAATAAAATTCTGCCTCTGGGATATAGGGACGAAGCATTCATTATTGGGGATACCAGGATTAAACACTGCACCATGGGTACCGAGACTGCAAATTCTGCATTTGGGATACCAGGCGTAAACGCAACAAAGCCTCTGTACTTGGGCACACCATAACTAATAAGTCTGCTTCATGAATACGGAGAACTAAAAATTGTGCATTGGAAATACCGCCACTAAACACTAAAGAACTGCAACGTTAAGGGCAACTTGAAAGTTTCAATCAGGAGCTAAAACTTTGGTTTGGAGCATACATGATACAAAAACTGTTATACAAGGGCTAACTACTCTACGTATTTAACCAGCGCTTGAAATGGAAATTTAGAAGTGCTGGTAGTTATCCTGGAACACCTGTTTGCAACTGAGAAGTTTTAGTTCTCTCTCACCAAAAATACTTCAGCAGTGTAGTATCCCTTTCAAACAGAAGTGGTGCAGGTACTCAGTGCCCACCCATATAAAGCACGGTATATAACAAAACCATTAACTGTGATAAAATCTCCCCATTTGTTAACAAGCAAGACAAAAACGCTCCATTGTGTATTCAGAGATTAAATCTTGCCACCATTGTGAAATCACGTCTAAAGAGACTGCTTTTTAATTACTGGAGCTAAAAACATTCAACATGGACAGGAAGAGTTAAAACAAATAATAACCAATGCTGGTTCAAAGGCTAAAAATCTCCCCAATGGTGGTTCTAGCATTGATTATTAAAAGAGAAAGGCAATGCTCATGTTCAGCCCTGAACAGATTGTGGCTTCGCAGCACTGAACGTGCCGGGTGCACGAACCTTACAAAGACTGGGCATGTCCCAGGCATGACCTCTGGTGGTAGGCCGGACATGCTTTACGTGCTCATACACGACGGCTTTTCCAAGAAATGCAATCAGCGCAGAGGGAGGAAATTGGCCACGGCATCAGCTGCTAAATACATAGGGGCTTATTTACAAGCCCCCTGCACCGCCGATGCACTTTTTCCCATTTTAAAAGTGACGCACCGGCGCTGCAAGGGGCTTGTAAATAGGCCCCATAGTGTCCAAGCCTATGTAGAGTGGGTTCAGCATAGATGCATTTTCAAAGCTCTTCACACCGTTCCCCTCTGTCCGAGAGCATAGGTCCGTGCCATGTCACATCACATCACTACGCAACGGCTGCTAAATTTGCAACTTCTCTTAGTGAATGCAACAGCCTTAATCAGAGTCGCCATAAAAGCGCACACTAATTTCCGGCCAAATTGTGTACACGGTGTCTCCTCACACAGCTGCCCATGTGGGAGTCAGTGGACGCACACAACCCTCTATCAGGTGGATCAGTGCTGAAGCTGGATACGCGTAGTAATGAAAGTGAAAGCACAATCACTTTGCGTCCCTGCAGCAATTTAATTATAGCAATGAAAAGGCAAAGTATCTGCACACGGCACTCCACAAATTAGCCTTCTCGCCGGCCTGAGTGCGCTCTTAAACGACTGCAGGCACAAGCAAAGTTGCAAAATCTCCCCTCAGCCTTACCCTATATCATAATGACCGGGCCTGGTAACGTAGATCGGCATGAAGCTGTCGGCTTTCAAGTTAATGGCACTCCGCTCGATATCGATGGCAGCGTGAACAAAGCGCGCTCCCTGCTCTGTGGTGTGCCGCGCAGGACAAAGCAAAGCACAGTGCTTTTTATTAAAAGCTAGTGTGGCAGAAATCAGACAGTCGCACTGGAGTGGACAATATATATACACTGTTGCCAAGACATGAGTGAACGTACCTAGGCAAGGACATTGAAAATATCGCCTCTCATGGCATCATGTTATAGCAAATTCCCAGCAGTGCTTTTATCTCTAGTTTTCTGCTAACACGTAGGGGCTAGGAGTCACAGAGGGTGGGTGAACACAATGTGTGTTTCCTGGAAACAACTGAAGAGATAGCGCAAGTGGAAAGTGTGTTTTCCCTTATTCAGTTGTTAGCACCATGACTTAAGAGGAACAACTAAAACTCCTCTGTAGAGAATTCCCGTCGCGTCCATCTGTAGCTTTCCCCTGCTTCGTTAAGTTAAAGTGAATATTTTCTACAATCTGTAGCTTTCCCCTGCTTTGTTAAGTAGCAGCTGAATTCCAAAAGTCCATATAGCCCAAAAACCACATGCCATGCAACCGAACACAGCAGAAATCACCTGGTCAACTGGAACGCCGGGCAGGAAGCAAACTGAATCATCGGACTTTTAACAAGGCGGAAGAGACGCCATGCGCGAGCAATAGAGACGCCGTGCGTGTGCACAATCTCCAGTCCAGGTGGGCGAGCCGGAAAGGAGACAGGGAGGGGAGCAAAAAGCCTCACTGCAAATCAAAGGCGCACGTTTAACATAAAGTGTGACGCGCGCCAATGAAAAGCAGAGGCGGAGCTTCCACCCCACTTCCACAAGCAACCCGACAACAATAGATCTCGCAGAGCGAGCAGCGCATGCGCTGCGACGCTAGGCGAGACCTAAAAACAGTAAGTCTCATGGGTCATTAAATCCATGACCCCAGGAGAACTTGCTATATTTTTTTAAAACACTCTATGCTCTTCAGCTGGACTGCAAGGACCTCTTGTGGTTGTTTTTATGAATGCATTTAGTGAGCTGAAAAATTTGAAAAGAAAGACTCAGACATGTTGATTTTATTTATTTTTTAAAATGAGTCCGTCTTTTAACATTTTACATCCCACAAAATGCAGTCATAAAACTATGTTAAAAGAAAGACTCAGACATGTTGATTTTATTTTGTTGCTTAAAAGGTTATTAAACATTTTTATAATAACCACTGTTAATAAACATTGCATTGTGTGAATTAGTAAAATATACATTTGATTAAAAATATTGAGGATCTTTGGACAAAGATGCTAAATCTACAGTACATATGTATATATTGATATGCCCACTCCTTGATATAAAGTCAATAGACCCATTTTTAATATTTTGATGTTGTGATTCTTTGACAAAGTCAGTAAGTCTGCCTGAGTGCGGCCAAGACCTGCAAGACCAGCCGCACACTGCGCATGCCAGAAGGCTGATTGCAGTGGAGCTTTGACTGCTCGTGTAGGTTGGACACACAGGTGGATGATTTAAGTTATAATAATGATTGTCTCTGAACACCAGGCAATAACTGATTTTTGAAAGAAGGGATAAACGTTAAATCTACTTTAGAGCTAGTCACTGTGTAGTTTATAACACATCTTGCTAGCAGAGCGGTGATGAAAACAGGCGGCGTTTAAAAGTAAAGAATTTGAGAAACGCTGAGAGGAGCAATCTGACCCTCTATGAGAAGTCGTGCTGAAATATTGGTGGGTAGGATCTATATAGACCTCATCGGTGGCCCCCTCTGAGAGGATGCTTGAAAAGTAAAGGACACTTAAGCACTGAAGAACGGTTAAACAATTCTTGGCAATAAGGGTTTCCGATACCATCGCAGTGGATATTTGTTCCTCCACTTGAGGATAGCAATTATAGTTGGAGAATATTTGATTCTCCAATAAGAACTCTACCAGGTCTTGTACAAGGCGCAGATAAAAGCAAATTACCTGCAGTATAAGCTGATATTATCCATGCAAATGACTACACAATCAGCTATGCCCCTGACATAAGTTCCAGGTGTACCCCTACGTATAGATGATTTGTGTCTGAAAGAAGAAGGTCCTGAAGAAGGTGGTCTACAAAGTTTTTTTCTTTCCACCGAAACGCGCGTCGACCACGTAATATGCGCCAAGCCCATGATAGGGTCAGGAAGACCGAGAAACATCTTTTTCTTCTGACCAGACTGTGTATGTGTATGTGGGTTGTTTGTAGTTTGAATGGTGTGGTTGTGAAGATATATAAACTGTTGCTGATTTAATTCTTTTTATTGTTAATGAGTAGATAGGGGTCCATTGTTGCTAAAAATATGTTATTGTCTCACATTACAGTATGTTTCAAGACATGTGCTCAAAAAAGTGAAAAGAAAGATAATATATAAAAAGAAAAAATATATGTGGTTGGAAAATATATGTTTAAAAAAAAGAAATTTTATACCTTTTTGATATAATAAAAGCAAACAAACCTCAAATAAAAAGAAGGTTTAATGAGAACATCATATGCTTGAGAAGTTTTTCTTGTGATAGCCCGGTTGGAGCAGACATTGCTCGAGTGTAAAGAGATAGAGGTCAAGTGGGAGGTTTTCTCTAGTTTGAGTAGTTTATAACACATTAAAGTTGGCTTTTTATTGTTAAATGCCCTTTAATGCAGTGTAGCATTTCAAATTGTAATTAGGCTAATTAGAATTTTGCATATCAGTCTCAAGATGAGGAAGCTTGAGGAAAGATAAAGGAGCATAGAAGTCCAAGATCCACCTAAGGGAGATGGTATGTGTGGGTAGAGACTAGGATTAAGGTGCTTGGCCTAAACAGACTAACCTTAGCAAAACCTTTAATTCTGTGACCATGTCAGGCCTATGTGCTTTGCCAGTGTTTAGTCTGTTTGGGGTTGATTTACATTTTAAGAGTGACTGATAGATGGGTTGGCTCCTCTCCCCTAACACCAATCATCAATGCTATAGACTGAAGGAAGAAAAACGGTGGGGAGCTAATCTAGGGCATAAAATTGCCATTTTCCCCGCCTACAACTAAGGGCCCGATGTGGATGTCGGGCGGAGAGGCTCCAACCAGAGGGAGGAGGCTCTCCGCCCGACATCCTGAGGTTTCCCTCCGACCACCGTATTTTGATTACGGCGGTCAGAGGGAAACCCGCTCCCATCAGAAAAGGAATAGTAATCCCTTCAATGAATGCAGAGCCAGGCTCAGCTCCGCCGTTAGGATTACGATGTTGGTTTCTGACAGCCAATCTGTGTCGGCCTTTCCAACATGGATTGGCTGTCGGAAACTGACTTTGCCCTTCCTCCCTGGCACTCCGCCTTGGGGACTGGGGGGCACCCATGGTACCCCCTTAACATCCCTGCACCGTGTGGCAAGCACCGCACAGTGCCTTCCACACGATGCAGGGATGTTTTTAAACCTCCGTTTCTCAATGGAAGCTTGTGCTGCGGGCCTTTTCCCCCAGCCACACAAGCTTCCATTGGTAAATGGAGGTTTGCGACCGCCTCAATGGGCGGTCGCATCGTAATAGAGCAGTCGGAACGATGTCGTGCGGAAGAAAGTCCACCCAACATCATAATAAGGCCCTAAGTATTTAAAATGTCAGGGCCAGAGAATGTTGAAATACATTATTAAATAAATATATCGGTGATGACTGCAAGAATGATGTTGATATATCGTGGCTCTTTTCCACTCTTCCCTGCCACCTAGTGATATTACCAAAAACATGTTCTTATAGTTGTTTAAATACAGACTAGTCATTTAGAGTTTGGAGGTGTGAGAGAATGCCACCCGCCTGCAAAATACATGTTTTTTCCTTTTCATGTAGAAGACAGAGAATCATTAGGTCATGCCAGTGGTCTTTTGCAGCAGCTGACATGCATAATCTCTGGTACACTGTTGGTAAGTTTTGACAACTTCAGTATCTGCCAAAGGGCTGCTGGTTTGTGTACGTCTGATGGTCCACCTTATGTACATTTTTCTTGCCTGGGTCTTTAATGCAAGACATGACATTCCAAGACAGGAATATGAAAATGTCCCTGAGGTGTAAGGGAAAACTCCCAGCAGATCAGGCAGATTTCTTTTTTCTGTTTTTCAGAAACAAACCCCAAACTTTGGGTGTCTGCTTCTAAAATACAGAACTACATGTCAAGCGGAGTGCCATGATATGAACAATCACCCTGCATCTATTGTTGCCAAAGGTGCTACTGCGGTGTCAGCGGGAGCACCTTTAACGTAAATGGTCTGCTGATTCAGTGTGGATTGTAAAATACAGTGGCCAAAAGCAGGGCCTAGTCATCTACACCCAATAAATGACCCTTATAGTTTTCTGTGTCAATACAGCATAAGAATGTATTCTTCTAAAGTTACCTTCATTCCCATCAATCGGTGTGGATCTCAAACTCATTGAATTCCTAGCATGTTTAAATCCTTTTTTTGTTTTTTCTTTTAAAGGAACTTTTTGTTGCTGCTTTTTCCCCCTCCATATCCTTCTTCCTTCGGATTCGGTTGTTTATGCCAGTGGTCTAGCTTTAAGCCAGGCACACGTCATACCAGCAGTCGTTTGCAGCAGCTGACACGCATAATCTCTGCCCTTCATATGGAGAGACAGCAGTTATCCAGGGCATACCTGCACTGTGTGTGTTACCCATTGGTATGAAGTGCCTTAGGAAAAGCCAGCCTTGCATGCAATGTAAGAGTATACTATTCTGTGAAAGAGACATTTTATTATCTTGAAAAGGAGTCAGAATGTGAGTACATGGTCAGAACCACAGGGTGGCAGGGTTGTGGCATTTAATAAAATATCTACCTGTCCATGGGGCAGGTTGCTTCATAAATCTACTTCTCTGTAACAAAATTCACATGTCTCTATTGTGCTATGTAATGCGGCGACAAATTATGGCAGCAATCTCATTATACTACAGCTCTGATATAGCCTCTCTGATTATGCCAGGGCTCACTCTATAGTAGGGTTTTAATACTAGCAATTCCCTTATGTTGCCACGTTTCTGAAGATCTACGTACTGGGGCTGAAGGTAGTGGTAAGCAATAGTTCCAGGGTTGGAATGCCCTTTTGAGGCTGTGCAGACTTATTAACTTTCATATTTTAAGGGTTTTCACCAACTCTTCTCTAATCTTTTCTCATACTGAGAAAGGTTGGAAATCTACGCTTGACAATGGCAGACACAAAACGTCTTCCAGGGTTGGGAAAAAAGTGGTTGAAGGGAAAGTGAACCTGCAAAAACTCAGACTTTCGCATGAGCACATCTACACATGCATATTTGCTCATTCTAAAATGCAGTTCATAATTATTTTCCAGGAGTACTACTTCTTGGCCTACTTCTGTACAACCTTGTAAATTCACAAAAGCCGTATATCAATGCAGCCGCTGCGAGGGAGCACGAGCAAGACCTCTGACCTCCTGGTCAAGGACCTGCTCTCTCCCCCTGCAGCTCCGCTAGTAAGTGCGGCTGCCCTCACAGTGTCACGCTTGCTCTGCCAGGGGTTCGAGGCCCGTATCGTGCCCACATCTCTGCTCAGCATTGTTTTTAATCTACCTTCTATTGTCTGTGCCCCTGTTGTTGTATTTGCACATTTTGTGCCCACATTCTGCTCGGTATTGTTTTTCAGTTGCTTTTGTGCTGTCTGTGCCCCTGTTGTTGCGTCTGGCTGTGCCTGTGTAATTATTTGTTTTTCTCCCGATTGGTCTTGTTTTCCTCTTCGCCTCACGCCCGTTTCCTTCCCGCCGCTGCTGCCCCCGCGGCTCCTCCCCCGCCGATTCCCCGCTCCCGCCTCCCAGCTGCGAGTCCCTCCCCTACTTAATGGCGGCCGCTGCGCGGCCGAAGGCGCGCCAAAGGCAAGCCCGTCTGCGCCCGTCTGTGACCCGACCAGCGCCAGGAACCCTGGATCTCCAACCATGCACCACTACGACTCAACCACTCTCCTCGCACTCAACCCCGGAAGGAACAACAACTGCCAGCTGTCCATGCCGAGCACCACCCAACAACAGTTCTCCTGCTGTCACTGCCGCCGAACTTTCACCACCGTCCACACACCCACAACCAACGCCCCTGCACCGAATGCCAACACCTCCACAGTCCTGAAGTGCATCCTCCTCAACGTACGCTCCCTGCACAAACATGCCGTTGAGATCTGGGACCTCCTCGACACCCTCTCACCAGACGTCGCCTTCTTCACAGAAACCTGGACCAACGCCTCCTCCGCCCCCGACATCGCCACCGCCATCCCCGACGGAAGCAAGATCCAGAGGAAGGACCACCCCAAACGCCCAGGAGGAGGACTCGCCATCGGACACAAAAGCTCCCTCCAGCTCTCCACCTCGAGTGACCCCTTCTCCACCACCGAACACCTTCATTTCCAGATCCAGACCAGCCCAAGAAACACGCTCCGCGGCACCCTCGCCTACAGACCCCGCGCCCCGTTCGTCACTACCATCGCCGACCTCATCGCGCACCACGCCATCGCCTCCATGGACTACATACTCATCGGAGGCCTGAACTTCCACCTCGACAACCCCAGCGACCCAAACTCCACCACCCTCCTGGACAACCTCGCCAACATCGGACTAAAACAGCTCGTCACCACGCCTACCCACAAGGCAGGACATACCCTTGACCCCATCTTCGCAGGAGGGAACAACATCCATTTCAGCCACACCACACAACCTCCATGGACGGACCACCACTGCGTACACTTCCATGTCGACAAACCCACGCCGCCCAAGCCTGCACCACGCCCCCCACGAAGGAACTGGAGCAAAATCAACTCCACCCTCGAACACAACACCCCCACTACCTCGACAGACGCCAACCTCACAGCCAAAGAACTCCACAGATGGATCTCCAGCTGCGCAGACAAGCTCGCACCCCTACGCAACTCCAACAAACCGCGCCCCAGGAAGGCCACCTGGTTCACCACCGACCTCCAAGAAGCCAGACGCACCTACAGACGTCTTGAGAAGAACTGGAGGAACAGCAAAATGCCAGAAGACCGTACCACCTACAAAGACGCCATGACAGAATACCACCAACGCATCAGATCCACCAAAAGGACCTTCATCCAGAACAAGATCCTCGCCAACTTCAGCAACTCCAAGGAACTCTTCAGCGTCATCCAGGAATTCACCAAACCCCCCAGCGAAACCACTGACATCACCCCCTCCCAGGACCTCTGCAACAAGCTTGGATCCTACTTCCATCTGAAAATCAAGGGCCTCTACGACCACTTCAACGACCAGACACCCGACCCAGAAACCACTCCCTGTGCCAGCTACGTCAGCCAACCCACCATCTCCTCCTGGATCCTAGTCACCACCGAAGACACTACTTCGACCATGAAAGGCATTCACTCAGGAGCCCCCATGGACCCCTGCCCGCCGCACATCTTCCACCTAGCAGCCACCGCCATCACTCCGGAACTACGACGCACCTTCAACGCCACCCTCAAGACCTGCATCTTTCCTGACGACTGGAAACGTGCAGAAGTCAGACCCCTGCTCAAGAAACCCTCAGCAGATCCCACGGACCTCAAGAACTACCGACTCATCTCCCTCCTCCCTTTCGCGGCCAAAGTCACAGAGAAGACCATCAACGCCCAGCTAACTAAATTCATCGAAGAAAACTCCATCCTCGACTCCTCCCAATCCGGATTCCGCAGCAACCACAGCACCGAGACCGCCCTACTCGCCGCCACAGACGACATCCGCACCCTCCTCGACCAAGGACATACCGCGGCCCTGATCCACCTGGACCTCTCTGCAGCATTCATCACCGTCTCCCACCGCACACTCACCACCAGACTCCATGACGCCAGCATACAAGGTACTGCCCTCGACTGGATCTGCTCCGGCAGAACCCAACGAATCAGAATGCCACCCTTCCTCTCCGAACCCACAGAAATTAACTGCGGAGTACCACAAGGCTCATTGCTCAGCCCCATACTCTTCAACATCTACATGGCCCCCCTTGCCGCCATCGTCAGACAGCACGGACTCAGCATCATATCCTACGTTGACGACACCCAGCTCGTCCTCTCCCTCACCAAGGACCCCATCACCACCAGACTCAGTTTCCGGGAAGGTATGAAGGACGTCGCATCCTGGATGAGCAGCAGCTGCCTGAAACTCAACTCGGAGAAGACAGAGGTCCTCGTCCTCGGACCCTCCCCTTCGGCATGGGACAACGCCTGGTGGCCCACCGCCCTCGGGAGCCCTCCCACCCCCACGGACCACGCCAGAAACCTCGGCATCATACTCGACTGCTCCCTCTCCATGACCCACCAGGTCAACGCCGTCACCTCCAGCTGCTTCAACACCCTCCGTGTCCTCCGAAGGATCAACAAATGGATCCCCCCCGAATCAAGAAAGACCGTCACCCATGCACTCATAACCAGCAGTCTGGACTACGGAAACGCCCTCTACGCCGGGATCAACAAGTCTCTGCTCCACAAACTCTAGACCATACAGAACACTGCTGCCAGATTTGTCCTCGGCATCCCTCGACACGAACACATCACCCAACACCTGCGGAACCTCCACTGGCTCCCTGTCGAGAAGAGAGTCACCTTCAAGATACTCACCCACACCTACAAATGCCTCCACAACACCGGACCTCAATACCTCAACGAAAGAATCTCTTTCCACATACCCAAGAGAAACCTCCGATCCGCCGACCACGACGAAATCACGCGCATCCGCAGAGCCAGAACAGGCGGAAGAGCCTTCTCCTACGTCGCGGCCAAGACCTGGAAAGAGCTCCCGATCGACATCAGACGCTCCCCCTCCCTGAACATCTTCAGGAAGGTACTCAAGACCTGGCTCTTCGACTGAACGGAGCTGCTATCCCCCCGCCCCCCACCTCCCCCCAGCGCCTTGAGACCCTCACGGGTGAGTAGTGCGCTTACAATTCCCCTGATTGATTGAATGCAAGGACATATACCATGGGTGCACTTTTTTTTTTTTTTTTTTAAACTCTTTTTATTAACAAAGCTCGAGAAACCATGCCATACAGTTGCAATTGCCACAAGTACATCAGGTATCATATACAGAGAATCGGAGACGGTCCCATCAAAGCTAGAGATATCAGGTGTGTCGACCCCCCTCACAGCGCTAATCCTCCACTCCCAGCCCTCTGTAACTCCACCACGGCGACCACACTTTCTTCCATTTTTGGGCACACCCCCTACTTTTATACACTGTTTCCTCAGCTCTCTGGCACCAAACGAGGTCCCGCTTCCATTCCTCCACCTGCGGGGGTGAGGGCGCACCCCAATTCCTTGCTATATTGCGCTTTGCTACGCCTGCCGCAAGAGCCAACCATAAACCTACGTATCTGGGCCAATCTGTCTCGCCTCTGATCATTAACAGAAGCCATTTAGGGTCTAGTGGCACAGGCTGCCCAACCACCTCCCCCACCACCTCCGACATAGTCTCAGTGACTCCCCTCCAGAACCGGGATACCTCAGGGCAGCTCCACAGTATGTGTATAAAGGTCCCTTCCTCCCCGCACCCCCTTGCGCACAGCGCCGTGAGTGCCCTACCCCATGTGAACAGGTGAGTGCGTGGGTAGTATGTGCGATGGAGGATTTTGAGCTGCACAAGACGGAATCTGGCACGCATGGCGACCTCTCTAGGACTCTGGACCGCCTCCTGCCAGTCCTCTTCATCTATGTCCCCCAGGTCTTTAACCCATGCTCCCCTGAGGGCAGTCAGTGGATCAGGCGCATTGTTAATCAATTTACGATAGATTGTGGATGTTGGCTTACCCGGAATGGGGTCTAGCAGCACCCTGTCTTCTAACGGGGAATAGTCTGGTATGGAAGCCCCACTAGGGATGTGTGCACGCAGAGCATGCAGGAGTCGCAAATACTGGAATCGTTGTGAGTCGTGTAAGTCGTACTCTTTTTGGAGATAATCAAACATGCGAGGAGAGTCCCCCTTCCACACATCCCCTAGGTATTCTACCCCTATTAATTGCCATCCCTTAAAGCCCGACAGCACGGCTACTTCCCTCAAGGGATCACCCACCCACAGCGGGGTCTTCCCTGTCAGTTTCCCTGCCCAGCCCAGTAGCTTGTTGGCTTCCTTCCAGCACTGGATCACCACCTTCGTGTGCTCCGGCCACTCCGGTCGCGATCGACAGGAGTATAAGAGGGTTTCACAGTTTCCCTTGGGCATGACGGCTCTATCCACTCTATAGGCCGGCTCCTCCCCCCCCACATACACCCAGTCGTTAATGACTTGCAGATGAGAAGCCCAGTAGTATAACTGAACGTTCGGCACCGCTATACCTCCATCATATACGCCCCTGTGCAGCTTATGCAGCGCGATTCGCGGCGTCCCCCCCCTCCCAGAGCAGCGTCCGCACTTCCTGTGATATGCGCTTGAAAGTAGTCGGCGGGACCGGAAAAGGGGTGTTCTGTAGTATATAAAGGAGCCGTGGTAGCGTCATCATTTTAAAAAGGGCAGCCCTACCCATAAGAGAGAGCGGGAGCGTGCGCCAGTGACTGACATCTGCGGTCAGGCGAGTCATCTGGGGGCCCAGATTTCTGTCCAGGAAGTCCTTCGGGTCCCTCGTAATGTATATCCCCAAGTATTTAAAGCCCTCTAGCACTACTGGCGCCGAGCACCCCGGCGGCGCCCTGGGAGGTAGGCCAGACAATGGAAAGATCACCGACTTTGCACAATTTATGTTGTAACCGGCGTAGCTGCCAAAAAGCTCGAAAATATGGAGCACCCATCCCATGGAGTAGTAGGGTCTTGATAGATACAGGGCAATATCGTCGGCGTATAGGGAGATACGCTCTTCCCAACCCTCCGGCGCCCGTATTCCCCCAATCATAGGGTCCCTCCTGACCCAGTGGGCCAATGGTTCCAGCGCGAGGGCAAACAGGAGCGGGGAAAGTGGGCATCCTTGCCGCGTACCTCTCCGCAACTGGATGGATCTGGACATAGTGCCGTTTACTCGCACCCTCGCCGTGGGCTTCTCGTACAAAAGTCTGACCCAGCCACAAAAGGTGGGGCCAAAGCCCAGCCTCTGGAGAACCATGAAGAGGTAGGGCCACTCAATACTGTCGAAAGCCATTGAGGCGGCCATGGGTGCACTTTTGAGACTTTCTTTAATAATTGGGCCCCTAATTAGGTCTGGCGTTAACCATGACCTTTTGTGTTTATTAAAATTCTGTCTATCTCTATCTGCTGGTTTCAATGTGAGTGACAACATTCTGCTTTTTCACAAAAAGCATATCGGCACACAGAGTAGTTTTGTTCAATGCCAGGAACTACTGTGGCAGTGTGCGCTTTTTGAAACCAAAAACAATTCTTTATTTTGCCAATCTTTGTTATAATGGTGCGGGCCCGGCAGCTCCCACACCAATAAGGTTTTCCAAAAACCATGCCAAATCAAGTCACGAATTAACAAAACCAAAAGGCTGACCACCAATTTCAAACCTGCTGCTTTGCCAATGCTTGTTTATTTTTGTTTCCCATAATCTTACTGAAACTGGTTACACTAATTTACTATTATGAATATTTTTTGAAAATACTAGCATGCATCAACACATTTTGCTAAATGATGCTGCAAGGAAATGGTACCAAAAAGTTTGCAGTAGTTTAGCAAAATTGTTTTTTTCCTACTTGCATTTCTTTTGTGAACATTTTATTTTGAAAGCAAAGAATCATCAATCTTGTTTCAAGCTTCTGCAGATATTTGCATCTAATCAGAGAGCATTCTGGGAGCATTGTACATAGCCTCATATTACTAAATTTTGAAAGCGTGTACACATTTTATACTGAAACCACTGTCAGTAGTGCTGTCTGAGCTTACAGTTACTTAGAGTGCTCACCCTAATAATAAAGGCTTTCAATTAATGAATCATAAATGCAAGTCTGAACAGCATTAACACATAGACACAAATATTACCTTAACTGAGACAGTGCCCTTCCCTTATCCATAATGTGGTTACTGTAAACTGGCAGCCAAAGGGTTTGTGCAGTGAGGAGTTTCGGGCTTTGGGCTATAGGAATTCCACATCCCTGCAGGGTGGGGAACCAAGCACTATTCATGCCGGTCAATTTTATTAAGCAGAAATTGTCTTTTCTCCAGCACCTTCCCCTCACTTGCGTTGTAAACTTGCCAGCTCCTTCCCCTCACTTGGGTTGTAAACTTGTTGGTGGTCAGATCGGATTCATCTGATCATTCAGAAAAGGAGAAGATGAAGGAATTGCCACATTCCTCTCAACCTCCTGTGGATTCTGCAAAATGATTTGACTTTTTATTCAAATTTATGACTTAAAGGTTTAAGGTCAGAGAGAACCACCTACGGCCCCTTTGCCAAATGTCCTGATGCAGCTTTGGCTTCCCCTCTACAGCCTCCACTGTCCCTGACTGCAGCCTCTGCAGTCAATGATACAACTGTCCCTGACTCAGCTGGCACTGCCAATTCTGGCCCTATTCCTGAATCTGGTAGTGGGCCTGACTATGTCTGCTAGGTTTTCATGGATTAATATTTCCTTTGCTTATCTATCTGCTCCCTATGAAAGGACTAAAAGAACTGGACTGACGAGGGAGCAGGTGCAAACCTAAGATAACATGCATGAAACCTGATGTTATAATATTTTCCTGGCCAAGGTGTTGTAAATAATGTCTATTGTGACCCCAGCACCAAATCCGAAGAATGCAGGCATCCATGCTTTCATTCCTTGATGGATGCAACCTATCCCCCACTGAGGTCCTCCAGTTTTTCAAGGAGGTTCAGGAGAATTTCAGAGAGCCTGTGATATCAAAGTCATTGGGCACCAAGTAAGAGGCACCCAAGCACTGTCCAGTCTTTTTGTCTGGGAATCACACAACCTAGTCTGCAGTTGTGATTGCAGATTCCCTGAAGGACTAAGCAACCTCCTCCCACATGGATAAGAAGGAGAACTGTCCAGAGAAGCATAGGAAGACAACCTCACAGTTCCGGTGTCTTTACTGCAACATGCAACTGCCATTGCCACTGCCATCATGGTTTGCCTCCTTGCGGTTGGACTATGCCTAGGACAAGCTCAGTTTCATGCATTCAACCAACAAACTCCAGCTGGATCCCTGGCAAGCGAAAGGAAAACTTTTAGGGGGGGGGAAGTACAAGCACCCCCACTGACCAGTCTCCGCTGAAGCTAGGAAAGGTCATTGAATTCTCTGTAGACTATCCAACTGCTCAGGCACCATCTCAGGAGGGCCTATTCCATAACAGTGTGCGAAACGGCATCCAAAGAACCTTTGAAGGAGAAAGAGTGGCTCTTCTTAATAAAAGCAATCAAGCTGGTTCCAGCCTCTAAGAGTTGGTAGGGATACTACTTCTATTGCTTCCTTTCTTTACAGTTGAAACAGTTCCTTGAAACTATCTCCTCTCTTACCAAAACGTAAAGATAATGACTTTGGCTCAGGTACTGACAGCTGTGCAGAGCATTAACTGAATATGCTCAGTAGACCTTCATGACACCCACCCGGAGAGTATGTTGTAAAGGAGCATGGGTAGTACCTCTTTTTTACCGAGGAAGACCAAAACTGCCATTACATGACACTGATATTCAATCTTAGTAGCGGATATCATGTCTTTACAAAGATCCTTGCCCCGTGACTGCCTTCCGGTGTATACAAAGAGTACACTGCTACCAATTGGAATGGTATCCATAGAAGATGCAGGGATTGTAATATTTCTGGCAATGGTGACTTGGAGTTGTTCACAGATGCAATTTTGTACTCAAACCAGGCAAAGTCCTGTCACATGCTGAGAGGGTTAGAGCCATTGACCAAGCAGTGGGTCATTTATTGCCCAGAGAGACCATGACAGGTTAGTGGTTCCAGAGGCCCTGCATAATGGTGTTCACCCATTCTAAGCTCTGCGTGTGCTTGCTGCAATTTCACCTGGTCGAGCATTGGGACAAGCTGTCACAAGAGCAGTCCATGCTCATCTCTAACCACCTGTCCTTGATTCAGACTTTGGAATGGTGTGGTCACTCCCCCTTCCTCCTTGTAGGATGCCAATCCACCTGCCCTTTCGCCATTTTTGTGCCTTTGACTCATCAGAATACTGGTGTAGGGCAAATTATGCGATCCCTTCCTTCACTATCTTGTAGAAAATATGTCATTGCACATGAACATGTTTGAGCTGAAGTCAACGATTTTGGCTTTGAAAGCCTTCCTACCAGTGTTGAGATCCATTGTCTTGATGGTTCAAGTAGAAAGTAACACAGCCCTCTTATATCAGAGTTTCCCACTGGCTGCAGGTCTTTGGGAGTGGGCTCTACAGCAAGGTGTGTTCCTATTAGTCTCCCACATAGTGCTGAGATCAACAACACCAGAGTGGACAGCCTCAGTAGTCCACTGTACTCTTGGCACAAGCTGCCATTCTTACAGTTAATTTTCAACCACATATTGGAGGTTTAGTGTCTACCTCATGTAGATGATTTTACACCCCATCTTAATTCCTATTGTGAGTATTTTCACTTCTTGGATGTTCAGGGTAGCAGGGCCCCTGCTCCCCAGATGATGGACCAGCTGGAGTTGTTTCTATATGTCATTCATCTTTATCCCCTGATTCTGAAAGTTCACAAGAAGCTCCTGCTTTGAAACACTAATCAGGACTACTTTCTGTAGAGAGATCTGTACAAACTAGGCATAGTGTCCAGTCTGCGCTGCACTCACTTCGATGGACAGTGATCTCAAACCGAGGCTTACAGTCATCTATTTGAAAATTTCAATCCCAGTGAAGCTTATTTTGCCCCACAGAGAGGAGTAAAATTGCGAACCAAATAGGTTTATTAACACATTAGTACAGTTGCAATCTCAAATCAATAAATTCAGTCGTAGTCAATTTGATAGATGACACTATTATTTACACATTATTCTTTCACCATTTCAAATGAGCATAAGAGTTAGGCTACACTCTTTTTCTTTCTGTCAAGAAAGTTGCTGATGATGACAGAACGAGCAAACTGGTGAGTACCAACCAATAGCTCCATGGATGGTGCTTACGTGAGGCACTTTCTGACTTCTCCCACATTTTTTCTTTGTTGGGTGTGAGATTATTCTCAGATGGTTGATAAAAGTGTTTAAACAAAAACTCTTTCAAGAACACTATGAGGTAGGCATGATTAGACAATTTAATATAGCCACACCTAGGGGTATAGAATACCCGCTTAATATAAGTTACTAAAAGTGTTTTGTCTAACCAGGTTATTTTTGTATGTTTGAATCAATAATCACCTAGTTGCAGTACTGTTGTAAATCAGCCGGTCAAGTCAATTAAGCAGTGCAGGTTCAGTTATATAAAAGCAGGAGTTAATTGCATGAAGATTCAGTTCCCCTCAGGGGAAACACCCCATTCTAATCTGAAGTGACAGTTAAATTCGGGGAATTCATTTGCAGCAGGTGTCAGCAGACATAGAATCTCTGAATGAACCAAATTAAAGTTCTAATCAAGAAAAGTAGAAAGGTACTTACTCTAAAAAGTAAGTCTAAGAGGAAAAATATAAGTAGTCATAGGTCTCAAGAGTAGGAAAGAGATGTCCGCCTGCATATGTAGACAGGATAAATTTTGACTAACTAGCTCAGTTCATACAGTTAAAACATGAAATTTAACTGAAGAGATATATTCTGAAGGTTCTCACCAAGTAAGAACCAATGAAAATCAGTGTGGCTGCTGTATTTGGTGTCGGCCTCCTTCTTACGGATAATACAGTGCCTTCCACGTCCTTCACAATATGTCACAAGGGAGTATCCACCTCCTCTGTCTCTCATCCCATGCAGGTGCTGAGAATCATCGTCCAAACCAGAGTACAAAGTATGTTTATTTTGATTAAATAAAACCATAAACGTTTATAACACATTGCGAGGTTAAAATTTTAAAGTCATTAAAAGACATGATAAAAATAAACATCATAAAAATGTCTGCAACTTAGGCCAGGATCGTCCAAACCAGTTAATTGCTACTCAACAACCTTCCAACTACAAGCTAATAAAGAACAACATTTTTAACAAGAACAATGTGACTTTGGTGCTTAAAACAGAAAAAGTGTTCTGCACAACAAGCAGAAATGTAACGTTTATTTCAAAATGGAGTTAGATGCCGCCTAGTCCCTACGTATGTCAATGTTAGGTGGACATTCTAACTAAAGTTAATAAAAAACATATGGTTCATTCGGTTTCCTAAACCTGAATATTAAATAACGTGTATAATAATGTGTGAGCACATGTAAGTGGTTATGCGGGTTACAGGTTAACATCAAATCAAGCGCAAATAAATGATGCTGACACTGTGTCACAAAGACCACACCCACCTCCCCCTGAGGGTATGTCTCTTGTCCTTGGAAGGGGGAAGCAGAGGGCTCTACCTCACCTACGATCACTCAGCTTGAGCTCATGGTTCCTGAGAAGTTGACATTCCAACACCTAAGTCTATTGTCAGATAACCTAATGGGCCAGAAACTTGCACATTCGAATCAGTACAAGCCCTAATATCTGTGGTTCTGTCACCTGGCATGGGAGAAGAACTTCAGCTCACATGCATGCAGTCAGTTTCTTGCCACCTGGCATATACTGGATTGCAGGTAACTATTAGCAGGACCTGGCTTGGAACCATAAGGTCCTACTGAAATAGGAATCCTTCTCCACGGCCAGCAATACTGAAGTACCCAATGCATTTATTCCCTCATGTACAACATTTCTTTAAAGATAATATTACTTTCATAATACGTAGATGATGCAATCAGCACTTTCCCTTGAAAGAAATTATGCAAGGTTTTCGCATTTTCTCTGGGATCCCAAGTTATGTTTTTGGTGACATTATCTCAGGTCACAGGGACTTTAGTGTTGATCAGCTGATGAGTGCAGCAATTACAGAGGACAAGGTTCATCACTATTTGCCTTGATTTGGAAAGTTTGCTAATCCAGCCTCTATCAGAAACCAAACCTATCACCTGAATAAATAGGCAGATCTATTGGGTCAAAAGCGTACTATTTCCTTGTTCTTTTTACGCCATCCTCACGCAAAACGTCAAGGATAAAGAGACTGGAATTGGAACTTAGATTTTGATTTTTTTTCTGATTCTCTTTCTTTGTGAAATTCCAGCAGTTCTTGTACCGACCTAATACTCTTTGGTCGCTGAAAAACATTTCTTCTTGTTCGTAGCACAAAGTGTTTTATAATTTCGTACTTCAGACATATCATCACCAGGTGGCTTTGACTATTGAGCCAAGACTAGGCGCACTGGGTTGCATTGTTTCATTTGCTAGATAACTGATAGTTCATATTGAGATTTGTATCTAAGATTTCGTTGTGAGTAAGTACCCGACAGTTGAAAACTGTAATTGATTATGCCCTTCTGGAGTTGTTTCACCTTGCCATTTGACTTTTTACTCAAGTGCCCTTGCTTGCAAAGCCTTTATAACCGTACCTAATCTGTGACATTTTACACAATATTGATGTCAGCGCTCATAGGACTACTCTTATAACATGATATTACTACAGAGAACCATAATCCTAGTGCTAAACATAGCTATCTCAAATTAAAAAGCCTTCATAAGCAAGGTCTTGTAAATCAGGACTATTAATTTCAGCTTCTTAACTGATGGATTATTTTATGTTACCATTATTTATTAATTTCTGCGTGCAGATGAGATTTCACAAACGTACAGATGTATCTGGGATTTCCTGCCCACTCCCCTTATCAATTTCTTTAACCATATACAGATACACGTTGTTCACTATTTATAATCCTTTGTTAATGGACAAGAAATACTTAAAACACTATGTTACCTCATTGCAGATGATATTCACAGAAAGCACTGCTTTTTGTAAAGATTACACAGTGCAGTCTCAAAGGGGTTAAATGTATTGTTCCTCCAAAGCAATTCATGCTCGATACATTTGTGAAAATGATGCAAACCTGACATCACTTTTGCGTTTCTATCATGGGAAACAAGACTGTTGTGATGTTCTCTGCTTGCATTTGGTTTGAGAGCTTTCTGAGTCAAATATTTGCTGCCAGTGTTGATGACCGGCCACTAGAAAAATGATTTTGGTTGAAGAACAAACCCTAAATAATCTCCCAAGAATTTCAGGTGGCTTGACCCCAAACATAGGTCTCTTCCCTTCCAACAAATGGCCACCTTTTGTTTTATAACATGTTTTTATTAGCTTCCAATAAAGTATAACAATTAGTACATTGCATACGTTGCTCAGTTCAATGGTTATTCACTATAAGAAAAGGTCAGAGCCCGGTATCTTTAAAGATCACAGCGTCCGGGCATCTTCACTCACCACCCACAGATATCCTAACATGGATACTAATTCGGCAGACAGCTTTCTTCAGCAGACGAACAGGCAAGGGGGAGCGTCGTGCTCCAGTATCCGTAAGAGAACAAGGGTCAATGAACACCAAACCAAACATGCATGCAATGTAGTCCGGCATAAAGCAGTCTTATTTGCATTTCGTCCATGGATTTTGTGTCAAGAAGCCCTAATGTATATATACCTAGCATCAGCATTCGACTGCTAGGGTCACCATTAAATGAACCATAATAAAGTAGGAAAGAAAAGAAAGGAAAAAGAATAACAGACAGCCCGATTCCCCTGTAAAGTTCCCAGTCTGGGGATAGTAACAGTTACAGAATAATGGTATTGCCAAAGTTCACCCACATTGGGGTTGGAAGTGGTATGCCCAGGAGGTAGCTGCCGCCTTGACCTCTAACTACACTGCCCACAATGTGTCTATGGCTGAATGCTAATTCAAAATGTCACCAGCGTCCCTGTCCGATGTTTCTGAGGAACCTGAGTCACAAAGTCACGAAGCATGTAGGAGATTAGGGATGTGACCATGACTCAGGCCAATTTCCCCCTGGTTTTTCCTATAGGTACGGAATCAGGTCCATATTCTTTCAAACTTGGAAACGCTGTCTCTCACTATTGCTGTTAGTTGTTCCATTGCATACAGGGACCACACCCTGAACCACAACATTTAAGGGTATGGGGCAGTTTGGGCTCACCATTGCCGTCTCATAATAATCTTAAAGTTATTTTGTTTGTGTGCTGAACATACGGAGGAAGACATGGCTTGTGTCCAGATGCGTGACCACACTGAGTCGCCAAAGAGACCCCTGGCTCGGTTTCCCATTTAAGGGTGTATGATGGTTTATCATCCATTGGTGCGGGTTCCAGTAATCTGTAGAGATGAGTTATTCCCTTCTGGTTACTTGCTCTTTCATAAGAGTATGAGTTCCGGTAGGCGTGTGGGTGCGCTGAGCCTAAATGCATCAGGGTTCTGATGAGGGCCAGTGGAAGAATTAAGTCGTTTAAAAAATCGGTAGTCAGCATCGAGGATAGGTGCTGGGCGAGTTCAATGGGAGGAAGAAGTTTACCATTGGAATATCGTTTGGACAGTGTGGCCATTTCAACTTGGAACCATTTTTGGAAACCCTTGTCCACCCAGCCCGGAAGAAAGTAAGGATTATTCAAAACAGGGGACAGTAGGGAGGGGTATGTCATAAGTTTGAAACTATGGTCACTTGCGGACCAATGTGTCAATGTAATGTACGTGAAGTGTAGCATGGTGGATTGCTCATGATTTAGCTTTGGAAGCCAGGGCAGTACATATATCGAATTAGTCGAGAAATGTGACTCATCTCATACCCATAATTTCCTGGTAACGGGTTATTGAGATCTAGCAGGGGCGAAGTTGGGCCGCTCAGATGTAACTGTCCATTTGAGGGAAGCCCAGGGCACACTCCGATTTGCTCCTAGAAAACGTATTGTAAGATATTCTCACAGATTTCCAACCCCACGTAAAAAAAAAAGGAGTTTACTTGATCCCTTGAGCTTGAGTCGTAGCTCGGGGGATCATGAGGGGGAGTGTTTGGAAAACAAAGATAAACAGAGGTAAGTAGTTAATTTTAATACAGGGTATTCTACCAAACCACAACATTTCCAGTTTCCCACCACCGGTGAGAGTCTTTAAAAAGAGTATCCAACAAGGGTGGATATTGGCTGTATAGAAATCTTTACTGGCTGTAAGCGTGATTCCTAGATATTCAGTAGACATCGAGGACCCATCAATACCTAGAGTTAACAGAAGGGCTAAGACCTACATCTATGTCATCGGGAGTTCGATAGCAATCAACTTAGAATTGTTGATTTTAAAACCTGATACTTTAGAGAAGAAGTCCAATGTGCCTATTGGTGCACGCAACGAGGATTTGGGGTTGGTGGTAAAACACAAAATAATAGGCAAAGAGTATCAATTTGTATGTAGACGTTTCCACCTGTAGGCCTGTAATTAATGGATTATAGTTCATTTTCCATATGTAAGGCTCCAAACCCAGGGCAAAAATATTATGGGAGAGCGGGCACTCCTGATGAGCGCCTACCCCAAGTGGGATCTTAAGACCCATACAGTTGTTAACCTTAAGTTTAGTCTAAGGGGAAACAAAATTTGCCTCAATAAAGGTTTTAATCCAGGGGCAAGGGCAGTTTTATCTAATACTTTAAACAAGTAGCACCATTCAAGCCTCTCAAGCTTTATCGGCATCCTAAGAGAGGGGGATTATGGGGATGTTGGAGTCTTTTGCTATTTGACAAAGATTAAATGCGAGCTGGATATTATCACCCATTTGCCTACCATGTATGAACCCTGATTGTGTTTGTCGGCTCAATTGAGACCACATTTTCTCTAATCGATTACACAGAATTTTAATGAAGATTTAAGAATCCATATTTAGGAGGGGTATGGGCTGATAGGAACCACAGCGCTCGGGTCTTTTTTAGGTTTGAGGATCATAATAGTATAGGATTCCATCATGGGAGTCAGTAATCACTCCTGTCTCGAGGAAGGAGTTAAAAAACCTGGGCCAAAGGTGTGGCTAGTTTATCCCAAAATGTTTTGTAAAAAGATTTGGGAAACCCATTAGGGCCTGGGGCTTTGATGTTTGGTAAGGATTTGATCACCATCCTCACCTCATGGGGGAGACGAGTTCTAAAGGTTTTATCAGATTTATCGTGACGGACTGGAATACTACATCCCACAGATAGTTATTCTTGACCATTTCATTAGATGATTCTGCTGCGTAGAGAGTCAGGTAAAACTCATGGAAGTCCTGGAGAATAGCCTGTGTTTGTGTAAGATTAGTGCCGGATGGGAGCGTAATAGTGTATTCTATTCTGGTGTTGAAGGAGTTTGATTTTATCGGCAAGTAGCCTGCCCGCATTATTTCCTTTATTATAGTACGTCTGGTTAGTGTACAGCATGAGACTGTCTGTTTTTCCCCATCAACAATTGTTCCAGTTTCCCCCTAGTTTTG
Source organism: Calotriton arnoldi (assembly GCA_963921515.1). Classification (NCBI taxonomy): domain Eukaryota; kingdom Metazoa; phylum Chordata; class Amphibia; order Caudata; family Salamandridae; genus Calotriton; species Calotriton arnoldi. The sequence goes on along the minus strand of CAWUFW010000001.1, from coordinate 2,571,302 downwards.
AGCAAATCCTGGTACAATTTCCGGGAGCCCAAATGCACATGTTCTTTTATCAAAGTTAGTTTAGTTTGTGAGCTGCGTTCCGTTTAAAAAATCCGGAGGAGTGTGACATGAGGTCTCCGCGCATCACCGCTTTGGCTGCTCCCAACGAGTAGCAAGGGAGGTAGAAAACTAATAGTTTTCTTCGAAATAGCGGTCTAAGACCTCCCCAATTGCATGCCGGACCATGGGGTCTCTGAAGGCGATTTCATTCATGTGCCATTGTTGTGGGAGGTGGGTTAGGGAAAGTGGGCTCCAAACAACTATGACAGGGGCATGGTCAACTATCTGGCTGTCAAGGAAGGCCTGCAGAGTGGATTGTTGTGTAATGAACATGCATAGTCTAGGAAAGGTTCAATGCATGTTAGAAAAACAACTCTCCAGCAGACTCAGGCAGAGAGGAGGACACCCCCAGAAAGTCATATATCGGGTACCCAGGTAGCGACAGCTTAGCTTAGCTGTAGGTCGAAACAGGCACAGCTTCTACTCACCATGTGTGTTGCACTGCTGCTTCAAACAAGCTTTTCGGCGATTTCCAGGTCACAGAAACATTAGAGCCCAGCCACAGATGGAGCAACAGCGGCTTGGAGCAATTGCGCAGAGGTCCAGCGGCCATCTTGGCTGTGGCGGGGTCCGGGGCGGGTCGGTCTCATTCAGTGCCTCCTAAACTGGTATGGCAGGTCAGAGAAACAGTAGTGTAATTGCCACTACTTACGCCCGTGGAATGCGCTTTCACAGGATCATGCCCAGGCCATATTTTGCTGATTAAGCATCATTTGTCTGGCCCACGATATAGAGCTCAGAAGAGAAGCATCCAACTGGGTCCTCACCTTGGTCCCAAATGGCCACTTCTTTGCACTGTAATACACCAAGAATATTGATGAGGTATTCAGGCAATTACACACTACAAATTGCTTGCTCAGCCCCCCAGTACTGGACATGTGGCTCTGAGGCAGGTTAGTGTTGAGGGTTCTCAAGAGGGGTTGTTGGGTTTGTGTTTGCATCATGGAATTGTCTGCACTCTCTTCTCCTTTGTCCTGGGTTTAGCTGATGCTTCTTGATGCCTAATCTCGTGAGATCAACTATAATTTGTAGTATTTCATTCAATGAAGCCAATGCAAAGTGAACAAAAATATAAGACAGAAAAACAGTAAACATCAAGAAATATTAATTTAACGTTTACTTCAAGATTTCTCATCTGCAAATGTTTCTGCTTAGCTGCCATGATTTCAAACCTTTGATTTTTTTTATTTTATAGTAAATCTACAGTTTTCTACTTGATCACGCAAACAACTATCTGAAATGTTCACACCAAACCCCTTGGTTCCCTAATACTGGATAATACTTTGAAGACGTAGGAGCCATCCTATCGTCGCAGTGGTAAAGCATATTAACTCTTTGATCTCCGTTTTAGATACGGAATGACATAGGTGAATCTGTTGAGGATGTTTGCGTTTCCTAACTTGAACGCAACCCTGATCAAAACCCTCAATACCCTCTCATTGTGTACTATGTTTTGTCAGCCCAATGAACATTTATTCTCCAGCATTGTATCTTTTATAGATTTGCCTGCTTGTACTGAATACATTACATAGACCTCCATAGAGAGAACATTCAATTGAGCACTCTATTACCCTCATTTTATAGCATCCAAAGTCCAGCCAATCACAGCAGAGACCTCAGAGTAACCCTCTCCACAGAGCCACCACACCTCAGATTTCTTACGGCACGTTGTGTGATTGGGAGTCTCTCTGAGCTCTGCTCAGTGACGGTTGTTTTTTTCAACGTTTGACCTCCAGCTTCCAGCTCAAGGTATTCCTTTCTGTGACTTTGAAAATGCCAGATAAAAAAGGGTTGTTTAGGCCCTGTAAAACTTGTGGGAAATCTAGACTTTTCTCAAAAGATCCCCACAAGCAATGTCTCTATTGCCTCTACCCTCACCATAAACCCAGGGAATGCAAATACTGCCGAACCTTCTCGGCCAAGACCCTCAAAGATAGGGAAGGAAGACTGCTCCTCTGGCTCCAGAAGAAAAAAGCTGTTTCTGAATCTGGCTCCGAGACTGAGGAAAAACCCCATTCTTCCTCCAGAAAAAGAAAAGAAGGCAGCTCCTCTTCTCACTAAGGGGACTTCAAGAGATCTAAATCGCAGGAGCAGGAAAAATCTGAGGAGAAATGCCACAGAAAACAGGTAGAAGGGGCTTCAAAATCATCTTCTGCTCCAATCTCTGCTTCTCTGATTCCTGTGAGAGATCTTTCTTCTCGTCCGTCGACGGCTTCGTCGACGAGGGCTATCGCTGTTGGTAGACCTGAAGTGATTTCTACACCGTCGACGGCTTCTACAGCAACGGCGACAACGTCGACGGTCACAACGTGGACGGCTGCTGCGTCAACGGGCCCGCAGTTGTCTTTGACGACGGCGTCATCGTCGACGAGACCATGTCCGTCGACGAGACCTTCGTCGATGAGTTTCCACCGCCGACGAGAATTTCTCCGTCTACTACCACTCCGTCGGCTACGCTGACCTCGTTTCCGCCGACGGTGGTGGTATCAGCGTCAACACCGCCAACAATACCGTCGCCGGGAGAAAAAATCCATTTGAGACCTTCAAAAATACAGGATTTTTCAAAAATATCTCCTTTGCCTCGAGCACGTCTGATTGACTTTCAGGAGTCTGAAGATAGCATGTTTGGCGCGGCGTATAGTCCTTCTCAGCTAAAAGTTAAGTGTCAGGACTCTGATGATGATGAAGACTTAGAGGACATTAACCCTTCCTCTTACCTTGCAGGAGAGTACTCATTCACTGATACGGCTACTGTACAACAGCCAGAATCTTTCAAAGAACGTTATTCCTATGACGAAGAAGATCTTTGCCATTTTAGGGACCCATCTATTAACGTTCCAGTATCGTTGATAACAGACTTGCGTCATATGTTAAGTGTTTATTACAGACGCTTTCCCGAGGCGAATGCTCCGCAACATCCTCCGCCTCTTCAACATGCCCCTGTAGAGCACGCAGGACAAGTAACACCTAGGCCCATAAGGGAAAAGGTTTTGCCTCCTCCAATTGTTATTCCTGACGATACCCAAAATGTGGACCAACAACAAGTAGAGGAAGGAGAGATACACACTGATATTGACACCCAGGACGAATGGGACGATTACATAGTTCCCACGCCGTCATCTCCTATTTCTCCTCCAACAGACTCTCCCCCTGCTGACATCGGGAGCTTTCATGACCTACTAGAACGTGCCTCAAAGCGCTTTGATCTACCTATGCCAGTTAAACAAACTGAGTGTTTCTTGTATGACTTTAAGCCAGGCACTCAGCGATCCATTAGGCAATCCCCATAGTGGATTACTTATGGCAAGAAGGTCTTAAACTGATGCGGACACTAACTTGTATCCCAGTGGTAATTCCAAAACTGGACAAGAAGTATAAAGCCCCTGATAATCCACCCACATGCCTCATCGGTCACCCTAGACCTGATTCTGTAATCATGCAGGCCGCACAAAGAAGAGCTGAAAAACAGGGATCTCAGTGTTCTTCACCTCCGGCTAAAGAAGGTCGCCAGCTGGACAACATCGGAAAAAGGTTTTTTGCTCTGGCGGCTACCTCTATTAGCGCCTCCAACGCTATGGCCATTCTGGGAAGGTATGACCGACAGATGTGGTCGGACATCTCTTCACTTCTGGAACATCTTCCTGAAGATAAGAAGAAGGAAGCAAAGGATATCTTATCAGAAGGAGAAAGGGCTTCCACTGAAATTATAGAGATTGCTACAGATATCTCTTCTACTTCATTTTGTCAAATGGCAGGAGCAGCGGTGCTGAGGTGTCAGGGGTGGCTGAAGGCAACTAGCTTCCTTCCTGAGGTTCAGGCGAAGGTGCTAGATATGCCTTTTGATGGCGAATGTTTATTTGGCATTCATATAGATGAAGCCCTTTAATCTATAAAGAAGGACACGGACACTGCTAAATCCTTGGCAACGCTACAACAATATCGTTTCCAGTCCTTTCGGGGCAGAGTTCGAGGGCAGTATACACCTAGACCGCAGTTCCAACAGCGGTTTCAACATTACCCTCAAAGCACCTATCAGGCGTACAATCAACCTTTCAGGTCCAGCACTGCATCGTCCTATTCATGACCCACTGGTCGTAAAAGGCAGCAATCTGCCGGGAGATCGCACGATTCGAACAAAACGCAATGAGTTTCTCCAGGTCCCTGCCACTACAGTCCCACAACAATTCGAATCAACCTGCTCAAACTTCTTACAAAAATGGATGCCTATCTCGTCGGACAAATGGGTTTTGGATGTCTTCCTTCATGGTCACACCCTTGAGTTTGTACAGTATCCTCCAACTACCCCTCCTCCGAAGGTACCACATTGTCATCTACCAGATCTCAAGAGGAAAATAAAAACTCTACATTCCAAACGCGCCATAGAAAAGGTACCCTTACATCAGCGCAATCGGGGGTTTTATTCCCATTTCTTCTTAATCAAAAAGAAGACCGGGAGGAAATGGAGGCAGGTTTTGGACCTCCGGTTACAAATTCACCAAAAACCAATCGTTCAAGATGTTGTCTCTGCAGGAAATCCTTCTTCCTATGGAAAAAGTGGATTATCTGTCATCTCTCGATCTTCTCGATGCTTAGTTTCACATCCTCATTCATCCCAAGCATCGAAGATATCTCAGGTTTGAAGTGGCGGGGTGCCATTATCAGTTCAGAGTGCTTCCCTTCGGTTTGAAGTCGGCCCCCAGGGTCTTCACCAAATGCATGGCCCAGATAGCTGCCTTTCTGAGACGTTCAGGTCACCAGGTAATCCCCTACCTGGACGATTGGTTAATAAAAACTCCTTTGTTTCATGCAGCCAGGAACTCTACTCAAACTTGCTGGAATCTTTTCCAGTCTCTGGGTCTTCACCTCAATCTAGAAAAGTCTTCTGTCATTCCTTCCAACTCTCTGACTTTCCTAGGAGCTCGCATAGATACAAATCTTGGCAAGGCCTTTCCTACTCTCGAAAGGGTCTGCCGTCTCCAGGAGATGACACGCCTCCTATCATCAAAAAGGTCCGTTTCTGTCTGAAAGTACAACTCTATGCTGGGGATGATGTCCTCATACATTCAACTAATTCGCAATTGCCGTCTTCGTATGCACCCACTGCAGAAGCAACTGGACATTAAATGGGTTCAATTCAAGAGGTCATTCAACTACATGATCCAAATCTCGACTGTGAAAGCCGCAATGTCTTGGTGGAGGACCAAGGAAAACCTTACTCAGGGTCTGTCTTTCATTCATTCAACTCCTCAGTTTGTGATGACGTTGGATGCGTCCATGGAGGGTTGGGGAGCTCACCTTCAGGAGCTACAGGTGCACGGAAAATGGTCCAAACAGGAATCGAAATGTCACATAAACCTTCTAGAGTTAAGAGCGGTGTTCTTGGGCCTGAAAGCTTTCTTGCCTCGGATTCAGGGATCTCCAGTTCTAGTCCGGACGGACAACACCAGCACCATGTTCTATCTCCAGAAAGAGGGTGGCACGAGACTCCAGGCTCTCTCTCTTCAAGCGCAGATTTGGGAATGGCTTCTCCTCAATCAAATCTCACTACGAGTGGAGCATGTGCCAGGGGTCCACAATCAGTGGGCCGACTCTCTCAGCAGGGTGTCCAAACAGTGCCACGAATGGGAGCTCAACGACCAGATGTTGCAGATGGTCTTGGGGCTCCCCAACATTAGATCTGTTCGCTACGTACCTCAACAAAAAGTGCGCCTTTTACGCAAGCAGGACTCCTCAGCCGGGATCGTGGGGAGACGCTTTTCTGCTCTCCTGGACAGGAAAATTTGCCTACGCCTTCCCTCCATTTCCTCTCATTCCTCGAGTTCCCCAAAAAATGAAACGGGAGCCGTGCCGCATCATTCTCATCACTCCCGGGTGGGCAAACAATTTTGGTTCATAGAGCTACTTCGCCTATCAGAGTGCTCTCCAATTCTCTTTCCTCCGAGAGAGGATCTTCTTTACGTAGACAAGGGGCAAGTTATTCATCCTCAAATTCTCTCTCTTCACTTGTCGGCTTGGCTCCTCACTTCATTGAATTTGGGAATTTGAACATACCTAATGATTACAAAGCAATTGTACAAAATTCTCGAGCCCCTTCCACGCTCAAATGTTACTCTGCAAAATGGAAAAGGTTCTATGTGTGGTGCAGCGCTCATTCATTACATCCACTTTCATCCTCTCCGGAACAAGTATTGCCCTATCTCTTGCACCTAACCAAAGCGGGACTCTCACATTCTTCCATTAAGATCCACCTTGCTGCGATTTCTAGATACAGACGACGTCTAGATCTGAAAGAGACACGTTAGTGACAGATTCCTTACCTTAGAATATCCCCAGGCGTCAGGCTGGATCCGGAACGTTTTTGCATAGCAGTACCCTTGCGCGTCGGTAGGCGGCGTCGTGCGGCTCCGCGTCCGTCGTCGGCGTCGTGATCGCCGGGATGACGTCGCGGGCAGTACTTAGACGCCGCCCCTGCGCGCTGACGTCAGTTCTTCTTTTTTCCGGGAAGAGCAGTGCCCTAGTCAATTTTTGACAAAATTTTGGGTGATTTTTTCACTGTTTCTTTTCGAGTCATCTCGACTCCTAGGTGTCGGTAGGGATGCCCGGCTTCAAGCCATGCGACGTCTGTGGTCGAATGATGTCGATCACAGACCCGCACTTAGAGTGTCTCTACTGTCTCGGCCGAGACCACGACACGAAGTCGTGCCCTGACTGCCGGGCCTTACACCCAAAGGCTTTGCGAGAGCGGTCTCGAAAGCTCCTCGAGGTCCGGCAGTCGGCTCCGCGCCGCACCAAGCCCCGGTCCCGTGAGAGGTCGAGGGGCCGGTCGCGGAGCCCCCGCCGGTCGTCGGAGTCCAAGTCTTCGCACTCCTCGGGTAAGTCGAAGCACAAAAAGTCTAAGAGGCATCATCGCTCTAAGACTTCGCCTCGCCGGTCTCGCGACTCGGCTGAGGCCCCTGTTGGCACCGTCCCCGCGGCCCTGGACGTGCCTGTGGAGCCGCCCCCGCATTACCCGTCCTTTCCGGGTTCGGGGGCGACTCCGGCCCAAATACAGGAATTCCTGTCGGCCATGGCCCGCCTCTTCGGGCCTCAAGGTCCCTCCGGTGCGCCTTCGGGCCCCGCGGACCCTGATGGGGTTGCTCCGGCGTCGCCGACGACTCCGGTCCCGGCGTCGCCCGTTCCGCCAGCCTTGATCCCGGCCTCGGCTCCGGCCTCGATCCCGGCTCCGGTGGTACCGCAACCCCGATCGACGCCGGTTGACCTAACCACGCCTCCGCCGGCGCCGATGTCCCCGGTGCCGTTCCTGACGCCGCCCGGGGCTCCGGGCGGCGTCGGTCCCCGATTCTCTCCGGTTCCGGACATGGAGCCGGACCGACGTCGCTCGACGCCGGCCCCGGCGCCGATGAGACCTTGGGTCCCAGATGTCCCTCCTCCTCCATATTTTGAGCCAGAGGAGGACCAGGAGAGCTGGGAGGGGTTGGAAGACCCTCTCACACAGCAGTGTGAGTATGATCAGGACTGGGCAGAGGAACTTGGGGATGCCAGTGGTCTGGACACTTCTCCTGACTCTGGCATGCTGTCTCCTCCTTCCGTGGCAACGGAGGAGGGAGCAAATTTCGCAACGGTGTTGCGTAGAGCAGCTGGAGCTTTGCACCTCCAATTGCCTACTGTGGCTGTCAGGACTAACCTCCTGACGGAAGTGCTTCAGCCGGCAGCTACCTCCTCGGAGCCATTGCTGCCGTTTAATGATGCACTGTCTGACGTTCTTTTGGGCACCTGGTCCAAGCCCACCACAGGGGCTCCTGTGGATAGGAACGTGGCCCGACGCCATCGACCTGCTCCGGGCGACCCCTTGTTTCTCTCTCAATATCCCACCCCGAGAGCTTGGTTGTCCAAGCCTCTGCCTCCCAAACCGCCTTCCCTACCGCCCCTCCGGATAGGGAATCCAAACGCCTGGACCAATTTGGGAAGAAGGCCTTTTCTTCCTCCAGTGCTGGCTTGCGGTCCGTCAACACCGCTTGCCTTTTGGGCCGATATTCCCACTCTCTGTGGGATTCGGTGGCGGCCGTTTTGCCCCAGTGTTCTGAGGAGGTCCAGACACTGCTTACCCGCACCATTGCGGAAGGTAGGGATGCGGCAAAGTACACCATACGTTGTGGCCTTGATACCGCCGACTCGCTGGGCAGATCGCTTGCAACGACGGTGGCGCTGCGTCGCCACGCCTGGCTGAGAACAACTGGTTTCTCGGGTGATGTCCAGAATACACTCATGGACATGCCCTTTGATGGAGTCGGTCTTTTTGGTTCCAAAGCAGACCATGCGCTGGAGCGTTTTAAGGACTCACAGGCTATTGCCAAGTCCCTGGGCCTTTCTGTTGTGCGCCCTCTGCTAACCTCTGCTTTTCGCCCCTTTCGTGGCCACGGAAGGGTCGCCCAGTCACGTCCGCTGCCCAGCCACCGGCCCGCGCAGCAAGCGTCTTCGCGTGGCCGAGGAAGTGGCTCCCGCCGTGGCCGGTCGGGCAACCAGCGTGCGGGTCAGGCCACCAACTCCGCCCCGTCCGCGGCCTCCAAGCCCTCCTAGTCCTTCCTTTCAGGTGCACAGCACGCCAGTAGGGGGCAGGGTCCGCTATCACCTTCACCACTGGCGTGCCATCACCTCGGACAGGTGGGTCTTGGACATTGTCCGAAGGGGCTACTCCCGCCCCTTCGAGACCACCCCCCCAGCCATGCCACCTCCATTCCACCGCATGTCAGGGGATCACTTGGTGCTTCTGCAGAAGGAAGTCACGGCCCTCTTGGCCAAGAGGGCCATCGAGCATGTTCTGACCCCAGAAGTAGGACGTGGTTGCTACTCCCACTACTTTCTGGTGCCCAAAAAGGACAAGGAGGACATGCGTCCTATCTTAGACCTCCGGAACGTCAATCGCTTCCTCCGGAAGGAGAAGTTCAAGATGCTCACCCTAGCTCAGGTCTTGACTGCCCTCGACCCTGGAGACTGGTTGGTAGCGTTGGACTTGCAGGACGCTTATTTTCACATCCCCGTACTGCCGGCCCACCGGCGTTACCTGCGGTTCACGGTAGGCCTCGAGCATTTTCAGTTCACCGTGCTCCCCTTTGGCCTTACAAGTGCCCCTCGGGTGTTCACGAAAGTGATGGCGGTGGTCGCAGCTCATCTGCGCAGGGCAGGGGTTCCAGTATTCCCCTACCTCGACGACTGGCTGCTGAAGGCGGGCTCGTCCCAGGCAGTCGTCTCCCACCTCCAGACTACGGTCGAACTCCTGCACTCGCTGGGGTTCTCCATCAATGTGCCGAAGTCGCATCTGATTCCTTCTCCACAGCTCCTTTTCATCGGAGCAGTTCTGGACACGACGCAGTTTCGGGCCTATCCTCCCGAACGGCGAGTCCGGGATATTCAGGCTATGATTCCGATCTTTCAGCCTTTATCCTGGGTTTCGGTACGGATGACCCTGAGGCTGCTGGGCCTCATGGCCTACTGCATCCTGCTGGTCGATCATGCCAGATGGCATATGCGGGCTCTGCAGTGGGACCTGAAGTTCCAGTGGGCGCAGCACCAGGGCAACCTGTCCGATCACGTCCAGATCTCGGAGGGGACTGCAAAACAGTTGCAGTGGTGGCTCTCGAACCGGCAATGGGTCATGGGCAGATCCCTCTCCCTTCCCCAGCCAGAGCACACAGTTGTGACGGACGCGTCCCTTCTGGGATGGGGCGGTCACATGGGAGAGGCGGAGATCAGAGGCCTCTGGTCTCCGGCGGAGTCCCGGCTTCATATCAACATTCTGGAGCTCCGGGCGATCCGACTTGCACTCAAGGCATTCCTTCCCTCTGTCAAAGGGAAGGTAGTGCAGGTGTTCACAGACAACACCACCCATGTGGTACTGCAACAAACAAGGCGGGGTGGGGTCGTGGACCCTCTGTCAGGAGGCTCTGCGCCTCTGGACATGGCTGGAACATCAGGGCATGTTCCTGATGGTTCAACACCTGGCAGGTTCCCTGAATGCCAGGGCGGACGAACTCAGCCGCAGGTGCATGATGGATCACGAATGGCGTCTTCACTCGGAAGTGGCGCAAGGACTCTTTCTGCAGTGGGGAGAGCCTTGTTTAGATCTATTCGCCACCGAAGAGAACGCGCAATGTCATCAGTTCTGCGCGTTGGAATTTCCAAGGCGGCACTCGCTCGGCGACGCTTTTCGTCGTGAGTGGAGTTGCGGTCTGTTGTACGCCTTTCCGCCTATACCACTTCTACCCAGAGTGTTGAAGAAGATTCGGCACGACCGGGCCCAAGTCATCCTTGTGGCTCCGGACTGGGCTCGAAGAGTTTGGTATCCCGAGCTACTCAGTATGAGCGTCGATCCCCCGATCCGTCTGCCTCTTCGGGAGGATCTTCTGTCGCAGCAGCAGGGGACGGTCCTCCAACCGAACCTGTCCAGCCTCCACCTGCTTGCGTGGAGATTGAGCGGCGGCAATTGATTCCTTTCGACTTGCCTCCCGAAGTTTGTGATGTAATTCTGGCAGCCAGGCGTCCCTCCACTAAGGTGGTATATGCCTGCAGGTGGAACAAGTTTGTGGCATGGTGCACAGCAAAGGCTGTGAATCCCCTTTCTGCCCCTCTTTCTGAAGTTCTTCTGTTCCTTCTTTCTCTGGCCCAGCAGGGTTCTGCCCTGGGTACCATCAAGGGCTATCTCTGTTTAATCTCGGCCTTCCTCAGGCTTCCTGATCAGCCCTCCCTTTTCAAGTCCCCTGTTGTTAACAGGTTCCTAAAAGGCATTACACACCTCTTCCCTCCTGTTCCGTTTGTAATGCCTCAGTGGGACTTGAACTTGGTTCTTACCTTTCTCATGTGCGCTCCCTTTGAGCCTCTACATAACTGTCCTCTTCGTCTTCTGACTCTGAAGACAGCCTTTTTGGTGGCCATCACCTCCGCTCGGCGGGTGAGTGAGCTCCAGGCTCTATCATGCAAACCTCCCTTTCTGTCTGTCCATCCAGACAAGGTTGTTCTTAGGACGCGTCCGTCCTTCTTGCCAAAGGTGGTTACTGCCTTTCACATTGGGCAGACCATCACTTTGCCCACCTTCTTTCCGCCTCCGCATCCTTCCAGAGAGGAAGAGAGGCTCCACCGTCTGGACCCAAAACGTGCGCTTTCCTTTTATATCAACCGCACACACCACTTCCGGGTGGATGACCAGCTCTTTGTTGGCTACGTGGGCGCCAAAAAAGGTCGGGCGGTGCACAAGAGAACCATCTCCCACTGGGTCACCTTGTGTATCAAAGCCTGCTATTCTTTGGCTAAGAAGGAGCCTCCTGTTGGGCTGCGTGCCCATTCCACCAGGGCAACGGCTGCTACCACGGCTTTAGGCCGCGGTGTTCCGCTGCAGGATATCTGTCAGGCAGCTACGTGGGCCTCGCTGCACACATTTACAAAGCATTACTGCCTTGACAGTCAGGTCCGGAGGGACGGCTTCTTTGGCCGTTCTGTCCTCCGGGACTTCCTTGTCTGATCTTTGTTCGCAGACCCACCACCGGGGTTGGTATTGCTGGGGTATCTATTCTAAGGTAAGGAATCTGTCACTAACGTGTCTCTTTCAGATGCACAAGTTACTAACTTGTGTAACAATATATCTGTAAGAGACAGTAGTTAGTGACAGATTCCTACCGCCCACCCATCCTCCCCGTTCTGCGAACTGATTTCTAGGGTTAAGGACATCCCTTTCAGGGCCCTAGTATTTTTCAGACACCTATGTCAGCTTCTTGCATGGCTCTGCGTTCCTGGCGCGGAAAGTCGTGTACAGAACTGACGTCAGCGCGCAGGGGCGGCGTCTAAGTACTGCCCGCGACGTCATCCCGGCGATCACAACGCCGACGACGGACGCGGAGCCGCACGACGCCGCCTACCGACGCGCAAGGGTACTGCTACGCAAAAACTTTCCGGATCCAGCCTGACGCCTGGGGATATTCTAAGGTAAGGAATCTGTCACTAACTACTGTCTCTTACAGATATATCGTTACACAAGTTAGTAACTTGTGCATTAATCTTCGTTGTGGTCTCATAGACCTATTAAGGAATTTCTGAAAGGTCTCTTCACGACCTACCCACCGGTGAAATCTCCTCCAGTGCTGTGGCAATTAAATACAGTCCTGTCGCAACTAATGCGTTCCCCATTTGAGCCTATACACAAATGTGACTTAAAATTTCTCTCTTCGAAGGTGGCCTTTCTCTTGGCCATTACGTCAGCCAGACGTATCAGCGAAATCCAGGCCTTCACTATACAGGAACCATTTCTTAAATTTCTAGCAGACCGGGTTATTCTATGTACGAATCCTTCTTTCATACCAAAAGTACCATCGTCTTATCACCTCAACAAGCCTATAATTCTGCCTACATTTTTCCCAAATCCGTCCTCAGTGGCGGAAAAATCTCTCCATTCTCTGGACATGAAACGCTATTTTATCTACAAAGGGCAAGATCCTTTCGTAAGTCTTCTCAACTGCTGGTTTCTTACTCTACACCCAGGAAGGGACTCGCCCTAACTAGGGCCAGTATTGCTTGCTGGGTCACTTCAACTATTGTCTTCTGCCATGAAAAGGCTGGACATCCATTGCCTGCAAGGGTGCAGGCCCATTCGACGAGAAACGTCGCAACTTCTTCAGCCCTGTTTGCGGGGGCTTCTCTCCCTGACATATGCAGGGCAGCAACGTGGGCGAGGACGCACACGTTCACAAAGCATTACTGCCTGGATGGTTGGAGGAAGCCAGATATAGCCGTGGGACAAGCGGCTCTTCGTCATCTCTTTGCCTAAGGTAGGAGGCTTGTAGCCATCCTGATTTCTTTATTTACTATTTGATTGATATTTCTACTTACATTAAGAGAATTCTGGTTAGATATATTTTTCTCTGGTACTGTCATGGTGGAATTGTTCGCCTTCCCGCCTTCATTGTTACTTCTTTTTATCAATATACTGCTGTTTAATCGGATTCAAGCATGTGAATCTATAAAAGATACAATGCTGGAGAAAAAACAAGTTACTTACCTGTACACTGTGGTTCTCCAGTAGTGATATCTTTTATAGATTCACATGCGACCCGCCCTCCTCCCTGGTTAGGCTCTGCTGTGATTGGCTGAACTTTGGATGTTATAAAATGAGGTTGATAGAGTGCTCAATTGAATTTTCTCTTTCTGGAGGTCTATGTAATGTATTCAGTACTACTATTTCTACTGTTACCATGGGACTCCCACCATGACGACAGGGGAGATTCAAGCATGTGAATCTATCAAAGATATCAATACTGGAGAACCACAGTGTACAGGTAAGTAACTTGTTTTTTTATAAATAACCAGTAAAACAAGAAGAGCCCTGGAATTTCTCTATAGAGTGTCTCAATACAGGAAGCACATAAATGCCATAATCCATCTCTTTACGAGGCACTGACCACAAAGCCACAGTTCAACACCATTTAAAGCTGCCTTTTTCCAGTTGCTCATGATTCAAAGACTGACACATTATTGGCTCTTTTTTTCCTCGACTAGATTATATAGTCTTATCTCGCTTCCTAACATGCATTTAAGCACTCAGCCATTAACCTGTCTTGTTAATTATATGAACCAGGAAGGCTTCATTCTGTTTTCATATAGTGCTCTATGTTCATGATGTACATAGAGCAGTCACATTGGCTGCACTTTTGGAAAGCTATTGTATGGTATTTGTATTGCTCTTTTTTTACATTGATACTTCATTTTTCAGCAGACTATGTTTTCACCCCGTATCATGCCTTTAACAAAAGAGCTGTGAGATATTTGGATGCTTTCATAGGACTTGTGTAGAGCAAACAGTTAGGCATGGCAGTGTTATTTTTAATTTTGTAGAAAGTCCAAGCTGGGTAGTAATATACCTCTGAGTGCTTTCGGCAGAATGAAACCAGGTAACAAGATCAAGTCAAAAAGCCCAGAGATGGGACATGAGCACAGACATGCAGTGGAAGAAGTAATTACCTTATCCTAACCTCTAAAAATATACGAGTGTTAATTTATTTTGCAATATGTGTAAGGATGAACACTCAAGACTCTAAAAAATAATCCCCTGTAAAGTAAATTGTGGATTCATCAAAAACTGTCTAGTATGCTTTCTATTTTTCATGTTTGTTCCTATTTTTTTTTTTTTAAATGTCCCTTTTTTAGAAACATAACATTCTATGGAAATAAAGCTGGCATAATAGAACACTAAATAGTCCTTCTCCTTTTTTTTTTAAGAAGTAAAATATTTAAAGTAGATGTCCTCATTCCAGTTACTTTATGAAGCCCAGGCAGTTTCAGATACATTTGTAGACACATCATGGAAGGTTTGTTTCTTGTTGACTGCCAGTGGACATAGATTTTCTCCTTACCAGAAGCTTTATTGAACTTACCAGTTTAATTCATCACCCTGTCTGGCTGCTGTGGTCCTAGTTAGTGGTTGTATTGTGGAGACAAGCAAGTCTACTCTTTTTGATGTGGTGCCAACGTGTAGCCTGAGAGGATGAGCATGCCTCCTTCCCGTGGGCACACCTTTGTGCTTCTGGCCAAATCTTTCGGTGCTGTGGCACTTTAAAATAACTGAAGTGGGGAGTCGAGCCTCCTTAGGATGCCCCTGCCACATGTCCCACTGAGTCATCATCCACACGGCTTCTCACTGGTTGTAGTCTTCTTACAATTTGGTGTAAGCCAGTGTTGAGAAGGAAATGGCAACCTGTGTAGCAACCATGTGGCCACCCAGCAAGAAAAAGTAGACTAGAGCAGTGTACACTGTGCTAGTAGTACTACCTCCTAATTCTTTGGTGTAGAGAGGGCGTAGGATGAAATATTAGTGTGAGGCTGCAGTTCAGACCATGGATACTTTAACGGCTCATCAGTGAGGCGCACCTGGATTTGCTGCAGGGGCGAAATGTAGGGAACCGCTGCTAGGTCCCAACTTCCCTCACCCACCTCCTTCGCCCAACAAGGTCAAAGCAAAAGAGGGAGGGAGGGTGGGGAAGGAGGGGAGACAAAACAAGGAAAGGAAGAAGGCGTAGAATCCACTGGATCGTTCGTCAGGGTATCACCAAGGCTCCTAATGGAAAAGACACAAAGGTAAGTATACTATATAGACTAGCTGCTAGCTATTTATATCTATATCCCTTATTCTGGTGTTACCTGTTGAATGATGCACTATTCTGATGTAGACACATTCTAAACTAGGACGTAGAACGCACATGCAAAGCATCTAGAAAGCAAATACACACTTATTATCTAGATGGACTGCAGGAGTTGAGCCACAAACAAAAAAGGACAATATAATGCATACAAACCTAATCAGGAATCCATACGGAGATCAATAAACCCTTAAGAGAAATAACTTGTTTGGCCTGAACATGTCGGTCATTATCCTTCGCCAGCATGTGCCAATTAAGGGTCTCTTTTACTAAGTGATTTTATCAGAGACCTATTCGCTTGTTGTCTGATTGCCAGTGCATTTTTCATTCTGCATTTTACTTTTCCTTGCCTTGGAAATATTTTCTATGAGTTTGATAAAGGAGACCCACAGATATGAGATCAAGATAAACCTTCAGCAGCTCTCTATTCCAAGACCTAGGGTATTTTATGTGAATAACGCCCACCTTTTAACTCGTCATCTTTGCTCGTGTTTGTTCAACCAGTGGTATCATGAGAGAGACTGGTACATGCTGCACTTGCTCATGGGCTTGTGTGTTTGTCTATCTGTGAGGGTGTGCATGGGCCAGGTGATCTTCGTGTAACTTGATGTTAAAATCGTTCAACAATCTTGAAACACTATATTATCATGTTTCCATTAGTTGGTAGTATGAGACAGAGAGTATCGATATCAAGATACCAATAACTTTATCAGCTTGCAAAGTGCGCAAACTGCTTAGTGGCTGAGAATGATAGAACAGTAATACTACAGTCCGAGTAAAAATAAAAGGATTAGACGTTTCAATTGGGTGTTACACTATGTCAGAGCAACGTCATGGAAACAAATTAGGTGCTCTATTAAGTGGCTATAGTGATGAAGATTAAAGTACTGTTTAAATTTGCTACATGCAAACATCTGTAAATGCTTATTTTGAAAATGGATCACTACTTAATATATATCAGTTCAGCAGGGAGAGGAGCACTTGCATATTCATGTCATGAAATTAATTTGAATACAAATTACCTATTGCTTGTAGTGCTTTGGACTGGACAATGTTTGCATGAAGAATCACAGCCAAAATGTGGGACTACCAGGGGTTTTTAGTCTTTCTCTCTTCAATAATTCTTCCCACCTCCTCTTTATTAGGGCTATGACAAGCAAACGCATCTTGATGTAGAAATTGCTTTCAAATTTTTCATTTAATCATAATCTTTTGAAAAAATGTGTTCTTCAAAACAGTACTTGTAGTTTTTGATCTGAAAACTTTTATAAGTTAAACAAATCTTTTAGAACACGCCAAAACTGTTGATAATTGTCTTTTTTCCCGGGAACTAACAAATTACAACATCAAAAACTCACCACCGAGATATGCAGTAGGTCATTTGACGCTTCTGGCGGTCTCTCTCCCTTTGGGATGTGCTTGTTTAGTTTCTCTCACTCACTGCCTGTGGCGCTCTGTGGTGAAATTCAGACATGTTCTTCCCCTCCAAGGAATCTCTAGGGCGGCAGATAACTTATGCAAAATTAATAAATGGTGTTGCTGTTTCATTATTACCCGCTCAGTGCAGTTGCCTACTTGTTCCCTGTAGAAAAAAATGGGTTGCAAAAAAGCATTACTGACTCTGTATAAAAATTAAACTGTCTTTAAAGTGGAAAGTTAAAAAAATTAATATAATATATACTACCGACATATTTTAATAGTGATGCGTACCTTTCTCATGCGTCATATATATGATGAAATGAAAAATAAAACCTTGTAAATTCAAAGGTGAAGTTGCTAAAATTATAGGTGATATATTCAAGTGTATTGCTTGATAATGTGGGTATTTGATCTGTTTTGATTAGCACACTGATAAGCGTGTAACGGAAGCAAATGCTACATTTTCTGTATTGAAATATCTGGTTACCAATCCATTAAGTTCATCATTTGCTGCTTCATCGCCATGTTTTGTGCTATTTTATAAAAGAAACTCTCAGAGGTAATGAATAAAATTGGAATGAGCTATTTTTCATGTGCTGCAGGTAAGAGAACTACACAGCGCCATAGGCACTGAAATTCAGTGGTGCTTCTGAGAGGAACACAAAATGATGTGCAGACAGCATTAATTCTTGATATTTAAAAAAAAGATCTTGAAGCATTATTTCATATTTGAGGATAATTTTTTTTTCTTAATTTGTGATTCTGTCACTGACTTATAATTTTCTTCATCATTCCTCTTAATTGACTTTTGAGTCAAAAATGTTGTTTTCTGCATTTTTATGTTATGAATTTTCCTTGAGCTGATGTATTTGGAATGATTCTATTGTCTCCACAAACTTTGAATTGAATAAAGCTGATGAGGTTTGCTTTTTATATTTACATTGTCCATACGTTGAATTAATAAAATAGTTATTATTTGGGCATTACTGTCACAAGACATGATGGTGTAAAACACTGAATAATTCAACATACAATATAGTTGTCTTTAATATTTATTCTCATATTTTAAAGTGAGTTATTGTTATGTTATGCACATTTGTAAAGTGCACTATCGCCTGCAAGGGTATCCTGGCACTAAGCAAGTGTGCCTAGCCCAGCTTATGGTAGGTTTTTTAATCAAACAGCCAGGTCTTCTGTTTCTTGCGGAATTCAAGGAGTGGCGGAGGCTCTGATGTGGAGTGGGAGGCCATTCCACATGTCAAAAGCAATGCAAGAGAACGCCTGCTCTCCTCATCCGATTCTGTGTATGCGTGGTATGTATGCAAGAAGTCCTCCGGAGCAGAGCAGTTTTTGGAAGGAAATGTGACTGTTTAGGTAGTTGTGGCTTAAGTTGTGTAGTGCCTTGAATGTGTGTGTGTGAGGAGTTTCAAATGAGCACATTTGTGTATTGAGAGCCAGTGGAGCTCTCCTTAGATATGGTGTGATGTGAGTTGTGTGGGAGATAGAGAATGAGTCTGGCTGCGGAGTTCTGGATGGTTTGTAGTCTTCTAGTGAGTTGCATGGTGATCCCGAAGTAGAGGATGTTCCTTTAGTCCAACTTGCTGGTGACTAGGGTGTGAGTGACAGTTTTTCTAGTGTTTCTTGGAAGCCATTTGAATATCTCCCTCAGCATCTTCAGGGTGTGGAAGCAGGCTGCATCAGCGGTGTTGACTTGTGTGGTAATGTCCAGTTTGCTGTTGATGATTATTCCGAGGTTCCTGGAATGGGTATTGGTTTGAGTTTGTGGGTTGGAATTCTTAAGTAAAGGGTGCATCATTCTGTTCCCCAAAAAGTGCAAAGTCCCTCTGATTTTTCCATAATACTTTATAAGCTTTGCATTGCATGTAATTACCATTCTGGCTATTTGTCATTTTATAGCTTAATTTCTTGAAGTGTCTTCTCTGTGAAAGATTAAGCCTGCTTGCAATACATGCAAACCATATTTTAGGCCACACAACTAATCCAGTATAAACATAAATCTACATTATTCCACTCTTCTTATTTAGTATACTGTTGCAGTTCTTCTACAACTTGACGGCAAGAAGGGAACAGAAAAAATATGATAATAAAAGGGATGAATTCCCTAAAATAATGAAGAGCTTAAATCATATAATGAGTATCTTAAGAAAGGTTTTTGAACATTACCATAATATATTTTTGACATAGTTCTTATTCCTTAATTATGTTAGGCCCAGGAGAAAGTTTGAATTTCAATATATTTTAATTATCATTTTCGAAAACAAAAGAAACTGATATATTTACCCCAAGATCTTTCCCCTACAGCGCCTGTGTTTAATCTCAATGGGGTATTCAGTTTGTGGAGGAAGGTAGCAGAATGCAATAACGTCCATTACTATATATTAAAAATGACTACTAATCTGTAAAATGTGTGTAATTCTGTTAACGTTTTTAGGCATGTAACCTCCCTGCCATCCATGGCAAAATATTAAAGGAGAGGGGTCACAGCACTGTGAACAAATGTCTGTCCCTCTAATATCATTGTGTGATTTCCATGCCCAAAATATCCTCTAGTTTACAATATCAATTTTAAAGGTGAGGGATCCATTTTGTATCCCATTTCGACAAAATTACCTATTTAACTGAGAGTAGCATGATGTTCATCATTGTGGCTGTTTTCTTGTGATCCCAGTGGAACTCGGGTGTCCACCCCAATAGAAAACACCCTGGATTTTGTGGTTTCTTTATCCGCGTGGCTTTCTCTTGTCTTTTAGCAAAGTCCCATTATATATCACAGCTCCAAATTAAATCCAGCACTCACGAGGGGTACGAGACAAAACTTTAGTTGTCTTCACAAGACACCCAGACGCGTTTCGGCAAAACTGCCTTTGTCAATGTCGGCCAGCATTCCGCTTTACTTCTCATTTATATCTCGGTTTCAAAATCGTTACGACAACAGACATCGACATAGTTACAGGACTACAAATTCACATTGATCGACTTTATTGATTTTTTGGGCGCCATTTTGAAACGTGTAAAACATTTACAAAGCAATACATCTTGCCATTTAATGTCGGCAATGTTAGGCTGTCTGTACATTATATACTTCATATCATTTGTACATATCAATTATATGATGATTTTATCTATCTTATTGGCAGCTAAAAAACTCCAGTGAAAGATGATTAAATTTCATATCGCCCTAAATGGGCTACCACTACTTACGTCTGATTGGCCGTTTATACATCATTATTGCAACATATCAGACCTTTTGGAATGCAATTCATTATTGCCACGCAGTGTCCTCACTACAATGTCTAGCTCTTGCTTCATGATTTCAACAGTGATATCAAAGATTTCTAAATCTTCTGACAGCTAGAACGATCAGGTGAACAATTCATCTATTTTATATGCTGGCATTGCTTGGCATAAATTATAAATGAATTCATTAAGCCCTCTACGGGCCTCTTACACAACGGGCGACCATAGTGATTATGCCCTGTATGGGCTTTAACTGGAGGAACTCTACGCTAGGCTCCGGCGCACCTCAAACACTGATACTGAGGAATTTACAACAAGATCCAGATACTATCTGCAAACCTTCTGACAAAGGGGGGAACATTGTTCTACAAACAAGAGAAAACTGTACAAGGGAGACCCTACGACAATTGGGGGATGGCATGAGTTATGTACCAACAACACAGAAGGAATATGATCTGAGCATTAGTCAGTATCATCTGCTGATAACTAAATGGTACCACCAAGGAATGCTCACAGTGGAAGAGAAGCTATTCCTAACTAATACACATCCCATTATACCAACATTTTATCACCTACCTAAGGTGCATAAGAATAGAAATCATCCACTGGGCCGTCCAATCGTCTCGTCAATTGGCGGACTAACTGAGAACATGTCATCATATGTAGACCATTTTCTCTTCCCCTTTGTCTCACATTTGGCTTCCTACACCCGGGATACGAAAGATTTCCTGAATCAGCTAGAAGGAATAATGTGGGAGCCTGACTTCAAGATGATCGTGATGGACGTCTCAAGCCTGTATACAAGCATCGCCCACACTGATGGACTGAAGGCTATTAAATATTTTCTGGACGGACGTCCATTGAAATTCCATGAACATAGCCAGATGCTGATGGAGTTTGTCGATTTCTGCTTAAGTAACAACATATTTATATTCGAAGATCAATTGTATAAACAAATTCAGGGTATGGCCATGGGCACCTGCTTCGCCGCCAGCTACGCAAATTTGTTCGTGGGCTGGTGGGAGAAGCGGGTGGCCTGGTCGGACTCTTATGATGCCTGGGTGGGAAACGTCATTAGTTGGCATAGATACATAGATGATCTCTTCATCATTTGGACGGGGACAGAGGAGTCAGCTAGAGATTACATAGCAGCCCTCAATAACAATTAAATCAAACTCAGATTCACCTATGAGATTAGTCCCACCAGTGTGAACTTTTTGGATTTACAGGTCTTTGTCAGTGAAAACAAAATATGTACCTCATTGTATAGGAAACCAACAGCAGGTAATGCAGTCCTGCACGCTAATAGCAGTCATCCGCGCAGAATGGTGGAAAGCATACCGTATGGGGAACTGTTACGGATAAAAAGGAACACCACACTGGAGAAAGATTATCATCAATCAGCTCAGGAATGCATAGAGATATTCAAAGTGAGAGGGTACAGCAAGGGCAGACTACAGGAGGCCAAACAAAGAGTGGATAGTGCTACAGGCCAAGAAAGAAAGGGGACAGGATGACATCACTAATTCATTTAGGATGATCACCAACTTCTCTAATAAGGCTAATGCGGTGAGAAAGATCCTACAGACGCATTGGGGAATCCTAAGGTCAGACCCGATTATAGGCAAAGATATTCTGAGGTACCCAGCGATGATATTTAGAAAATCGAGATCTCTTAGAGACACGTTAGTGAAAAGCCATCTATCCCGTCCACTAACTGAAACCTCACTATCAGCAGTGAAAGGGTTTTACCCTTGTCTTAAATGTAAGGCGTGTGCCAATAGCAGTAAGGTCCTCACCTATGAACTCCCTGGTCTCAAAGAACCTAAGAGGATTAAGAAGCTGATGAACTGCAATACCCCTTACACAGTGTATTGTCTAGTTTGCCCTTGGATATTGGAGCATCTGAGAGCTATAGCTAACCGTGATAGCTCATACCCAGTAGCTAGACACTTTGAGCTGTACCACAAAAGTAACAGGAACCTATTACAATTCTTTTGTCTGGACCATGTCCCACGAGAAACAAGGGGAGGTAACTGTGAGGTGAGGCTTTGACGACTGGAATCCAGATATATATTAGATATGCAAACAAAAGCACCAAATGGTTTGAATAAAAGTGAAGAATTAGCAATCCACCTGTAAATCCTAATTGAGTAGTGAACTGATAGTGCGATGTGGTAGGATGTATAAGTGTAATCAGGCTAAAGGAGTGTTTGAGGTGCGCCAGAGCCTAGCGTAGAGTTCCTCCAGTTAAAGCCCATACAGGGCATAATCACTATGGTCGCCCGTTGTGTAAGAGGCCCATAGAGGGCTTAATGAATTCATTTATAATTTATGCCAAGCAATGCCAGCATATAAAATAGATGAATTGTTCACCTGATCGTTCTAGCTGTCAGAAGATTTAGAAATCTTTGATATCACTGTTGAAATCATGAAACAAGAGCTAGACATTGTAGTGCTGACACTGCGTGGCAATAATGAATTGCATTCCAAAGGTCCGATATGTTGCAATAATGATGTATAAATGGGCAATCGGATGTAAGTAGTGGTAGCCCATTTAGGACGATACGAAATTTAATCATCTTTCACTGGAGTTTTTTAGCTGCCAATAAGATAGATAAAATCATCATATAATGGATATGTACAAATGATATGAAGTATATAATGTACTGACAGCTTAACATTGCTGACATTGAATGGCGAGATGTATTGCTTTGTAAATGTTTTACACGTTTCAAAATGGCGCCCAAAAAATAACTAAAGTCGATCAATGTGAATTTGTAATCCTGTAACTATGTCGATGATTGTTGTCGGAGCGATTTTGAAATCGAGATATAAATGAGAAGTAAAGCGGAATGCTGGCCGACATTGACAAAGGCAGTTTTGCTGAAACGCGTCTGAGCGTCTTGTGAAGAAAAAAAAGTTTTGTCTCGTACCCCTCGTGAGTGCTGGATTTAATTTGGAGCTTTGAGATATACCACGTTGCACCCTCGTGGACCACGCACCCGCCCGCGAGTGCGGTATTAAGGGAGCACCTGGAGCAAGATATATATGTATATATGTGTGTGTATATATATATATATATATTTTTTTTTTTTAATTTATTTTTTTTAATTAATTATTTATTTATTTATTTCTATGTTGGCCCAATCCTTCCCAAACTTTTCTGCTCTATTACTCTCATGTGATTGAAGATGCCATCTAAGACAAATGTTACTAGTCAGTTGTAAACCCTTGACATGCGTAATACCCCTGGGTTACGTGTTATCATCTTCC
The DNA here is from genome assembly GCA_963921515.1 of Calotriton arnoldi. Taxonomy (NCBI): domain Eukaryota; kingdom Metazoa; phylum Chordata; class Amphibia; order Caudata; family Salamandridae; genus Calotriton; species Calotriton arnoldi. The sequence goes on along the minus strand of CAWUFW010000001.1, from coordinate 2,548,074 downwards.
ACTGGTTTTCTGAGGAGTCCACCCTAGTTCCTCTTCCCACTTGTGCTGAAACTAGACCTTCTTGCCCTCTGTGAAATAACGTGTAAATTCTAGATATGAGATGTTGTCTTTCATGATCAACTCATCTCAGATGTTCTTTTAATGCGGTAAGGGGCCTCATAGCTGCTGCTTTCATCTCTGGGTTTGCTACCCAGTATCAAATCTGCAAGTAGCTGTAGCTTTCTGTCTTTTCTGTCATAATTGTTCTTGATTTGTTCAAGCAATTCAATTTCTCCTTATTCAAACATGTCTCCAATCTTATTGCATTCTGCTGATTGCCTATAATTGAAGGCATCCCTATCCAACCTAGGGTAAACATTGGATTGCCTAGAATCGATGTATGTAGTGAACACAAGCAGGTGAGACCCCTCTTAACTCTTACGTGGGCTGAAATCCTCAGTATAACTCATGTGATCTAGGAGCCTTCAAATTTGTGTGTCAATCTTTAGAAATGAATCCGGTTACCTCCCAAATGAAGTGTGATTTATGAAGCACAGGTTTTTTACGTCGCTGCCTTTGACCACTCCAACAGGTACCTGAGCAGCGTTGCATGATAATAATATGTTAAATTAAAAAAAAATCCTAACACCCCTGTTACCTCCCCTCCCCATCTATCCTTATGAAAACCTTCTCTAGGGCCCCCTGCCCCCCATGAAATCGTTGCCTTTAGTTCAAGAGCTAGTTGGTAATCAATAGCTTAGGTTACAGCTTGAAACTAAAACAACAGTCTGAGCAGTACAATCATCTTAACTGTTACAATCTGGCCCATCCGTTAAAGGGCTTGGTTATGGCACCTCGGCATGTCTGCCATGAGCTCTTTAGTTAGCGGTGGAATGTTAGCCAGTTAGGTCCTTGTTATGGTTGGTGCGAGGTACACTCACACATATTTAATTGACAATATATACTACCTAATTGGAGAATGAATTCATGGTCATTCTGTTTCCTTATGCGATATTTACATTTAAGGCTGCAGATTTGTGCATATTTATCTTAAATTCAATTACAATGATGTAACAGAGGCAGTAAAGGTTTGCTATAGAAACCAGTATGTTATCGGCGAACATTGAAATGTTGAATTCTATGTCAGGACTGGAGGGGAGGATTATGCCTTCTTTCTTCACTTTATTTTATAGCAGCCAACTTCAAAGATAACCAAAACTACATTTCCCATGAACACGGGAAAATGTAGTGTAGAAAAAACATAACATCCAATCAGGACAGTCCAACAATGTCCAATCAGGAGGCCCATAGCCTCTACATAGTCCTCTCTCACTGGCCCTTCGCCCTCTTTCTTCGCTGCTACGCAGCCGACATAAGTACCCTTCAGTTTTACTGTTATTGGTGCTATTTATTGATGTTATGTGCTTTGTGCTTTATTTAGAAAGTTTTAGTTGTGCGCGGCGTCACCGCGTTCATTGTTTTCAGCTGCTTGATGTTTTCTTGCTAAGCGCTTGTTGTGGCTTTATTGTGTTCTAGCGTTTTTCAAACTCTCGCGTTTCTTTTAAATTCAGCCACGGGAGCGTTCTCGCTCCAATGCGACTCGTAATGGTGCTGCTCGCGGCGCCGACCTCCCACCGCTAGAGGGCGTGGGAGGCGGCGCGGGATTGGAACGCGTGAATTTGAATTCCTCAGAGAGTTTCTCTGGGGAATTCTATTCAGCGCGCGCATTTCCCCCCGAGCTGTCGGCCTGAGACGAACGCCCTGCTGGGTCTGTATACCAATCGCGCTGCTCTCCTAGCAACAAGTCCGATCGTAATTACTGCTTTAACGCTCTGCTGTCCGGCTTGAGTTTTGGCAGCAGAGTCTGTATTTTCGTCCTGACGCCCTTGTTTGGGTCAGTATTTTCAGAGGCCCGAGGGGACACTTCCCAGGCCGGCTCCCCAGTGTCAGGGATTAACCCAATTTATAAAAATATATTGCACCAGTGTGAGTGTCCCGGGGCTAGAAACCCCCCTAAATTAGCAAGGTTCTTGCATTAAAGATTAGGCTGACACCAAGCCCTGTTAATCATAAAGGCTGCCCTAATGCCTGGTACTCTGACACCCAGACACCCCCTGCCTGGTCTCTGACCTTCTAATAAGCCTGTGCACAGCATGGACTACCAAGATGATTACCAAGAGATGGAGGACCCTCTATCTGACCTCCCTTGGGATGATGACTTTTATGAGGCTGTGGACACCTCAATTTACCGCGCAGTGGCGGAGGCCATGACTCCGTTAGAGGAGAGACTCTCCTGCCAGATTGCCCAAGCCTTTGAGAGGCTAAATCCCCAACCCACCACGCCTGCTCCCCCCCTTCGCTCCCGGAGGGTCCACAACAAGGGGAAACAGCGCCACCCCCATCCAAACGGTCCCGCGACTCGGGGGTGGATTTAGACGCCTTTGACAGGCTCAAACAGGCTTTCCTAGACAGCCAACCTGTCTTGCCTGCAGGGAATGCGCCTAACCCCCCTCCAGTTGAACCCAACCCTAATCACAGTGCTGCAGGAGATGCAGATGATGAGCCCGGCCCGTCCAGGCCATGGCTTCCTTCTCACCCTTCCCAGACCACCCAGAGCTCATCAGATATGCTTGATCCCGATGACATTATTCATCCACGCTCCTCCGAATGGGCCCCAGCCAACAAGGTCGCCAATTATGTGGCGGGGCGCAATCGCAGGCCCCTGGAGAAGGAGGCCTGTAATTGCCTCCGGGCAGAGTGCCCCCGCCCGTCCCTTGAAGGGAAGGTGGCACTTAGCCCGGAGGTTGACCCACGCATGGCCACCTTCTTGCAGAAGTTCATAAGAGATCCCAAGAAGGGAATCGATAGGTCATGGCGGGCATGCCAGGACAAACTCCTGGATGCCTTGGGCCCCTTAACAAAAATTCTGGACATGGCCGAAGAGGCCAAAGAGACAGGTTCCATAATTTCTCCGGACACATTGTCGGGTTGGGCTCAAAGAGCCATCATTTTTTTGGGCAATGCTAACTGCGCCCTGTCCACTGAGCACCGCCACTCCCTCCTCATTAAAGTGGACCCCAAGTTGGGGGACCTAGCGGATTCGGACGCAGGCGCCATTGCGCAAGGAGGTCTCTTTGGAGAGCCTTTCGTCAAAGAGTTAGGCAAATTTGCCAATACCTTACTTCTCTTGACAAGGCCCAAACAACAAATAAGAGAGTGTTCCCTCGTGTTTTCCACAGGGCCGGTCGAGGTAGGGGCCGCTCGACTGGCTGCCAGTCACACCAGAACCCTCAAAGGGGGCAAGGCTCCAGGCAAGGCCGATATCAAGATCAATCCCGCTTCGGGAATTTCTACCCCACGAGAGGACGTCGTGGCAAGGGCAGAGGATTCCGAGGAGCAGCATCCTCCTCAGGCTCCGGTGAGTGTTCTCCCTTCTTCCCAACTGAAAATAAGGGGGCGGCTGGCAAATTTTTCCAGGCTTCGATTTCCATCTCAGGGGATTCGTGGGTCCTTCAGACAGTGCAGGGTTTCCACATAGAGTATATTGGGGATCCCTCCCAACTGGCCAGACCCCGTCCCATTCAATTTTCGCCCCAAGAAGCCGCCCTGGTAGACGAGGAAGTCTCATCCCTCCTCAACAAGGGCGCCATTACCCTTTCCTCCCCACACCCCAGGGGGTTCATCAGCAATATATTTCTGGTCGACAAGACCGACGGGGGTTGGAGGCCGGTGATAAACCTAAGCGAGTTCAACGAGTGGCTGGTGTACCGCCACTTCAAAATGGAAGGCATTCACCTCCTCGGGGATGTCTTACGACCCCTGGATTGGATGGTGCGACTATATCTCAAGGACGCCTATCTGATGATCCCGATTTTCCCGCCTCACCGGCGTTTTCTCCAGTTCATTTGGTGGCATCAGACGTACGAGTTTACCGCTCTCCCATTCGGCCTGTCCTCGGCCCCTTGGTGCTTCACCAAGGTCCTGAAGCTGGTGGTGGAGTTCCTGAGTGCTCGAGGCATACGGCTGATTGTGTACCTGGACGACATGCTTTTAATGGGCTCTTGCCCACTCCAACTGTCGTCCCACCTCCAAAAGGCGGTGGATCTACTTCAGAGCTTAGGCTTTGTGGTCAACGAGACGAAGTCGCTTTTAAAGCCCTTTCAGTCTGTGACCTTTCTGGTGTTCGTAATATATTCCACCTCTTCCACCCTAAGCCTCCCTTCCAGGAAAGTGTCGAAGATCCGGCACGAGCTAAGATCCGGCACCCTCACCAGTCTGTGACCTTTCTGGTGTTCGTAATATATTCCACCTCTTCCACCCTAAGCCTCCCTTCCAGGAAAGTGTTGAAGATCCGGCACGAGCTAAGATCCGGCACCCTCACCAGGCAACAAGTATCTCTCCGCCATCTGGCTCGGGTGGTGGGTCTTCTCTCTGCATCGATTCAGGCCATCTTCCCGGGACCGCTCCACTATCGGGCTCTGCAACGCCTGACGGCGTCCTACCTTCGCAGGGGGTGTCCCTACTCCCACAAGGTTTCTCTGTCCAGCGAAGCTCGAGAGGAGATCCAGTGGTGGTTAGACCACATGGAGGCCTGGAACGGTCGTGCAAATTTCGGATCGGCACCGGATCTGGTCACACCAGCAGGTCAGGCTGGGGTGCCAGATGCGGCGTTCTCTCTATGGGAGGATTGTGGTCTCCAGAAGAACAGAAGTTGCATATCAATTGTTTGGAACTTCTGGCGGGCTCTTTCGCCGTCCGTTGTTGGATGAGAGTTTCTGTCCATTCATGCGTCCTTCTGAAGATGGACAACATCTCAGCAGTCCGCTATATAAATCACTTAGGAGGCACTCAGTCCAGAGCACTTTCGGACCTCGCCACGAGTTTCTGGTAGTATTGCCTGGACAGCCAAGTCTCGGTCACGGCGCAATACTTTTCCGGATGGGAGAACCAGGAGGCGGGCTTTCAGTCCCGCAACTTCAGAGATTCCAGTCTCTGGAAGCACGACCCGGAAATCTTTGCAGTATTGAACGGCCGCTAGGGTCCTTTCTCGGTAGACTTGTTTGCCTCGAGGCTGGACCATCAACTTCCCCGCTTCTTCAGCTGGAGGCCGGATCCACTGTCAGTGGCCACAAATGCCTTCCACCTCGACTGGAGCCTAGACAAGGGGTACGCTTTTCCTCCCTTCGCAATGATCACGAGAACGTCAGCTCAGGTCCGGCGACAGCGGGCGGATTTGGTCATGATTACCTGCTTTTGGAGGTCGCAAGTTTGGTTTCCAGTTCTTCTGGAACTTTCCTGGGATTCTCCAATCCTACTCCCCCAGTTTCCAACTCTCCTCTTGAGTCCCAACAAGGCTCCGTATCCTCTGGTGCAAGCGAACTTATTGTGGCTCATGGCGTGGCGGATTTCAGGGGACGATGGGAGGTCCCAGGTCTTTTGCAAGAGGCTGAAACCTTCATGTCCAAGGCTTGGGCAGACAGTACTGTCAAAAGATAAAGATCCGCTTGGGGCAGATGGTCCCGCTGGTGTATGCGGCGGGGTCTTGATCCCCTGGTCGCAGATATAGTGCATGTTCTGAACTTCCTGGCTCAGCTAGCTTCCAGTGGTATGGCCTACAGGTCAATAAACACCTTTCTGTCAACCATTACTTCCGGTCATATACCGATTAATGAAGCGACTGTGGGCGAACACCCTCTGGTTTGCAGATTGCTACGTGGTAGTAGGCTCTCTCTACCTCCGGAGCCTCTCTACTCCGCCCTTTGGGATGTGAACCAGGTCCTCAACTTGTTTCTCTCCTGGCAACCAACCGTTTTCTCTCTAGGAAAGAGTTGTCTGCTAAGCTGGCTATGCTCCTTTGCCTCATTTCCTGCCGTCGTGTCTCAGATGTGAGAGCTTTGGACATCACAAGTAGGATGTTTACCCCTAATGGAGTGACGTTCACTCTCCACCGAAGAACGAAGTGCCACACTAGGATTAACTCCTACCAGGAATTTCCAGAATCCCCAAAGCTGTGTGTTGTCAGATGCCTCAAAGCATATGAGGAAATGACTGAGGAGTTTCGTCTTTCGGGAGAACGCCAGCTCCTCATTGCACTACGTAAGCCTTATAAGGCAGTTTCGTCATCTACCATTGCTAGATGGGTCAGACGGGTGATGCAGGAAGCCGGAATTAGTCTTCGAGACTTTGAAGCCCATTCGGCACGGGGTGCAATGGCCTCTAAGGCATTTGGCTTAGGTGCCCGTTTGGAGGATATCCTCAACGCGGCAGATTGGTCTTCGGTCTCTACCTTTAAAAGGTTCTACTTCAAGCCAGTGCTGAACATGGCTCGCCTCATAGTGAGCAAGCGTTAAACTAGCATAATCCTCGCCTCCAGTCCTGACATAGAATGAAAAATTTCCTAGCTATCGTAACGGAAAGTTTCAATTCTATTAAGGACTTGGAAGCGAGGATTATCCCACCCTAGGGATTCCAGAGAAGGACAACCCTCCCCGTATATGAGTAAGTAACATTGCTTGTCTATAAAGTGGTTTGGTTGAACATGTTTCTATTGCACGTTAACTGCTTTCACTGCATTTTGGTTCACAGGCTTCAGTAGCTTGTGCTCCGGTAGTAACAATGTACTCTGTCTTGTAGGATCTGACTCAAATAAACAGGATTCATGAAGGTGATCCAACGGATGATTTCGCGCAACGAAAGAGGGCAAAGGGCCAGTGAGAGAGGACTATGTAGAGGCTATGGGCCTCCTGATTGGACATTGTTGGACTGTCCTGATTGGATGTTATGTTTTTCTAAACTACATTTTCCCAAGTGTTCATGGGAAAAGTAGTTTTGGTTATCTTTGAAGTTGGCTGCTATAAAATAAAGCGAAGAAAGAAGGCATAATCCTCACCTCCGAGTCCTTAATAGAATTGAAACTTTCCGTTACGATAGCTAGGAAATCTTTCATTCTTCTACACCTAATTTCACTCCCTTATTATTTACTGCTTTACTCTGGAAGAGGTTTGAGTTATAGTGCAAATAGTGAGGGGGACCTCTTGGGTATCCCTTTCTGGTGCTGGTGCTGTGCTGTACTTCAGTCAATCGCTAACATTTACACGTATACATGCGGTAGCATTAGAATACTAAGCCATGCTCATAGTCCGAAATAATGAGCCGAAACTCCTGGAGCTGCAATATCTCATCAAGAAAGCTCCTGTCAAATGCTTTCTCAGCATACAATGAGGTTAGTATGATCTATTTTATGGTTATTGCTGCACCTATCAAATGAAAAACGTTTTTAGTGTTATCTCCTGCCTAGCTGTTGGTTGTAATTCCAGACTGATCTGGGTGGATCAGTTGGAGCATTCTAGGCAAAGGGCCAGAATCTTTGTAAAAACATTAATGTCTACTTTCTGTAGCGAAATGAAGCAATGGATCCTCACTCCTCCGGATCCCTCCTTAGTTTAAACAGAATAAACATCTTACCTTCTGTCATGGATGGTGTTACTGCGGCTGTTAGTGCAAAATTGTTGTATACCCTTTGGTACTGTGTTTATCATCCCTGGCCAATATTTTTTGTGTATTAATATAAGAAGGACTGGTAAACTATCATGCTCCACAGCTTTTCCCAATGTCATGGTGTAATAGCATTGGGTTGGGCCCTACAAATTGTGTTGTCATTCAGCTGACAGATAGTTAAAGCCTGCCTTTTAGGTCTCACTGACCAGACAACTTTTAACTGTTTAGACAAGTCACTACTTCGGGGTTGAAAGGAATTAATTGCCCTGCACTACAACCTCCAAACACTGACACCCCACCAGTGCAGACTTGTATATAAATAAATGTAAAGCAATACGTCAACAATAGTTCATATATCCAGACGTACTGCTCTTTTAATCTAACATATTCAATCTGTATTTTTTGAGTCTTCATCAAAAATATAACTGGTTTCGGGGGGCGTGGCCAAGCGAGCCATGATGGCGGACGCGTCTGCTTAGAGCTAAGCGCGGCGGCCCGACTAATTGTCGAGTATTGATGCCGGCGGAGCCCCGCTGAACCGCTGAGAGCAGGGCCAGAGGTGGGGTCCCTGCGAGGACATCTCGACATGTTGAATTGGAAGCAGTGAAGGGACTCCCCAGCAGTAAGCAGGCCTGGGAGGAGCGAAGCCCGCAGGCAACATGGCCGCGTCTGCGTCCCAACAGTGAGTCCCGGGAAGTCTAACACAGGGCCGGCAACGTTGCGGCAGCGTATCGGCAGGCGGCGGGGAGAGGCCCCCGTCGACACTCCGACTGGTCCCGTGATACCCTGGAGAGTGGGAGAAGAGGGGCTAGTGGCAGGCCCTGGCCGCGAAAATACAGACTCGAGCACGGCTCGGCGACAGAGCGGCCCAGCAAGCAGGCCGTGAACGTCTCCATGCGCCGCAGGAGGGGGGGCCCCTGAAACTCGGCACAGTGCAAGCACGTCAGGAAGCCTCACCGGCTGGCTCCGTAGACAGAGTCTCGTGATACCCTGGAGAGTGGGAGAAGAGGGGCTAGTGGCAGGCCCTGGCAACGAAAATATAGACGTGAGCGCGGCTCGGCGGGAGAGCGGGCCAGCAGGCAGGCCGTGAACGGCTCCATGCACCGCGGAAGGGGGGCCCCTGAAACTTGGCACAGTGCAAACACGTCAGGAAGCCTCACCGGCTGGCTCCATAGACAGCCCCGCCCGGGACAGATGTCTCCCCTTTCCCCCCTCTCCCCCTTAGAAGCACCGGTCCGATTCCTACGCGCCAGGCCTCGAGGCGCAGGGCGGGAAGACCGCACAACCGACACAACAGGCAAGGCGCAAGCTGGGGAGGGCAGATGCAAACAGCGGCCCAGAAGGGAGGAAACACCCCCTGCAACACCACCACAAGAGAACAGAAGACAGCAGAGTGCGGCGACATTGCTCCGCCTAAAACGAGTGCAGGTTGGGCCACGAAACTAATGGGCCCACATTAATGGAGGCGCGCCTGAAACCCCAATAGCGTCCAAGGGCGAATCAACGAGCCCAGGGGCCCGAAGAAAGCAAACCAGATCTACCCAGGACCCGAAGAGGGCTGGGGTAGCAGGGGTGGGCCATCCTTTCTTCTACCCCCTCCCCCGACCGTTGTTGCCAGAAGAGGGGGAGCAACTGACGCCAGCGGTGGGAAGGAGCGGGAACGCGGCCTAATAGGCAGGCCAGCAAATCACCACGCATTACCGGAGGTACCTCGGAAATTCAGCAGACCACATTCGCACCAGGAAGCCTCACCTGATGGCGCCATAGAAGACACCGGCCTGGGCTGCTAGCTCCTGTTCCCCTCCCCCAAGAAGCGTCGGCGCCAGGTCTTGAGGCGCAGGACGGGAAGACCGGGCAGCCGGTAAGCGGGTTGCGGCGTGGGCCAGGGAGAGGGTGTGATAGCGGCGGTCCAGGGTGGGAGTGACCACCCCCCCGCCGCAACATACAGAGCGGAGAAGGGAGGCGGACACCGTGGAACACGCGCCACTGAAGACACGCCTGTTATACCAGCGGTGCCCTGGGTTGAGTCGGCAAGCCCTGGAGTCCGACGGTGGTGAAGCGGGCCGGCCCAAGACCTAAGGGGAGATATTGTAGCACTGCCCCCAGGAGCAGCGGGTCGTGGGTGAAGTGGCTCCGACCATCCAGGGACCGGGGGCTCCCGATCGCATGGCGCCAAACCTCGAGGTGCGCAATATGGCAGTGTAGCGGCCCGTCACAGTGCTAACAGACAACTAAGGGAATCCAAAGACCGACCTAAGTGAGAGACACTAACGTATCACCAAGGAAAAGGCAAAAGCAAGAACATCTGCAACCGACACCAGTAGTACTTGTGAGCACGACGTAGAGCCAAATTGGGGAGAGGAGAGAGAGACATATAGAAAATAATCACTACCCAATCACAAGCAGTCTTAACCCAACACCGGCAAATATTCCGGAACTGGCCGCACAGAAAATATGGGGCGACTACTCACTCAGAAGGGGAGACTACACACGCAGCGACTATGTCGGATAAACTGGATAAGGTTCTGGTGGCCATTGAACACTCTAGAATAACTATGGAGGACAGATTCGGAGCGCTAGCCACGGACCTCAACCTACTTAGAGATGACCACCGCAAATTAGCGGACAAAGTGAAGCAAGGGGAAAAAACACTCCAAACAATCGAGCCCCAAGTGCAGTCACAACAAGAAACCTTGAAAGACCTACAATCAAGAGTGAAGATCCTGGAAGACAAGACAGACAACTTGGAGGGGCGCTCCCGTCGCAGCAATATAAGAATCCTGAATTTACCAGAAGGAGCAGAGGGATCCGACCCCATAGGGTATATCGAAACGTGGATCAAAACGTTCACCCAGGTGACGGACGTGACCCCTTTCTTCTCTGTAGAAAGGGTGCACCGGGTCCCTGCACGCAGATCTCCTCCGGGATCCCCGCCCAGGCGGTTCCTACTGAAATTGTTACACTACCGAGACAGAGATGCTGTACTCCGAGCTGCCAGACAACAGGGGCCACTCCGGGTCGAGGACAAACAAGTCATGTTGTTTCCGGTTTACTCCTGGTTGGTCCAAAGACAACGGGCAACTTTCCTGGAAGTCAAGCGTAACCTGCGACAAAGGAACATACAATTTGCTCTCTTATTCCCTGCCCGTCTTAAAATTATACACAAAGGCACTACGAGCTTCTTCACGGACCCTAAGGAGGCATATGACTGGGTAGAACAGCGATTACCAGGACTAGACAACCGCGGCACGACGCAGAGACATCGGTCCTCCAGAAATCAACGTCGGCAATACAAAAGAGTCACCTTAAAACAATTGAACCCGCGACCTGGAACCACTACGAGGAACTCCCCAGATCTAGAGCAAATAATAGCAGAACGCAGGAAGGCACTACAAGCGGCAGCAGAGTTGGGCCTGACAATAGAGAGTTCGGATGGAGAATAGGGCCCACACATCTTCACGTCAGAAGAGGACATTAGTGACACGAACACTTCCAGAGATGGCTCAATCACCCCTCCACTGGTAACTCCACAAACTGCGGACACGCTGGTCTGAGCGATGTTATGGAACAGGGCAGAGGCGCGACGGTGTATCCACCATAGCCCAAGTGCCCAGCAAGTGGACATTGTCACTGTAGTGAGGAAAGGCACGGCTAATCAAGCTGAGAACTGCTGGACTGTAAATCTGAATCAGGTAAAACATGCGGGGGAGGGGGGACCCCTGCCGGCATCACATGTATATCTTTACACTGCGGGCGGCCGTGAGGACCGCGGCTAGCAGAGGAGAAAGACCGACACCCCTCAACCAACGCACTAGTGGGAGTGCATAATGTCTAGTTTGGATGTATCGCCCCGAGCGATAGGTCCTTTTGGTTGGGAGTACTTCCCGCTACTCAGTTACACCCCCTTTCCCACACCATACACCCCTATAATCCCTAGCACAGTATACCGGCGGGAAGGTGCATCACACACAGATGGTTGGCGTAGAAAAAGGGGGACACCGGGAATAGATCCGACACTACAGCAAGGAGGACTACACTCTAAAGACGAGATAGTATGGCCATCAAGATTCCCAATAAGGACATCACGGTCCTTACACAAACGTCAGGGGCATGCATACAGCGAGTAAACGATATGCTGTATATTCATATGTCAAGAGGCAGCAGGCACAGATAGCTCTCTTACAGGAGACACACTTAACGGCAGTAGAGGCAGATCACCTGCGTAGGAAGTGGCGGGGAATTATATGCGCCACAACATACTCAGCATTTGCCCGAGGTACCCTGATCTGGATCAGGCCGGGGACTCCCTTTCGAGAACTTAATCGAACGGTGGATAGGGAGGGTCGATACACCCTACTGGAGGGACTCTTAGAGGGTCAGTCGATATTATTAGGGAGCATATATACTCCCAGTGTAGAGCAAGAGAAATTCTGGGGACGCCTCACACATCAATACCATGGCTTTTAAGGGGCGATTACAATTGTGTTTTGGACCTCCGCTTAGACAGATCCCATCCCCCACCAGTACAATCCCCCGCGCACAGGCAGACAGAACACTATCAAACATGGGTAACGCATTGGGCGCTAGTGGACACATGGCGGGCCCGGAACCCAGATACTAGACTCTATTCTTTTCACTCTATTCCCCATAACCTGCGAGTGAGACTTGACAGATTTCTCTGCTCCAAGGCATTGCTCCCCAAAGTCCAACACACAGCCTATTTGGGCAGAGTCCTATCGGACCATGATGCACATATACTAACCCTTAGATGGAAGCCCCCCCCTCCCCCTGTACCCACTTGGAAACTGCCACGTGACTGCCTCACAGATCAGGTGTTCTGCCACGACCACGAGAGTAGCATCCGAGATTACTTTGCAATAAATGCCGGCACGGCAGCGTCCAGGCTGATAGAATGGGATGCATTTAAAGTGGCCGCTAGGGGACATTGCATACAGCAAATAGTGGGAGTCCGGAAAACGCTCGAACAGGCACTACAACGCGCAGTAACTGCATTGGCGGCACTAACCAAAGAGGCTGATGCGAATGTAGCTACCCCAGCCCAAGTGGCGACAGCTAAGACGACACACGCAGAGGCAATAAGAGGCCTACGTAAATATAATTTCAGGGTATATGCAGCCAAAGCACACAGAGAAGGTAATAGGTCTGGTGCGCTCTTGGCCTGGTTAGCTAAACAAGACACAGAAATTAAGCCCGTTACGGAGATAGTGGATAAGACCGGGACACCCCGATACTCGCAGGTCGATATATTACAGGCCTTTCACGACTATTACATGGGTATTTACCAAAACCCGACACTGAGTGATCAACAAGCCATAGCCCACTTTCTCTGCCCGTTACCCATACCACGCATCCCGATATCAGAGAAAAAAGCCTTAGATGCAAAGATTGTGACCACAGACGACACCCAGGCAATCAGAGCATTGGCGCGCAATAAAGCTCCAGGAATGGATGGCTTCCCGCTAGAATATTATAGTACCCTTTCGGCCCAACTGACTCCCCGCATAGTGGCAATGTACGAGGATGCATTGGAAAGAGGCGAGCTCCCGGGATCACTCCGGGAATCTATCTTGGTGACATTCCCAAAACCGCACAGGGACCCAAAGCTCCCGGCCTCGTACAGGCCCATAACAGTGCTTAACGCAGACTGTAAAATCATTGGCAAGATACTGGCGGATCGATATACCCAAATCCTCCCACCACTGATTTACCCAGACCAATGTGGTTTTATGCCAGGACGAAATACGTCCCAGAACTTGCGCAGGCTGTTCCATGTACAAGACAGAGCGAGCTCCCATTTCCCCAGAGCAGCATGTATGATTCTAGACTTAGAAAAGGCCTTTGACACCCTTACGTGGCCATATCTATTTGCAGTCCTCCGCAGAGTTAACTTGGGCCCTACCTTGCTAGCGTACACACGGTTATTATATACGGGCCTAACTTCAAGGGTGAGAATGGGTAAATACATCTCTGCCCCATTCCCGATAGAGAGGGGCACGAGACCAGGGTGTCCCCTCTCCCCACTACTGTTTGCCCTAGCAGTGGAACCACTGGCGATACGTTTGCGCCGGGAAGGCGAGGCATGGGGTATCCCGATAGGAGGAGCGGTTCACTGTGTGTCATTGTATGCAGATGACCTCCTGCTGTATGTACATGATATTACTAGTGACCTTACCCCAATCTGGACAACGCTAAGGGAATTCGCAGAGATCTCAGGCCTTAAAGTTAATTGGGACAAATCCACGAACTACCTGCTGAGCCCACATCTGGCCCCCCTCGACATAGCAATAGGAGATCAGAAAGTAACCTGGAGCGGTGCAGCTCCTAGATACCTAGGGGTAAGGCTGTACCACTCTCCCAGGGATCTGTACAAAGGAAATCACTGCAAAGCGCTGGCGGGAATAAGAACGGCGGTGGGCTTCTGGAAGACATTACCCCTAGCCCCAATTGGACGAGTGGCCTTAGCCAAAATGATAATAGTCCCCAGACTATTATATCACTTTGCTAACCTTCCGGTTATACCCCCGCGCCCCTTTTTCCGGGAGCTAGACACGTTGTTCACCTCCCCAGTCTGGGGAGTAGGTCGACATAGGGTAACCCTGTCTACACTATACCTGCCAACAGATCAAGGGGGACTGGGAGCACCATCCTTTGAGGCGTACTTTCTAACAGCGCAGCTGCAATGGCTGTCGCTCTGGACAGCAGAGCGTCACATAGGAGAAACATCTTCTGAAGAAGGACATATGCCTCTCCCGGCAATCCGACGCATGTTAATGCCCGGTACCAGACCAATGCGCACGTATCCCATACAGGTATCAATAGCCCGCGCGTGCATGCTGAAGATACACCGCATGTCAAGGGGGAGACCCCTATATTCCCCGCTACTTCCACTTGTAGGGTTCCCTCGAAACGACAAATACTATACTGCCCGAGCCCTACAAGTATGGACTGAGCACTCATTAACCGAGATGGAATCCCTATTCAGAGACGGACAGCTGCGGTCATATAATCAACTAGTGGAAGAATATGACCTCCCCCCGGGTCAATTCCTACTACATAGACAAATCTTGGACAGCAGTCGCCCATTCTGGGACTTGACCGAAGGGGAACCACCGACGCATCCGGTAATGCACACAATCCTGAATATGGGAGCGGGCAGGCACCTAATTACATGGCTCTACAAAGCCACCCGGGAACTGATTCTTAAGCCACTGCACTTGCTGAGGCAGACCTGGGAAGATGAAGTGGGGAGGTCGTTCAATGACAAGGAATGGGAAAATGCCTTAGAATATCCTAAAAAAGTGTCCAGAAATGCACGATTTAAAAACATACAATTCAACATTCTACACAGGGCATATCTCACGCCACAACGCCTTCAACGTTTTTATCCAGACACGCAGTTCGCATGCCCCCGGTGTCAGGCCCCCGAGGCGGGATTTAAGCATATGTTCTGGGATTGCCCCACAATACAGCAGCACAGGAATAACATACACAAGACAATCCGTGTAATGACATATATTACGGATATATTCACATGGGAAGCATGTGCACTGGGGGTATTCCAAAGAAGAAAGTCTGATAAAGTGCAGAGCCTCTTTGCGTCCCTCGCTATTCTCCTGGCTAAGAGAGGTCTGGCTATGTACTGGCGGCCCCGAAGGGACCCCCAGAAGAGGCCTGGGTGGGCGCGGTGAAGAAATGGGGCGCAGCTGAAGAAGAGGTACTAAGAGATGAAGAAGTGAAGGGAATACGCAAACACCCCATATCTATGGAATGGGCACAGCTACTACACCAATTCAAACAACCGACCACACGTGCAGAACCACCCGAGACATCCCAGTCCCAGACGCCACATTTATCCCCGACTGGATCGTTAGAAGGACACAATGAGTCAGACCGGGTACATCAAGGAGGGCATAACGCAGTAGTCCCAACCATCAGCACCCCACTATAATCTAGGAACAACCAATATGGTCCCCCCATGCACACGTAACCATACTCTGTCGCCACAATACGAACAATCACACAGAAGACCACCGCCGGCATATATCCCCGCCGACCCCTAATAACTACACCAGTTTACTCCCAAAGTTAGCAGTTAGCGATATAAGCCGGTAGTTCCGAAGCCGGCGTTAGCTAAAAGGGAACGCACCCGCAACACGAAGCATTGCACTGTACCCACAAACATATGTGTGGACAGACATAACTCCATAACCAAGGGAATGCTAGCCCAGCCATATTACTGAAAACATACTGACAAAGCAAATGGAATCAACAAGTATGTAGCAACCGAAATGTAATAACGACAATTGCTGATCATGTACTGTATGAAAAGCTATCGCAAATCTGAAAACCTACATTTGTTAACAAATACATGCTCGTACTCTGTATCAGAAATTTGCCTAACTGTATGTGAAATGTTAAAACCCAATAAACAAATTTAAACAAAAAAAAATATATATATATATATATATAACTGGTTTCATAGATTTCCAACAGATATGGCCAGCCAACATGTGTTTCGGGGACTACCCCTTCATCAGGCAAAAACATTTTTACTCTTGACCTATCCGTCAGTTTAAGTTTTGTAAATGAAGCATATCTCATACATCATTTAAAATTAAACAAGCCCCCCACATGTAGTGGTATCAGGATCCCCCGGGTTTCGCCGACACCATTTAGGGCTGGAAGACCTATTTTTGGTAAAAAAGCATTAACTGATGGATAGGTCACGAGTGAAAAAGTTTTTGCCTTGATGAAGGGGTATCTTTTCTCTCATGGACTACTGCTTCCTCTGAGAGTCTATTGGCTCTCTGATATCCCTGGACATTGTGCAATATAGGTCTTACTGAAGAGTTTCTGCTTCCCTCATTTCCAAGGAGTGTTGTTTTTATTTCCAGTCCCTCTTCTCTTTTGCTTGAGATTTCAATGGAAGATCATGCATAAAGAGATAAGTTTGCTACATCATGAGATATTTGACTCTTTGACATCATTATCCTTTTTTTCAGCTGAAAATTTCTTGTAGGATTGCTTGACTACTTTCTCTGAGCATCCAGGGGTGGTGTTCTAGTTTGATGAAGTCTGATCATGGCTAACACATTCCTGTACATTGGTCTCAATGTTATTTCCATCTTCACCGCTTGTGGTGCCTCTATTCATACTTTTCTTATGCCCCTCATTCATACATTATTACAATGTTAGTGTCGCGGTGTGAATTCCCAGCATCCTCTGTTCACCTTCAGCTGTGCACAGATACATCTTTAAGTGTCCCAAGCGGATTGGGGAAGTGTAGATTGGGGAAACGTGATGGCCTTCTCAAGGGGGAGAGTTGTGATTATGGTTTCTTTACCAGAAAAGCAAGAACATACAGCCATTTCCTTTCAATCTCTCTTTGACTGAGTTGTTGAATACGAAGAAGTTCTAGTCATGCTGTGTTGAACCTAGCAGAGAGCGACGTATACTCTCTGGGTTAGGTATTTCTAACTATCTAAAAAGAAAAGTTAAGTTTCTGGTAGGCTGGGGAGCCCTCTACTTTGTATATTTGTGCTGCAGATTCCGGGCTCGAGGAGGAGGATTTGAGTAACAAGGAAGTCTCCCTTTCTACTCAGAGTCTCTTCATCCTCTGTGCCGCGCTTCACCAATACCTTTTATCCCCCTGTGAGGAAAGTCAGGAAGACCCCGAAGAGACACCCCCCCCCTTACCTTTTTAGTTCATCAGCGACCCTCATGACCCCGTCCAAACAAATCCGACGTACCTGGTAGACAAGAAAAGAAGGACTAAAATTAGTAAAACTAAAGCCGGACTGTCCTTGTCCTACGTAGGCGGGGGGAGGAGCGGAGGGGTCAGAGAGTCAATTGCGAAGCCCCCGAGCAGGAGAAAAGGAGACCACCAGTCACAAAGGGGGAGAGACAGATGACGAGGATCCTGGGAGCAGTGATGGCAATCTGGAAGACGCAGAGGGTCTAGGGCCTGTGTGCGAGTGGCCAAAGAGTTCAAGAAGCAACTGCCCAGGCGAGCCGAGGATGGAAGATACGAGACCTAACAAGCCTGCCGAGAAATGGAGTGGTGGATACCAAAGGAGGCCGCGTCTCAGGAGCGTTACATGGGACAGGGGGAAAACTGTACGGGGGCGGGTCGGGTTAAGTGCGGAGACAGGGGAAGGTCGGGGAAAGGGATGGGGAACTATCTTTATGGGTTTTCTTTGTTTGGTTTAGTTATTTCCTTCGACTGACATTCAGTGCTTGGTTTTCTTCCCCTTGCATGTATAGGTGCTAACTAGACCTTCTGAGTTATTAAACCCATACTAAAAATTCTTTTGTTGTACCTCCGGAAAAAAGATACATTGCAGTTGTCAAAGGCAACTGGAGATGTCTATTAGACTGAAAACCCAAAGGTAAATACTGTCCACAAGTATTGATTGCAGTTTATCCCCAAATGATTAGAACTTCAGTAAGCAAACAGGGAACGACTAAAGGAATAATACATTGTGAAAGATTCTTGTCTTTTACCTTCAGCCATATGATTCTTAGTTCTCCACCCGCACCTTTTTTTTAAAAAATGTCCTTGGTTTGTTAAGCATCATTCCGCAATAGGAAATAGTCAGGGCCCACATAGCTTCACAGGTGTGGTGAAGGCAACTATCCTGACAAACTCTGGAAAGAAGAATATCTTACTTACCGCTGCCTTCTTGTTCCTTTATTTCGAGCCTCCGAGTGACACCCTCCAGGGTGACTTGGAACAACCTAAAAGAAGAATAAAAGACAGAAAAGTTGAAAGAGACTATTTCTTCATCGATTAATCAACCATACAACATCTTTAACTTATCTTAAAAATAAAATACGCCATCATTAAGAAACACATTCAGCCTCCTCTTTTTTTTCTAACCACCCGACACCCCCGCCCCCCCTTCCAGGTTCTTGTCACCTCGTAGTGAGGTTTGGGCTTTAAAGTATACCCATCGCTTTCCAGTCTGTTCCTCTCTGTGCTGATACATATACAGATATATACGGGCTCTCCATCAGTATGCTGTCACCACCGTCCCAGCCTCGCGAAGCCTGTGAATACTCCTCACTGTTCTGTAAGCCAGCATATACCTTGCCTCTCAGCATGCTCTATGCAGGGACCCCTGTTCAAGATCGTGTTTGACCTCGCTCTCTCTGCTCCGCAGAGAAATTTCGTCATCAACCGTGTCAGACAGCTCCTTCTGGGCACCCGGCTGCCCTCTTAGAACTCTTGCCACAGACCCACAACCTTCCCTCTGTGAAGTTTCAGGACTTTGGTCCCTAGTGGCCTGTCTCTTCACTGCTAGTCCTCATGAGATCTGATCTGGGTATCGGCATTCCAGGATTCCGTTCTCCATTCTGGATCCTTGTAAGGGCTTCAGGGCTTCTTTGTCAGTGGATAGGTACAGCTTTAAAGGACTTTTCTACTTGGAGCCTTGTGTTTTTACTATGAGGCTCCGCTTCACACTTTGCAGCCCTCGTGAGTCACAGCTTCTTTGTCATTTCCCCTTATGGGCCCTAGCGCTCCAATGTTTTACGTCTGTTACTCCCCACCCCAATCCACCACCCCTCTTTCAAAAGACCTGCCTTTTCAGTGAACCAACCTTCTGTAGGCAGAGGTTGGTACACACACCTGCTGAGTGTCAGAATACCCTTACTGATGATAATGCGCTCTACAAATACACATGACATAGCATAATGTAACAGCCTCCCATCCTCTTTCAGAAGGTCGAAGGGGAGGAAACCGCATTTAACCTTATTCCCATCCTGGCCATGTCCTGATTACAATTTCACATAACATCTTTTAAGTGAACAGGTATCTTATGTTAAAACATCTGGCACAATATGAGCAGGACACTTGAAGAGAGACTGTAGGAGGCGGGCTTAGTATATGGTGCACACTTACTTAAGTGAAGCACCTTGCACTAATCCAGACAGCCCTTATGATGATGTTGGAGGTCTTAGACAACCATAGAAAGCTCTTCAAGTGATAGTGTCATGTACTTCCTACAAAACCTATATAGGATCTGCACGTTTAGACAACATAGGCTGTGGGATTGGTGTCCAGACTGATTCCAGACACCCCCACCGGGTATGTTTGCCTGTATACCAGCTAGCTCACAGTGCCACTAGAAACCCCTCTTACCAAGGAGAGTATAGTTCTTGGCAGCTATCGAACATGACAACTCTGTCACATCAGGGATCGTGGAAACAGTGCAATAGTTTTCGCTCAGTCACTCGTGCTCACTTTGTCCCAGAGAGATACACAGAATAAACAGTGGGGACGTTTTCAATAAGCATTTATTGAACCAGCGTCATTCTAGTGTAAAATAGGTGTGCTGAAACAACCATTAGACAGAAACAGATATAAATGATTATAAGCACCAACAGAGTAAAAGGATGGTAGATTTCTACCATAGTGCTAAAATAACGAATACAGGAAGGTATAGAAATACATGACAGTAATAATGCGTACTCCTACGATGCGACCCTAACTAGATGTACCTAAGTGTACCTAGCAAGGTATGTAGGTGTAAAGCCAAGAATCCCTCTAGGATAAAGTCGACCCCATTACCTGAAGTGAGAGACTGTGGGACCCAGTCTTGGTCTCGGGTTGGACACCCCGCGAGGGATGTCAGACCACTGCAAGCTGGAGTGTCTGCTTGCAGTAACCTCAGCGTCTTGCGTCAGCATGGAAGTCCTTTTTCTCCTCTCTCTGCTTCAGCAAAGCTATGGTGTATATATACCCAAAGTGGTACCCTCAGGGGTTCTACCTTGCTGTGTCATGTCGGACTTAGGATGACGGAAGGAATGACCCTTATACATAGTTATTATGAAGGAGATGGTAGTCCTGCTGAGTTTCCAAGCATCCTCATGCATAATGGATCAGGCTAGTTTTCAGGGAAAACCCCACGTCCTGTAAGCAGTACCGTAACTAGGTAAAAGGTCAGTCCCAAGAACCGTTATGTAGTGTAATGGTAGGGGAGAATATAGGTGAAAGATTAGGTTGCTACCTGAGCCTATATTGGGGTACCTATATGAAACATAACACCCACTCCTCATCCGACTGGACGACATACTATAATATTAATGTACTTCTAGGCATTTGACGCAAACAACTAATTAGTCCATAAAATAGTGCGTAAAAAATGTAAATATTTTTAAAAAATGCTAAAATTGTATTTTAAGCGATAGAAGTCTTACTAAAATATGTTCGATATATATATATATATATATATATATATATATATATATATATATATAGTTCGAACAACTATGAGCGTCTGAAAGCAATGCATTTCAGCAAGAAAAAATGTCTATTTGTTTAAAAATTTCAAATTTGGTTGTTTTGAAAAAGGCCGAATGTTTTCCCAGCACACGATGAGCCAAAGTTTTATGTGTCCTGGCTGGGAGATGCAAAATTCACTGTTGCGTGCCATCGCAGACGACGATCCTTGCAACACCTCACAGATCAGGTCAATCGAGCACAGATATTCGATATTTATATTCAACCCCTTATACGCATGCTTCAACAAATGAAGGTAAAAATCTATAACTATGCTGATGACATGCAATTGATATTTACCATCGATGACTCAACTAACTCCAAGGAGTTCTTAAGGAACACCAGGCTGTTCATCAGGAACTGGATGAACCAAAATCAATTAAAACTTAACTCCGAAAAAACGGAGATCATTATCCCCAACAACAAACTTCTGTACTGGACTCCTGCCCACTGGCCCCCGGAGCTAGGCTCTGTACCTAAATCCTAAGAACACAATAAAGATCCTAGGTATACAAATTGACTCAGATCTTCCATGAGCTCGCAGATAAGTTCGGTCAGAGAGGCCAGCATTCAAATCATTATTGCTACGATCTTGTCAAAAATTGACTATGCGGCGGGGGCGTGGCTTGACCGCGGAGCAAGATGGCCGCGGACTAGCAAAGCTCAGACCCGAGCCTTGAAATCCGTAATTAATCCTGGCCCTGGAGGGCATCCGACTGCCCACAGCTATGTGCAACAATGAGGACTCCGACTCGAGTCCCGGCGGAACACGGTTAATCGCGATCTGGTGCCGGTGCGGCCAAGCAGAAACCATGCCGGTGGCGCGGGCCGGGAGGGCAAGAGCGAGGCGGCCGCGCCCGTCGCCTAAGTGAACTACGGGAGGGCTGAGCACCGGCGGCGGAGCCGGGAGGACCCCATAGAGGGAACGGCCGACCGGAGACACAGACCGGAAGGTGAAAAAGGACACCCCGACTTTTAGAGGGGCTCGGCGGCCGAGGTCGAGGCTGCGCCTGGCAGGAGACGCGTGGCCCTGGGTTCGCAGCGGAGGACAAACCAGTGCGGATGCCCCGGTGGCACTTCCACGCGCTGATCGAGCGGCGGCGCCTTCGACCGGGAAGGCGGCTGTGTGGAGGTGAGGCTGCGACGCCCGGGAAGTATCTGCAGAGGTGAGGGGGGCCTAGAAGGCTAAAGAGACCGAGCCAGGGCGAGAGGGAAGGGGCCCCGGCCCCCCCCCCACAGCTCCTGAAGTAGGCAATACAAGCCCGCATGGAATAACATTGCAAATGCAGGCGGAAATGTGAAAGAAAGCGGCCATCAAGGGAGAACAGACCCAAACGGAGTCGACTCAGAGGCAGGGTGGCAGCGCACAGTGACTTAGGCAGCGTGACACGCCTAATTAGTCGAATAGATCACAGTAGGCTGAGGTACCGAAGATGCAGCGGCCAAGCCGGAGTCACGTCACCTAGCAAGACTACGCCATAAACTAAAAACCAAATCGAAAGGAGAACCTTGAGGCACAGACTGACAAGGGCGTGGGAGGTGGTTCTCTCCTCCCACCCCCCTCGGCGTAGCCCTGGCAACAGGAAAGGTGGATCAAGGAAGAATGGGGAAGCCCAGGGGTTCTGGCCCCGTCCAGTCTAACAAAATGGACAATTACGCCATTACTAAGCCCGCCACGGGCGTGGTGGACGAGGAAGGTGGAGCCGCGGAACCCTCCTTGGCCGCCATCATGGTGGCGATCCAGGACGTCAAAGGGTCTCTAGAACCCAAAATCGAATCAGTCTCCATAGAGGTCGCCCTGACCTATCCAAGTTGAGTGAGAAAGTATCCACAGCAGAAACTCAGAAATCCCAGCTCTAGTCAAAGACAAAATGTCTCGAAGAGCAGGTTCACAAGTTAACGCAACAAGCCACACACATGGTGGCGCGGCTCAAGGACCAGGAGGGATGCGCGAGAAGGAACAACATACGGATCGTGGGATTACCGGAGGGGCCGAGCACGGACCTGTTCATCGAAGATCTAATAACCCACAAATTACAACCTCAACGCCTCTCCAAATTCTTCTCCGTCTAAAGGGCACATAGGGTCTGGTGCCACCTCCGCCTCCCCACCATGCACGATAGTAGCAAGGATATTTAATCACCGAGACAGAGACGTTATATTACAAACAGCAAGATCGAAAGGTGACTTGCCATATGAAAACACCGTGATCCGATTCTTTCCGGACTACACCCAACAAGTGCAACGCCAAAGACGGAGCTTTGATCTGGTGAAAAAAGAACTGAGAGTAAGGGACATGAAATACCTGATGCTCTTTCCAGCAAGGCTACGAGTAATCGCCGAGGGGAAGACATGGCACTTCACAAACCCAGAGGATGCCCAAGAGTGGTTGGAGGGCTGGCGCGTAGCCGGCCGAGACAAAGGTCGCGAACAGAGACGGAGAGGTGGACAGAGTAACGAAAGTGGAGAGCTCGGAGCAAGAAACGAACACCGACCCACTTCGCCGAGGAGGCCCTCGAGTAAGGAGTAGCAAGACAGCGGTGTAGGTAAGACTAAACAAACTGGATTTGATCTCCAAGCCTGGCCCCTCCTCTTGGGCACCATTGGGACACTGAGACTGTCTGACCGGAAAAGCCGGTTCAGAACATCTCCACAGACTCACAGGGGCAATAGCGCTATTAAGGCTCTGGTGGGAAAGGTATGGGGCGAAGCAACTGAACTTAGTTCTGCTGGTCTGAGCACCCCCTAAGTTATTAGTTGAACTGTTATGTATCGTCAGGGGCGACAGGCGCTCTGCGGGTTGGTTAGTTGGGGTTTTCTTAACCTAAATAGCAGGGTAGCAGGGTGGGGGTGGGGGAACTGGTTGGGAGGGGGAAGTTAACAGTTAGGTACGTATAAACTGATGTACGCAACGTGTGTGAGCCCAGGTCCGTGGGGGCTGCAGCGTCCAGCCTATTAAAAGGTCTTGACACAACAGATGCGCAACAATGGCAATCGCGAAACAGAAACAGTCCCTAGCGAAAATATGGTCCTGGAACATTAATGGGCTCAATGGGAAATTAAAACGGGCCACCGTCTTGCAATTTATTAAAAAACACGCACCTGACGTGGTCCTCCTACAGGAGACGCACCTGAGGGGAAATTACTGTAAAGCCCTAGACAGGTATGGTTATACCCTGCTGGCCCATGCTGGATACACCTCGGGTTCCAGGGGTGTGGGAGTGCTAGTAAGGAAAGCCTTTCCCCTTATCCAAAATCAGATATGGGCAGACCCACTTGGGAGATACACGGTGCTGAGTGGAACGTGGTAAGGGAAGAGGCTCAACCTGTGCTCTGTGTAGGCTCCCCCGGGTCTACAGTCGGCAACACTTGAGGTGCTGGGTCCCCTGCTGCTGCACTTAATGGAGGGTAGACTGTGGAGGTTAGGCTATCTGGTCCAGTAAAAGACCACACACTGCCACAGCGAATAAATCCGTGGTACTTCAATTAGGAGGACTTTCAGGAGGATATGAGAGAAGGGGCAGAGCAATACTTAAATGCCTTGCTCTCGAAAAGGACATAATACATCTGGAGGCTAAGCCTGTTGGGGCTGACTCGGGGGTGGATGCGGACAGGTAGCACCTCAGAGTGCGGCAGAAAGAACTCGGGGATCTACTCGGGACAGTGCCAAACCGCAGGCACTGGCCACGCAACACAAAATATACAAAGTGGGTGATAAGGCAGGCAAGCTGCTGGCCTGGTTAGATAAGAGATGGACAGATGGGGGCTGGGTCCCCGGGGTAATTGATGAACAGGGAGGCAGACACGAGACGGGGGCAGAGATAGCTGAGGAGTTCGCCAGATACTACGAGGGAATCTATACGCGCTTGACAGGAGAAAGCCCAACAGAGCAATCAGCCCTCCTATCTATTGACGCCAAAATGATATTTGATAGCGTGGAGTGAAATTTCCTTTTCGCCGTCCTGGAAAAACTGGGCATGGGCCCTCAATTTATTGAATGGGTTAGACTCCTGTATGAACAGCCCATGGCCAGGGTGCGGGTGAATGCCACGGTGTCCTGAGCCTTCTCCCTCCAGCGAGGAACTAGACAGGGCTGCCCATTGTAGCCGGCTGGTAGGCGGCGTGCGCATGATATCTCCTAGCTTTTTTGACTTCACTGATGTGCTTTTAATGTGTTTTTAACATGCTTTTAACTTACCCTTAGCAGCTTCCACTTTTCCACATCTTCCTGTCTTTTGCTGTACTCGCCTTCCCCAGTCCGCCGCGGTAGTCTCTGCCGATTTTGCGGAGGGAAGTAGTTCCTCCCACTTGACCTTCTGCGACACTTCCAGCCGGGTTGCGGTCTAGTGTTTCAACTGCCACTGGCCATAAAGTCAGTAAGCTGGGCCGGGCGCGCAGTGGATGCGCGCCGCTCGCGCCAAAGGCAAGCCCATCTGCGCCCGTCCACACCTGGACCGCGCCCATGACGGTCTTAGCTTAGGACAGCAGATGAATATCAGATAGACAAGTAAGGAATTACATGACCTTAGGGGATGCACCAATGGGTGCCCCAGTTTTAATATATCTTCTCTTTGGATGGGTAATATAGCTAGCTGTGAAGCATGCGGTTATTCCCCTACAGCATCCTGCCCACCATTAGACTCTTGCACTCCCCACGCCTTTCCCCTCCGTTATACCGTTGTGCACTAATGAATGCCCGATCCTTGGTCAAACATGCTACAGAAATGGCCATTCTTATCGAAACTCAGCAGTTTGATATTATATTTATCACTGAAACCTGGGCTAACTGCTCGTCCACCCCTGATCTTATAATCGCAGTCCCTCCGGGCTACACGATTTTTCGACTTGATCGACCACTGAAAAGAGGAGGGGGACTAGATTCGTACAGGGACCAGATCAAAGCTAGATTCGTTGCGTCATCAAATGAAGACTGTGAAGCCCTATCCTACTGGTTTGAAGTAACCAAAAACAAATCCTTTAGAGGATTACTTATCTATCGCCCACCCGGCCCGAGAAATAGGTTTCTCAATTCCATTAGTACGCTACTTGAAGGTATGATTTGCAAGTCTGAATTCACTATCTTGGGAAACCTAAACTTCCACCTTGACCAAACGCAAGATAAAGACCTTTTGGAGACCATGAACAACTTTGGGCTTACCCAGCTGATACAGACCCCTACCCACATTGCTGGCCACATACTGGATGCAATCTTTAGAAACCATGACCAAGTCATAAGTCCAGAGGTTTTACCTCTCCCTTGATCCGACCACTCTGCCATTATCTTTGAGCTTAGAGATCCCAAGGAAACCCCTATTATCAGCTCACTAAACGGCCCCACACTCTATTGAGCTTGGAAGAATATAAACTTCAGCCAACTTCAATCTCAACTATCTTAGGATCTACCCTTTCCTTCACCTGATCCCGAAACGGCTGCTCAGAACTCTTCGACATGGCTAAATCATGCCTTTTCACAATTCGCCCCTTGGAAAGTCAACAAACATAGGAGAACTAAACCCTCTGAGCCCTGGTACTCAGAGGCGGTCCGCCTAGAAAAACAAAAGTGTAGACAACAAGAGAGGAGATAGAGACTTAATTATGAAACTCAGGAGAAGGAAATGTATAAACACTCTCTGACCAAATATAAAACCTTATTGGTCAAAGAAAAAACAATATATTTTACAGCGCAAATAGAATCCTCTAACAATTCACCTGGGGAACTTTTTAAAGTTAACAAGCTTACTAAAGTTTCAGCAGCTAAAGGAAATTCCAGTAGTCTAACCTGCGACGACATCGTCCAATTTTTTAGGAATAAGGTGGAACATATCTATAATATCTTTAATGCTTCTGGGAATTATTACCCGACGTCGCAGCAAACTTTAGTAAAGGACGCCTCTCAGCCTGACATGACCAGCTTTATGGAAGTCTCTACAAAGCAGGTAGAACATTTTATTCTGTCCACTAAATCAGGATCCCCGAGTGATCCATGTCCTCCTTCGGTGCTCAAACAAATTCACGAGCCTGTAGCAAAATGCCTAACCAACATTTTTAATTCCATGTTTTTATCAGGCACTTTTCCATTAGTTTGGAAGAAGGCATCCATTCTTCCACTTCTAAAAAAGTCTACCCTCGATCCTGACATTCCGTCTAGTTACCGACCTATTTCTAGACTTCCTTTCCCGGCTAAGGTAATTGAAAAAATTATGAATGCCCAACTTACCCAATTTGTGAACGAACACAATTTGTTAGACCCAACTCAATTTGGCTTTAGATCAGATCACAGCACCGAGACAGCGCTGATCAAAGCCACAGACAAACTTAAAACTATCCTAGATGAAGGAGAAAATGCAGCTTTGTTTATGATGGACCTATTCGTGGCCTTCGAAACGGTGGATCATACAACACTATGCCATCGCCTTGAGACAATGGGTATTAAGGGTACAGCCCTAGGTCTACTCAGATCATTCTTAAACAATAGGGAAAACACTGTGACGCTAGACAAGTTTAGCTCTAAAACGTTCTCACTACCATGCGGGGTGCCGCAGGGATCCTTGCTCAGCCCCTCTCTATTCAAATTATATGTGGCTGAGCTTGACCAAAATCTTTTGGTCTCCCACTTACTTCTTACGCAGATGACACACAAATTGTGGTCTTGGCGGCAAACAAGGCCAATAATACGAGCATTCAGCTTCACAGTTGTATGAGAGAAATCTGCATCTGGATGGACAGACATTGCCTTAAGCTCAGAGAAGACCGAGGTAATCTTCTTTGGAAACAATCCTCACTTTTGGACCCCTGACTGCTGGCCTTCAGAGATGGGCTCACTTCCTACTCCAACTCCTAAGGTTAAAAGCCTGGGAGTGATTTTGGACGACAAACTTAACTTCAGTAAATAAGTTAACTCTATCATATCCACTTCGTATATTACATTAAGAACCATTAGAAAGATCCTCCCTTACATTCCGGTCGGCGCTAGAAAAACAGTAATTTCTTCCCTTATTTTATCCAAAATAGATTACTGCAACGGCATATATGTCAATCTGCAGAAACAATACCTCAATAAATTGCAGGTCCTACAGAAGTCAGCCGCCAGAGTACTTCTCAATCTCCTGAAACATCAATCTGTATCCCTGGCCATTAAAGAATTACACTGGTTTACTGTCAGCAATCGCATCAAATTTAAAACCCTTTGTCTCACCTTTAAGGCCCTACTTGGCATGGGTCTAGAATTTTTAAGAAATGCCATCACATGGTATATTCCCAATAGGAACCTCCGATCTCTGGCCACTTATACAGTCACACCGTCCAGATAAAAAAAAAGCAAATGGGGCGGCAACAGCTTCCTTGCAGGAGCCACTAGACTCTGGAATATTCTGCCCCTCCATATCAGATCCTCATCTTCTCTGCTGACTTTTAGAAAACTTCTTAAAACTTGGCTTTTCAACTTGTAATCTGTCTCTTCTACCACTCTACCGTACTATGCTTAGCTATCAGTGCCAAGACACCCTAGGGTATACGTTGCCCTATATAAATTCATTTAACATAACATTGTCCCCGATCCTGTTTTCGCTCGCCCTCGAGCCGCCAAAGGCTTGGGTCCGGCAGGATCCTATCATCTGGGGGATACCAATAGGCGAGGAATGGGAGGCCAGAATCTCGCTATATGCGGATGACGTCCTCCTATATGTGAGGAAACCCAGGCAGTCGATAGATCGAATACTGCAGATTTTCCGTATTTATGGTAAGCATTCGGGATATCGAATTAATTGGGATAAGTCGTTGCTATACCCCCTCTCGGGAGGTGTGCCGGCCCTTACGTCGAGGTGTGTTGTACCTATTGAAAAGGAGGGCTTTAAATACTTGGGTATCCATATACCTAGAGATACTAAAGAATTCTACCGGAGAAATCTGGGCCAAAACCTGGATAGGTTTGTCGCAGACGGTAGACACTGGCGGGCCCTGCCTCTGATCATGATGGGTCGGGCAGCCATGGTCAAAATGAAGGCTCTCCCCCGGTTACTATACGCTCTACAAAATACGCCCTACGAAGTACCCCCCTCGTTCTTTCAGCACGTGAACTCAGAGCTTCGGGCACTGTTATCGAGCGGATCAGCCCCGCGCATAGCTCTGAGCAAACTACAAAAGGGGATATACGAAGGTGGCCTAGCGGTACCGGACATCCATAGCAACTATTGGGCAACCCAGCTGGTGACAGTGAATGGGTGGATGTTTGATGACAGATCGGACCCAGCATACAGAGTAGATAGGTTGGCCATGGGCAAGAAAGGCCCAGGAGCGATCGTTTACACAAAACAAGGGAGTGGGGATTTACCGACCCACACGAGAACAGTAGTCAAAGCATGGAAGGCAGCGACAAAGTATCTGGGATGGGAGGACAGAGTCACGGAGATGACACCCCTCTGGGCGGGCGACCGTCTTAAAGGAATAAATAAGCTTGAGGGATTCGCCAAGTGAGAGCTACTGGGCCTGGAAACGCCGGGAGACATATGGAGAGGGTGGGCCTATATTACATTCACGGATCTACAACGAAGATACGAATTAGGAAAGGGAGAATGGTTTAGATACACCCAGTTGGGACATGTCCTGCGGCAACATTTGAGAGAAGGGGAGGCATTAGAAGACGCCACTCCACTGGATGATAGGATCCTGACAGATCACCTACAAGCTAAAGCCATTTCCCTACTCTACAAAAAAATAACAAATAACGCCCCAGACCCTATGGGAAATCTGCGAACGACTTGGAAACATGACGTCGGCTCAAAGGAAGA
The DNA here is from genome assembly GCA_963921515.1 of Calotriton arnoldi. Taxonomy (NCBI): domain Eukaryota; kingdom Metazoa; phylum Chordata; class Amphibia; order Caudata; family Salamandridae; genus Calotriton; species Calotriton arnoldi. Next base: position 2,518,509 of record CAWUFW010000001.1, on the reverse strand, counting down.
TGAGGAATGGACAGAAGTACTTCAGTGCCCAAGGGAGGTAGCAATAAGGGCAAGGTTCTGTTTGATTCAGATGAAAGTACTACATAGGGTGTATTACCCCAGGTCAGTGTTTACAGCGGATGGGGAGATGCGACAGCATGCAGTGCTATAGGACTTGTGGATTGGAGGGGACCTTCTACCACCTGATATGGGAATGCCTGGTCCTACAGAAATACTGGCAGAGGGTTGCTGCGACAATGTCTGCTGTGGTGGGTATGGAGGTTCCGCTTGCACCTAAATGGTTCCTGCTAATAACTGCAGGAAATGAAGATTGGCTGAAGCATATGCAACGCTGGTTAACGCTAGCGGCAGTAGTGGCAAAGCAGAACGTCGGAAAAAGGTGGGGAGTGGCTGCAGTCCTGACACTCGAAGAGTGGGAAAACGATCTTGACTGGTGCTGGCAGGCCGAACTCACGATTTATAAGAGCAGGGGATGCCTCAAGAAGGGAGAGAAAATTTGGGGGGCCTGGCAGACTTATCGTGGCCTATGAATGCGTAAATGGAAAAGTGCGGACCTGCTGCTGATTAACAAAAAGGAACACTGTAAACTACAAGATAGGCATACGGAAATGTAATGTAACCCTGATATGATGATTACCTGTATGTACAGAGTATTTGCACGTACCAATAAAAAGAGTTATAAAAATTTTAAAAAAAATGACTATGCAAATGCAATTTATCTAGGCTTTCCATGCAATCAGAAATACAGACTGCAGCTGATACAAAATCAAGCAGCTAGAATCATCTTCCAACAAAGCAGACAATGTCATGTCAAGCCACTGATGAAGGAGCTCCACTGGCTTCCAGTGGAGCAACAAGCCATGTTTAAAACAAGCTGCATCCTGTTCAAAGCTATCCATGGCACAGGCCCCAAGTATATATCCTCTAGGATGCACAGATACTCCCCTCAGCGTACCCTAAGATCTACGCATATGAATCTATTGGTGGTCCCTAGATTCAGACGCAAACGGACAGGAGGGTCGCGTTTCTCAATACAGAGACCTCAATTCTGGAACTCTTTGCCCACCACAATGAGACAAGAAACAGACTACAAGCGTTTTAGGAAAAAGCTGAAAACATGGCTTTTTACCCAAGCTTACAGTTAGACACCGACTTCTACAAACAGTGACTTCTTAACTCAGCACCAAGAGACCTGATGGTGTACGTGCGCTTTAGAAATTTTCTATAACATAACAGATGATCTTCTGTTCTATCCAGTATCTATGCTGGGGAAGCCTGTGTGACATCCAAGGGCTGAGTACTTGTTGAGGAGCCGGTATCCGTTCCAACAGGAGCTGAAGCATCCTGTGGTGGCTCTAAGAATGCAGACATCAACATGGGAATACGCTGAGGACACAGCAGTACAAAGCATCCACGTCCGGTGGCGCAACCGATGGAAGTGTTAGACAGAGACCCAACACGCATTCTTGTCCGCAGAACAGGCATCGGAGAACAGGCAGAACACAGTGGATCCAGACAGGTCTAAATGACAGGAACCAAGGCACGCTCAGTTCGCGGAGGCGAGGTGTGCCCAGATGAAGTACCATGCAATCACGGTATCTGTGCTCCAGGAGCATTTTTTCCATCTCCTTGGTGACTGGGACGTCCATTGCCTAGCAGCAAAATTAAAATCAGGATTCCCCCGTCTGGGGAAAAAACTCTCGCTGAGATGTCCAATGCCCGGACATCAGAAACTCTCCTGCAGGAGACTAAACATAAAAGCATTGCCAGCTTGGACGAGATTTCTTTTAAAGAAAGATACCTATTTGGTTGCCAAGACAGAAAAAGGTTCAAGACTAGGTTGACGTCCCATAGGGCAGAGTAGCGTGGTTCCGGGGGCAAGGAAAGACGGATACCACGCAGAAGTCTGCAGATGAACGGGTGTTCTCCCACCGGAGCCCCGTCTATTGGGTTGTTACCTGCCAACATTGCAGACTTTATCGCGTTGATTGAGCGATACGCCAACCCTTCTGCTGCCAAGTCCGCCAGGAAGTTCAGGATTGGAACCACACCGCGACCACGGGATCCAAATTCCTTCGAAGACACCAACTAACCCTTCTTGTTCAGGCAGACCGATAACGTTTTGTGGTGCTATCTGCCCATGCTTTTGACAAGAGAACTTCAGCCGGTCTAGAAATGCCCGGGAGCGACCACCATTGCCTGAAAGCCGGCACGCCATGAGAAGAAGAAAACCCTGGGTGACCAGATGATGGGGAACTCTGTCTGGGTTCAGAAGCAGGTGAGGAAATAGGGGGAGTAGGATTGGAGAATCCCAAGAAAGTTCCAGAAGAACTGGAAACCAAACTTGCGATCTCCAACACGGTGTCACCATTATCACCTCTGCCCCCTGACGGCGAATCTGGGCCGCCGCTCTTGTGATCATCGAAAAAGGGGGAAATGCATTGCCCCTCTCTTGGCTCCAATCCTGGAGAAAGGCATCCGTGGCCGAAGCCATTGGATCCGGTCTCCAACTGAAAAATCTGGGGACTTGGTGGTCCAGGCGTGACGCAAAGAGGTCCACCGAGAACGGCCCCCACAGATTCTCCAACCACCGAAAGACCTGAGGATCCAGTTTCCATAGACTGAAATCGTGGAGATTTCTCGAGTGCCAATCCGCAATCTGGTTGTCCTGGCCCAGAAGGTATTCCGCTGTTACCGAGATGTGATGAGCCAAGCAGAAACCCCAAAAGTCCTTTGGCAGGTTCGCTAAGGCTCGTGAGCGAGGACCCCCCAAATGGTTGACGTATCGAACTGCGGAGATGTTGTCCATCTTTAGGAGGACACAAGACCGCACTCTGTCCCTAGTCCAACAACGAACCACAAAAGCACCTGCCAGGAGCTCCAGGCAGTTGATGTGGAGGTTCTGCTCGTCTAATGACCAAACGCCTCCGGTGGAGAAATCCCCGCAACGGGCGCCCCAGCCTGATCTGCTGGCGTCGGATTCTATGATGAGGTCCGGAACCGAGCCGAAAATCGCCCGACCATTCCACGTCTCCATGTGGGACAGCCACCATGCAATCTCCTCCCTGGCCTCTGTAGAGAGAGGAACCGAGTGGTCGTACGACAACCCTCTCCGCAGATGGTATGCCTTGAGGTGCTGGAGGGCCCGGTAATGCAAGGGCCCCGGGAAAATTGCCTGAATGGATGAGGACAGAAGGCCCACCAATCGGGCAATTTGCCGGAGAGAAGTGTAAGTCTTGGAGATGGTTTGACGCAACTCGTGCCGAATCTTGGCCATCTCCCGAGACGCCAGACTCAAGAAAGAGTGGATGGAATCCACCACAAACCCGAGGAAAACCACCTTCTGAGAAGGGCTGAGAACGGATTTGTCCTCGTTGACAATAAACCCCAGACCCTGCAAGAGGGACACCGTTTGCTGGAGCTGCTTGGACAAGACCCTGGGACACAGCGCCATGAGGAGAATATCGTCCAAGTACACGATCATGCTTATGCCCTGGGACCTGAGGAATTCCACTGCTGGATGGAGCACTTTGGTAAAACACCATGGTGCTGAGGAAAGACCGAATTGAAGGGCGGTGAACTCGTAAATCAGGTCTCTCCAGCAAAATTGAAGGAATCGCCGATGAGGGGGATGGATTGGAACTACCAGGTAAGCATCCTTTAAGTCCAACCTCACCATCCAGTCGGATGGGAGCAGGACGTCCTGGAGGAGGTGAATCCCCTCCATCTTGAAGTGTTGGTATATCAACCACCCGTTGAACTCTTTGAGGTTGATAACCGGCCGATGACCCCCATCGGATTTGTCCAACAAGAATATGTTGCTTAGAAAGCTGTCGGGATGCAAAGCTGATCGGTAAATGGCTCCTTTGCGAAGCAGCGCGGAGACCTCCTCGTCGATCAGCTGCGCCTCGTGGGTTGTGAAGGAGATTGGGCGAGGGTAATTTTCCTGCCGAGGATGGTCGTAAAATTCTATATGAAAACCCTGAACGGTTTGTAAGACCCATGCGTCTGATGTAATAGCTGTCAAGCGTCCCGGAAGATTGCTAATCGACCCCCGATGCGGACCTGGGTCGCTGGTAGAACATTTACCGCTGGGATTGCGCCACCGGCGTTGTTTTTGAATCCTCCGCTGCCTTTGAAGCACTGGCCTCTTGTCGGGTAAAAGTTGTTGTAGTTTGCGCTGGAATTATATTGTCCGCGACCTGAGCCTTGTCCCCTTTGGGGATTCTGTTGGAAACCACGGCCAGCCGAGCGGCCCCAAACCTCGGCCGGCCCCGTGGAAAAACCTGCGGGTTTAAAACACTTTTGATATTGGATTGGGCCTTATCGAAAGAGGTAAATGTTGCTACAAATTTACCAAACTCCTTCACAAAGGGGTCTCCAAAGAGGCCCCCCAGCGCCAATGCCCCACCTCCGAGGAGGCCAAGTCTCCAAGTTTGAGATCAAGTTTAATCAACAATGAGCGGCGATGCTCCGTTGACAGGGCACAGTTGGCATTGCCCATAAAGATAATAGCCCGCTGCGCCCAGTTAGATAGGACCTCGGGAGAAATAGGGGACCCTGAAACCTCTGCCATGTCCAAAAATTTGGTCATAGGACCAATGGCATCGAGGAGCTTATCCTGGCATGACCGCAAGGGTCTATCTATGCCCTTCCGAGGGTCCTTCATGTATTTTGCTAGGAATGTAGACATCTTAGAGTCCAACTCCGGGGTGAAGGTGACCTTCCCCTCCAGAGTGGGCCTTGGGCACTCTGCCCTTAGGCAACCCAGAGCTTCCTTTTCTAGGGGCTTGCGGAGGCGACCCGCAACAAACTTGCCCACCTTGTCGCCAGGGGCCCAAGCAGCTAACCGGGGATGAATAATCTCATCCGGATCCAACATACCCGAATCCTCCCCCGGGGCTGAAGGAGGAATGACTGCCGGGCGCCAAGGTCGTGAGGGACCTGCCTCGTCATCCGAATCCCCCTGGGAGTCCTCATCAGGCTCCGGGGAGGCTGGGTCTGGATTCCCCTGGGGCTCGGCTTCCGGGGAGGGGGGGAGGGGGATGGCAGGGGAAGAAGACGCTACCTTTGCAAGGAAGGAGTTCTTAAGGCGTGCAAATGCATCCCTATCTACCCCTTCAGAGCACTTCTTTTTAGGGGGTGGAGGGCCCTCCCCAGTAGCGGGGTCAGCCGGGGGCGCAGGGAGCTCTGCGCACGTTTTCGCTAATTTTGCGCACTCTTGAACGATCGTGTCTGACAGGCGTCGCTCCATAGGCCCAACCATTGTTGACCACTCTATAGATAGAGGAGTCCACGGCATCATAGAATTTGTCGTCCCAAGGTAAGTATTCCTGGACCTCCTCTTCCTCATTTAAGTCATTTTGTGCCTCCATTAATATGATTTTGTGAAACAATAAAATAAATAGATAAATAAATGTGTCAATTTCCCTTATTTCAAAGCACTGTGCGCTAAAAGTACCAGGCTGGGGGTCCCAGACAAAATTGTGGCAGACCGGAGGACTGCAATTATTATCTGGCAGCCACAAGCACCGCAATAAGGCTTGCACCCACGTACAGCGCACCAAAAAAGCCCGCAGAGAAACTGACAGGGCTTGCTGCCTCGCCGCGCGCTGTGCCAGGGATGTTTTATGTGCAATGAGGAAAACCCCTCGTAAGCGTCATCGCGGGAAGATCACGCTGTACAGACCCCTGCCGGGGCGTCAAGTAATTAGCAGGGAATACAACCCGTGAAGCCGGGCGTCAAGCGAGGACAGCGGGGACAAGGCTCAACGGACTTGTTTCTCGCAGCGCGGCTCCTCCTCTGAGGGGCCGCGGTGCCAGAACAACAAGACGAGCGAGTCCCCCTAGCGGGCCTGCAAAGCACCGCAACTGCAATGGCGCCGGCCGCGTAGGGAGCGCGAAATGCTCCCGCGGCCGGTAGGGAACCTGAAAAAACCAAAAAACGATAATGCCAATTTAAACAGTCCCCGGGCTAACGCAGCACGCATAACAGCACCGGGCAATAAACAGTATAAAAACAGACCAATATTGCTAGAAACGTCACGAATACAGACAAGGAAAAAAAATATGAGACTTAACTGGCTGCGAAGCAGCGAAGAAAGAGGGGGGACAGACAGAGTGAAAGGACTACGTATTGATGATGGACCCTATGGAAGGACTATGTTGTTGGACACCTCCCTTGTCGTTATGGGAGTTGATGTTTCTTTGTTCATGTGTTATTTTTAATGCATTCAAAGATTTTTTTATAAATATGTCTTTCGGGCTGCTGTGAGGTTTATATGTTAATGAAGCGGAGAAAGACAAAAGCATAATCTGAGCCTCCGGTCCTGGCATAGAATTAACCATTACGTGGATAGTGACTCTGCCACAGTAAAAGTTAATTGGTCCAGTTTTTCAATACGCAGCATTGTATATTTTGCTCCCCTTTGTGCCATTGTTATCTGCTTCTTAGTTAGATTGTATGCAGAAAATAGGGACGTACTGTTGATAAATCGCCAAGGCACATAACCTGAACGCAATGATTGTAGCGTCCAGCTTAGCAACATAATAGAATGTAATTGAGACTGTCTGTGCTGTAGTATGGACAAATCCTGTTCTAGTATATCTATAGCAGAAGATACAATGTTGCCCAGTGAATAAATCCTGCATGTTAATGTAGTCATACCATTATCTATTCCAGCTAACGCCTTTTCGTGGTTAATTCTATCTATTTCACGAAGTCGCTCCGCAGCTTCTTGTTAAGCGTTTTTCCAGATTTCATTATAGACCGCGGTGTATGAAACGTTTCTGACGTGGCTTTCGGGGGCCTAATAAAAAAATCCCTTAGATCCACCTAATCTGAGAGTGAGGATAAGTGCTGTTTCACCTGGGACAGTGTCGAGGTTTTTAGTCATCGAGGCATAACTTCCCAACACTGTATGATGTCACCACCCTTCGGATGTTCTCGTTGTACATAGCGTTGGTCCGGCCTATGGATACTAAACTCTTCGGTTGTACCCCTGAATCTTGATTCACATCTGTTTGTGTCTGTAGGCCACACTAGCCATCCCTTCCAATTGGGGTCTGATGAATTGAAATGTATATTGTCATCTACTGTATCCCCACCATGTGTTGTAAAATGTTGCCACCCCTCAAAGTGTGATGGTGAGGGAATCCGACGTGTGTTCAAGTCTTTGTTCTTGGCTAGTCCAAGACATGAGGTCTGTTGCACAGTGTCGTTCAGAAATATAATCTGATGTGGAATTAGGCACACTCGAAATAGTGCTTCTGCTCCCTGAACTTGCCATTCCTTTGAAACTCAGACAGATTTTATGTCTATAGTGTCCTTCCATAAGTCGAAACCCTGTTCAGACAGTTGGGAAATAAAGGATGCAGAATAAATCTGTTTGGTGTTAGTTAGCATATTTTTCTGTGCAGTTGTAGGTGCAACCTTATAGTAATATGAGGTCGGGTCAGAAGTGTTAAACCCTGAAAAATAAGAAAATTTCTGTGCAAACGTTTTCAAACTACCTTTTGGTGGTGTTGGGCAATGTTCCCATTGGTGGTATGTGAAAACATTACGTGGGATACTGGATTTGTGTAAAAAGTGATTACCATAATGATGGTAACAGTACATGGTTTCAAAATCAGATGTGTCCTCTAACATTTCAGTGCTTGAAAATGCAGCAGATTGTTCTAAATCAGACAACATATTATTTACAGTTTCAAAATCCCAATCGTCAGAAAATGTATTGGAGGTAATGATATCATTTAGAGAAATTTTAAATAATGTGGTATTTTCAAAAGTTCAGTGGTACCTAATGCATCATAATCAACCTTGTCCCAAACTATACCATCAGGAATTGGAATAGCTGTAATGTTTACGAAGGACAGGTCTCTTTGTTCACGATGAGAAGATGTATGAGGTTTCAGGACCAAGTTCACATTTGTTACTGTAGAGTGTTCTGGGAGATAGTTTCCATTCATGAGTAAGCAAAAGACAGTCACTAGGCCAATCCAGAATAGAAAAAACAATATTCCAGTTATTATCCAGAGCTGGAGCCAAGGTGATACTAGGCAAGTCTTTTTCAGAAAAGTGTAGAAATCATGAAGTTGTTGCTTACAGGAAACTTGAGCTGGCGTTGTTTCAGGTTCACTGGGATCCATAGGGAAGGTATCAAAGTTAATGAAGTAGCCAGATGCAGTTCGATCTATTTTTGGTAGCTCAGCAGGTTTTGTTGAACTGGCAGACGTCTCTTGTAGAGGCATATTGATTTAGACTTCGGTGTTAGGCCAAATCGATATTTGTCTTTCATTTGTGTTTTGATGTTCTGTTTCCAGAGGAATGAGTTCTATTTCATTATTGGAAACTCCATTACTTTGTATTGGTGACTCTTCAAACGTTATGAGTCTTTCTGTCTGAACTTCCTGTATGGTAGCGAGAGGAGAGCGTCGGCTACCCAGGAGCCCACGAGGCCTACTATTCAGTATCGGCCACATAGTGTGGTTTGATCAGATCAATAGAGATGAATCTCTTTTCTTTTTTGCCGGCAAGAGGCGGAAGAAGTACTGTTCTTGCTCCTTCGACAGCCAGGACAGGTGCAGGCTTTCTGTATGATGGCCCAAATTCTTTCTTGTCCACAATCTTTTCTCTGACCAGATCCCCGACTTTAGGGATCCAGACAGGTCTTTCCGTGACTGATTTGACTTCCCCAGTGGCTGTGCGTTTTACTTGCACGTTGCTTTGTAGTGCCCGGAATTCATTGAGATCCTGTAAAACAGCCAAACGTTTATTGATGTCAAATGGTTTTTCATCCGCCACTGTGCTTTCATAGTCGAGATCAGGTACCCACATTCTTGTCCCAAATAGGACCTCATAAGGAGCGACACCTCCTAGGGAACTTCTTGGCATATTGTTAAGGGCTCTTGGACCCCGTATAAGTGATTGACCCAACTACCACCCGAACCTAATACTCTTGATGTTAAAGATTGCTTTAAGTCACAGTTTTTCGTCTCTACGACTGAATTTCCCTCGGGATGGTACAGAGAGGAGAACCGCAATGCAACACCCAAACTTTCCATGGCTTCCTTGTAAGCCTTAGAGCTAAACGTGGGGCGCGGTCAGAATGTAATGTGCCAACTGCATATGTCCCTATAAAGACTCGCAAATCTTTTATAACAGTTCCAGCGTCAGCCGAGCACTGAGGCCAAACCCACAGGAATCTGGAGCATGAATCTACTGCCACCAAAATATACTTGTAAGCCCCATCCGATTGTAGGGGGCCGCAGTGGTCCAAATAGACACGAGCGAGTGGTCTGTCTGATATAAGTAATGGTGTCTGCGCTGGACGTGCCACGGTGGAACCCTTCATCTGCTGACAGATGTTGCATATTAAGACATAATTCTTTGTTTAGTTAGTCCTGGCCACCAATAGTGTTGTTTCAATACAGAAACCGTCGCAGTAATCCCTGCGTGTGCAGAACCTAGACCCTCGTGTGCAGCAAGAATGAAAAATGTCCTAACTATCGTAACTTAAAGTTTCAATTCTATTAAGGACTCGGAGGCGAGGATAATGCCTTCTCTCTTCACTTTTATTAACAGCAGCCAAAACAACATATAACAACTACCTTTCCCATGAAACCTTGGGAAAAAGGTAGTAAGAAAAAATTGTCCAATCAGCCACAGACTTGGATCCTCCAATCAGGGGCGATGCAGACTAACATACTCTGACTCCACTGGCTTCCCATCCTCTTTCGAAGCGTGAAGTCAGCCGGTAGCTCACATTCACGAGTCGTGTTTGTTTGTTTCAGATCCTACAAGAAAACCAGGAAAAAATTATCCTTTATTCAGACAAGAAAAAGTCAAAGCCTGTGGATAAAATCAGTGAGGCATAAAACAATCACATAATGCCTTTGTTCCAAACCATACAGTGTTAAAACTGTTTTACTTACTCTCCTACAAAGAGGGCAATGTTCATCTGAAATCCCTAGAGTGGGATAATCCTCGCCTCCGAGTCCTTAATAGAATTGAAACTTTCCGTTACGATAGCTAGGAAATTTTTCATTCTGTGTCAGAACTGGAGGCGAGGATTATGCTAGTTCAAAGCTTGCTCACCACGAGGTGGGCCAAATCCAACACAGGCTTGAAGTAGAACCTTTTAAATGTGGAGTCCGAAGACCAGTCCGCCGCGTTGAGGATGTCCTCCAAACGGGCACTTAAGCCAAAAGCCTTTGATTCCATAGCCCCTCGATTTGTGTGGGCTCCAAAATCCTTTAGGCTAATTCCTGCCTCTTGCATAACCCACCTAACCCATTTGGCTATTGTGGGGGAAGATATTGCTTTAAAAGGCTTGCGTAACGCAATAAGGAGCTGCCGCTCTCCCGGGGGACGGAATTCCTCTGTTACTTCCTCATACGCCTTCAAACAGCGGACCACACACATTTTCGGGGATTCCGGGAATTCCGGATAACTGATCACTCTTGTGTGGCACTTTGTCTGTCTGTGAAGGGTGAAAGTCACCCCATTAGGTGTGAACATCCTGCCCGTGATATCCAACGCTCTCATGTCTGAGACACAGCGGCAGGAAATGAGGCAGAGCAGCATGGCTAGTTTGGCCGACAACTCTTTTCGTGAGAGGAACTGATTAGGTTGCCAGGACAGAAACAGGTTAAGAACCTGATTCACACCCCAAAGAGCTGAGTACCGGCGTTCCGGAGGAAGGGACAATCTGATGCCTCGTAGGAGCCTGCAAACAAGAGGGTGTTCTCCAACAGCTGCGTTAAGCGGTATGTGGGCAGACAAAATGGCTGACCGAAAGGTATTAACTGACCTGTAAGCGAGTCCCTCCAAGGCTAAATGGGCTAGGAAATTCAGAATATGAACTACTCCTGCGTCCACGGGATTAAGAACCCGTCACATACACCAACGGGACCATCTGCCCCATGCAGACCTGTACCGCTTGACTGTACTGTCCGCCCACGCCTTGGACATGAACTCTTCAGCTTTATCCAAAAGGCCTGGGACTTCCCATCGTCTCCTGTAATCCGCCATGCCATGAGCCACAACGAGTTCCCCAGAATCAGAGGATGCGGAACTCGATCGGGACTCAGGAGGAGAGACGGAAACCGGGGGAGTAGCATTGGAGAATCCCAAGAAAGTTCCAGAAGAACTGGAAACCAGACTTGCGATCTCCACAGGGGAGTGATCATTACCATCTCTACCCGTTGTCTCCTGATCTGGGCCGTCGCCCTTGTTATCATCGTGAATGGAGGGAACGCATATCCCTATTCCAGACTCCAGTCTTGGAGAAAGGCATCCATGTCCACTGCCAACGGATCAGGTCTCCAGCTGAAGAACCGCGGAAGTTGATTGTCTAATCTTGAAGCAAAAAGGTCCATTGAAAAAGGACCCCAGCGGTCGTTCAAGGACTGGAAGACCTCTGGGTCGAGCTTCCAGAGACTGGAATCCCTGAAGTTGCAGGATTGGAAGTCCGCTACCAGGTTCTCCCGACCGGGAAGATACTCCGCCGTGACTGACACCTGATGTTCCAGGCAGTACTGCCAAAAGCTTGCGGCCAAGTCCGAAAGGGCTTTGGATCTCGTGCCCCCTAAATGATTGATATATCGGACGGCCGAGATATTGTCCCTCTTTAAAAGGACCGAGGACTGGACGGAGTCTCTCGTCCAACACCGAACGGCGAAATAGCCCGCAAGAAGCTCTAAGCAGCTGATATGTAACCTCCGTTCTTGAGGAGACCACAATCCTCCTGTGGAAAACTCGCCGCATCTGGCCCCCCAGCCTTGTCTGCTGGCATCGGATTCTATCACTAGGTCTGGGGCGGATCCGAATATTGCTCGGCCATTCCAGGCCTCCATGTGTTCTAACCACCATGTGATCTCCTCCCGGGCTTCGTTCGACAGAGGAACTTTGTAAGAGTAGGGACGTCCCCTCCGTAAGTGAGTCGCTTTGAGGCGTTGGAGCGCTCGATAATGTAGAGGGCCCGGGAAGATGGCCTGGATGGAGGCGAAGAGAAGACCCACAATCCGGGCCAATTGTCTGAGTGATATCTGAGGTTTGGTGATTGACCGTCTTAATTTGTGACGAATTTTTGAAATCTTTCTGGATGGAAGACTGAGAGTGGAGGAAGTGGAGTCTATCACGAAGCCTAGAAAGGTAAGGGTCTGTGAGGGCGTTGGGAAGGATTTCGTCTCATTCACCACGAAACCCAGACCCTGAAGAAGATCTACCACCGTTTTGAGGTGGCGTGAAAGTTGGTGAGGGCATGCCTCCATGAAGAGCATTTCGTCCAGGTAGACAATCATTCGGATACCCCGAGCCCTCAGGAACTCCACTGCTGGTCTGAGGACCTTGGTGAAGCACCAGGGGGCCGAGGAAAGACCGAAGGGAAGGGTGGTAAACTCGTAAGTCTGGTGACGCCAAACAAATTGGAGGAAGCGGCGATGAGGAGGAAAGATTGGGATAACCAGGTAGGCGTTTTTTAATCCAGCCGTACCATCCAGTCCAGAGGTCTCACGACATCTCTGAGAAGATGAATCCCCTCCATTTTGAAGTGGCGGTAAACTAGCCACTCGATGAATTAGCTGAGAATGATTACTGGCCGCTTGCCTCCATCTGTCTTGTCTACTAAAAAGATGTTGCTGATGAACCCCCGTGGATGAGGAGTTGCCCGGGTGATAGCTCCTTTGGCTAGAAGGGATGAAACTTCCGAGTCTACTAGACTGGACTCTAGTTGAGAGAACTGAATGGGACGTGGTTTTAGTTCTTTGAAAGGGTTCGCCTATATAATATATGTGGAAACCATGAACCGTCTGAAATACCCAAGAGTCCCCTGTGATGGAAATCCAGGCCTGGAAAAAATTCCCCAGCCTCCCCCCTACCGTTAAGCGGAAAGAAGGGAGAACACTCACCGGGACTAGAGGAGGACGCTGCTCCACGATATCCTCGCCCCTTGCCTCGCCGGCCTCTTGTGGGATAGAAATTCCTGAATCTTGTCTGCTCCTGGTATTGACCCTGTCTGGGGCCTTGTCCCCTTGGAGGGAGTTGGTTGGAAGGGCGGCAGGTCGAGCGGCCCCTACCTCGACCGGCCCCGCGGAAAACCCGGGGGAAGACTTTCCTAATCGATGACTGGACCTTGTCAAGGGAGGTGAAAGTGTTAAACTTTCCCAGCTCCTTGACAAAAGGCTCGCCAAAGAGTCCCCCTTGAGCCACTGCCCCAGCCTCCGAATCAGCAAGATCCCCTAACTTGGGGTCCACTTTGATGAGGAGGGATCGCCGACGCTCAGTGGAAAGGGCACAATTGGCGTTACCCAAAAATACTATGGCCCTTTGTGCCCAACCTGAGAGTGCCTCCGGGGAGATTATGGACCCTGACAACTTGGCCTCTTCGGCCATATCTAGAATTTTTGTGAGGGGACCTAAGGTGTCCATTTACTTGTCCTGGCATGCCCGCCAGGACCTGTCAATTCCCTTCTTTGGGTCTTTCATAACTTTTTGCAGGAATGTGGCCATTCTTGTGTCGATCTTTGGTGTGAGAGCTACTTTACCGTCAAGGGTGGGTCTGGGGCACTCTGCTCTCAAGCAGTTGCGAGCGTCCTTCCCCAGGGGTTTGCGATAACGCAAAGCCACATAATTGGCGACCTTATCCGCTGGGGCCCATTCCGAAGAGCGGGGATGAATAATGTCCTCTGGGTCCAATATGTCGGAAGTGTCCTGGGATGGTCGGGAGGGGAGCCAAGGTCTAGAAGGGCCTGGTTTAGTGTTGGGGTCACCTGCATCGTTAGGGGTAGCATCGTCTGAAGTCACTGGGTTCTCTGTCAGTGACAGGATCGGTTGGGTAGCTAGAAAGGCTTGTTTGAGCCTATCGAACGCATTAAGATCAACCCCCGTATCTCTGGACCGTTTGGGTGGGAGCGGGGCAGGATCAGAAGGGGGAGTAGTGTCTGGTGGTCCAGTCTGGGGAGCGGACGCCTTTGGCAGGGCTGCTAGTCGTGCTAAGGCTGGGTCAATCTTCCTGGACAATCTGTCCTCCAGGGGGGTGATAGCCTCCCCCACAGCTCTGTAAATAGATGTGTCTACCGCATCATAAAATTCGTCGTCCCAAATGAGGTCTGCCAGGGTGTTATCCCCCCCTTGGGAGTCTTCCTCATAGTCCATTTCCATCACTGGGCGGGACTCACTGAGGTAAGTAGTCAAAGGGTCTGGGTGGCAGACTTGCAGCCTGGTTTAGGTTGCTTAACACTGGCTGGGTGTCAGCCAACTGATGTAGAGTGAGGGAACCTCACAGATTTTATGGGTCACTGCCCTGGGGAGACACCGCCTTGACAAAGAAAAAGATATATATACTGTGGCCTGGGTAACTCCCCACAAGCGCAGCGCGCTAGATACAGACCCCAATAAGGACTTTAAGGGCGTCAAAACACAAATTACAGACTCTGCTGCTTGATTAATATTGCATGTGTCAAGTAGGCAGCAGAGCGTAGGTATAATAAGCACAGATTGGCCGTTTACCGGCAGCGGCATGATCTTACGACCATTAGGCGTCTCCCTCAGGCCACACAACAGCTCGGGGAAACTACAGCGCGCTGTTTGATCCTCTCAGGGATTCGAACGTGTGCGCCGTATCCCGCGCAGCCTCCAGCGCACCCTGGCGGCGGGAGGTCCGCGCCGAGCATATGAATCCAGGCAGAGGAGACCGAGTAGGAGCGGAAACGCTCCTGCAGTCAGTAAAAAACTTCCGCAATGGTAATGGAAACGATGGAAAAAGGCGGAGAAAGCGCCGAGCCGCCTGACAAAAACAATCAATTAATTAAAACATAAGGCAGCAATGCATGACGCGCGATGCGCTGAAACTACCAGAAAAACTATCACAAGTGTGTAGGCAAATAATTATCACAATAACAACGTTTCTAAGCGTATATAAAGCGATTACAATACAGTGTAATAAGGTTAACACCCAACAGCACAATATGTAAAGGGAGCAAAAAACACTTATCTCGGCTGCGCAGCAGTGAAGAAAGAGGATGGGAAGCCATTGGAGTCAGAGTATGTTGGTCTGCAACGTCCCTCATTGGTGGATCCAAGTCTGCGGCTTATTGGACAAATTTTTCTTACTACCTTTTCCCCAAGGTTTCATTGGAAAGGTTGTTGTTATATGTTGTTTTGGCTGCTGTTAATAAAAGTGAAGAGAGAAGGCATAATCCTCGCCTCCAGTCCTGACATAGAATTAAACCTAATCTGCAATCCATGTTTGGTATTACTCTATCCCCCACTCCTGGAATTTGAGCATACCGAACGTTATTTGCATCTAACTTGTAGGAGTACTTGAGTGGAAAGCCTTTCGGTAAGGCTGTGCTGTTTCTGCGTGAAGCAATGACAGCTACCATTATCTGTCAGTCTATTCTCGTTTTTGAATGAGTGATTGCAGCTACGGCAGCAGTTCGTACTGCCCCCTTTGCGGCTTCATTGGCCAATGAATTCCCTTCAACATGAATGCCATCATGTTGATGACTCAGCGTATGTATCACATGAGCTCTTGGTAGTTCGTTTTTCAACTCCGCTACCTGTTCCCATAGCAATCTATGCTTAAATGTGCCACCTTTTTTTTTTTAGTGGAGCGGAGCTTGCGAGCTGCAAGATGGCCGCTTGAGCTCTCGGCTCCGTGAAACCGCCACACTATCCGATAATTATCCTGCGTCTGCGGCGTCTGGCTGGCCCGCATTTCTGCTGTGCTGAGTCGGGTGCAGCCCGGGAGCGGAACGAACTGCCTCTGAGCTCTCTACCCCTCTGCTGCGCTCGTAAGAAGACCACGAGTCGCTGTGGCCTGTTCCCGTGGCTGCCGCACCGGTCTGTGGTGAGACCAAGTGTGCGCGCAGCGGTGACGCGCTCGCGCTGGGTTTGCAGTGTCCCCCTGCTGCCCGGGGAGCTGCTGACACCGATAGACGAGCGAGCGCCGGTCGATTTTCACCCAGCGGCGTGCTGTTGGGAGGGCACCGATCTCCAGAACTTCTTTAGGGGTGCGAGGGGAGACGGCCTTCTCGCCATTGCTGCAGAGCTGGACGGCGCAGCGGAGCTGTTGCTTTGAACTCCACTGAGTGCCCGCTGATCGAATCGCGACTGGAGAAGACCAATCGCACGGCGGCGCACGGTTTCAGCTCTGGATCTACGCTGCCCTAGCTCCACAAGTGAGTGCCTGATCTCCGGCGGGACTTGGTGCGGCCTGAGACTGGGAGTCGGCCCTGTTGTGCTCGACAGTCAGGAGGACGGAGGCGGTCTGGGAAGCCCGGTGAACGGCCGCGGACCACTCTCCTGTCTAGAACTGCCTGCCCTAGAACATACCAGCTGACTGCTTTGTGTTGCGATTAAGGTTTAATGGGGGACAGCGTGGTGACGTTTGCAGGCTGCCTGGCGCACTATTGTTGCAGATTGACGCCCCATCCATGATAACACAGAGAGGCTGCTGGCCCGGTTGCGCTACAGTGACCTTTCTGCGGGGCAGAAGCGAGCAGAGCTGAAGGTCTGCATGCATGATCACCCCTAATGGTGCTGGGCCGTGACTGGGCTGGAGCAGTGTCGGAGGCCCCTGAGAATTACTCACTAGGGGACGCTGTGTGTTAGTTCTGGTTGCCCTGCTGACACCTTGCTGACCTTGCCAGCTCTGGTGAGTGGAGTTGTGCCAGAAACCTGGAATAGAGTGCGACGCAAGATGGGTAGAGTCGATAAAAATCAACCCAAGATAACGTTCGACCAAAGAAAGTCAAAGGTACGGGACAATGCTGCTGAAGAGGGAGATCCCACGTCGGACCTGACGTCTGAGGAGCTGGATGGAGATATACGCTCTGTTAGTTGCCATGGAAAAAAGCTTACAAGGTAGCCTAGCAGGTTTGGGCACTAAAATTGACTCGCTCTCGTACCGCATGGACAGGATGTTGGAGAGATTGGACAAGCATGCAGAGTGCCTAGACATGGCGGAGCGCAGAGTTACGGAGGTGGAGGAGGCACAGACGGCAATGGATTCTGTCCACAAACAACTGGGTAGGGTCCTCCAAGTGCTACAAGACAAAGCTGAAGATTTGGAAGCGCGTTCGCGACGCCACAACTTGCGAATCACGGGCATTCCAGAATCGACGCCAACAGGCAACATGGAGAAATTTGTCAAGAAGCTTTTGATTACCCTCCTTGGTGGGGACACGTTTTCCAACATGTTCGTGGTGGAGAGGGCGCACCGCTCGTTGGGTCCACGCCCTGCCCCTGGTACCTCTCCAAGGCCCATAATTGCGAGACTGCTGAACTATAGGGACAGGGACTCGGCGCTGTCAGCTGCCAGAGCCAAGCATTCACTACAATATGAGGGGTCCAACATCTTCCTGTATCCGGACTTCACTGCTCGTGTCCAGGAGGCACGCAGACTGTTCGCCCCGTTAAAACGCCAGATGAGAGACCAGAACATAGACTATGCTATGTTATACCCGGCCAGACTGAGAGTTAACAGGAACGGTCATTCACGGATCTTCACTGATCCTAAGACACTGCAAAAAGCCTTGAAGGAATGGGCCAAGGAGAAGCGTGTTAGTCCGGAACGGGATGTTCTGGAAGGGGCCGTCGGTGGACACCTGGATGATCAAGACTGACCTTGACTTTGCTGGGTTTTCATTTGGCAGGTCCCACGGTGTTGTAAGCATGGATCAGTCTGGGAGAATTGCGGTGGTCTTGTCTTGGGGGGGTTACGCTATTGTGGGGAGGTTTTGATATTGGTGACCTATGTTGTTACTTATACTCTGTGGGGAGGGGGGGAGCTTGGAGGCATCGCTGTATAGAGTTCTAGACGCAGTTGCGGGGGTCGCTTTAGTTGCAGAGGCACGCTTGATTTGGGCGGTGGAGCGGAGTTCGTGCAGGGATCAGCTACTGCACATGCACGTATTTGGCGTGCAACATCTGCCCTCGTGTGAATTACACTGTTTGAGTTCCGTATGGGAGGGGGGAGGCTGGGATTCTGAGTTTTGGTTATTTGAGTTTGCATACGTGCAAATGCCATCTGTTGAGGGTGGGTCTGTGGGGGTTTGTCGTCCAGGCACTGTTGGGTACAGCCTGGCGTGGGTGGGGGGAGGGAGGGACAAGAGACTCGCACTGGTTCTTTCAGTTACTTTTGCACTTTGTGATGACGCACAGTATTTGCACACGACAACAATAGTATTGTACGGTCTGATGCCACATGCAAGATTTACTCCATGACAGACACTGGTAGGTCCCGTAGGGACACTGGCTTTGACACATTAAGCGCGCTCACCTGGAACGTGCGAGGCCTTAATGACCACAGGAAAATACGAGAGATCCTGAGTTACTTGTCAAGAAATGACATTGATATTGCACTGTTGCAGGAAACTCACCTTCCGCTAGATAGCCCTATGTTACGTATTAGAGGGTTACATGGCAATATTCATGCGGCAGGGTTTACCACCCATGCCCGGGGGGTTTTAACGTGGGTGAATCCTAAGGCGGCTATAACACTAGACCCTTTAGAGACGGATAAAGAGGGTAGGTTTGTCATCACTAGGTGTAGAGGGAAAGGTCTAGACATGATTCTGGTCAATGTATATGCCCCGAATTACGATAACCCCAGACTTTTACAGAATGTTGACCGATACAGTAGGTTTGCACGCAGGTGGTCAGTTGCTCTGGGGTGGGGATTTTAACTTTGTCAGAGACCCAACGTTGGATAGATCGGGGGCCCCGGAGAGGCGCATCTCGGCGGCAGCTAGGACAATGGAAGGAGCACTAGTGCAATTTGACTTGAGTGATGTATGGCGCCAACGGTATTCAGCTAAAGGGGGGTTCACACATTATTCTGCATATCATGATATACACACTAGAATAGACTACTGGTTTGCTGTCAGGCGGCTGACGGAATGCACTCGTACATGTAGGGTTCTCCCTCGTACATACTCAGACCACTCCCCGCTACTGTTGGTAATAGACACCCCAAGAAAACGCATCCCTCCTTTTACTTGGAGATTCCCGCCTTATTCATTGCTAGATTCACTCCGATCTAACATCGCAGAGATAAGTGCTGTGTTGTCCCCACCTATTATGACGCTAAGATGGCGCCTGTTGTGCAATGAGGTCTTGCCCGGGACCGTAGAAACTGCACGTTGAAGCTGCCGACCTCCGTATCACCCAGCTACCTTCTTCCCCAACCCCTGACCCATACCGGCAACTGAGGACCACCTATTGCGGCGACTATCAGCAGATCGGACGTTAACGGCCACTGAAGAACAAAAGTAAGAGCTCCGTCCACACCGGTGAGACGAGGCGCGCTACCTCTTCACTCGCCATCCCCCATTGGAGAGCCGGAGCACCGCCTGACCTGTGGGGCTCTCCCAACGCTGACGTAATTCAAGAGAACTCTTGGTGAGCAGGGATGTCTGATGCCTGACCCCAAAATGGCGCCTGTAGTTCTGGCGGACCCGGAGAGACCAACACTGCACCCGGGGGTCCTCATCTGGAAACACAGCCCGACCTCTTTTCTCCTGGCAAGGACTAAGCAGCAGAGGGCATGGTGAGCAGCCGATCACCCTTCTTCAGCCCCTCTGTTATTCTGCCTCGTTTTTCAGAAGTAAGAGGAATTCCTGATGCTTCGTCCCCACCTTCTCGGCAATCCCATTGTCATTCAAGGTGTCAAAGCGGCCTGTTGCCCTCCATTTATCATGGCTTCTTCTTTACTGAGACCAATTAGTTCTTTTTTGAGAGATTTCAATGGATTTAGGAGGCGCCCCGCCTGATCCTAAAATGGCGGCCGTTTCTCCCCCTTGCTACTATAACACAGTTATTACTCTCCTCCTCGGGAGGCGAGCAGACACTTGGCTCCGGCCTCTAACTCCTCTATTGCTCCATTGCTCAACAAACTCCCCCCTTTGAGCGAAAGACATTAATGGGACAGGCTGATTGTTTCACCAAGGTCAGAATTCCCTTTCCTGACCCCAAGATGGCTGCCACAGTGATCCCTACCTTGTTGTGCTACTGCTCTGGGACAAAAACTGGACTCCAACCTGACCCTGAACCTATTCCCCCATCCTGCTTTCCCATCTGAACTTTTAACCTGTTTGCACATACCTATGACAGTGGAGACCTAGCTTCTTGGCTGGTGCCCGGTGGAGCTACCTGATAGCTATAGAGGAGATGGGTTGTGGATTTCCCCCTCGACCATCACCTACCCAGCCGGACTTTGGGCAGACTTTCCTTCGTCTCTCCGTCATATCTCCCTCCTACACCTTCTCCCTACCCCTTTACCCCTTTACGCTCCATTTATCTCGTCTCTTATGCCCTTTATATGTTTTTATGCTGAGACCTAGTTATTTGGCTGATGCCCGGTGGAGCTACCTGATAGCTATAGAGGAGATGAGCTGTGGACTTCCCCTCGGACGTCACCTACACAGCCGGTCCTTGGGCAGATATTCCCTTCGTCTCTCCTTCGTATCTTCCTCCTTCCTTCCTTTACCCAACCCCCGTACCCTTCTGCTCTCCTTTGACCTCGTCTTCAATGATCTTTAAATGTTTTGCTGGCAACTATTTAACATGTAACTGATGTAATTTATGTAACTTTGTGGAACCTCATGTAAAGCGCTCTGATACCTTCGGGTCTAGCCAGCGCTATATAAAACTCATTAAATAAATAAATAAAAATAAATAGATTCAGTCTTCAAGGAAGAAATGGCCGAAGCTATCGAGATATTTTTTTGAAGCCAATGTGGGTTTGGTGGACAGCTTTCAATGTGTGTGGGAAGCGTTTAAGGTATATATAAGAGGGATCGCTATATCCAAGCATGCAGGTGTGCTTCGGTCGATCCTCAAACGTCTGGCTGATCTAGAACAGAAGCTCGTTTCCCTAGAAAAAGCCCAACAGGCCGGGCCAGGTGAGACAATCATTCAGGAGATTAAGGTGACGCTGGAAGAGTACCATGAGGCGGCTGACACAGAGCTCAAACACCTTGGCAAGTACGCTACAGCCTGCGTATACGGAGAAGGGGAACGTCCGGGGGTGGTATTGGCCCGACTACTCAAACAACGTAGAGATAAGTTTGTTGTGACTGAGATCACATCAGCAGACGGGGTATCCCTAACAGAGGAACCGGACGTGGCTGACCGATTCCGACAATACTACACACACCTATATGCCTCACATGGCGGCAGCTCGGACGAGCGCATACTAGATTATCTCGCGCATTTAAAACTTCCTTGGCTGACGAACACCCATCGGGAGTTCCTCATGCGTCCCATTGAGAAGGAGGAAATACTTCTAGCTCTCTCAAAAATGAAAACGGGAAGCGCGCCAGGTGGGGATGGGCTGACAGTGGCCTTCTATAAGGCGTTTCTAGAACTACTAGTACCGCAACTTGCCGCACTATTTGAGGATATGTGTGTTTCGGGTACGATGCCTCACTCTATGAGAGAAGCAATTATAGTTGCGATTCTGAAACCGGGTAAACCTCCGGAAGACTGTGCATCAAACGCCCGCTCTCCCTGCTGAACGTAGACACAAAAATATTTGCAAAAATACTAGCAAATCGTTTGATTCCATTGGTGCCCATATTGGTGGCGCCGGAGCAGGCGGGGTTTGTGCCGGGCAGGAACCTGACTTATAATTTACGCACGGTGTTTGCCGCGCTACAGCTTACTAGACCGGAGATCCCTGCTGTTGCGGTCTTTTTAGATATGGAAAAGGCGTTCGACTCAGTTGAATGGCCCTTTTTACGACACGTACTCATTAGGATGGGCGCTGGGCCGGTTTTTATACAGCTGATCAGTGTTCTGTATAACTCCCCCACGGCCAGGGTCAACATAGGCAACTTGGTTACAGACCCTATCACCATCTCCAGGGGTACCAGACAGGGTTGTCCCCTGTCCCCCATTCTATATGCTCTGGTGGCTGAACCTGTGGCCTGTGTGCTCAGAGAATATCATAACCATAAAGGCATTCGGTTCCCGGGCTATGAGTTGATCGTGTCTACCTACGCGGACGATACGTTACTGTACGTTCGGAACCCTGAAAGTAACCTTTCCCAAGTACTTCGCGAAGTGGTGCTCTTCGGCACCATGTCCGGTCTACGTGTTAACTGGACAAAATCTATTATTTTTCCCCTAACACCAGCCACGGTAGCTTTTGAGCCTGATTACCCGCTGCAGTGGTCCACTGAGGCGGTGAGATATTTGGGCATTAAGCTGCACACCGACTCAGAAGTTGTATTCAGGGAAAATTATGGGGTCGCAATTAACAAACTAGAAGAGGACATCGCCAAATGGGTCCAACTGCCGTTATCCTTGTTGGGCAGGGTTTCCATTATGAAAATGGTTGTACTGCCTCGGTTCCTGTTCCTTTTTCTGAATATTCCCATGGTCCTGCCTCGGGTGTTCTTCCGACGCCTTACGTCCCTTATGGTACACTTAGCATGGGCTGGTAAACAGGCACGTGTCAGGTGGCAGATCCTCACACTCCCGTACTCTATGGGAGGACTTGGCGCTCCAGACTTTGATTTATATTATAGAGCCGCGCAGGGAGCGCATGCATACTATTGGATTCATGGCCCCTTCGACATCCCACACCTCCGCATAGAATCTGTTGTTGCGGCCCCTCTGGCGCTACCGGCCATGATGTTCACACCCCCTGATAGGCGGACGGGGATTCTTGACTCAATCAACACTACTACACACGCTTGGCATTATTTGTTGCAGCTGCAGGCCGGCGCTATCTTGTATTCTCCTATTGCGCAGCTAGACTGGTGCCAGTGGCTCTCGCCGTGTAGGGATAAAGGGGTTACTACTGCTTTACACGCTCTTGGGGCACAGACAATAGGGGACCTCTTCGCTGACGGCGTAGCTAGGAGCTGGGGGCACATGGGGTCGGAGGATGAGACACCTACACTACTTGCGCAATTCCAGTTTCATAGAGTTCGTCATGCACTTCTTGAGGTCCTGGGAGAGGACATGTTAGAGCCCCCGGAACTCCCGGCCTTGACCAATGTTATTAAAGCACGATCGCCCCTCAAGTTAGTATCCAAAATCTACCAAGTCTCGATGACAGATAGATGACATCATTACACTAAGGCGCGTTTGGCCTGGCAACGTGACCTGCAGAGGGCCATAGACGATGATATGTGGACATTTTGCTGCACCAGCACAAAACGCATATCCCTGAACGGGAGACATAGATTGATACACTTCAAATTTCTACACAGGGTTTACTATACCCCGGAGCGCCTACATAGGTATGGTCTGAGGGATGAACTGACTTGTAACAGGTGTAGTGCACAGTCTGCAGATTTTTTTCACTTAGCTTGGACTTGTCCGGGGATATCTCGCTTTTGGGACCTAGTCTTTGGAGAACTGGGCCGTGTGGCTGAGTTGTCGCTGACTCCAGACCCTGCTCTTGCGTTACTTGGCTACTCTAGACAGATACCCAGGGGGGTAAGAAGACTGGTGGACATGGGTTTGCTGTTGGCCAAAAGGTGTGTTGCGACCTGCTGGTTACGAGGTCCACCTCCCACAATTGCTCAGTGGTCACGTGATATGTTATATTGTAGTACTCAAACGGAAAACTATAGTGACCTCCTGCCGCCACGTAATAGACCGAAGAACTTCTGGGAGCTGTATAAAACATATGTGGCAAACAAAGGGGTAGATACTGCGGTCCCAGGGGGAGGAGCGCTGGAGACTGACCTTCTCATGTCCCTGGTTGACGAATAGATGTGGGATAACAACGATTGTACTATATATTGTTATGCAAAGTCATGAAAGGTCTGTTTTGTGTATTATTAGGAGGGTGGAGGCGCAAGATATGCGCAAGTGATTGCATGTGATATGTCTGCTAATTTGCTGATGAACATACTGTTAAGATATTTTCTGTATGCTGTGTGTTACCGTGAAGGTATTGGCACTGTAAGGAGTCTCATGTTTTTGTTTTCATAAAACTTAATAAACATATATATTTTTTTTAATTGTGCCACCTTTTGAGTCTTTAAACCCATTTTGACCCCAGTATTGTAGATATTCATTGTATGACTGGACACAATAAAAAGAATCGCACACAATCTGTGTGGGGAATTCTCAATCCGTATTTATTAGTGCCAGTAACAGGGCTTTTAGTTCTGCCAGCTGTGCCTTGCAGTCTCCTAGAGACTGTGTCTTAGTACTGCTAGGATGGAACTTGCCTTCCTGCATACGACCCTTCACAATCGCACACGCAGCGTTGTATTGCTGTTTACTTCCTACGGCCGGCTGAGCAGATCCGTCAGTGTAAATAATGTATTCATACTGTACTAGAGGCATTATTTCATTCGGGAGAGGATATTCTTGTTCATATTGCAGAGATGCTTGTGTTTTAACTGTAGAGTCAAATTTGTAATCTACATCTATTGCAGTGAGAGAATTGGCCCATTGTATCCATCTTGGATGCAAAGCTTTAGCATTTGGAATGCTGCCTTTGTGACAGCCTCTAAGGCTGGTACCAGAGTTACGACAATTATTCGTTTCCCCTGAGCCAGTGCTCTTTCTCTCACTACAGCAGTCTGTACTGCTGTCAGAATTTTTTCTGTAGAAGCAAAACACATTTCAGCGTTTGTATACAAGTGTGATTTGTATGCTATGGGTACTGTTTCGCCTTCATTGAAGGTTAGGTAAGTATACCCTGATTGACCCGCTATAACACGGATCACCAAATTTGTGGTGTTTACACATATGTGTAGGTGTTTGGAAGCTATCATAAGGAACAAAGGATATCTGTGTGTTCCTGTGTCCAATGCCTAACTGAAAAATCAGGTCTTATTAAGTCGTAGAAAGGTTTTACTTTTTCTGCGTAATCTAAAATGTATGTTCTGCTAAAATTTAAGAATTCCAATATGGATTCTAAGTTTTTCAGCGATTTAGGAGGTTGGAGCAGCGCACACCTTTCTAAAAAGTTAGCTGCCAGGCTTTTTCCTTCACTTGAAAGCTTGTATCCCAAAAATAGGACATTGAGGTGGGCTATTTTTGATTTTTTTAAAGTTGAATTTGTAACCCTCAGAGGTGGACCCCAAAATTATGTTGCTCACCCTGGTCCGGTGATCCTTTAAATCATCATCCATCAGATAAATATCATCTACATAGGACAATGCCTCTTCATCCAAATTCTGAAGTAACTCTGTTACCCTAGCAGAGAACAACACTATTCTTATACACTTGGGGAAGTCAACAAAATTGACGCTGAGAACCGAGGGCTGAGAATGCTGTCAAATACCTGCTCTCGGGTGCTATATTTTGGCAAAAAAATCCATTTGAGATATCTAATGTTTTGTATTTTTTCCGCACAATGTTATTCATTAATGCGGCACTGTGTGCATTCTGTACTGCAAATGTTTTAGTGCATGTGTTCAGATGTCTGTAGTCTAAAACTAGACGGTATGAATTATTGGGTTTCATTACGGGAAACAAAGGATTATTTATGGCGGAGGTGCAAGTTTCAATTACACCTTGGTATTCAAGTTGATCTAAGATCTTCCTGACCTGTTTTTTCACTTCTTGTTTTATTGGGTACTGTCTAGTTTTTACTGGGATTACATGGTGAGGTGACTCAGCATCCTACCCAACATGCTTGCGATATAATGCTGGAGCAAGTGCTATTGCCCACTCCTGCGCGTATGTGTGTTTTAAGTATATTGGAACGAGGTCGGAAAAAGCCAGTAAAATTACTGTTTATCCTTTTGGGCAATCCATAACTATTTCAGGCGGCCAATCTTTTTCAGCTAAAAGGATGTCATAGCCGTAAGTCAGGTTTCTTCCAAAAGAGACCTTTAATTTTCCTGGGTTTGTCCCCTTCCATTTGGAGTGTTATTTCATGTAACTTATGTGGGACACTTACCCTCGTATCAGGTGTCTCCACCGTGATATGTTCATTCAACTCCGCTGTCACCAGAAATTCCATCAGGTTCTGGCGAGCTATTGTTACTTCTGCTGCGCTGTCTAGCATCGTCGGAGCCCATTCCCCGTTCAGGAGTTGAGTCCTCAGAATTCTGGGCATGTCTAACCTTTAGACTTGCTACTTTCTTCTTTTTAAATTGAGGTTTTGATTTTGGCTTCTCTTCTTTTTTGGAAGTGAAGTATAGTCTGAAGCGCGTTGCGTGTTTCTGGACTTTGTACGCTCTTCTTGTCTGTGTTCTGACCGTCCTTCCCTCTCTGAGTTTTTTGATGAACCTTGAAAGGAACGAGAGGAACGTGTATCAGTATCCTGATACCTGTCAGGTTTTTTAATGTTATCACGATTCTTAAGGTAGTACCTCCTTTCGGAGGGCTCCTGTTGAGGAGACCCACCCCTGGATTGTGATCTATTCTCTCTATTCTTTTGTTTTTTAGTGTTAGTAGAATCAGGTACTTGCTTGGTGTTCTCTTTTTCAGGACCACCCATGAGTTGAGGTTTTGTTGCTCTAGCTCCCAAACTATCTGTACCTAATTCGGCATAGGTGTCTTCGATAATTTTAGGTAATTCACGCTCCTGTTGTAAAGGAGTGAAATCCCTCAGGCGTTGGCGTATTGCCACTGCTGCTGCCTCCCCTTTTATATTTGCTAATATAATAGCTGATACCCGGGCAAAATTACCTAATAATTTCATCCCTAAGTTCAGAGCAGGTTCTGCTCCATACTCATTCTGTAATTGTCTTAATACATCTGGTATTACTGCTACTGAAGGGATACCATGAGTTCTGGTATGTATGGCAGCGAAAACTGTACCCCAAAAGGTACAATCCTCTATCTGGGGAGCTATCCCCATTGGCAAGCAGATTGTTAGCATTCTGTGTTTTTCTTGATGGCTAGTGTGTGTGGAAATACTGCCTCTAGCAGTGTTATTTTTTGAGCTATCCAGAATGGCATTTGCTCACGTCTAGTGGGCATTTTACCCATAACTGCGTGTAGCGTTTGTGGTGTTATTTTAGTTGTAGATCCCTGAATTTGTCATGCTGGTGTAGCCCTTGCTGGCTGAAGTGTGAGTGTTCTCATCACGAACTGTGTCAGGTTTCTGTAAAGTTTTATTATTTCTTTATGAAGTGGACGTAAGTCTGCTACTGGCATTGTGTCACTGTCTGGATGCGGTGTGTATGCCGCTAGGACTGGCCAAGTTGCTCCATCTCTACCGAGCGGACAGAGTCTCACGTTTTCTTTTGTGTGTGGGAAGGGCGCCTTTAAACCAATTTATTTGCTCCTGGTAGGTGAGCGGAATTTCAATGTCCTCATACGGACAGTATTCATCTGGTGTTTCATCTTTAGTATAAGAATGAAATGCATTTGTATGTGCATCTGCTTGTGGGAATTTAACCCATGAATAGAATACCTCTGTTCTGTATGATTCGTGTACCTCAATCACGAATGTTACTGTCCCACCCCTAGCTGTGACTCCATAGTCTGCTCGTTTTAAAGTAAGGGCAGTTCTTACATTTTCTGAAATGTTTATTTCATCTTCTTGTTCTTCCTCCCTTGCTGCAGCACGTTGTGCTGGCGCATTGGCATCTTCGTCAGCCATTATTTTGGAGAAGGAAAACGTTTCAAGGAAGCTGAGATAAGGTTTTATGCACAATAGGAACTTTTTGTCCTTCAAGCTTGATAAACCTACAGCCAATACATAGTATATGCCTACTCAGCTGTTCCGTTCCCACTCCAGACGTCCCTGGGTAAATGTGAGTAGAGGTCTCTGAGAATAGCATGACTGAACTACTCAGATTTGACCGTTAAATAAGTACCAAACCAATGTTGGGCGCCATGTCGTGTAGTTCCTATAAACCTATATATGATCTGCGCGTTTAGACATCATAGGCTGTGGGATTGGTGCCAAGACACCCCCACCGGGTATGTTTGCCTGTATAACAGCTAGCTCACAGTGCCACTAGAAACCCCTCTTACCAAGGAGAGAATAGTTCTTGGCAACTATCGAACATGACAACTCTGTCCCATCAGGGATCGTGGAAACAGTGCGATACTTTTCGCTCAGTCACTCGTACTCACTTTCTCTCAGAGAGATACACAGAATAAACGGTGGGGACGTTTTCAATAAGCATTTATTGAACCAGCATCATTCTAGTGTAAAATAGGTGTGCTGAAACAACCATTAGACAGAAACAGATATAAATGATTATAAGCACCAACAGAGTAAAAGGATGGTAGAGTTCTACCATAGTGCTAAAATAATAAATGCAGGCAGGTATAGAAATATATGACAGTAATAATGCGTACTCCTACGATGCGACCCTAACTAGATGTACCTAAGTGTACCTAGCATGTATGTAGGTGTAAAGCCAAGATTCCCTCTAGGATAAAGTCGACTCCATTACCTGAAGTGAGAGACTGTGGGACCCCGTCTTGGTCTCGAGATGGACACCCCGCGAGGGACGTCAGACCACTGCAAGCTGGAGTGTCTGCGTGCAGTAACCTCAGCATCTTGCGTCACTGTGTCAGCATGGAAGTCCTTTTTCTCCTCTCTGTGCTTCAGCAAAGATATGGTGTATATATACCCAAAGTGGAACCCTCAGGGGTTTTACCTTGCTGTGTCATGTCAGACTTAGAATGACTGGAGGAATGACCCTTTTACATAGTTATTATGGAGGAGATGGTAGTCCTGCTGAGTTTTCAAGAATCCTCATGCATAATGGATGAGGCTAGTTTTCAGGGAAACCCCCACGTCCTGTACGCAGTACGGTAACTAGGTAAAAGGTCAGTCCCAAGAACTGTTATGTAGTGTAATGGTAGGGGAGAATATAGGTGAAAGGTTAGGTTGCTACCTGAGCCTATATTGGGGTACCTATATGAAACATAACAATAGCTGTGGAGAGTAGCCTTCAGGCTTAGTCCAGAAGGAGTGTTATGCAGCTTGTTTTACCAGAACTAATCATATAACATAGTTTAAAAGAAAATAAACCTCACAGTGTAGTTATAAAAATTGTTATGTTTATGATACACACTCACTAACACATTAGTATATCTCCTTCCTGGAAATATTAACACAATACACACAATACTTTAAATTTAAATAGGTAAGTAAGCAAAAATACACAGGGGTTTCCAGGGGAGATCAAACCATATACTAAAGAAGTGGAATGCGAACTGTGACCGAAGTCGGGTCTGGGACCAGAAGACTCAGAAGGGCTGGGGACACAAGGAACAACCCGAGCTAAGTACCCAGGAACCCCATGGAGGCTGTGTGCAGAGTGGAAACACAGCAGCATACTCAATGCAAGTCAATGGGACAGCCGCGCTTGCAGTTTTTAAGAAGAAGGACCCTTCCCAGTGGACCCTGAAGAAACCCCGTGGAAGACAGAAGGTTGGAGAGTCACCCCACCCACGGCTACCCCAGGAACCAGGATACCTACACCAGGGAAGCCAGATGCATAGGTGCAAAGTGATGTGGGAAACCGCCTAGACCACAATGGAGGACTTCAAAAAAGGTGTCGCTGGCGAAGAAGGTGAAAGAGTTCGGTGGAATCCAAGGATGGATTCTTGAAGAGGAGAACCTGCAAGCAGAGGGGACAGAGTCTAGGCCACCCGGAAGTGACCAGGAGGCACGGAAGACCAATGACCACCGATGACAGAAGATGCAGGAGTGATGATGGTGACCTTGTCGTTGCAGCTGTGAGGACCAGGCGACGCTGTTGAAGACCAGGAGCCATTTATGAGCTGTCCCACGTTGGAAGTCAGCAACCAGGGGGTCGGTGTCTGGCGGGAGGACCAGCAAGCCTTGGAAGCAGCAACAGACGTGTAACCGAAGAAGGTGCAGCGTTCGGACCAGCGAGGGCCAAAAGTCTCACCAAGTGCAGGAGAGTCAGAGCAGGCCCCGAGCAAGTCCTGTCTGGGAGGTGATCACACCTCCCTGTGGCAGGAAACCTATTGTTCTGCCTTCCCCTGCTCGAGCTCAGCTCAGCAGTAGGAGGACAGAAACATGCCTGTGGTCGGCAGCAGCACTAGCTTGCTGTTAGACCCTAAAAGGCTGGTATCGGGATTGCAGGGGTGCACCCTAGGGGAGCCCCCTGTACATGGGATCCTACATCCAACACTAGAATCGGTGTTGGGGTAGGATTCCAACATGTTTGATACCAAACATGACCAGTTTCGGTGCAGCCAATATATAGTTAGACATCTCGTATTTGACTTGATGTGCACTCTATGTATTAAATGGCTGACCTCACTTACAAAGTCTGAAGAATCGACTCTGGGATTTGTAGAGGGGCCCTGCTCATGCAGGGGCACCCTCACACTTGTAACCAAGCACCCTGCCTTCAGAACTGAAGAGCCTGCCATATGGGTGACTTATAGGTTTTAAGTGCAGTGACCTCAGATATAAGGAAACGTATATCTGTTGTAAGTGGTGCTAGCACCAACTTACTCAAGCTGCAATGGAAGGCATGGAGTCACAGTTTGAGTGGCCTCTCATGGGTGGCATAATACATGCTGCAGCCCATGGGAGACCCCTGGTGTACCTATGCCCTGGGTACCTTAGTACCATATGCTAGGGGCTTACAGGGGTATGCCAGTATCCAATTGGGAGGCTACCAAAGTACTTACCATTGTCAAATTTAGGGAGGCAGCACAGTGATTGGGGTCTTGATTAGCAGGATCCTAGTCAGACTAGTCAGAAAACAGAATAATACCAGCAAAAAGTGGGGGTAACCACGAAAACAGATCCTACTTTCCTACCGAGACATTTTGTCATTGACTCGGTCTGCTGCTAGTATCTTGTGGAATTTTTTTTTATGTGTGGTTCACTGAAATAATCGTGTGAGATCGCAGCAAAGTACATTTCACTCTGAAATTTTAATTTTGTGAAATTGTCTTCCAACTTTGTGAGACAGAATATGCTGTTCAGCTCAGCAGTGATAATGTACCAACACAGTATGCAACTTGTGACCTCGCTCGCCATTTCTCAAAAATGCCACATTAAAAATTGCTGGAATGCCGATGCCCAAAAACATCAGTTATACAGGAGAGCATACCCACATGAAGCCTATAGTACGTGTTCACAAAATATTAAAAAGGAAAAAATCCACAGCTTAGTGCTCAATAGAATGGAGTCACTGAACAAACTGTATGTACATTATTATGGGAATATTCTTTGCCTACATATGTCCTCACCATAATAGTTGAAATGTCTTAAGAAGAAAGAGGCTTCTGGCCTTCTTGATATCTTCTGGGGATAACAACACGGTTCATAGATCAATGTGGCAAAGAAGGTATATTTTATTAAATAGGACAGAGACAGGCAAAATTGTAATGCCCTTCTGCTTTTGCAATGATGTAAATATATATATCATTCATGTTATGGAAGTATTCAAGCAGTATGAAATGATGGTGACCTGACTGCAGAATTGTATCCAACCCCTAGGGGGATGTTTGCGGGAGGTGGCGCAGGTTCCAAGTTTGCAGATGCATTAGGCCAATATTGCTGTAAATGTGAAACCTGAGCAGAATTATCTCATCAATTGAACGAAAAAGATGTGCCCTGTAGAAAATTGAAAACACATTGTAGCTTCAGGAGAAGATCTTCCCTTCTGTAATCCCACTCTCATTATTCCCACACAGAATGGTGAAACCAGTATTCTAGGGTCTTGCTCACTGAGGAATGAAGAAGAAGCACTGACATGCCTGGTTGACTGAATTAGTGATGAGCTCCTCTAGAAATCTGCACCATAAGATGCGCAAACTGCACTTTTCAGAGTTAACATGACAGAATAATTTCTATTTCTGTTTCATATTTGTAAAGCATTATAACAGTGGATGTTATCAAAGCCCTGTGAACCATGACCTCACAACAACCAAGCTTTGACATAATCTAGGACACTGGACACTCCGCAAAACCCTCTGGTTGATTTCAGCACTTTTCACACTATTACTACCATACTTTACCTAAACCCATTTTCCATTCATTCCCATTTAGTTGTAACTTCTCAGAACTTACCAAAGTGACTTTTGGCTCTGGTGTAGCATTGGGAATCTCCCCTTCAGTCAGGTAACCAAATGGCTGTAGAATCCAGCAGTCTGGCCCTGAGGACAATGACTAATTCCTGCCGGAGGAGGGACAGGAAGAGCGAGGACTGAACTGGATTGCACAATTTTTGTTTGCTTCCCTTGGTCTGCCCAAGTCCAGGGGAAGCAAACCAAAATTGTGCTGTTTGCTAGAAATGGTTTTGTGTAATAAAAACTATATGGTGTGTACGTGCTTGGGATGCTGATCGTCACGAACAAGAAATGTGACACCTTCCTGTCAGTAATGATGCATTAAGGATGCTGAACAATAGACACACACCTGCTGGTGATCATGTGACATCTGTTATCAGCATTCACTACTATCCTTCCTAAGACTGTCCCTCTCCATATACAGGGGCACAGCAGCCAAAATCTTTGATTGATTCTCCTACCTCCCCAGTCGAATTTGCTTTCTGAAATGGAAATGTCACCCCTCCCCCCCCCCAAAAAAAACTGCATGGTATTACAAGGGTCATTATTACTTATTATCCTCATTAATCTCTGCATGAAATCAGTGGAGGACTTAATGGTTCACTCACCGGTCTTTTCTTACATTTTTGCTGGATGATGAAAGCCATCATCAAAAAAAATGGTGTCAGAACCTAATCCCAGCTTAAATACATTTGTGGTGTTTTGCCTTCCATTTTCCTCCTTCATATACAGGAAAGTATCTATTTGCTTCCTACTTCAAACCACATGCTGTGTAGCCAATTCATTATGCTTCACTCTCAACCCCCATTCTTGGCTTCACCCCACACATTTGCAAAACCCTGCTTAACCCAAGAGCAGTTGTTAGGAAATCAAACTTTTAATTTCACTGTCCAAAGTCTTGACCACAATCTCTAGTGCTATCCTTACTAAATAGAGGAAACTTGCTTCCTTCTAAAGCAATCCTCAGTGCTACCGAAGGCCGATTTCCAAAGCAAGGAAAGATATTATGACTACAATCCTGGTTGACTTTCATTGGTTTCTTCTCTCAGCCCATATTTACTTTAGAGTAGATTGTATTACCTTCTGTAAACCGCCACCTACAAATTTATCTGGTATTCAAACCAAACATTGTAACTGGCACAGTCACAAAACATGTTATCCTCAAATGCTTGGCACATTACTCATTTATCTGGAATGTTTTCCCTCCGGACATTGGTCTCATTCTAGCTCGCTTACCCTTCCAAAGTGTCTTTCCTAGTTCATTAGCATTTCCCCCCCTTTACCTGCCTGTTAATCCTCTCAGTGTATCTACCATATTGGAATGTACAGGCCAACTGGCAGAGTAGATACTCTACCAAACAGTTTATATTTAGTAAGATGTTTTAGCTCCCCTTGTACATTCCCATTATAAATCACCAGTGCTTCATAAATTCTATAATCTCTTTCTGATCCATTCACCCTTTTATTAGGTCTTTCCTGAACTCTATATATTTACATTGGCTCTCCTATTAATATTTTATTTACTTTTTCATGTTTGCCTGTTTTAAATAATTCTGTTTAAAACACTCAGACTTTGATTAGATTTTCTGTAAGCAAATAAGTTAATGCATAACTAAATAAATCGGATTAACTGGATTTAAAATTAAAAATAAAATTAGGAATGACGAATGTGAAACAACTCACATACAACACTTTGAGTCAACAAGTCATTCAATCAGTCATAATCACTTTATTTCACCAGTACAAAAGAGACGGCATAAAAAGTATACCATATACAATAAGATTACAATACCAATCATAAAATGATATAGATATCTATTTGAGAGTAAACAATAGTGCCACTTGAAACTTCATAATGAGGAGCACATGCAATTAAAACCAGACAACGAGGCACATAAAGGAAGCTAAAATCTTGTTCATATTATCACAGATCATGGATTCTGTTTCCTCCTTTTTCAGGCACACTGAAAAAAGAGGCCAGACAATAACAAGTAAAAGGGTCAGGTAATAGCTTTAAAAAGTGTAAGGTTGGGCGATATTGTCTAAATTTAAGACTGCGCATTAGCGGAGAAAAAAGCATCTTCCTTTCCTCCCTATGCAAACTACAGAAGAATAGGAGATGGAGATCGCATTGAGAAGAACAAGAGTCACATGGACAAACTGTAAGGGCATCCATGGAATGTGTGTTAGATGGATAACCCAGCATGAGGGGAATGTAATTCAGCATGAACCTTGTTAAGAGATATCTGTGCTTGGGATGCGTTACAAAAGTTAAATACATGGGGTCAGTTGGTTTTAATCTTGGTGCTGAGGTATAATTTAACCCTGGACTTGATACAATTGGACTCCTATCTCACTCTCCTCTGCTTTACCAGCAGTAATTCTTTCAATTCTGACCAGTCATACTCTTTTCATAATTCAATGTTGGGTACTATTAGAGGGAGGAAGTCTGGGTTTTAAAATTATAATTTGGGACAAAATAGCTTGTAATGGTGGGGAGCTGAACGAAGAGTTGAATTTTCATAATTACCTGCATTCATTTGTAACTCCCCAGTACTACTCTCCATATGTGGCATTATGGCTGCAAGCACTATATTGCATTCCTCATTGTAGCTCCTTCCACATTTCAACAAGCTTTAGCAATGCCAACAGGTCTGGCTTCAAAAGAATATTGTTTGGTAATGTGAAGCAATACAAGTAAATTGCATGGGGATTAATATGTATTTGTGTAAGAACAAAGAACTGTAGAATAATATTGGTGTAGGTTAAAAGTTCAGGTGACAGTTGCACCAAGCCAGACCTAAATATTCATGTAGGTTGACTTCCATCCTCCCATCTTGCTGCTGCCAGAGAAAACCAGCATGATTATCTAGTTATCTAAGACCCTTTAATAGCATTACAATGTTATGTGTGTGCCTCTGAAAGTTCAAGCTCAAGCAGCACGACAAACTAAATTATCACAGCTGTGTGGAGGGCAAGCAGTTTTTTGTAGAAGCTCACAAGGTCTGCCCAGTCAAAACATGTACTCTTAGCTCCCAACTTGTGGGTGAAGCAAAAGCCCATCGCTAGTAATCCTCACATAATTGCTGCCGAGAGCTGCACTGTCAACCCAGACCATAAAAATACCGATAAAAATACTGATAACTGTGTTGAGGGATGACTTAACCCCCTGTCGCTGGCGGACGTAGCGTTTGCGGGATCCCTGCAATCCTTAGTAGATACGTATTTCGTTGATAACGCATGCTCAGCGTCCTCGGCACTGTTGGAGTGGGAGGCATTCAAGGTGGTAGTGAGGGGACACTGTATGGGACAAACGACTGGAATACAGCGGGAACTACACCGGGAGCTCCTGGTCATGGAGGGGGAACTGCGTACGCTAGACAACATGTAGGGAATTGGGTTACAGGCACATACACAGCTACTTGCCACACGAAAACGGTATGATGAGGCCCTCAAGAGACTTCGATCACACAGCTATAGTGCATATATGGACAGAGTGCAGAGTGAAGAGGGGAAGGCCGGTCGCCTACTGGCATGGTTAATCAAGCCAGAGTCCCAAGGTTCCCCAATTACTCGCATTAAGACCGCAATAGACACAACTGAATTTGACCCGGGTAGGATTAACAGCCTCTTTCTGAGGTACTATAAACAGTTATATACCGCCCCCCAGGAGACACCCCAGGTGGAGCTTTGTGCTTTTCTGGCCCCACTGTGCCTTCACACTGTAGATGACTGTGTCGCAGAGTAGCTGGGTGGCCCTGTCACCATACAAGAGGTCCGGGGTGCCATTGCCTCGCTAGCTAGTGGTAAAACACCGGGCTCGGATGGCCTCCCGGCAGAATTCTACACAAAATATGTAGCTGGTCTGGCCCCCCACCTGGTGACTATGTACGCTGAGGCTCTACGGCTAGGACATTTACCGGACTCTACACAAAATGTATTAGTGATCCCGCTTCCAAAAATGCCAGGCCCTGACATTGGGGTGAAAGACTTCAGACCCCTGTCCATGCTCAACACCGATTTTAGGATATTAAGTAAAGTCCTGGCGCTTAGACTGCTCCCACATATGAAACAGCTGATCCACTCTGATCAGAATGGGTTCATCCCCTCAAGCAATACCTCGTATAATTTGCGTAGACTGTATTCAGTACTCTATAATCCGGATGCCACTTCTCTCCCACAAGCTGCCTTCTTATAATTTGACCTGGAAAAGGCGTTCGATACTGTGAACTGGGACTACCTGCTTGAGGTCATGCAGAGACTGGGGCTGGTAGCAGGATGGGTGAAGTGGGTAAGACTATTATACACCCACCCCACAGCGCGAGTCAAGATGGGCAAGACTATCTCCCCGCAATCTGTGATAACACGCTGCACCTGCCAGGGATGCCCCCTATCTCCACTTTTGTTTGCGTTGGCGATAGTGCCGCTGGCTGCTCCTTCGCCGGGGCGGGGAGGGCCTGACGCTGAGCGGTAGAACCCATGTTATATCATTGTATGCAAATGATCTATTGATCTACCTGGGTGAAGCTGCGAGGGGGGCGGAAACTGCCTTTGGGCTATTGGATGCCTTTGGAGCATTGTCGGGCCTCCGGGTTAATTGGCGTAAAACATACCTCTTTCCGGTGGCCGGTCCATTTACCCAGACCCCGGGAGCTCCCTGTTGATCACAATTGGACCCCCGATACATTTAAATATTTGGGCATTCGGATTTTCCATTCACTGGATGACTTAAAAGAGGGAATCTTAGATAGGGCATTCGGTCTCTCCGCTCTAGTGTCACCTTTTGGAGCTCACTGCGTCTTCCCCTGATGGCCAGGGTCTCCCTGAGCAAAATGGTCATGCTACCCCGCCTCTTGTAATTTTGTTGCTAATCTGCCAGTGCTAATGCCCGCGGGTTGGTTTCGCCCACTAGATGTACTGGTACGAGATCTTATCTAGGGGGATGGGAGACGAACAGTGTCATTACAAATCCTCCAACGCCCTATGAGGATGGGGGTACTGGGGGTGCCGGACTTTGAATTCTACCGACTGGCTGCACAACTGCAGTGGGTGGCTCAATGGTTGGAGGAGGTGAACCAAGAGGGGACTTATTTGATGTAACTAGGACAGTGCCCACGCCTTTTGCTGGCACTACTCCTGAATCAGTCCACTAAGGTCCCATATACCTCAACGTTACAAACTACGGCCCTGCAGTGTTTTAAACGCTGTATGACAAGACTGCCTGATGTCCCGAGATACTCCATGGCACTACCACTGGTGGGGTTGCCTAACGGAGAGCCGCAGTTGATCCTTGGAGTCTGGCAGCTGGCACCCTGGACGGAGGCCGGGATTGAGATGGTGGGAGACTGCTACCAGGACAGACTTTTGCTCCCTTTTGCAGAGCTGGTTGATGGGTGCGGACTCTCGCTGGGTCAGTTTATTATATACAAGATACTGGTACGAACATTTGGGCGACTGTGGGGTGCGAACAGGGAAGAACCGGAAACACATGCAGTGCTTCACTCCCTAGTCACACTGGGTACAGCAGGTCACCAAATGAAATGGTTCTATGCATCTCTTCTTGAGGCGTCCCTGCACGCTGCTGAAACTAAAGGGTAAATGGGAGAGACTCTTGGGTAGAGAACTCACTGATGCAGAATGGGGTAGAGTGTTAGAATCTCCCAGGAGAATTTCTCGTAATACCCGACTAAAATACATCCAATTTAATTGCATTCATATGTCCTATATGACCCTTCATTGTCTTTTTGCTGCCTTTGGGGGAGAACCGAGAGGTTTCCCGAAGTGCAGCCAGCTAGACGCAGACTTCCTCCACATGACTTGGGGCTGTGAGAAGCTGCAGGGCTTCTGGAAGGCGGTGCTGGCCAAGATCAATGTTACGCTAGGACGTACACTTAATTTGTCAATAGAGGCCTGCCTGCTTGGCCTATTCCACAGACCGCCTGAGCGCAAGGTGGGGAATAGATTTATAGACCTGGCCTTGGCACTGGCCAAGAGACGAATTGCGGTGACGTGGAAGTTAGCTATGGGGCCACAGATTAACACCTGAACGCAAGAGGTGTCTAAATGGGCTGAGTCTGAGGGAAGAGCTCTATGTAGGGAAGAGCTAAAGGATCTACGCCAGCGCCCAATTGCTGACCTCTGGAAGGACATTCTATTCGCTTGGGAACACCCGAGTCACCCCAGTAGCGCAGACGATGACAGTGGATCCTCTACAGATTGAGACATTGAGAATAATGGGGATAGGACGGGATAGCCTACAGTAGTCGTGTGAGGCGAATATGAACACCTCAAAACCCCCCCCATGTGTGATGCTATGGAATGCATGAATACATCCGGCACGGCTGCGGGTCGGGCTTGTCCCGACCTGCAAACATTCCACAATCCCCAACGCCCTTAAATTGCCTCTCACATAAGTCTTGGGTCCCCTAACCTGCACTAGTTGAGTTTTCCCAGTTTATGCCTATTTAGTTGTATACCTGCTATGCTGTTGCAAACAGGACCAAAAGATGGCAATACATCACTTCCCTCCTAATCGAAATGACCCCAGAGTGAAAGGGACAC
Source organism: Calotriton arnoldi (assembly GCA_963921515.1). Lineage (NCBI taxonomy): Eukaryota > Metazoa > Chordata > Amphibia > Caudata > Salamandridae > Calotriton > Calotriton arnoldi. Next base: position 2,479,994 of record CAWUFW010000001.1, on the reverse strand, counting down.
TCCATTTATCGAGGACACCGCTCATGAGGGACATGCAAGCTGATGTAATCTAAAGACTCATTGAGTTAAGTAGATGGGAATCACTGGCCAATGAGTGGCCCCCTTGCATCCACATAGTGGCAGACACCTACGAACTCCACTACTGTTGCATATTGTTGCCATGTGCTGTATTCTATGTGTCCAAAGAAAACATAATAAGAAATGCCATTTGTTCATAATGCAATGTAATGTACAATAACAAAATGTCAATAAAGATACTTTTTAAAAAAAACTGTGTTGAGGGATTAATCAAGCCTTGTGAGAAGATTTCATGAAGCTATACATCGGAGTGACATGGACGAGGGAATCTGCTCCACCAATAACTATATCATGTGCAGTGATAGGACTTTTTTGTGCCCTCAGGCTACTAGACACAAATAGTCATCACTGTTACAGGATCGGACAGCTTCAATATGATCCTCCCTACACCAGAACCTGTATGAGAACAAGAATTGTATTGTTGCAACATTTGAGAGTTATGTCTTATCTCAGTTTGGTTTTGGCTTTGGCTTTCATCATGCACAGATTTTAGGAGCTAAAAGCATCTCCTGACATCCCCCCAATTTAGAAGCAAAAATTTTCATAGCCATTGCTTTCTTCCGCAGAGCATTGTCTTTCAGGTCCTGTGAGCCTGGGCAGCCGTGCACAGTGTGTTGGAGAGAAAATAAATTGAATTAAATGCCTTCTGTCCTTTGATTTGGGTTTTAAATACATCAAATCAAATCAAGCTTTATTCTGTATATAATATATAACCATAAAAGCATTCTATACAAAAGACAATTCTCCATAATAAAACCACTTTAAAAAATAATTCAATACGTAATAATGTTCCAGCCTGTAGTTTCTTATACAAAGGACTACACCATAATAATTTTTAAAACATTTAAAAATGAGATCAGTGCACAATAATTTCTCGCCTAAGAAGACAGTAATTATATAGACATGAGCTCACAAAGACAATATAAAATGGAATACATAGTTACAGTTCATTGTAAGTTGAATCACAAATTACTACTTATTATATTTATGTCAACATCACTCTGCGTGGTGTATTGGGGAGATGAAAATACAGTAACCTGATCATCAAAGGTAGGGACCTATTCATTTTCATATGTTAATACTTCCAAATATGAAAGATCCTTTCTTCTCTTGATTGCCATTTGGGTAAAGAGAATAGCTGCATTACATGTTTTTACGTTTTCCAAGTTACAAATATGATAAAAAGCAGATTTATAAGTATACAATCTGTTATCAATAAATAAAGGTCGTAGGATTGATTTCCTGATGTCCCGATAAAAATTACAAAAAGTAAAAAATGCAATGTGGTCTGGGGAGACTTTCCATCACATGGGCAATTAGGAAGGTTAAAGCTCCACTTACCCATTCTAGGGAATGCGATCTGGTAATGTGGGGTGCCCATCCTTAACTTTGTTAAGTAGAATCTGTATTGCACATTTCTTATCAAAACAAGGTACGGTTGGATACCCAACGAAAGTGGACCTTCACAAATTAATATAGCACTCGATTTTGTGATTGACTCAGCATCTCTTATAGATTCCCTAGAATTTATTAGTCTCATTTTTAACTCCCCTTTATTGTAAGCCTGGATAGACCTGGGATCATAAAAATCAGTTGCCACATTGCACTCAGTTAAAAGACTGTAGATATACTGTAGCCAAGGGATTTTTTCTACAGTAATCAAGAGTGAGGCAATCCATTATTATATCCTTGGTAAATTTTGTCTCATCTTTAGTCCAGGTCCTATGCCATAGTGTGAGGGCAGCCATACTAATGAAATCACTGATATAGGGTACACCTGTCTCCTTATGGACTATGTATGAAGCAGTTGCATTGGGAACTGCTAACACCCTCCTTAAAAATTTATTTTCGAGGGTTTGGAGCAGCGAGGTATTTGCCCTCCCCCATAATGCTGCTCCATAGCAAGCACCTGTAATACACTTGATCCTATATAGTGTAAGGATTTCCCTTTCTGGCTTATTACCTATTTTGTTTGAAAATCTAAAGATGGCCTCACTTGATTGTATAAACTTTAGCTTACATAGGTTAATATGTGCACTCCAGGAACCATTCCCATTAAAAAGGAGTCCCAAATATGATAATGAAGTCGTCCTTTCAATATATACACCTTCCACGTGGTGGTTTCTGCTCTTGGTTTTACTTTTCCCACAGGTCATGACTAGGGTTTCACTCAAATTTAATATTAAATATTTTCCAGTCATGAAATGTGTGAAATTATCTATCAGACATTGAAGGCCGTTAGCAGTCCTAGATAATAGGACTGCATCGTCTGCATATAAGAGTAGTGGAGTTACGCTTTTACCTACAGTGGGGGCATCAGCATTTAAATTTTGTAGTAAAAAATCAACGTTATTAATGTATAAGGAAAATAAAAGGGGTGCAAGGACGCAGCCTTGTCTGATCCCACGGGTGAATCTAAAATGAGGAGTGCATTCCCCTTTTGGGCCATAGCGAATCCTTGAGATTAGGTGAGCATATATTTGCGATAGATAAGTAATAATATTGTGTGGGGCACCCATCCCTTCCAGCGTTTGCCACAATTTACATGGTTAACTAAATCGAATGTGCTTGTAAGGTCAACAAAACAAAGGTGGAGTTGGCCTTCTTTGGCGATGGTATATTTCCCTATTAGCAACTCGAGGTTAACGCACTGCTCAACCGTTCCAATACCCCTTCTAAATCCATACTGGGCTTCAGTTAAGATGTTATTCTCATTAGCCCTGCATTCCAATCTGTCTAACATAATTCTACCCATCAATTTAGATGTAGAATCAAGTAGGGATATTGGGCGGTAGCATTTTGAGTTTCCTCTATCGCCTTTCTTAAAAATAGGGACGATTCTACTTTCCACCCAAGTAGCAGGTAGCACTCCTCCAGTTGTGGCATTAATTGGGGACCAGAAGTCAATACTAGACTTAAAAATATCAATAGGGACCCCAGCTGGTCCAGCGGCCTTACCCTTTGCGCTTTTCTTTAGGGCAATTTTAATCTCATCTACGGTGATAGGTGCTGTCTTAACGTTGTTCACTAAAATAAAGTTACTATTATCGTCCATCTCAGTGGCTTCTTTTGTAGGGTTAAAAATATTTTCAAAATGTGTCAGCCATTCCTCAGAAGTCACTAGTGTTTCTACCTTAGCGGATGAGTTATCTTTAAATAGGGGTTGGTCTATTGTTTTCTAAAATAAGATAGAATCACGTGTCTCAGTCACTTGAATCAGTTTTTCCCATGCCGTCTCCCGGATTTCTATTTTTCTCAAATTTAGGGTTTGTTTATAGCTTTTCCGAAGAGTGCAGATTCTCTCTCTATCCCTCGGTCTTACTTTTAATGCTTCCTTTAATTCCTTATTTAATCTGGAGCACTGCTGATCAAACCATCTAGGACTGTGATCCCTATTTTTCTTGTTTCTCATTTTCAGATCTTTGGAGATTTTGGCAGCAATATTTTGGAATGCACTAACAATATCAACATTTATGGAGTATTTATCCAAACAAGTGTTTATATGTTGGCAGTTTTTTTAAACTATATTTTCCATGAAAACTGTGGGATTAACACCTGACCACTTAATAGAGATCCCATTCTCTCCTTGTGTTTTGATATCGACTGCGAAGGCGCGTGCCTTCTCTTGTTGATATAAGCTAGATTACAATGTCAGAAGTAGTGGATGGTGATCGCTAAAAGACTAGCCTGTATATAAAATTTTCCGACAAGGGTCTTACAGTTCCCTGATATTAGGACGTGGTCAATGCGCGATGAGGACCTAGCTCCTTCGTATGTTTGGGTAACAATTTCTCCCTCGTGTTCACTAGACTCTATAATTTCTAAATTGTATTTATGCATAACAGAATTAATCGCTTCTCCATAAGAATTATGTGGAAAATGAGAGATAGGGTCACCATAATCATAGCTGTAACCACATTGTTCCCCTGTTGGAATTTTACATAGTTCACAATTAAAATCACCAGCCCAGATTAATAGGTACTCTCCCCCCAACCCCTTTAAAAAAACATCCAACTCCTCTTCCAGTGACGTAATTACCCCATGTCTCGTACTGTCAAAGACATTGTTATAAAAATGTATCACTACTATATACTGTTTCCCTTTAATACAAAAAAGTAAAAACTGGAAATGCTGTGATTTTGTATAAACTTTCTTTAGTGTCAATGGAGAGGTTACTGAGGATAAAGCTGCTAAGCCTCCTTTTGCTCTCCCTGCCTTCGACGGGATTGCTTGAGTAAAAATCGTTTTAAAACCATTAATAAAAAAGGTTTCTGTGAGCCAAGTTTCTTGTATTAAAATTAGAGTACAGTTCTGTATCGTTTTAAGCCATTCCTTATCGTGTAGCTTATTTTTAACCCCTGCAACGTTCCATGACATGATTGTTAGGGATCCATGTAATGAATAACCAATTGGTTTGTTAACAGCAGGACTGGTTAAAGGGATGATGTGATTACCATCTTTCAATTGCGCTACATCCTCACGCAGTCAGTCAATTTCACTGCAACTTCTTAAAGGAGCAAACCTATTAGGCATGGATGGTATCATACACGAATCCGTGTTGTGGAAGTTTCTACTAGTTGTTGGGAAGGGCTCGTTTCTAGATCTGTAAAAGTAGCCAAGTGGGACAGCAGTAATAATGTCATCAGGGCAATTAAATGGCCAAACATATTTTGCTGATATTTCTTCTAACAGAGAATCTACCACCTCCGGACTGCGGAAATTCACAACAACACAATCTCCTTTGCATGATTTTTCCATTCTGCCCACCCAGCTCACTCTTCTTAACATAATTATGTCCTGAGAGAGTGCATTAGTACTGCAATTGGAATTTGAGGTAAACCAGTGCACAACCCGATTCTTTAAAGTCCCCTAGGTCTCTGTGGTATTGTCAATCAATTTCGGAACGTTTTTTAAAACAATAACATTAGGGGTTGCCTGGGGGGGTAGGTGGAGAGAAACCTCGCCAGGCTTCTTGGGTCGGTGAAGTCCTTTTTCATGATCTTTAACTTCAGTTTCTGGATAATATTTATTATGTAGGTTATTATCCCTTAGTTTTACAGCAGGTTGTGCACTAAGTGCTTCCTTTGTATGGGACGCCGATGTTGGGTGAATTGTTCCTGTTTCTGTTATGGAAATATGGCCAGCTTGTATCTTCTCGTCCGAGTTGCTACTAGGCATTACCTTTTGGGACATTTTCGGAGACAGTAGGTTTGTAACCAATTCAGTTAAGTGAGTAATGTCTTTTTGCACTAACTTAATTTCTGACATAACTCGCCTTTCAATATTATCGATTTTCCCATGTAATTTTTTAAAAATGGTATCAATGCCTTACATGTAGTTCGTTGATTCGCCTGCCCCCTTTCCTTTTACCTCTGGTTTAGTTCTTTTTCCCTTTTTTTTTTGTGCTTAATTTTCAGGTTTATTGACTGATTTTGGGAACTTGCTTCCATATTTACGGGCTGCTGTTTACTCTTTTTCGCTGGTGGAAAAACCAATTCGGAATTATCTGATAAAATTGATATGTCGAGCGGGGGTATCGATACACATGGGCCCTCTTTTATGGGACAGGCTGTGTTAGTTATGTTAGATATATGGGCCTCCTTACTTCTACTTGTGCCATGATCTTCAGATGCAGAGACAAGTTTCCACAGGGATTACCAAAACTGTCTTTGCCTCTTTTTGGGCTGCATTTAATGCCGTTTTAGTAGCCGCCAACCGCTCCTCCACTTGTGCTATCTCGTTATTAATCAGGCCCATAGCGCTTTTCAAATAGTTAGTGATTGGCACATTTTTACCCGTAGAGCTCCCATTGCTTAGTGTTAGTTTTCTTTTGCCCATCCTTTCAGGTATATTTAAATAATGATTGAATATTGATGTAACAGACTCCTTACCAGTTCTTTTATCCGGTTTCCAAATCGTGTGACCAAGGGGTGTGGCCCAGCCCAGCCTTGGCCTGCCGCGGACGGGCGCAGATGGCCCGCCCTTGGCCCGGGCACGCCCGCGCTGCGGGAGCCCTGGCTTGTATATAAGCGCCTCCTGGCGCAAAGATTGATTGTTGGCGGCGTGTGCCGCGTGGCAGCCTGGGGATTGTAGTCCTGGTCCCCCCGGTCTCACAGGCAATGCAGGCAGGGCAGGCAGCAGAGAATACGGGCTTCCAACAATGCGTGCAAGTTAAACAGTAGAAAACACGGGTAAATAACTTCAGGAATTTGTTCAGCCTTAAAATGAAGTATGATTTATTTGCAGCTATAGACACGTCTGTCCACAATGAAGTTCCAACTCCAATGTCACTCCCAACCGCCACCCTTTAGAAATCTCCCCCAACGTTCTACTCAAGTGATCTAACCTCAATAGGAATAAAGAACTTACACTACAGTACATATGTCCCCTTAATCAAAGAATAGAAACTTGAATTAAATATAACATGGCAGAAATTAAAAATTGCCTCATAACTATATACAAACATAATCTTTAAATCTACTTAGTTTGGTTATATTTCTTCCATATCTTCCCAAAATGCTCCGCCATTCAATAGCAGGTTGACATACACTTGTGTCACCTACTCCAATTTCATCCTGAGACAGTTTACTTTGACCACCAGCTGGTATTTCTTTCACTTGTATCATTGAAAGCATTAGTATTACCATCCTGTCATAGTTCTGTTCATCCACAATTCTCAAATTCTTCATGCCTTTACACTTGGATCACCTACTCATGTGCCGCACTTTCCCATCAATTAACAATTCAGAATTGCAGAACATTTTGCACACTTTAAGAGATTCAGAAAACATACTCTTTCCTTTATGCACTTTCTTCTCTCTTTTTACTCTTATCCAATTACCAATCTCCAAAAATATAATCTTGGTTCCATATTTATTGTCCTACAAAGTTTTATAAGCTTCTTGTGCCAACCCTTTTTCTCCTAACATTCTCTGAAGACCATTCTACTTGTTTATCTGAAGGCACCCAACACAACTATTTACTGATTTTTTCACATCTTCTCAGAATAAATGGACTCTGCTCAAGAACACTACTTGGAATGATTATATATGCCCCAGCCAATTTCATAACTTCTCCAACTTCATCCTGTTATTTATGGCCAGCTGATTGATGCCTTTAATAACTCTGTTAAAGCATTCAACTAAGCCATTCCCTTTGGAATGGTTTGCAAAAGTGGTTTGATGGGCAATTCCATTAGTTTTTTGAAAACTCTTGATACAAATTGTGAACCATTGTCTGAAAGAATACACTTAGGTTACCCTTCTTGCATGAAAACTCTATCCAAAAAGTGCACAATATTTTCACAATCAACCTTTTTCACAATCTTCACTTTAGGCCATTTGGAAAAATGATCAATTAAGACAATAATGTGCTTACTCTCACCATCTTCATCAACCTCTGGCCCATAATATTGAATAGATTACTCATAAGCCTCTGAAACATCGCTGTGGCTAATGCTATACCAAAAGGTACTCGCGTGAATTGGAAACATCCAAATGTCAATGTTGTTAGTTTATTACAATCAAGATGTAATGGTAGGTGGTGGTATGCTAATTTTAGATCCAGTGTAGGAAACCAGAGTCCATCTTTTGTAGCAGCAAACATTTAATTAATTCTAGACAGGGGATTCTAATAAATTAATATGTTTTTGTTTAATTTTCTAGGGTCCACATATAGCCTTACTTTCCCATTGGGTCATCGTACCACCACTAAGGGAAAAACCCATACAGCAGATTCAACCTGTTCCATTATGCCATCTTTAACCAGTTTCTTCTACTCTATCAACACACCTTATCTACTGGAGATTGGAATGTTAACTTTGTTATGGTTTGGTCATGGACTTTAATTTTATGAGAAAAATGATTAGGTAAACCAACTTTACCAGAAAACACCTTGAGAAATTGTCCTAATAATTCCCTCCCAATATTATCATCCTCACTTACAGTTAAAACTGGCTCAGGGCTATTTGGATTTGTTATTATTCCCAGATCGCCTTGATGTGCCCAACCTCAAACAGACGGACCTTTCTTTGACACATATAACTTGCAATTTGCCTTTCTATCCTTTTTTCTTTTTTTACTTTATTTTTCAAGTTTTTCCTTTTTCAGAAGACAAACAAACAAACATTGCAGCAGCAGTAGAAGTTCTGTTATCTTGTGTACATTGGCAGGAACCCAGCGGTCCACACTCTTTCGATTGTAGAGTTACAAATGACAATGAGGAAAGATGAAAGGATTACAATAGCCACATATGGTTAAACGAAGTCACAGAGGTATTCTCTATGCAATCACTGTTCTCCTGGCTCAATTATCCACCCCACCCGGGTCACTCTCGCCTGATTCAGGCTCTAGTTGGTCATTCTCATGTGCATCGGAGTCGATGGCGGAGTAGCACAATTCACGCCACTCCGTTAGGTCTGTCTGCAACTTGTCATCTCTACAATTTGATTTCATATGAGCCTCTTCGGCTAAAGCCCACTCTCGCACATCCTTAAGCCATGCTAACACGTCTGGGCCTTTCTGTCCCATCCAGGTAATGGCAGTTCTACGCCTGTCCAGGACCAGCATAAGCTGCAGCAGTTTATACGCCAGTTTTCGCTTCTTGGGTTTTCGTATATGACCCAGCAGGAACTGCAGTGGCTCCTCCAAAAAAGTGGAGGCCTGGGCTTTCGCACACCTTCGCCACAACTCGAGGCCAGAATCACTGCAGCTCAGGGCATGCCCAAGCCAAATGTAAAAAGTCCGCCCGTTCCGCCTCACACTTGGGGCATGTATCCGCATGGTTCTGATATATGCGTTTCAGCTTTAGCGGTGTGAGGTAGGTGCGATGTAAGTAGTTATAGTGAATCAGTTTGAACTGTGCATTGCAGGAAACTGTGTGCGTGAGCGTGCTAATGGCCGTCCAGGTCTTGTCTTCTATTTGTACGTTTAGATCCCCTTCCCACACTGCTCTTGCCCGAGGGGGCGGACCGGATGATTCTAACCTCATGGCTTTGTATAGGAGCGATATCAACCTACATCCGGATCCACATGTGAGTAATATGTCCAGTGTGTGGGTCGGTCGTGGGATGCTGGGGTACTCGGGCCATGCTATTTTAGCGATGTCCAGTTTCCCCATGTAGTGCAGGTAGTTTCCCTGTCCCAGTGTGAAACCGTCACAGGCTGGTTCATATGATAAGAATGTTTCGTTCGGGTAGAGGTCTGCCAGGACGTCACAGCCCCCGTCCTTCCACGCCTGGAAGGACATTTGTGCGCTCAAAGCTCGTATAGGAGCTAATATCCATATAGGAAGTTCCCTGTGGAACGGTGCACATCCTAGTACCTTTTCCACTTACTGTTGCCATGTTTTCACTGTATGATGGACTACATATGGCAGGTCTTTGTCAGTCCCCCTGCCCTGCATCAGTGCAATCGGAAGCATGTCCAAGTGCGCTCGACCAGCCAACAGACGTTTTTCCCAATAGTCCCCATCTTCTAGCCAGCGGGACGCGTGTTGAAGCTTTGCGCTATAAAGGTATAAGTCAAAACGTGGAGCCTCCAACCCCCAACCCCCTACTCATATCTACAAGTCAGTGTGTGCAGCGCCACTCTACTATGTCGTCCCGCCCCTAGCAAGGAGACAAGGATAGAATTTAGCTGCTTGAAGATCCGAGTAGGGATCGGGCCAAGTGAGTTCTGGAGCGTATAGGCAGCGCGGCAGCATAGCCATTGCAAGCCTGCTCATTAATGAGCGTGGCAATGTATCCCAGAAGACCACAGAGTGTTGCAGAGCGCATATGCCCCTGTCCACATTTAGAGCTAATACCTGTGCATTGTCAAGTGCCACCTGCATTCCAAGGTACGGAAAGTGCGCTCGCTCCCTCCTAAGTCCCCGGTCAGGTAGACTTTCTAGGGGCAACGTGGCCATGCGGGCCAGAGGTAAAATCAGAGATTTGTGCCGGTTAAGCCGCAGACCAGAGACCTCACCAAGCTGCTCCATAACCTGCAGGAGCCTGGGCAGGGCTTCCCGGGGAGCTGCTACATAGAAGAGAGCATCATCCGCGTACAGGGAGATCATGTGGGTTGTGTCTCCCACCTGGATACCCCACCTCCCCATCTCCTCCCGCACCAGCACCGCTAGGGGCTCAATGGCCAGTGCAAATAGGAGGGGGGAGAGCGGGCAGCCCTGTCGTGTGCCCCTTCCCAGTGTCCCCTCTTCTGAGCGGGCTCTACCCACTCGCATTCGTGGTTCTGTGTACAATATCTTAACCCAGATGTGAAACTGGGGCCCGAACCCTAAGGTCTTAAGGACCTCAACAGGTAACCCCAGTCAACCGTGTCAAAGGCCTTTGCTAGGTCTATTGACACAAGAGCGAGCTCTGCGCCCCGGTGTTTCACTTCTTGCATAATGTGGGTTAGCCGGCGTAGGTTCATGCCAATGTGGCGTCCAGTTATGAAGCCGCATTGAACTTCATGTATAAGGTATGTCATATACTGGGCGAGGCGAGTGGCAAGGAGTTTGCACAGGATTTTAACATCTGAATTGATCATGGTGAGTGGGCGATAGGAGGCGGGATCACGGCTGTCTTCGCCCGGTTTTAATATCATACAGATTTCGCCCTGCCTCATGGTGGGGGGTAAGATTCCACGTTTTAAGGCGGTAAAATTCCACGTTCAAAGGCCTCCGAGTAGACCTGCAGGAGGAACTTTGTCACAGTGGCTGAATATGCGCGGAACCCATCTGCCGTGGAGCCTTAGCCCCCGGGAGCATTAGTAATGCTTCTTGTATTTCCTCAATGGTCAGCTGTGCTTCGAGCTCATCAGACGCCTGCGCAGGGAGGTGCGCCAGGGCCGGCAAGTATGGGACATATCGGTAATCCCTTACTGCCGGGTCCGCAGCATATACTGTCTGCAGGTGTCGTTGGAGCACCTGCAGGATAGCAGATCTTGTATATACAATATCACCCGTCGGTGCGTGGAGAGCATGGAGGTAAGACCTCCGACCCTCGGTCAAGGTCCACTCTCTCCCCGCAGCTCCGCTGTGCCGTCTCTTGCCTCCAGACCCCGACCTCCTCCTTGGGAGGTTCGAGGCTGCTGCCCGCTCCAACTGGGACCAGACTGCCTGCAACCACCGTAACCTTTCTCAGCAGTTTTTTCTTTCTTAATTTTTCGCTGTTGTGCCACTGTTATTGTGCCCATCTGTGTCTTGCTCTAATTCCACCACTGTTTTTATTTTCTCGTGCCTGACTGTTCCTTTCGCCTTTCGCCTCTGCTGCCCCTGTGGCCCTTCCCCCCGGAATTCCCCCCCGGAATGCCCCCGCTCCCGCCTCCCAGCATCTCCTCCCTCCCACCTCCCCTACTTAATGGCGGCTGCTGTTCGGTCGCACAGCGGACGCGCCGCCGGTGCACCGAAGGCGTGCCAAAGGCAAGCCCGTCTGCGCCCGTCCGCGACCCGACTGCGGCCAGCGCCAGGAACCCTGGACCTCCCACTACCCATCGCTACGACACCACCACCCTCCTTGCACTCATCCCTGGAAAACTTAGAGAATGCCAACAGGCCTCGCCGAACATGACCCGTGGTCAGTTCTCCTGCCTCCACTGCCGCCAAACCCTCACCTCCACCCCGGCCTCCAACACCGCCGATGCCAGCACCGGCGACACCCTAAAATGCATCCTCCTCAACGTACACTCCATACACAAACACGCCATGGAAATCTGGAACCTACTCGACTCTCTCTCGCCCGACATCACCTTCTTCACAGAGAACTGGACCAACGCATCCTCCGCCCCCGACATCAGCACCGCCATCCCAGACGGATACAAGATCCAGAGGAAAGACCGCTAACCACCCAGGAGGGGGCCTCGCCATCGCCCACAAGAGCACCCTCCACCTCACCACCTCCAGCGAAACCTTCCCCTCTGCCGAACACCTGCACTTCCAGATCCAGACCACCCCCAAAGCCACACTCCGAGGAACCCTCATCTACAGACCCCCCGGCCCCCGAACACCCTTCGCCACCACCATCACCGGCTTCATCGCACCCCACGCCATTGCCTCAACAAACTACATACTCATTGGAGACCTGAACTTCCACCTCGACAACCCCAGCGAGCCCAACTCCACTATCCTTCGTGACAACCTCACCAGCAACGGACTTAAACAACTCGTCAACACACCGACCCACAGAGCAGGACACACCCTCGACCCCATCTTCGCGGCAGGAAACAGCGTCCAATTCAGCCACACAACGCAGCCGCCATGGACCGACCACCACTGCGTACACTTTGCCATCAAAAAACCCAAGACACCCAAACCAGCCCCACGCCCACCTCGAAGGAACTGGAGCAAGGTTACAGACGAGCAACTTAACTCCACCCTCACCCAAGACAACCACACCTGGGCACCCGACGCAAACGATGCAGCCAGAGAACTCCACACCTGGATCTCCAACTGCGCAGCCGAGCTCGCCCCGCTACGCAACCCCGACAGACAACGCCCCAGGAAAGCCGCCTGATTCACCACCGCTCTCCAAGAAGCCAGACGCACCTGCAGACGCCTGGAGAAGAACTGTAGAAACACCAAGACAACCGAAAACCACACCACCTACAAGGACGCCATGACGGACTACCACAACCAGATCAGAGCCACCAAGAGGAACTTCATCCACAACAAAATCCTGGCCAACTCCACCAACTCCAAGGAACTTTTCAGTGTCATTCAAGAATTCACCAACCCACGCAGTGAAGCCACAGACATCGCCCCATCCCAAGACCTCTGCGACAAGCTTGGAACCTATTTCCACCTCAAGATCAAAAACCTCTATGACAACTAAATCGACCATCCACCAGGCGCCACAGACGGCCCCCCGCCCCCCAGAAACACCAGCCTGCCCACCATCTCCAACTGGACACCGATCACGGCCGAAGACACCGCCTCGACCATGAAAAGCATCCACTCGGGGGGGCCCCCACCGACCCCTGACCCCTCACATCTACCACAGAGCCGCGGCCGCCATCGCACCCGAACTACAAAGCACCATCAACACCACCTTCAAAGCAGGCACATTCCCAGATGACTGGAAGCGCGCAGAAGTCAGACCCCTGCTCAAGAAGCCCACAGCTGACCCCACCGACCTCAAGAACTATCGGCCCATCTCGCTCCTCCCCTTCGCAGCCAAAGTTGCAGAGAAAACAGTCAATAGGAAACTGACACGATTCATTGAAGAGAACGCCATCCTCTACCCGTCCCAATCCGGATTCCGAAGCAATCACAGCACAGAGACCGCCCTACTTGCCGCCACAGATGACATCCGCACCCTCCTGGACCAAGGCCACTCCGCAGCCCTCATCCTACTCGACCTATCAGCGGCCTTCGACACCGTCTCCCACCTCACACTAGTCGCCAGACTACACGACGCAGGGTTACAAGGAACAGCTCTGGACTGGATCCGATCATTCCTCACCGGAAGAAGCCAAAGGATCAGACTCCCACCCTTCCTCTCCGACCCCACGAAAATCACCTGCGGAGTCCCACAGGGTTCATCACTGAGCCCCACCCTCTTCAACATCTACATGGCCCCCCTTGCAGCCATCGTCCGACAACACGGCCTCAACATCGTATCCTACGCCGACAACACCCAGCTCATCCTCTCCCTCACCAAATACCCCACCACTGCCAAACTCAACTTCCAGAAAGGAATGCAAGACGTCGCAGTCTGGATGACCAACAGCTGCCTGAAGCTCAACGCCGAGAAGACAGAAGTCCTCGTCCTCGGTACCACCCCTTCTGCATGGGACAGCACCTGGTGGCCGACCGCCCTTGGAAGCCCACCTACCCCCTCAGACCACGCCAAGAACCTCGGCATCGTACTCGACTCATCACTCACCATGAACCGACAGGTCAACGCCATCACCTCCAGCTGCTTCAACACCCTCCGCATCCTCCGCAAGACCTTCAAGTGGATCCCCCCCTGAGTCAAGGAAGACAGTCACCCACGCACTCATCACCAGCAGACTGGACTATGGAAACGCACTCTATGCCGGCATCAACAAGTCCCTACTCCGCGAACTCCAGACAATACAGAACACCGCCGCCTGGCTCATCCTCGGCATCCCCTGACACGAACACAGCCAACACCTACGAAGTCTCCACTGGCTCCCCGTGGAGAAAAGAGTCACTTTCAAAATCCTCACTCACGCCTACAAATGCCTACACAACAACGGACCCAAATACCTCAACGACAGAATCAACTTCCATGTACCCAAAAGAAACCTCCGATCTTCCAACCTCGCACTGGCCGAAACCCCGCGCATCCACAGAGCCAGATCCTTCTCTCACATTGCAGCCAAGACCTGGAACGAGCTACTGGCAGACATCAGACGCGCCCCCTCCCTGAACACCTTCAGGAAGACCCTCAAGACCTGGCTCTTCGGCTAAACAGATCTGCAGACCCCCCCCCCCTCCCTCAGCGCCTTTAGACCCTCACAGGTGAGTAGCGCGCTTACAATTCCCTGATTGATTGATTGAGTGAATAATTGGTGCTGGTGTCTGCTCTCTGCGGAGGATCCATGCCAATAGCCGTCTAGACCTGTCCCCCTCTCTATGAAAGCGCTGTCGATACTGTCGGAGCGTGTATTTGTCTAATCTATCCCATATGTCGCTTGTACACATACGGATATCCCACTCGCGGGCCATGGCAGTCTGATCAGCCCGGTCTGAGGCCTGTGCCTCCTCCAATGACCGCTCCGCTGCGTCGATCTCGTTGTAATTGCCTGCGAACTCCGCATGTCAGCCCCATGCAGGCCCCTCGCACCACAGCTTTCAAAGCCTCCCATTCTGTGGCTCTGGTGGTGCAGTTTGTCATATAATCAGCCAAGGCATGGGATATAGTCTTCTTTCCAATCGAATCTTATAGGATATCTGACGGCATTCGCCACGTTCTAGTAAGGTGGGCGGGGGGCCCCAACTGACTATGCAGCTAATTGGGGAGTGATCCGAAAGGAAACGGGCCAGGTGGGTCACTTCAACATATAGGTCAGCCTCAGTCTTGGAGACTTAAGACCCTGTCCAGCCTACTGTGTGTACCATGGGTGGAAGAGTGGCAAGTGTACAACCTCTGAGTTGGGTGTCTATCTGTCCATATGTCCCATATTGCTAAGTTTCTCATCACCTCCCGGAGCCCCGCAGTCATCCGCGGCTTAGTGCCCTGTTGAGGGGGGTGCCTGTCTAGATCAGGTTCTAAGACCCAATTGAAGTCCCCCATCCAGAGAAGAGGGGCGTCCAGGTCTGAGATTAGTGTGTCTTGTATGGATTGGTAAAAGTCGGGGTCATCCACTTTCAGTTCGTAGATGTTCAGGATAACCATATCACGTCCATCCAGTTTTGCCCTAAGCAGGATGTATCTGCCATTTATATCAGCTTCCAAATACTGTAAGACGAACTGCGTGCCCAGAGTCCCCCATATCAGCACACCCTGCGCATATATAGAGTATGATGAGTGAAAAATCTGACCTCTCCATTTTTTTGCTAACTTATTGGCTCCTACGTCATCTAGGTGTGTTTCCTGCAAGCAAGCCACCGAGACAAGAGTACCCTATGGCGTTTTGTACATGTGCCCAGTCCCCTCACATTCCAGCTAACGAGTTTAACCCCCATTGTCCCAGTGGTACCTCATTGTACTGCTCCCGGGTCCCCGCCCACGTACACCTCTCACATTCAACATATGTGCATACCATAACTTATAACATTCAATGTAAACTGAACCAGAAACCCCTCTCCCATGGACAAATTACGTGCAACAGTGCATTCGACTATGCCCTCCCCATGCTTGTGCCAGGACGTGCACAGCTCCCCTTGCAGCCCAACAGGGGCCACCAAACTTCCCAAAAAGATCAGCAACCTGGTGTGCCTTTCTATCTTTAAATTCAAATTCCAGTTTTCTAAAACTAAATAAATCAATATTGTCACCCATATAGCTTTTTGCTATCACACTTGGTTTTTCTAAATGTCTACCCAAATCATTTACAAATCAAACTTTCATCACATACTTACTGATTATAGTAAATGTTGAGCTGGAATCCGCTACAGCATTTACCTTCCACCCACACTTAGTTCACATATAGGCTTCTTTATTTTGCCATGTTCTACCCCCAAAAGATTGTATTCAGTACAGGAAGCACAGCTTACATCAGTATCTTCTTACTCATCTGAACCAGAATTTTCATCCTCAAGAATGCATTTAACATTTGAATTAATTTTCTTCCTACATACTCTGGCAAAATGACGCAAAATGCCACATACAGAACACTTTTGATTTTTTTTTTAGGGCATTTTTTTTTATGCCAAATGAACCAAACTGCAGCATGTAAAAAACCTTCTAACATTTATTGGGTTCTATTTTTCCTCCGAAACACTCTTTGAGTTGCCATCTTTATCACTCTGTGTAAATTTCTTCAAATGATCACTCTTCTTGTTTTTTGAAATTATGACTTTAACTAATTTGACATCATGTACCTCATCAATTACCGCGTTTTCACATCTACCAGTTAGTTTCGCTTTTTCTTTTTACTAGAGTGACAAAATCCTTTAGTGGTGCTTCCCCATTGACCCACAACTTGTTTTGCATTTTTGGATTCTTAGCATGATTAATTATTTGTTCACATATTAATTCATCATATAACCTGCCAAACCAACAAGTAAGGATAAGACTTTGTAACTCAGAAACATACTCATCCACACTTCCACATTTTCCTAGCTTTCACTCCAAAAAACTATATCTGTCTACAGTTCCACACACTGCTTGCGAAAAGTGTGCATCAAGGTTTTCCAATGCATGCAAAAATACATCTCTTACCCCCCTTTGTTATATTTTCTTTTCATTTGGATATGTTTTTAACCCACAAGGACCTAAACAGTACAACAATAATTTCTTATTCTTTTCTGGCTTAATGTCCTCTTTATCAAACATTCCAATGTAGTTGCAAAAATACTCCTTTCACTCTTGCCATTGCACCATAGGTTCACCTTTCTCGGGCAAAAATGCTTGAGTTAGAGTTTGCTGAATCCACCCGTCTTTCACCCATAGATATTTCACAACACTCCGTATTTATTATCTATCCCTTAACACTGGGTGAAAATATGTTCAAAATTAGCATCATGGTTACATCACTATAGGTGAAAACACATGTTGCTTTAAATGTTCATTGCTGCAGAAATATCAAACATAAGCCCTGTACCACACAATTATGTGACTAAACGTGCGCCACAGTAAATGAAAGATCACTTGGAAATGTTAGTGTCATAGAAGTGTCCTTTACTTGTCTTAGAGATCACCCCTTTGTTTCTAAAGTATCCAGAACTTGGAAAAGAAATTGCGGCTTTGTGTTGTTCCTAAGTTCACTGCCACCTAGTACAAAATGGTAGCACGCTGGGTGATCTAAAGGTTAAATGCGTGCAGCGCGTACACCTTTAGCATTGCATAGTGACGTCATTCAAGCGTAGGACCGCAACCAGTGATGAGGTCAATGAAAGCGGTTTGTGTGTGAGCTTCATGTGGATTAAGCAGGCCGTTGGAGGCAACTATTTCATTCTAAAATTATCTGTTGCTCACCTACTTTTCCTAGAAATGCGCAAGTGATGTTAGGCACCTCGTATCCTCCCAGCTGAACAAAGCAGAACCTTAACCTAGTTCTCCTGAGTGAAGTGGCAATTCAGTTCACATGCAAAAATACCCAGATCATCATTTCTCCACAAATCTGTACATTACCACAACTAGGACTGCTGCTGTGTTTTCTACTTCACCAATACTGTTGTAAATAACTCCAGGAATCTATTTAACCTTGAAATTAAGTATGATTTATTTGCAGCCCTGGACATGTCCATCCACAATGAAGCTGCAACTCCAATGTCACTCCCAACCGCCACCCTTTAGAACTCGCCCCCCAACTTTCTAACTTGAATGATTTAGCCTCAATAGGAATAAAGAACTTACACTACAACAATTCCAAATGTTTAAATGATAGTCCCCGATAAGTTGACTGCCCACGTTTTAGCACCATTCGAAATGTACTAATATTGCAAATATTTAAAGTAGTGATAAAATAGTAAGATAACCAAGCCCCAAGCTCAGTGAGAAGGTTAACTGGGTAAGCGATCCTTTTTTGAACTCATGAGGTGAGGAAGCATTACGTTTATAGGACTTGTTTACACAACAAATGGCAATGTATTCGGTGGCAGTAACATTGACTACTGCAATATATGTGAGCAGATGTGGCTCACATAAGCCATACATCGGATGTGTCATAAGCATAGAATCTTGAGTTTACATAGGCATAGTGATGACGAAGCTGGGTCCGAGTTTGATAAGTGGTACCATCATAGACCCATTTTTTTGTGTATTTGTCAGGACACTATCTTGAGAAATATGCTTCTGTCCATACTCCATAGCCATTCCCCAAACCCCAGAGCCTCCATAGTTCTTCAGTGTTTGGTAGTGCACTTTTTACTCAAGAGAAATCCATGTTTAAAAGTGCTTTGGTCCCTTTTGTGAAATCCAGGTCTTCAGCAAGTACCCTTAAGGAGTGCCACTGTTGGAGTGAGTCCGATATGCCAGCCAATAACTGCTGATAGATGTGCAACCATTCCCCAAAACCTCCGGTCAACTCTGCAGCCCCAAGTAATGAGAACGTAAATCACTCACGTGTGAGAAATAGTCTAGTGACCTACTCTGGTGCCTTTTCCTTTGACACTCCTGTAAAGTTTATTCCATGTAGTTATTTTAATTATATCAGGTCGAGCTTGGCTTAAATTGCTACTTCCCTCAAAACCACCAAGCTTCAGCCATTCTTTCTCTTGTACCATACCCAAGTCCTGTTCCCATTGCGACCTCCGTGTGTAAAAAGGTCTAAGCGTTGATCCTGAAACTTTTCATTTCTAGTCTGTTGGTCGTAGACTTTGCTTCAATAGCACTAAACTTCGGGGAGAGGGACTTCAGGTCAGATAAGTTATAATCACATGTCTCTATTCTACATACCTATAGAATTAGGACTTGTTAAGGTATCAACATCTGCTGAAATGCAGTCAAATGATCTCATTGGATCCCCAGCATAAAAAGCTCTCACAATATCGAAATGTCAACTAGATCCCTTGTGTGCAAGTTTGCCAACGCTAATGCATTATTCAACCACATCACAAATCATAAGGTGGTCTGGGACAGGTAACCATCCAAACCTATTAATTTTAGCGCCTTCTGCCAGCAGTCAAGCATCATCACAGCAGCAGGGTGTCGTGTAGTTCCTATATTACCTATACAGGATCTGCGCGTTCGGATAACATAAACTGTGGGTCTGGTGGCGGACGGATTCCGTGCACCCTCACCGGATACGTTAGCCTGTCTGTATTAGCTAGCTCACAGTGCCACTAGAGTCTCCTCTTATTGGGGAGAGAATAGTTTCTGGCAACCTCATAACATGACAACCCTGATCCCCCAGGATCGTGGAAACAATATACTACTTTTCGCTCAGTCACTCGTGCTCACTAAGTTTCTCTCAGAGAGATACACAGAATGAACAGTCTGGGCATTTCAATAAGTATTTATTGAACAGTTGTTATTCTAGTGTAAAATATCTGAGCTGCAACAACCATTAGACAGTAGCAGAGATATATGATTAGCAATATTATGAAAGTAAAAGGATGGTATAGCTCTACCATCTTGCAGGAATCATGAATATATACAAGTACATAAAACACATGATAAAAGGTGCTTACTCCTACGATGCCTCCCTAACTAGATGTACCTAAATATACCTACCATCTATGTTGGTGTTATGCCAAGAATCCCACTAGGATCTAGTCCACCCCATTACCTGAGAGTTTAGAGAATGTGGGACCCCGTCCTGGTCTCGAGTTGGACACCCTGCGAGGGATGTTAGACCACTGCTATCTGGAGCGTCTGCATGCAGAACCTCAGTGTCTCTGGTCAGTGTGTCAGCCAGGAAGTCACGGTCTCCTCTGTCTTTCTAAGTAAAACATGATGTATATATACCCATAGGTCTCCCCAGGGGTCCTACCTTGCTGTGTTACTGTGTCGGCCTAAAGTATGACGTCAGGCCTGAACTTTAACATAGATATTATACAGGAGATGTTCGTCCTGCTGTGAGTCCTGCTGTGCTTCCAAGAAGCCTCATGCATAATGTATGAGTATTGAACCAGGGAAAAACCCGCGTTCTGAATGCAGTGTTCGTATCTAGGTAAAAGGGCAGTCCCTATGAAGCGTCATGTATGAAATGTAGGGAAGGATATAGGTGAAAGGTTGCAGTGTTACCTGCGCCTATATAGGGTACCTATATGGAATATAACAAGTGGTGGGACTTTGGAGGCACTCACCCAGCATATTGTACAATAAGAGCATCATTACAAGGTCTCTTTTAAATCCCATAGGACTGGTAATGGCAGTTACTGGTACTATCGGAATTCTGAGACCCTGGAATTTCAGATGCCTCATAGAGTAATATGAAGGTGTCTCTGGGTATGGCTTGTCGCGCGGCTGGCATAAACCATTTACATAGGGGTATGCTACTAACCTGTTTGCAAGAGCCTTAGCAGGGTCCTTAACCTTGACATTGTTGAGTGAAATTGGGTGATAGGAAGCACATCTGTGAATGGGATAACCTACCTTGGGCATCATAGTGATCATTGTCGTTCGCAGATCTTCACGGAGAATCCCTGCTTGTATCAACTTGCTAAACATACTCCAAGGATTAACTAATTTGGCAATTTTCCTAAAAATCAGGTGATAGTTGTTAGATCCCTGCTTTATACACAAAGTTATGCCCACATGGCATGTGTTAGATCCTTTTTCGAGGTCCAGCTGCTTGTGCTCTGTACTACTAAGCCAGTACATTGAGAGATATCTAATAAAATCATATAGGCATTTTCCTACTCTTGGAGCTTTGCCTTGTAGTATTGCCTGTTATGTGCTTACTACCTCTAGTGCTTTTGATACTAAATCCATCCATGAGTTCCTGGCCTCAGCCACCTCGATACATTTCATGGGCCAGTCTAAGAGCTTGCCAGTTTTGTCCCTCCACTTGCCACAGCCCATTACAGCTTCACTGCATCAGTTGTGACCTGTTTCAGTGTTAATGTAGTCACTTAAAAATGCTGTAGTATCTCATTAGTGGTGCACTCACCTGTATCGTTGAATTCCCTGAAAGAAAAGTAGGAGGGCTGGGTGGGAGACTTGGACGAGACAGACTGGAAAGGTGGTCCCTGAATGTTAGCAATATCCACCAGACTTCGTCTAATACAATTAAAGTACCTGCACTAAGCATACATGTCACCCCTCCGCATGTGGAAGGCGGGTATTTGTGAATCCCCAGCCTGCCACAGGTGTAAAGATCCTATGAGGGCCAACTTTCATGTGACATGGAAATGCCCGGTGATGCATGCCCACTGGACTGCCATTATTAGTGTCCACTCCGCTGTAGTGGGCACTCCTGTTAAAGCCCACACACAGATTGCACTATTAGGTATCTTAGATGATATTGCGGGCACAGGGGGATAGAACACTGGTCTGTCTAGGAACAGAAATTGGCAAGAGAGATATAGCCCGGCACTGGACCTCCCCAACAGCCCCTGTGCGGAGGCCTGGACAAGAGGCATGGACTGATGTAGCAAGCTAGAAGAAATGATCTGCAATGGATTGCCCACGCAAATATGATAAAGTTTGGAAACAAATGGTGGTACTACCACAGACTAGAAGGTTAGACTAAACCCGAGGTGATACCTGGAATGTTTGGGGGTACAACATATCAACTCAGGCCTGGTAATATATTGTTGATCGGACTGTCAATGTATCAATAATATGCAGAGCAAATGTTTTCTTTGTATGCTGTAAACTTCCAAAAAATGTTGTTATAAAATAAACAAAAAAAGTTGTAATATTGAGTCATTAGGAGTGGTGACATAGTCAAGATAAAGAGGTTTAAGCTTAGGCATGATGGTTGCCAACTATTTGTCTCCTTGCTCCAAAGGTAGGCCATGGCCTTGCCTCTGATCACTGCCTTAAAGGCTACTAGAATAGTATTTGCAGATGAAACCAAACTTTTGCTAAGTCGTAAGTACATCTCTGCCCCTTCACTGAGGACATTTCTGAGCCCCTCATTGATGAGTCTTAAGGGGTTTATGCATCAAACTCCTCTTTGTCTACTGGTTGCATTGCCCCTTTCTAACTCTAACGAAGAATGGTCTGAAAGCCTGTTACAATGGTAGGGTACTCCTGGTGCCCAGTGCATGGCTACAGTCTATACAAAGCAATAACTGAGACATGAGAAAGAGCGGTGTGCTGCTGAGAAATAGTTATATGCCTACTCCAGTGGATTCCAACCTAGAAGGTATAAGTTTGTTCTGAAGGAGGGAACCCTCAAATATGCCTGCAGCCCCTGCCAATGACGTTCCTGGTCTTTGATCTCTTTAGACTATCTTCCAACAATTGTTACACTGTGGGGTGTGTCAGTCAGTAGTGTAATAAGGTGGTTTACCATTCCCTTTGTCAACGGACGGGGGCACATAGATGTTAAGACGCTCCCAGAGGCACACAATATAATGTACCTAACCTACTTGTCCAGGCTAGAGCTCCCAGCTATAACCGTAAAAGATTTTCTGTGCAGGATGACTACCCCTTTCCAGCACCTAGTGAACTCCACATGCAGAACCTATGAGTAGCTGTATCTTTCAAAGAAAGTACAATTAATGACTAAGCAGTTGTGTTTATTGCGCGCTTGATCTTGACATTTAGTTAACTAGTGTTTCTGGACAACACATGTTGACCTGGAACATTACAAAAACAACAGTTGATGGACAGAATGCAGAACAATGTCATACATTCACCCCAGTACAGATATCTGGGCCTAAATCCATCGTTTTTTTGCTCACCATGCCATTCCAGTTTGAACCCAGCCATATGCAAATCAGTCCTGACCCTGTGCCTCATGGGAACAGTCCAGCCCGAACTGCCAAGCCAGGTCCTCCCTGGACTGGAAACAAGCATCCTAGGACCGGTTTTGGGGTTTCACCCCTCTTCAGCCAGGATAGCTTGATTCCAGTGGCATGGAGAGCACGGGACCCACAAAACCGGTCCTAGGATGCTTGTTTCCAGTCCAGGGAGGACCTGGCTTGGCAGTTCGGACTGGACTGTTCCCATGAGGCACAGGGTCAAGACTGATTTGCATATGGCTGGGTTCAAACTGGAATGGCATGGTGAGCAATAAAACGATGGATTTAGGCCCAGATCTCTGTACTGGGGTGAATGTATGGCATTGTTCTGCATTCTGTCCATCAACTGTTGTTTTTGCATTTGTCACCCCGAGTGGGACGGGTATGCCCAGACGTGGGTCCCGTGCTCTCCATGCCACTGGAATCAAGCTATCCTGGCTGAAGAGGGGTGAAACCCCGAAACCGGTCCTAGGATGCTTGTTTCCAGTCCAGGGAGGACCTGGCTTGGCAGTTCGGGCTGGACTGATCCCATGAGGCACAGGGTCAAGACTGATTTGCATATGGCTGGGTTCAAACTGGAATGGCATGGTGAGCAAAAAAACGATGGATTTAGGCCCAGATCTCTGTACTGGGGTGAATGTATGGCATTGTTCTGCATTCTGTCCATCAACTGTTGTTTTTGCATTTGTCACCCCGAGTGGGACGGGTATGCCCAGACGTGGGTCCCGTGCTCTCCATGCCACTGGAATCAAGCTATCCTGGCTGAAGAGGGGTGAAACCCCGAAACCGGTCCTAGGATGCTTGTTTCCAGTCCAGGGAGGACCTGGCTTGGTAGTTCGGGCTGGACTGTTCCCATGAGGCACTGGGTCAAGACTGATTTGCATATGGCTGGGTTCAAACTGGAATGGCATGGTGAGCAAAAAAACGATGGATTTAGGCCCAGATCTCTGTACTGGTGTGAATGTATGGCATTGTTCTGCATTCTGTCCATCAACTGTTGTTTTTGCATTTGGACCTGGAACATTAGCCATTGTCTAGTTTCAGGTAATGTTTCAGCCATTGCCTTGAAACTCGCTATTTTTAAATTTCAAAACTAATAATGCACTTACCATACCACAATAAATATACCATACAACTGACACAACAACCAACGTCCCCAATGTCTATCCCACAACTATCATTCTCAATCCTATAGGTCCATCCCAGAATGTGCTGTCCCCCCATCATGAACACATTTTATGTTGTAAAGGAGTTCAAACACAACCATCCAAAACTTTCACCTAGAGAAAACTATTTTGTTGCCCAACACATGAACTTCATATGCTCTACTGACCCATACCAATGCAAAAATGGCACAGCTAAGGAGGGTAAGGACAGACATGGAAAAACTGACCTACCGGGTGTGTTGACCACCAGTGAGGTAACTAGGTGTTCTCCTTTCACTAGACACTGGCAGAGCCAGCAGATTAGAAACCATGGTAGAGGAAGTGTTCCAGATGTGAACTACTAACCTTTGATTCTACTCAGGCTGTAACGCCTCTCCAGCAGTACCCAACAGTCTTTAGTGGCTGCAGGGAACGTCAAGGCCCATCTTCTGCATTCTAGAAGGCTTTTTTGCCATTTGAGGACTCAAATTCTAGTGTGTCCACTCAAGCCCTTGGGACCCTGGTCTCCATCTTGCACATTCGCAGTCTTTTGTTTGAGCTTTGAGATCATCTGCAGAGCCCGCCCTCTCAGTCACCCTAAGGCTTCTGCTGGAGAGATCCATGCTGTGCAATCCAGTGCAATGGTTTCTCAAAGAAGTGGGATTTGCCATTGAATAGGACCTTGACCTTTGCTGTGTAAAGCAGCATGTATTTTTTATTTTTTAAATATTTTTTATTGGCATTTGCATAGCAACAACTTTTTTTCAAACAGGTATGTCACATCAATTACATTGTTATCATTGAAAGGCAATCAGAATATATGAACATTCGACATAGAGTGTTAACATTGTTTTACGTAATACTAACCCAAGTCCCCGCATTGTCAATGTCGTCATTTCTTTTCTAGTTGTAGGAAATTAATAACAATAACTATAAACTGTACCCCCTCCCTTCCCCAACCCTCCTCAACCCCTCCCCCCGGTCATGGGTGCAATATTCCTTCCAGTGCTTGGAGTCCATCTGTATTATCAATTGCTTCCATTACCTATGTTAGCCCCCTGCATAGGAGAGGCGTCAGGCATGGGTATCGGGTCAGGCCCTTCCTGAGTGGAGCATGGAGCCGGCGTCTCCCCTCCCTGGGAATCTTTATCTTTAGTTAAATCTGTAATCATTAGGCGCCAGGCCCTTAGATCTTCTTCAAGTTTATCATCTCTCCTGACCTTATTCATTCGAACTGATTCCGCAGTGGCCCACTCCAGCATGTCTTTAAGCCACTTCTCGACCCTGGGTAAAGTTAGACTTAGCCAGTGGATTGCGATTCGCCTTTTTGCTAGGATGAGCCCCAGCTGTATAAACCTTCTAGTGAGCTTCTTGCCTTTTGGCGAAGGTAGGAGACCCAATACCACCTCCTTTATAGTGGGTGGAATAACCCATCCTGTGACGGTCTGCAGAGTGTCTATAACCGCCCCCCAATAGCATGCTAGTTCAGGACAGTCCCACAGCATATGGAGAAAATGTGCACCTGAACTTTTACATCTGGGACATATGTCTTCCCGATCCGGATATATTTTATGCAGTTTGCGGGGAGTGAGGTATGCCTGATGCACTACATTGTATTGAATCAATTTAAAACGTGCGTTGGAGCTTATCTGTTTGACCCCCTCATGCACATTCCGCCATTGTGTTTCCGTAAGAGGCTCCCCCATTGCATCATCCCATTTCCTGTGTAATGGGAGGGGAGCTGAGGGGACATCCTCACGCAACGCTCCATAAATGTGCGAGACCAGCCTACATCCCCCCGCCAGGGTAGTTATCATCCGTAATACTGATGTGGTCTGCGGCTCTTGTGGGAATGACGCCCACAGTTCCCTGGCCACCGCGGAGATCTTAGCATACTGTAAAAACTGTCCTGCGCCTAACTGGAAGGCAGTATCTGCTTCCTCTCTCGTCATAAACCGCTCCGCGAGATATAAGTCCCCCATCAATAAGCAGCCACCCTCCCTCCATTTATTAATGTTCATTACTTGCCCTATTCGTTTGAAGGGTACCACCGCCCACAATGGGGTTTACGGAGCATACAGTGCTTTCTTAAGTACCTTCTGCACTACCGTGCCCCATACCGACACTACATGACGTATAATATAAGGAAGGGATCCCGGCACTTTTGAGCCCATCATAAAAAGTTCTGGGAGGGAACTCTCTCTGTGCGTGCCCGCCAGCAGTCGCTTCTCCCAATTGTCTTGCTCATTAAACCAATATACCGCATGCTGCAGTTGTGCGGCCATGTAATAAAAGTTAAAACGGGGAACCTCCAAACCCCCCGCCCCCCATCGCCTCTGTAGGGTGTTCAGCTTTAGCCATTTCCGTTTGGCGCCCCACAGTAGCTCCACTATCAGTCTGTCTAGCTGCAAGAAGAACCTCTGCGGAACCATATATAACGAGTTCTGTAGGGTGTACAGGCATCGCGGCAGGATGACCATTTTAGTCAGTGCCACCTTCCCCATCAATGATAGCGGGAGTTTCTTCCAGAAGGCTACCGACCTTCTGATACCATCTATCCTCTTCCCGATATTGTTGGCCAAATAGGCCGTGCTAGTGTGTGTCAGTGTAATCCCCAGGTATCGTACCCCCTCCGATACCCAACGCGTCCCAACAGTAGGCAACTCCGTTTCAGGCTTCCCTATCAATCTCCCCATGGGGAACAACTTAGATTTCCCGGGGTTAAGACGTAGACCAGACCACATACGAAACTTTTCCAGTTCGGTGATAAGTACTGGGACCGCTGCCTCCGGACGACGCAAGTATACCAGCGTATCATCGGCATACATAGAAACCACATGATGCGTTTCCCCTAATCGTACCCCCCACTCTTCCATTTTCATTTGTAAAGTGGCAGCCAGGGGCTCCATCGCGATAGCCAACAGGAGCGGGGACAAGGGGCACCCCTGCCGCGTACACAGTCTTAACTCAAAACTCTCTGAGGCCTGTCCTCTGATAAGCACCCTTGCGATTTGTTTAGTATATATGACTTGTATCCATTTTATAAACCGTTGTCCCACTCCCATTTTGGATAACACTGTCCACATGTAGTCCCATTCCACCGAGTCAAAGGCCTGTTGAATGTCAAGCAATCCCAACGCCCAGTCTTCCGACTCGAGACTCAGGGCATGCCAAACATGCGCCAACCTCCGCAGATTATGTGTGGTATTTTGTTTTGGGATAAACCCAGCCTGGTCTGGATGAATCAATTGGGGCATGTATGGCAGTAATCGGGACGCCAAAATCCCACTCAAAATTTTTGCATCCACGTCGAGGAGAGATATTGGCCTGTAAGAGCTGGACGACTGGGGGTCCCTATCTGGTTTAAGGAGCATGGATACGATTGCCTCCGACATCGTAGTCGGTAACATTTTATTAGCAAGGGCCTCAATAAACACCTCCAAGAAATGATCTACTAACAGAGGAGCGTATTTTTGATAAAACTCTGCCAGAAGCCCGTCCCCACCTGGACATTTCTTTGGTTTCAAGTGTCGTATAGATGCCAGAACTTCCTCCCGAGAAATTGGTGCCCCCAAGATGTCCTCCTCCGCCTCTTCAAGTGTGGCGAGAGCCATGCCATCCAAAAAATCCCGCAACCCTCCCGTAGTAGTTGTCCGGGTACCCGCACACGTGGACTCCAAGTGTGATGCAAATTCCCTCAAAATCTCCCCGTGTTTGAAGGCAGGCCCCATCCCTAGTCTGCAATTGAAGTATAGGTGATTGCTCCTTTTCTGTGTTAATTAATCTCGCGAGCAACACCCCTGACCTATCCCCTTGCCTATGCAGTCTCTGCCTATAAGATGCATATGTGAATTTTTCCAGTCTGGCCCAGGCATCCAATAGCTCCCCGCGCACCCTGGTCCATGTAGCCAAATGTTCCTGTGTCTCACGCACCGTGCCCTCTAGCTCCTGCAGTTGACGTTCTAATTTAGATATGTCCCTTTCTAACTGTTGTTTCACCCCATAGGTGGTCCTCATACACACCCCTCTTATGACCACTTTCATGGCCTCCCATTCAGTCGACCTGTTGGTGGCGGACCCCCAGTTCTCCCAAAAATAGTTTTGTAGTGCCTCTGAGACCACTGCTGCATATGGGGGATTCTATAAGGCTTCCGCCCTAAGTCTCCAAAGTGGGATGGGCGGTCGGCCTGGACCGTTTTTCAACTTGAGCAGTAACGGTTCGTGATCTGAAATATATCGGGGGAGATATGAAATACCCTCCGTGTCCGCTGACAACCCAGGTGTAAGGCAGCAATGGTCAATGCGGCTGAGCGTGTTGGCGTAAAGCAGCATGTAATGAGCTTCAAACCCCAAAGATGCCTCTTCTATTTTCCCCTCTTTTTATTAGTTTTATATTTCAGTGTAAAACATCCTTGTGATATGCAGGATAACTGTTTGCGTTACATGTATTCAGTACAGTGCAGAACAGTGTATGATCGAGGTTCCAGTTATCATTACAAACACTGTAACATTTGCAACATGCTCTGGCCAGTCAACTACAACACCATCATTAGGGTTACCATCTCTAGGGTTCATTTATTGGTGTGCCTCGTTTCCTTGTGATGTCCAGGGGTCTCCGGTACTTCCACCTTCCCTCGGAGGCTGGTCTCTGCGGTCTCAGGGGCATTCTACATCTCTGCCTGTCCTCTCTGTAGCCTGCATCTTAGAGTGCTCTAAGTATCCGATATTCCTTAAATGACTTCCATAGTGTATAAAGGACTTCTGTGCAAGGAACACGATGCTGTTAGATGATTCAAAGATTAGTTGCCCTTGCTGCGGTGTGCTATCCCTCTCCACTTAGTTGGGGATCTTAACAATAAACAGCCTGTCACTTTAGTTAGAGATCTTACCTATAAACGGCCTAGGCAGTGCCCCGTGGGCAACCGCAGGAAAAATATGAGCATAATTAATCAAATTGCCTAAAGGACCGAATCCAGTTCTCAAAGAATAGCTCCATCTCACAATCCTTAGCCCCGTCCAGTCATCTTCAGACTGGCGGTTCCTATGAGCTGTGACCGTGTAATGTGGAGGCCCTCGGCATTAACTTCCAGTTTTAATCTACGCCCCTCCGCTTCCTTGACCATGTCCACAATATTTTTTAAGTCCTGATGGGGTTAAGACAGTTTGGATCCTTTAAGCAAGATCTGTGTATTCTGTATGGCCTTGCTGAATTTCGTCTGTTGAGGCGTTTTGACCAGTTAAAGCATTGCCAACCACCCTTGAGGCACCAGCTGTTGCCATGTCAGACATAAGGTGGCCTTCCTATTCTAACCATCTGGCCTCTATTACCATGCGCTATATTCTGTCCAGTGACCAAAATGTTCTGTTAATAAAGGCATGCAGACACTGCCAGGAAAGGGCAGAGGCAAGACCACACATCTACTAAGCCAGATGCTCTGCGTCCAGTTGTATCTCATTCACAGCAGCACTGTCACAAGCCATACAGCACTTAGTAGTGGAGAGGACTCCAGAGCTTCTGCATCATTATCCAGTCACCTCATCTTGTGTCATTTGTACCTCTGCAGTTAGGCTCCTGACTATGAATAAATAGTCCTCCAGCAGCTGTCTCTCACACTGCATGTGCTTGGTACTTGATGTGGGCTCTCACACTGGCAAGTCTAGTGGGTTCCCCAAGTTGACTACACAATGCCTTGGAGAACTGGGAGCCCAGATTGAGGGTCTAGCCAGGCCAGCAAGAACCCTCCAGTCATCAAAGCCACCCTGTGTTTCTCAGTTCAGTGCTCTTCCATCAGTTTCCTCTGCATCTGCAGTAGCCACCAGTTTGCTATGAACTATGACCAGGCCGATAAAGGCCAGGCTGTCCACCATCACAGGGCATGGAGGCAGACCGCAGTGGAACAGCGGAGGTCAGGGGAGTGGCTCTCATATTGCGCCTCCTGCCAGCACATGGCATCTGCTTCACGTTTATCCCTTACTCCATTCCCGTTCTTCACTGCACAGCATGAGTCTCTATTTTAGCACTTTGCTACCTGTGACCCGGGCAACCACTCTCGTCTGACTCACTCCCATTCTGTGGAAGTGGGGAGCATCCGCAGTGCTGCTAGTCCTCCTAAACCCTGCGATCGGCTTCGGTCTTGTCTCTAGTGCTACTTGGGACAGCTGTGATTATTAGTATGTGGCAGGGTTAATTGTTTTAACACTTTGCCACTGAACCATTAGGCAACCAGACCAGTCTCATTTCCAGCTTATTCTTTGGGGGTGGGGAAGCGTTCACACTAGTACTAATGAGGCTGACCCCTTGAAAACCAGACCCTACCATCCCACCTCTCAGATAATGTTATGTATAGGATTTGTAAAGCTCTCAATGCTAAGTAATAAGGTGAAGACCTGAACGGCGAGGGAGATTAAGTTGAGAAGAAATAGGACTTGAGTTTCTTCTTTAAGTACACTTAAGAGGAAGTAAACTTTAAGTCAACAGGCAATTCATTTCACATCTTAGGAGCCAGAACAGGAAAAGATCTCCCTTCAGATGAGGCTTTGCTGAGATGAAGAATGGATGGAAGATTTTAGGATGAAGAACGTAAATGTGGTTGTGGAGTGTAATTAGTATGTTTGTTCTTAAGAAGTAAAGGTGAATGCCCTAAAGAAATTAATGTACTAGACAGATGACTTTCAAGATAATCATCTGTTACTGGGAGCCATTGACGTTTATGTGGAATTGCCTTTGCCAGAAGCAAAGCGAGGAGCTTGAGTCCTAGATCTGATACCTTGATTTTAAATGAGCTGGAGTCTGTTGTTTAAGTTCTTAGCAATTCCTAAACACAAGGAATTGAATTAGGCAGTCCTAAAACCAACAATAGTGGCCACAACTGTTTTCCTGTAGACTTCAGACGGCAAGGGGCGTATAGAATGACGTTTTGGTAAATAAAAGAACAAGAAAAGACGACCGTCTACACTTGAGTCCCCATCTTAAGTTTATTACCCTATCCATTTTGACACCTAATATTTTAGATAACGTTTTGGAGGCAGAAGAGGGCCTAAGGAACAGGGTAACTAGTTGGAAACGAGGTGGCCAGATCACTTCCCACAACTACTATCTCAGTTTTATCCATATGTTTTTTAAGCTAGGTAAAGTCCATCCATGTTTTTATTTTGAGAGACATTCAGGAAATACATTATACTGCTGCACTTCTCACCCCCCTCTTCCACCACCGCCTATAAGCCTGTAAATTCTTTTCATTGTGTGTGGGAGACAGAGAAACATTAGCCACTAATCACTGGCCTTTAACGTTAGGTTCGCTCTGCTTCCCCCTTGCGGCCCCTTAAGTGGAGCACTGTCATGAATCACCTCTGTTTTTGGATATCTGTAAAGTTATGATTACCCTCTTTAAAAGGTACTGTGTAGTAGCTGGTGATGTTTATAACTTTGCAGGGTGGATTACAGATATTTAGGGTGTTATAGAAACAGGCCTTACTAAAAACATGAATGCCATCTATATGCCTTTTTTATTAACCAAGATGAAGTAATCTCTGTCGAGTTTTACCAAATGAGAAGTAGAAATATGGTTATGAGAATACCAAACTAGAGAACTTCTGGTTAACAAAATACTTAACACAGCTTATCCAAATATGCGGCAGCTCTGCGGTCAGGTTTGCCTATTTAATGCTTGCCTGCTTGAACAGTGTACAGACAAATATGCATGATAAAGTGTCTGTGAGAAGTGCCACGCTGGTTGACTTACTTGCTGTTGGTTTATTAATGACAATTCCTATAGAAGCGTTAGAGAAGACTAGCCCAATATCATAAGGCTGTGGTAAGAGTTTCCAGTTACTTCTTAAAATTGAGTAATGTTGAAGCCGCTGTTTGATTGTAATTCTCTCTGTGGTGATATAAAAGTATAAGCTTCATCCTGTGAATGCAAGTGTGCATCATCTGTATTAAGAAAAGTGGTTGAAGTGCATTGAAAAAAATGACCTGTGTGATGTAGGATTGTTTCTTTTAACCTCAGCATAAAGAGACTGCTAGTGTGGACCAGCATGATTTAACTTCTGACTGACTTGTGCTGCATCTCAAAATGTCAGGGAGGTTAACTTCTGTTCGGATATAGCTTGATGTCTTGTCTCTCTGTGTTATACTTTTTGTATCCGCTGGACAATCCCACTGAAATACTTCTAAGCATAGAGCTCGTTAAGAATAGGCTGAGAAGTGAATGGAGTGCCAGTTGACTTGGCTTCTTGGAAAGTACACAATGGTTAAAGAAGTGATCCTGCATATCTTTGGTTGAATTATATAATAACAGAGCATCGAGAGCAGATAGTTTTGGCAATTACTTTTATACTGCGTTTAAAAAGTACAATTCTTTGAGTTTTAGAGTCACCGTTAGGAGTCTGATTTTAAATATGATAAATAGCATTATTTGTGTTTTTTGTGGTGCTGGAGCTCGAGTCTTTTTCAAAGCGGACAGCAGTTCAAGAGCAGAACATGTTTTACTAAGTCCACCTTCAATAGAAGGTGTAGTCAGTGAATAGGTAGATGTAAGGCAACTAACGCTTCTGCTGTAAAAACCTGCAGCGCCCAAATGATGAGTCTTCTTGATGCCTCCTCTGACATGGCACTCTGGGTGCAGTTTGTTTTTTCCCAGAATTTCAGCCACTTGTCCTATAGCTGTAAATGGTCAAACTTTATGGTGTCAACATTGTTGCAGATACTAGCGACATAAACATTTCAGTGAGAGATCAAGCAAGGTACCCATATGCAAAATGTAAGATACTTCCCAGTATTAATGAAAGATCGGGACAAGAAAAGGTCAATTTGAGCTCTTATCAGTTTACAAATCTACAGCATTCAGAATCCATTAGGTTGAATCCAGTAGTTTTATGGGGAACGTTTAGGACTCCAAAAGCGTGTCCCTGAAGGCATGGAGCCCTATGGTAACCTTATCAGCAGTGTGTTGTCCATGGGATCCACAGCACTCCGGATACAAACCCAGATCTCCGTAACACGTCCAAGAGGTAGGCTGACACCCATTCTAGCATCCCCCACAACCAAGGCAGAGTAATAAAAAATGGTGTAAATAAGACGCATTGGTAAAACGTTTCTGCTTCTCCTGCAGGCTACTGATAAACACAATATTATCAATCTTTAGCAAAAATGCCGGTCATTAGCTTCCGTTTCAGTGCCCATTGCTTTTCTCTGAATACTCCTCTGCCTGTATGCCGCCCCACCTACCTCCATTTGATACTGGTATTTAACGTGAGCATGGAGTGAATGACAGCTTAAACTTCCCAGGCTGTTTGTCAGCCATGGAATTGGGCAATAAGAAACTGGGAATCAGTTACACAAGACCAAAGAAACAGATTGTTTTCCAGCTATACTTATTTGAAATAAATATTTATAAATGGAAAACTGGGAGCCTTAGCCCTAATCCCTTACTGTATGAGGAGAAGGAGGCCGACTCTCCATACTTTCTACATCTGGTAAATACTGGTCACCTGTTTGTGATGATTTTATGGAGGGCAACCAAAAAATCCTGCATTAAAAACAATCGCTCTGTTGTGGGAGTTACATCAGATTAATAAAGACAACGGATCCTTCATTCCTGCTTCAAATGTTTTGAAATTATTTTGTTAATCAGCCTTTTAATCCTTGAACATTTTTTGCAAAGTCCACCAAGTCAAACCGTACTGATTGAACAGTCCCCAGGCGTACAATTACTCTATTGCATAGATACTGTGAGCATCCATTTCAAGTGCTAGTTTCTTAAGCACAGGGTAGAGCAAGCATAGACGAATTATACATTTATAAAACCATTTATGGGGTGGCTTAAATAGAACTTCGCCCAAGATCACAGAGTTCAACCTGAAATCTAATCACTGGCATTCAAATTTGGCCAAAACCATAAAGTTCTACTTTGAACTTAAATTCTAATCACTTACAGTGCACAGGTATTCTTGTTTTACTGGGTTCACTGTTTTACATCTAGCAAATCTAACACCTTCTTTTACAAAGCTAGAATAATTTAATTTGAATAAACATTAAATGCAATTGAGTCCGTGTAAAATCGTGTTTTTAGCCTTACAAAACACAATCGGTGTCAAAAGAGAGGTCACTAGTGATCAGTTCAAGTCCAACAGCAGAGAAATTTCGCTCAACACTTTCACTTGCAATTACTATTATCTCAAAGTGCACTAGTGCTTCATCATGAGCACAACCTAATATGGATTCAGTGTAACATTTAACATTCCTTTTCTTAGACGTACCAACACATTATAGGCAGTTCAATATTATGTTAAGTATTCTTTATTTTTATGTTTGCAGTTATCAGTGTTTTGTGCATTTAATTATGTAAATTAGTGTCACCTAGAGCTTATGCTGTTAATTATGCGAACAGTTGTTTTTAGAATGATAGTGAACTTGCATCAGCAAGCTGGAAACAATGTCAGCGGCTTTGTTTTAACATTGTCCTAAATTACAACACCTGATGTTTTTAATAAACATGAACAGTTCTGACTTAAACACTGCTCAGTTGTCCGCAAAGAGTCGTTGACAATTTTGTTTGATATCAAATTTTATTTTAAGACTATACGACGGTTCACAGAGCCTGCTGTTTACCACACCAGAATTGGGCAAGCTAAAAGGATGCTTTGCTACCAGCATCTCCTCTGCCAGACAAGATGGAGATACAGGACTTACTCTTCTTAGCGAACAGATGTATTGGAATTGTAATTACAGTTTTGGTCTAGGGGAATAACTTTATAATTATTAGCACAACAATTGCCCTTTGATCCCTCTCTCGCTCAGCCCTTCATCTATTGCAGTTCCCAGTTGCACGTCAGTACCCAGGAGTGTCAGGAAAACGCAGGAGGCCATTACTTTGTTTCAGAATGCAGAATCAAAACAGAATGGCTCTTCCTCTCTTGAAAGTTCCTGTCAAACCTTCAGTCTTCAGTGGTTTTCAGTCTGCCCATTTGTCTGTGAGTCCCGTGGCCCTCTTTTAAAGTAATTTGTGGCATAACTCGAAACCAAATTTCTGATATCACCTGCCAAGTTTTTAGTAAGTTTAGTGTGAATGGAGAGATTAAGCTTGAGTGCTTAATGAGTATTGGATATTTTTACAAGCAGGAGAGGTGAAGCCACGCTGCCAGTTCCCTCCCTATGTTAAAGACAGAGAGATCTTGTATTTGCAGATATATATATATATATCTTTTTTTATTTTCGTTCCTAACTATTGAATTATAACAACTAGAGTTCTGTTCTTTAATAGGCATGCCCCACACGTAACTCCTATCTCAAAACGACTATAGTAAACAAGGTATCATTGCTTACAGATCTGAGTCATAGAGTATTTCCTGAAGTGTTAAGTGAGTGATCTTGACACCCACCTGTCAACTATCTCACATTTATATATTGATGGAGCATGTTTCATATCTACATTTGAGTTTATGTGACATTGAAGACTCTTCCCATCGTCAGCCTTGTGAGCTCTGGGTTACAGGTTAACTACTCTGCCTTGAGTTCAGTGTTTTAACTGTTTCGAGCTAGCACTGGTGTCAGACAAGAATAGAATCAGTTTATAGAGGGGTTAACTTTAATTGTCAATATTTGCATATATGGAGATAAAGGAACCACGCTGTAAGAAAAACAAGATAAAACAAGAAACACGTATTCTGTCTATTTGTTAGGGTTAAGAAGTGGACCATCCAGGTCTATGTGCTGGAGAGCCTCAAGAATCCTTTCTCAAACCTCATCTCTTCACCTATGCCTTGGTTATCTATGATATGGTGTACCAGAGGTAGGTTGGTCTGTACAGGCTGTGTGCATTGATAAGAACAATAAGCTCTGCTACCTTTCCAACATCGATTGGTTTTGTATTCTTTAATCCGTGAAGGACAACTTCATTGATTTCAACAATGAGTGAAAAAATGCGGGGCGTGTGTCCGGATGCCATGAAGAGGAAAACCCACGGTCTCACCCCCATCTTGAAAGATTTTTACCTGGGCTGCTTCTGAACACAAGACCACTGCCAACGAAGTAAGGAGAACTGAGAAAAATTACAACATTTTGTTTTGGCATGTGGATGTAGCCTTGCACTTTTGCATTTTGTACATTGATATATCTCAGTCTTGATATAAGGTGTCCAAGGCGGTAATTCTTATTAGAATAATTTTTCTAAAGCTAATTTAAAATCTGAAACCAGCCCATGGTTTAACTTTTTCGCCATGCATGCTATATCTGATAGACACATCTAGCTGCAGATTCCTTAATTTTTGAATTCTCCCCAGGCGCCAGTCTGGATCTGGATACTTTTTCAGCAATACCTCTGCGTGCCGGCATTGTACGGCTCCGCGATGACGTCGACTCCGGTCATGACATCAGTGGAGCCATATAAGTCCCCTCCGGCGCGCGGACGTCAGTTTCTTCTTTTCAGCGCTGTAATGCAGATCCGGCGAAGCAGTTCCTCGGGTCAATTTTTTGACCTGCTTTGACACCTTGTGTCGGTGGAACAGTATGCCTTTGTCTAATGTCTTGTGGGTCTTGTAGCTGACATATGTCGGTGACGGACCCGCTTAGCTTACAATTTGTATGTGGTGTTTAGGCGAGCACCATGTCGCTGAGGATTGTGGCTCCTCCCAGAAACTAAAACCGAAGTCGTTAAAGGAGCGGTGTTTTAAGTTGATGGCGGCGCGTGTGTCACGATCCTCGGAGGCTTCCGAGCCTCGGTCTTCATCGTCTTGGGAAGAACATTTGTGGGGTCGATCTAGGAGCCGAAGCTGTTCTGGAGGACGTCTTTCTCCGGGGAAGAGAAAAGGTAAGCGGGTGAAGTTGCGGCATTCTCGGACTTCACCGCATAGAGACTCCGTCTCCCTTGGCCCCTTCAGTTCAATGGTTGCGGAGGCCGTACGCGACTCCGCACCACGTCTCACCGTGTTTCCGGGAGCCGGGGTGTTGATGGCTCAGATGAGGGAATAATATAATTCCTTGCACCTCATCTTTTGTACCCCATCTCCCTCTGCAGTGCCTTTAGGCCCAAGGAGGTGAGTGGGGCACCGTCAGAGGGTTTGCCCTTGGTGACGGTTGAGCCGGTGGAGTCGAGGGGTCGGCGCCGGTCGACATCAGCTGGCGCCACTTTGGCACAGGTCCACAGTCCTTCGGGATCTCGATCTACGACGCCGGACTTCGATCAGCCGACTCTGTCACTGACGGCGGCATCAGTCGAAGTTGCTTCTTCTCCTCTGTGTAGGCATCGTACGACGTCGGATGTGGAATAGACTACTCAGACAGAGGGGAATATTCAGGTTTTGATTCCTTCTCAGGAAGAGGTTGTGGAAAGACAGCCTGTGTCGATTGAGGCAGGGCCCTTTCAGCCCATTTCTGACATTAATGTGCCTCAGATGGAGGAGAGCTGTTTTTCTGCTCTGGGAGAGGCTAGTGGCCTGGATTCCTCACCAGATTCAGGGTTGCTTTCTCCCCTTGGCATTGCTACGGAGGCAAGTTCCTCATTTGCAGACATGCTAAGGAAAGTGGCTACAGTTTTAAACTTGTCACTTCCTACAGTGCAAAGATCCACAGACCCTTTGATTGAGGTTCTTTTTCAGGGACAGACAGGAGGAGAACCTGTTCTTCAGTTTGGGGAGGCCCTTTTTGATATTTTATTAGGTACTTGGGCCAAGCCTGGGTCGGGGGCCTCAGTGGACTGAGATATTGCACGTAGACACCTGACTGCGCCTGGGTACCCAGTTTTTCTTCATAGTCACCCTTCCACCTGTAGCTTGGTGACTCAGGTTGTGACTTCTTCACAGGATGTAGATTGTGTTCCTAAGAATCCAGTGGGTAAGGAGTCTAGGAGTCGTGATACATGTGGTAAACACCTCTTTGCTTCGGCAAACTCAGCCTTGAGATCCAGAAATACGTCTTGTGTGCTGGGACGATATTCCCATGCTTTATGGGATTCGCTACAGAATGCGTTACCATCTCTTCCGGATAACCTCTGCTCGGAAATTGGTGATTTGATTAAAGATGGTCAGCAAGCTGCTAGGCATACCATAATGTGTGGTATGGACACTACAGAGACTGTAGGTCGCGTTACGGCATCGGCAGTGGCATTAAGGCGTCGGTTGAAGATGCTTCTCCTCCTCTGTGTAGGAGTCGAACGACGTCGGATGTGGAGTCGACTACTCAGACAGGGGGGAATATGCAAGTTATGATTCCTTCTCAGGAAGAGGTTGTGGAAAGACAGCCTGTGTCGACTGAGGCAGGGCCCTTTCAGCCCATTTCTGACATTAATGTGCCTCAGATGGAGGAGAGCTGGTTGTCTGCTCTGGGAGAGGCTAGTATCCTGGATTCCTCACCAGGTTCAGGGTTGCTTTCTCACCCTGGCATTGCTACGGAGGCAAGTTCCTCCTTTGCAGACATGCTAAGGAAAGTGGCTACAATTTTAAACTTGTCACTTCCTACGGTGCAAAGGTCCACAGACCCTTTGATTTAGGTCGTTTTTCAGGGAGAGACGGGGGAAGAACCTGTTCTTCTGTTTGGGGAGGCCCTTTTTGATATTTTATTAGGTACTTGGGCCAAGCCTGGGTCAGGGGCCTCAGTGGACCGAGATATTGCACGTAGACACCTGCCTGCACATGGGTACCCAGTTTGTTTTCATAGACACCCTTCCACCTGTAGGTTGGTGACTCAGGTTGCGACTTCTTCACAGGATGTAGGTTCTGTTCCTAAGACTCCAGTGGGTAAGGAGTCTAGGAGTCGTGATGTATGTGGTAAACACATCTTTGCTTCGGCAAGCTCAGCCTTGAGATCCACAAATATGTCTTGTGTGCTGGGACGATATTTCCATGCTTTATGGGATTTGCTACAGAATATGTTACCATCTCTTCCGGATAACCTCTGCTCAGAAATTGGTGATTTGATTAAAGATGGTCAGCAGGCTGCTAGGCATACCATAAGGTGTGGTATGGAGACTACAGACTCTGTAGATCAGGCTATGGCATCGGCTGTGGCATTAAGGCATCGGGCTTGTTTTGGCAACTTCGGGTTTCTCCGAGGCTGTCCAGTTGACTTTGGTCGACATGCCATTTGATGGTGCCCAACTTTTTGGGAGTCAAGCTGATGCAGCGTTAAAACGCTTCAGTGAAAGACAGAGGTCTTCAGAGTCATAGCTTTCCGTTGTTTGTTACTGGTGTAACTTGTCTTTGTACTTTTACATGTCCTGTTGGTTTGACCACTTGGTGTCATGTGAGAGCAGATGTTTTATTCTCAGTACCATTTTTTTCCCTTGTTAGGCTTTTATTGATTTAGATGACCGAGGGACGTTTCCCTTTGTCCCTTGGCCTCTGAGGATGAACTTTGTGCTCAAGAGGTTATTGTCAAGAGACGTGTCTTCTTATATGAAAGATTTTTTGACGCAAGCTTTGAAGCAGTTCAGTATGCTAAAATGTGCATGGTTTTGACATTTCGTTGTCTCTCATAAGGACATGTTGGTATGCCAGTGGTCAGTCTGGTATATAGGGACGCTCTGGTCTTTACTCGTTAGAGTAATCAGCATAGTATGTCCTCACTACTCTTGTGGTGTGCATATTTATTATGGTGCTGATGGTTTCAGGGCCTACATTTTGTATTCTTTTGAATACATGTTCTTGTGGTTCATCCTTCATTAAAGTCTTCTTAGACTGCATGTTTTATGGTGCAGGTTGTTTTCTCCTTCTGAGCGGACTGCATATCTACATTTTTATTATATGTGCTTCATTATTTGGAATATTGTGAGAGTAAACTCAGAGTTTATGGTGTATTCTTTGGAAGACACAAGTTAGTTGCCTTCTCTGTGGACGGGATTGGTAAGTCATTTGTTCATTACTAGAACAGAATGGGGTGTCTCTGTATCTTACGCTGTGTGAAAGGTAGTGTTGGAAACAATCTGATGGAGACTTCTAGCTGCAGTTTCCTTACCTGTTTTCGGTCATACAATTTATGGTTGGAGTTTTTAGGCTTTATAAGAAGCTCTTCTTGTTATTCTCCCACAATGCTTTTTGCATCTGTTTGGAGGTTATATATTACCTGTCTTTTTGGGTATGTATCTATTTTCTCTGTTTTACAAGTCCTTGGGAAATCATGGATGTTACTTCTTGAGGTGGACTTGTGATCAAATTGTGTTTTGTATCACAAGTGTTGTTGCATGTGCTTGTCGCTAACAAGGATCCATTTTATATATTATTTCCTTTTAATGTTTCATTTTTTCCTTATTTAATGTTCTGAACCTGCACTAATAGGTGCGTTCCCTTTTCTTCTTTCGCTTGCCTTGGTATTTTGAGCATGCCCACGGCTCGGAGTCATGTTCAGAATTTCGGACCGTGACACTGAAGGCCATGCAGGCGCAGGCTTTGTAGATTCCTGCGGTCCTGCAGTAAATGTGGGCCAGCGATGCTCTAGGTGTTGTCAGACCACTCGGAGTCTATTGTGACTCAATTTTATATATATTATGTATATGTCCAGGTGATACACCTTTGTGGCAACATTTTTTTACAACTGTCATAATTGATGAATATCAATATTAAATTCAAGCCTTTTAATGTCATTTTAGTCTCTTTACAGTGCATTATGTAACCTTCGAGTGGTCATTTTGTTCAAACAAAATTCTCTATACCATGGAGGTATTATTGTTCATCTTTTTTTTGATGAATTAAATACCATATCTATACCCCTCCTCCAAGCGGGTATAGCTATGGTATTTAATTCAAAAGTTAAGGAAACTGCATCTAGATGTCTCTATCAGATGTAAAAGTTACTTACCTTCGGTAACGTAATATCTGGTAGAGACACAGTCTAGCCGCAGATTCATTAACTCCCTGCCATCCTCCCCACTGTGCGATTGACCTATGAGGTAAGGGTTATACCCTTTTTCAGTACTGGTTTTATATACCGGTGATCACTGTCTCAACTTATGTTGGGACTCAACAGACCACTTGCCTGGCCATATAGGTTTTGTTTATATGTTGCCATACCATCCATTTCCAAATGTGTGTGGTCGGTGGGGGGGGTTCTCTTCCACACTGGATTGGACACCAGTGGGCAGTATTGATTTATTTGTTCTTTCTTTGAAAGTCTTTGTTTGGTATCATCATACCTTGTATTGGTACTGTCAATATGTCACGTAATGGTGTGATTCAACAAACAGCTTGGTGTTGTTTTTTTTTATAGGTTTTGTTTTGGCATTACCATGCATTTCCTTACCACTGATAAATGGACTATAGAGTGTAAGGTTTTCTTCCCTTACATGAAGACACCAAGACACAGGGTTTCACGTTGCCCTGTGTTTTGATG
Organism: Calotriton arnoldi; assembly: GCA_963921515.1. Classification (NCBI taxonomy): domain Eukaryota; kingdom Metazoa; phylum Chordata; class Amphibia; order Caudata; family Salamandridae; genus Calotriton; species Calotriton arnoldi. The sequence goes on along the minus strand of CAWUFW010000001.1, from coordinate 2,438,480 downwards.
ATTCTTTTGGGATTTTCTTTGAAAAACAGGTCTGGTATTAACATACCATTTGATGTTTCTTCTTTTTTAATGGTTCAAAGATTTTTTATCTTTTTGGCACACTGCTTCTACAACCAGTTTCTATAGTGGCTCTGCGTTCTGGCACAGAAGGTTTCCCAGAAGAAACTGACATCCGGGCGCTGGAGGGGACATATATGGCTCCACTGACGTGATGACCTGAGTCGACGTATTCGCGGAGCCGTACGACACCATCCCTTGGCGCGCAGAGGTACTGCTGAAAAAATTTCCGGATCCAGACTGGCGTCTGCAGCTAGAATGTGTCTCTACCAGACATTACGTTACCAAAGGTAGGTAACTTTTACTTCATTTAGTAGAATTTCCCTTGTGGTAACATTCACTCACCATTACTACTTAATCCTCTTTCACCATTCTAGATTCCCACCATCCAGAAAAAAACAACTGATTGATGCTCCCCACCAGGACCCAATCTTTAATGCTCCTTGGCTTGTAATCTCAGAGATCTCCACTGGGAGATCTCCACTGCCACCAATCTCAAACACTTTCAAAGTGCTCCTTGTACCACACTATGAATAAATGTTATGCAAAAGAATGTTACATTGAGGTTGAGAAGTGTAAGGGATTTTGTCAAACAAAAGTTAAAGAAAAAAGAGGATTGTTGCCTTCACTTATCATTAGCTTTATTGTGGTACAAATACTTTTTTACCAGTTCTACTGTCCAGTCGGCTTCCCTGCGACACCCTTAAACCCACAGTTAGTTTGCTAAAATGTGGCTCTAGGTTGTTCTTTCTATCACTGTACCAGGATAACGCACGCTTTCTTCACTGGCTTGCAGGAGCTGGGAAGCATTGTGACTAGGTGGGATGCAGCTAGTCTTGGAGGGGTGTGTGGTTACTTGACCACAAGTATTGAAGAACCAGCCATATGTCACTCCGTGGCGGCTGCTCCCGGGAAGCAGCAGTGGGGCGGGGAGGGGGGAAGAGGGGGAGGAGGTGGGGGGGATAAAAAAAAATCCCTTTACTGCCGGCCGACCGACTCCTCTCCTTCGTCCGTTTCCTGGCTTCTTCTCTAAAAACAGGAAGCAGGAAGCACCCAGGCTACCATAGCCAATCACAATGCTGCAGTGCAGCGTTGTGATTGGTGTGAGCTCCGTGGTTTGGTGCTGAGCCAGGAAATGGGAGCCTGGGCATCTTCTCCACCCATGCAGTAATGCAGCCTGGGTGGAGAACATGCAAAGTGTGCATGAATGGAGGGCCGGCCCGAGAGGGCTGGCCAAACATTCATGCGCACTTACATAGTGCTCACCACTCCTCCCCCTGCTCTGAGAGCAGAGCTGATCGCCCCGCCAGGATGCTGCAGCAGGAACAAATAAAATGATGATAACGTCGAGGAGTTATCATTTTATTTTTCCTTTTTTTTCACTGCAAAAAGCAGTGGGGTGGCGCTCCTCCGCAGTAGCGGAGGAGCCGCCACTAATGTCACCACCCCAAGACAAATAGTTACTTCCCAAGAAGTTTATGCACTACATATGTATATGTCTGGCCATATAAATATTATTACTTGTATCTACACATGGGTATATGCATATATATATATATACATACATTCATCCTTCCTTCCTACCTACCTACTGGCGGTCGCCAATAGGTAGTTATAGTTAGGACCAAAGTTTCCATAGGAAAAGCCTTTTTTTGTTTTGCCAATTCTTTGGCGCCGCTTGACGAATCTCCACAAATTTTTCAAAAAACTTCCCCTTTTTGGTTCAGCTGATGTGTTGAAAATTTCGGGGTGATCCATCATGCGGGAGCAGTGAAAAAAGGGACGTCCCAAAACGCTTTTTCCCCATGTTATGTATATAGAGATTTTTCATTTTTTAAACACAGCTACAGCCCGAACCGCTGAACGGAATTACACCAAATTTGGCAGAAGGCTAGATGTTGGTCCAGAATGCGTGCTTTCTGTGATTTGGTGTAAATCCGTTCAGTAGTTTCAGAGATATTTAAGTTGAAAAAATATAGATATCTGGTAGCCCAAAATCCTACTGAAATGCTACTGAAATTTGATTGGCTGCCATCATTTCAGCCAGGAAGTGCTGTCACCCATCTTGGGACTCGGTTAAACCGAGTCCCACAAACAATGTAAAAAAAAAAAAAAAGAAGGGGGCAGGGTAGAAAAAACCTGACACCCTAGGCCTCTTAGGGGGGTCCCACTGGGATCCTGCAGGTCCAAACCAAGCTTTTTTTATTTATGTTTGGCGGGAGCCACGAATAATGAAAAACCCGTCCTGTTACCTCCAGTAAGTCCCACACAGCGGGATTGCTAATAGGTCTTCAGAGGCCATGCCCCCTTTCTCCACCACTCTTCAAACGTGTCTCCTAGCGCACTACTGGTTGGGGAATTAAGTCAATCTTGGATACTGAGGGACTTTGAGGGCCAAGAAGCCCTCCTGGTACTTTCTGTAAGTCCTACAGAGCAGGATTCCTGAGAGCTGGTCAGAGACCCCGCCCCCTTTCTCCACCACTCTTCAAACGCCATTACTACTTAAAAAAACATAGAAATTCACTGAATAAACCAACAGGTTACACGGACGTTATAGTTAGGAAATGGAATATAAACAAGCATTTGCAATGCAATAGGTCTCGCATTTGGGAGAGTTAGAGCTATTGGCATTGAAATGATAATGTATTTTATCTATGTGTTTGCCTATGGGACCTTATAAGTGCTTAGCCATGCAGCACATTATCCAGAACTTCTGCACACACCCACAGATCGGGAGGTGCACTGCAGACGTACTGCTTAACATACTGGAGTTTTTTTTGTCCTTGCAATGCTGGCAACTTCTTCCTACGTGTTTTAATGCTTGTTTGTTATAGCTTCTTTTGTTTGTTTATGGGGGGGACATAAGCAATAGGAGGGTGGAGGTTGGGAAATAGTACCTGAATTACAACACAAGCAGCAGACGGACAGTAGGGGAGAATCAACAGGTGCCGGATTCTGAGGGCAGACTGCACTTATGGCAATGGGGCACATTAGTAAGTGTGTGAATAGAGTCTGAAATCTGTATAAAATAATATATATAGAAGCATTGAGGCCAGAGATAGAGAATGAAACACTGAGGTAAGAGGGTGTGTGTAAGGGGCAAGAAATAAACAAGTGAGAAAGACAAACTGAGTTAGTATGAGAGGAGAGCAATAGAATAGAAAGAATGATACCCACTGGAAAGACAAAGGGTGACAGAGAAAGAGAAACAAGAGAGAGAGAGCAAGAAATTGTGTGTGTTTATGTGCGTTAGAGAGAGATAGATGTTGTGCTGCGCTGGTGCTGAGGTTGTGCTGCACTGGGGCTGATTGCTGCTGAGGTGGTATGTGCTAGTGTTGTGGTGGCGCTCAGGTGCTGCTGAGTGATGCTCAGGCGGTGCTGTGGTGGTGCTGCTGAAATGGTGCTGAGTGACGCTGATTGGTGCTGAAGTGGTGCTGCGCTGAAGTGGTGTTGCAGTGGTGCTGAGTTGGTGCTGACATGGTGTTGCACTGGTGCTGAGGTCATGCTGCGCTGATGCTGTGGTGGTGCTCAGGTGGTGATGTTGCTGAGTAATGTGAAGTGGTGCTGAGTGTTGCTTAAGTGGTGCTGCACTGATGCTGAGACGGTGCTGCGTTGGTGTTGCACTGATGCACTAGTGCTGAGGCGGTGCTGCGGTGGTGTTTAGGGAGTGCTAGAGTGGTGCTGTGCTGGTGCTGAGTGATGTTGAGGTGGTGCTCAGGTGGAGCTGCACTGGTGCTGAGTGATACTGAGGTGGTGCTCCCAACCCCTGAACATCCTTACAGGCCACTGGCGAAATTAATGTGTAAAAGGCTTATAAACTTGTACCCTTTGACAAGGATGTGCCTCTGAGCCTGAGTGAGGCACCGCAGCTCAGATGGCCACACCAGCACAGACGTTCTGGGAAATTATGGCACACACCTTTTGCCTGACCTGCGACAAGCACTGCAGTGGGTGCCAGACATGGGCAATGATGTTAACATGCACAGTACACTCAAACCATCTGATTGCACAGCCTACATATATTAGCTTGTTATCTGGGGGCCATTCTATGCAGCTCAACAAAGGCAGCACTAGGCATCCATATTCTTGCTTGAGTTAAATTTAGACTCTGGACTCCACAGATTAAACAGGCTGGTGGTGTGAAAACTAGTGTGGTAGCTATTTAGTATGGCTAAAATGTATTGGTGTAAAGAGGCATGGAGTGAAATGTTCTAAAGTTAAGCAGAGTGTAGTGTTATGGAGTGGTGTGGCATAGAGTGGAGTGACGTTGCGTAGAGTGGCTTTGCATTGAGTGGCGTTGCATAGAGTGGTGTTGCATGTAGTGGCGTTGCATAGAGTGGCGCTGCATAGAGTGGCGCTGCATACAGTGGCGCTGCGTAGAGTGCATGCAGTTGTGTGGCGTGGCATTGCATTGCGTCGAGTAGAGTGGTGTTGTGTTGAATAGAGTGACGTTGTGTAGAGTAGAGTGGCGTTGTGTGGAGTGACGTGTAGAGTCACATGGCGCAGAGTGGCATGGAGTGATGTGCAGTTGCGTGGAGTGGCATTGAGTGGAGTGGAGTGCAATTGTATGGAGCGGCATGGTGTAGAGTGGTGTGGAGTAGCATTGTGTAAAGCAGAGTGGTATTGCATGGAGCAGAGTGGCATTGAGTGTAGTGGCGTGGCTGAGTGGAGTGCCGTTGTGTGGAGTGGCATTGGTTGCTGTTTCTACATAATATTAACAATATTATTGCACCAAAAACTCTAAGCTGAATGTCTAAGATTCTATATAATCTCTACGGGATATATGCGCTCCAAAGTCTGCTATGCAAAGAAATTAGTACATATGGGAAAGAATGCCAAAAGCCCAAGACGACACCGTTTTATAGGTGAGAAGCCATGACCAGAAACCATGAAGTGGAAACAAGACTTTGCAGTAAGATAATTAGGGACCAGATAAATATACAAATAAAAATATAACCCAGTGACGAAAATTGGATTACATTGTTTAAATGTCACCCCCATCGTTGCCCCAACACACTCGAGAAATGTAAACTCAACAGAACATTTATCAAAATGCAGAGGTGTGAATTTGCTGCAAACCAGTCACCACTTGTTGCATCAATTACATGCAAACAGTAGTTAGGAAAGTGAAAGAGGCATGCCCATGAAAGTTACTGAAATATTTAGCACTGCCCGAGCTTAAAAGCTAGCAGGTCCTATCAGCAGGTTGTTATGCATCACAACAAACACCACTGTATACACCAACACGTGAAAGAATTTGAAGAAGTACATATATTAGTAGTAAATAATACACCAGTACAGCATTAAGAACCAGTGATAAATGTGCTTCCACAGGAACCAATAGAGTCTACCAATCACAATATAAATGGTTAAAGTGGTAACTGCATGCTACAAAGACAGAAAATAAAAGCGTGTGTGTTTTCATATGCTTATATCTCAACATTAACTTTGAGTTTCTGCCTGTTGCCTTTTAAAGCTAAAATCATGCTTGTGACTGATGATTTTTGAGCCAACAGGAAAAAAATGCCTCAACCCTACTGACGATAACCACTATTTAAATAACATTGAATACATGCTATAAAGCACAACACTGGTACACCACGAAGTAAACAAACTGTTGGTAATTTTAGGATGTATTTTACCAAGTAGAAGGAATAGAATTTAAAAAGTAGTACCAAAATTGAAAATATGACGTGCATTCGTGGAACTAAAACGGGGTGGGGAAAACATGCCTGAAGTAGGTGAAAAAACGCAAAGCTTTCAGCCAGCAAGTAACTTAGAGTCAGAACAGGTCAGATAAAGTTCAAGAAATGTGTCAGGCAGCAGCTGTCCCCCAAAGCTGAATAAAAGTGTTGATATTTTAGTTATTAGTTACATAGCTGCCAAGGTTTCAGACTGCTCATGTGTGACAGTTTCATAATTTCAGTGTAATTATGAGGGACATTCAACGACTATGAGTGACAGTTTCTCGCTAGCAAATCAAGCAATGAAGACAAGGGAAACATAAATATAAACTAGGATAACAAATGTGCACGGTGGAAGCCGATGGATAGCGCGAGGTATAAGGCATCGAAATACCACAATATGGGTTGGGGCGGGGATCGGGCGCACTCCGGGAGATTTATAGGATACCTTAGTTTCTACATTTGTGGATTAAAATTTGTGTGTCCAGTACCCCTCAGACTGACCTATGCCCCGGCTCTACACTGACACCGCCCTTTCTCAAACCTAACCACACACCCTGATGGGAAGCACCGAATAGCCCTCTCTCAGGATCACCGAGGGGCCCTCCAAGAGTGCTGCGGAGCCGCGAGGAGCTGCGCGAGCGCCGCACCACGACCACAGCCGCATATTCAACAGAGCACCGGGCACTGGCGCAGACAGGGTTAATCGATGATGCGCCTTTTCAATAGCAGGAGGTAAAGGGACAGCTACCCTGTCTTTGTAGCCACTTTGAGAGAGTGTGGGAAAGCCTTTTAGGCCTAGTGCTTCATGAGGAGAGAATTTCCTCTGGGGCACGCTAATGACATGGTGTTAAAATGTAGGGTGTTTATAAGTCACTAACAATTACACCGAATCACAAATCATTTCATGTTAAATTTACCTACAACTCCTACAAATTATGGGCCTTTCATCCGCATGTTGGCTTGTAGCAAACAGACTACAGGGCCCTGTCGATGTTACAACAATCTTCTAAATTATTTTTACCTTGACGAACCCTCTCTCCTACCTTTGCCTAGCATCGCCCAGTTTTTTAATTTGGGCGCAAGTATTTATTGGCAGTGGCGGACCCGCAGTATTAATCACCTTTCTGTTTTTTTGCCCTAAAAGAAATTCATGGACCGGTTGTGCTCGGATTATTGGGTTGCTTTTCTAATCTAAAAACACGAAGCTCAGTTACCTCATGCAACACCCTCACACTACGCGCACTCACTCAAACAAACTCACACATACATACAACTGCAATAACAGACAACCTACACACCCGCACACAATCATACCCAGACAAATGCACAATCAAACACTAAACCAATAATATAATCAAAGCGAGAGGCAGGGTCGGATTATGTGATTGTGGTGCCACAGCGATTTTCGCATAATTATCGATTTGCCGTATTTGCCACATAATCCATCATCCGCTGCACAATCTGCAGATAACAAAAAAAATGTTTCTAGAACAAATGATTCAAAAGTTGCTCAAAACGTAGCAACACGTGTTGCCATGCAGTGGAAGGCACTTTGCAAAGATTGACTGGCCACCTTTCTGTACCATATTGCTGTGTTTCGGTATTAAAATGGTAGTAGTGAGTTGCAACCACATGCTCAGACAGTGTTGACATGTTTAGAAATGACAAAATAAATAGGTAATACTATCCCAAAATGTACTGCATAATGCCGCATAATTCCCCTTTCTTTGCCACATAATTTACCCAACCCTGCTGCATAATTTGGCCATCCCCTAACGCATAATTGCAGAGGCCCTGCCTAAAGGGACAATCAGACAGTGCCCAATGGGATGGTCTAACAGTCCAGTCTCTGGGACAGTTTTTTTGGGCGATTTGGGCCCTGTTTTAAGGTCTGGTGGGACTGTTTTTTTGGTTGATTTCATTGATATTACCACAAACATTTACTGCAGCAGGCAGAAGTCTCCAAAACTTTGCAAAAACGTACACAGCGTGTCCTTTCAAGTTAAAAACTGCCCCGAATTGCAAATGCGGGCAGCTGTTGTAGCTACCCGATTCGCTAACGGTATCCACTTTTATTGTGGTGCCTGGGCCTCGTTTCTGTCCCAGTGCGACTCTGACCACAAGTACAGATTTTCATTCACAGAAGCATTGTCAATCACAGGTACGAATACCCACACACTCTCAAACAGAGACAGACACTTGTTAATATCGACAAACACACACACTCACGTAAATAATTAAACAAGAGGAATCACAATCGCATGCAGATGTCTAGGCGCTCCCAAAAAAAACACTAACAAATACATAAACACAGTTGCACCTATATTCCCCGGAGAGATACACACAGTAGCAGAGGGGAAACGAAGCCTCGCGCGGATCACTCGAAGGAACACAGTCATACAGCTGGAAACACAACTGTGCACAGACGCACCAACAATCAAGCACAGTCACGAAACACACAGTCACACACCAGACAGCACAGCCATACGCAGGCACACCACGCCAAACAATCACGCACAAGCAGTCAGAAATCCAAGTACAATAACAGAGCCACATAGTTCCGCAGCACAAAGAAGCATACACTCGCCCACTAAAGCATAACCTTTTTTCCCCATCAACGTCCCATGGGCCGTGAAGAACCTCACACAGTTCATGAAAGGCGGGCCTGTGCCTCAGAAGCCGGCCGTGAAGAAGAGCGCGTTATTTCCACACACCGATGCTGTAAAGCAGCCGGCACTGGTGCCAGGAAGGACGTCACTGACATCGGCTTGTTTCTTTGCACACAACGCGCCTCGAGTCCTGGTATCTTGCCGCCTGCCTGCTTAACAAGCACGGAATCGAAACCTGTGGTGTGCGCGAGGAGTCGAACGCGGGAATAGAAACCAGTGGTGCGCGCGCACCACAGAGGAGCGGGGGCTAGAGAGCGCGGCAGCAAAGCGAGACGAACGCGCGCTGCTGCGCGTTCTGGCCACCGTCGGGAATGGGCGCGGCAAGGCGGGACATGCGCCCGCCTTTGCCCAATCGCGTGCCGTTTTTTCTAAAAAAACGCACGCTACAGCCAATGAGGGCTTCTGAAAACAAAACCACACGTACGAGCGTGTGGGTCGTTTTCAGAAGCCCTTTCTAGAGGTCTCGCGCTGCGCGAGCAGTGCTGCGCACTGCAACGCTAAGCGCGAGACCTAAAAACCTTAAAATTAACTGAAAACAACAAAGGTTACACGGACCTTATAGTTAGATTCAGGGTTCACTCGTACAAAACCAGTGAAATTCAGCAGTTCTAGTTAGCTGAGCTAACTATAACTCGCGCCCCCGCAATGCCTTGCTTATGACCTCACATATTGCATCACTGATGCAATCTCAAATGACATCACTGATGACATCATCCACAGACTCACTAACGCACCCACTAACACCCCCATAGAACCTTTCATATACCCACTCAACCATTCAGAAACCCATTCACAGACCCATACCAGTACTTACACATCCACTCACTGATTCATAGCTCTACACACACATCCACTCACTCACCCTCACAGCCACTCATACACCGACTCATACACCCACTCACTAATACAGCCACTGACATATCCACTCATACAGCCACTCACACACTGAGTCAGTCACCCATAGAACTGCTCACACATCTACTCACTCACCCATACAGGCAATCACACAGCCACTTACTCACCCATACGGTTACACACACACACCCACCCACTTACTTTCTCATACAGATACTAGCACTAATCACTCACCTATAAAGTCACTGACACAAGCACACACCCACTCTAACATTAACTCACTCACCCATACAGTCACTCATATACCCCATTACTCACCTATACTGCATTTCACATACCCAGTTATTCACCCATATACCACTGACATATCCACTCACCCATACATCCCCTCACAAACCTATACAGGCACTGACTCACCCATTCACTCATTCATACAGACAGTCACACACCCTCTCACTCACCCACACAGACACTCGAACACCCATACAGATACTCAGCCAACCAATCAATCACCAATGCAGCCACTTACATACCCAATCACACACCCATACAGCCACTTCGACACCAACTGTCATACTGATGCTAACATTCACACAACCTCTCACTCACCCATACATTCACTGAGACACCGAATCACTCACTTATACTGTCGGTCACGCACCCACTGAATCATCCATTCAGGCACTCATACAACCACTGATTCACCAATATACCTTGGTATATATGTTTAACACTCATAAACTTTTTAAAAACACTCAGTCACTGGATGATGTCATGAGCCCTGTAACTAACACACACTCACACTCACACACACTCTCTCAAAAAAACAAAGGTTACAGGGCTATATATATATATGTTTATGCCTTGGACAGAGATATGGCTATGTATAATCGACATGTGAATGTATATATACGTGTGTGTGTGTGTGTGTGTGTGTGTGTGTGTGTGTGTGTGTGTGTGTGTGTGTGTGTGTGTGTGTGTGTGTGTGTGTGTCCATATGCATGTGTATAGGTATAAATACATTTTTCATGGATTTTTTTTTTTTTTTTTTAAAAAGACCTTCCACATCTCCCTTTGCCTCGTCTGACTCATACTAAACCTTCCAGGCCACAGTAGACTCCCAAAAGTGCTTTCTTTCTGCCTACTCTTCCAACTAACAGGTACACTTGTCCACCCCTCCCAATAACATCTCACATATTGCCTTTACTAATCAACTTCAATCTATCCCTATGAAAACCACTAGAGACAATGCATGTTATCTCAAGAGCACAAATGTAACTCAACTAACTACATGAAAAGGAAGCACAGATTACTAATCTGTTACCTTTTTTCCTCTAGCGTACTCCTTACTACAAAGCAAATCTGAAAGAAACACGTTAGTTATAGATTCCTTACCTTAGAATTACCCCCAAGTGTCAGACTGGATCCGGAAAGTTTTTTCGTCAGCAGTACCTCTGCACGTCGGAAGGTGGCGTCGGTCGGCTCCGCGTCCGTCGTTGGCATCGTGGTCGCCGAGATGACGTTGCGGCAGCTACTTAGACGCCGCCCTCGCGCGCTGACGTCAGTTCTTTCTTTTTCCGGGCCAGCCAGCGCAGATCCGGAGAGAGCGGTACCTCCAGTCACTTTTTGACTGACTTTTTTGAGCGACTTTTGTCGACGTTTTTTTTGAGTCTACGACTCCTGGTGCACGAGGGATGCCCAGCTTCAAGGCCTGCAGTTCCTGTAACCGGCTGATGTAGGTTACGGATCCGCATCGCGTGTGGCTCTTTTGCCTGGAGCGCGACCACGACCCCAAGTCGTGCTCCGACTGCCGGTCGATGGCGATCATGCCAGGTGGCATATGCGGGCTCTGCAGTGGGACCTGGAGTTCCAGTGGGCGCAGCATCAGGGGAATCTGTCCGATTGCGTCCAGATCTTGGAGGGCACTGCACATCAATTGCAGTGGTGGCTCACGAACCTGGATTGGGTCAACGGCAGATCCCTCTCCCTTCCCCAACCAGACCACACAGTGGTGACGGACGCATCTCTTCTGGGATGGGGCGGCCACATGGGAGAGGCGGAGATCAGAGGACTCTGGTCTCCGGTGGAGTCCGGGCTCCATATCGACCTTTTGGAGCTCCGGGCGATTTGTCTTGCACTCAAAGCATTCCTTCCCTCTGTCCGGGGAAGAGTAGTGCAGGTGTTCACGGACAACACCACCACCATGTGGTACTGCAACAAACAGGGCGGGGTGGGGTCGTGGACCCTATGTCAGGAGGCCCTCCGCCTCTGGACATGGCTGGAACATCAGGCCATATCCCTGGTGGTTCAACACCTGGCAGGTTACCTGAACGCCAGGGCGGACGAACTCAGCCGCAGGTGCATGATGGATCACGAATGGCGTCTTCACTCGGAGGTGGTGCAAGATCTCTTTTGACAGTAGGGAGAGCCTTGGTTAGATCTATTCGCCACCTAAGAGAACGCGCAATGTCAGCAATTCTGCGCGTTGGAATTTCCAAGACGGCACTCGCTAGGCGAACCCTTTCGTCGCGAGTGGAGTTGCGGTCTGTTGTACGCCTTTCCGCCTATACCACTTCTGCCCAGAGTGCTGAAGAAGATCAGGCACGACCAGGCCCAAGTCATCCTTGTGGCTCCAGATTGGGCACGGAGAGTATGGTATCCCGCGCTGCTCAACATGGCCATCGATCCTCTGACCAGACTGCCTCTTCAGGAGGATCTTCTGTCGCAGCAGCAGGGGACGGTCCTCCACCCGAACCTGTCCAGCCTCCACCTCCTTGCGTGGAGATTGAGCGGCGGCAGTTGACGTCTTTTGACCTGCCTCCTGAAGGTTGTGATGTAATCTTGGCAGCCAAGCGTCCCTCCACTAAGACGGTATACGCCTGCCGGTGGAACAAGTTTGTGGCAGGGTGCACAGCAAAGGCTGTGGATCCCCTTTCTGCCCCTCTTTCTGAGGTTCTCGTTTCTTCTTTCTTTAGCCCAGCAGGGCTCTGCTCTGGGCACTATCAAGGGCTATATTTCGGCCATCTCTGCCTTCCTTCGGCTTCCAGATGAGCCCTCTCTTTTCAAGTCCCCGGTTGTTAATTGTTTCTTGAAAGGCGTAACTCATCTCTTTCCTCCTATTCCCTTTGTTATGCCTCAGTGGGACTTGAATCTAGTATTGACCTTTTTAATGTGTGCTCCCTTTGAGCCGCTTCACAACTGTCCTTTGAGGCTTCTGACGCTAAAGACTGCTTTCCTGGTAGCCATCACCTCTGCCAGGAGAGTGAGTGAGCTCCAGGCCCTTTCCTCCAAACCTCCTTTCCTGTCGGTCCATCCGGACAAGGTGGTTCAAAGGACTCGTCCCTCTTTCCTTCCCAAGGTTGTCACTGGCTTTCACATCGGGCAGACCATCACTTTGCCCACCTTCTTTCCGCCTCCGCATCCTTCGAAAGAGGAGGAGAGGCTCCACCGTCTGGACCCAAAACGTGCGCTTTCTTTCTATCTGGATCGCACAAAACAGTTCCGGGTGGATGACCAACTCTTTGTTGGCTACGTGGGCGCCAAAAAAGGTCAGGCCGTACACAAGCGAACCATTTCCCGATGGGTCGTTTTGTGTATTAAGGCATGCTATTGTCTGGCTAAAAAGGAGCCTCCAGTGGGGCTGCGCGCCCATTCCACCAGGGCGACGGCAGCCACTACTGCTTTGGGACGAGGAGTTTCTCTGAATGACATCTGTCAGGCAGCAACGTGGGCATCACTGCACACGTTTACGAAACACTACTGTCTGGACAGCCAGGTCCGGAGAGACGGCTTCTTTGGCCGTTCTGTTCTTCAGGACCTGCTGGTGTGATATTGGTTCGCAGACCCACCTCCGGGGTTGGTATTGCTGGGGTATCTATTCTAAGGTAAGGAATCTATCACTAACGTGTTTCTTTCAGATGAACAAGTTACTTACTTTCGGTAACGATATATCTGTAAGAAACATTAGTTAGTTATAGATTCCTTACCGCCCCACCCATCCTCCCCGTTCTGCGAACTGATTTCTAGGGTTAAGGTTATCCTTTCAGGGCCCTAGTTTTGTGCACCAGTGGTCAGTGTCTTGCATGGCTCTGCGTTTCTAGCTCGGAAAGTCGTGTAGAGAACTGACGTCAGCGCGCGAGGGCGGCGTCTAAGTAGCTGCCGCAACATCATCTCGGCGACCACGACGCCAATGACGGACGCGGAGCCGACCGACGCCACCTTCCGACACGCAGAGGTACTGCTGACGAAAAAACTTTCCGGATCCAGTCTGATGCCTGGGGGTAATTCTAAGGTAAGGAATCTATAACTAACTAATGTTTCTTACAGATATATCATTACCGAAGGTAAGTAACTTGTTCTTCAGTGCCTCTCAGCGGTAGTGCGCGCTATATAAATCCAATTTAATATTACAATAATGTTCACAATTGTCAGTCAACACAAATTCAACAGCCTTTTACTCATTTACTCCAAAAATAAAGAACAAGTTACTTAACCACCGGCTTCTTTGTCGCTGGTGTTCATTTAAAGCCACAAAACTGATCCAGCGAAGAGAAACTAAACCAAAATATGGTTGCTCATGTTGTTTACTACTTTGACCCTCGTGCTGGCAGATTACCTCTTGTACAGCTGAAGTGCTATGCAATTATTTGTGTAAATGAAGTTTCAGAATGGACATTTCTTTTGATATATACTTAACTAGATTAGTGAACAGCTACACCGAAATGTTAGAATTGTGCACATTTCTGTGAAAGCTTTCATTACACGGTGCTCCATTTCAGATTAACGTGCTTGAAGGTGTAAGTGCTCTCCAGTGCACAATCGCCTTTATTATGACCTAATTATGTGTATTTATTTCATTTAAAACTCCAGTTTGATTCTTTCCTGTGTTGTGTGGTACACAGTGGTTAATTTGTAAAATAAAAAGTGCCAGGGCTCTCCTCAGGAAGCCGCGCTAACAGGAGAAATGTGCGGGTGCAAACTGCCTCCTGACTAGAGCCCCGGCACTTATTAACCTGGAGAGGACTTGGCCTAATGGGTAGAGCTGCCGATTTCGGAGCTGGAGAACCCGGTTCGAGTCTCGGCATGGCTCAACATCCTGTGAGTCTGGGGAAAATCATGTGCCTTCTAAATAAGTGTGTCCTTAACTGGTGCTATAAGCACCGCTGCTGAGGATTAGGTGCTGAGCACTGGAAAGCACCGGCACAAATTAAGCACTGATGGTACATAATTATTTCCTCTTTTTCTGTTAACTGTGTAGTGAATTTATGAGAATAAAAGTTAAACGGTTTTACTGCAGTAATTCAAACTGTAACAGTTTGAGTAACTGCAGTAAAAAAGAAAGCTGAAGCACAAGAGATATCTTATTCCTGTCAGACACTACTAATTTTAGAGAACTATTGTAAATTTATAGACATTTATGTAATGGAAAATGATTAAAATACAATTCTAGAATATCAAAATCAATTGTATTTTTTTTACAGTTAACAATGTATAGAGACACCAAAAAGCTACTTCCCACTTAAAACTAGTATCCAAGGGCACTTTTTTTCAAAAACATGTGATATATATATATATGTTCACATTATAAGGTTAAAGAATATGCGAGATAGGCTACATCTGCGTGATGTAATTGGGCCTTTATTTAGTCTTGTTGAAAGGAATGTATGGAGATTCTCCTTGGTACTATAACCCCTTCGCTGCTAGGGCTACCCCCCTCCCCCCCCCCGTGCTAAGCGTTTTTTGGGCTATTTGGGGTAGTTCGCGCTTAGGCCCCTGTAACTTTTTGACCACATAAGGTATCCATGCCAAATTTGCGTCCTTTTCTTCCAACATCATGGGGATTTTAAAGGTACCCAGGGTTTGTTGATTGCCTTGGAGGAGACCCAGAAATTAGCCAAAATACAGCAAAATGTTGTTTTTGGGGGAAAAAATGTGCTGCAGAAGAAAGCGTCTGTTTTTTCCCCCCTGCAAATGGTATCAACAAAGGGTTTGTGGTGCTGAAATCACCATCTTCCCACCTTTCAGGGTCTGACAGACTTTTGTCAGAAAACCAAAATGTTTTACCCAGTTTTGGCATTTTACTGGGACACAGCCTATTTTTGCTATATTTTTTGTTTTCAACCTCCTTTCAGTTAATGGTAGAAATGGGTATGAAAGCAATAATGGATCCTGGAAAGCTATACATTTCAGAAAAGTAGACAAAATTCTGAATTCAGCAAGGGGTCATTTGTGTAGATCCTTCAAGGTTTTTTTATACAAACTAACAGCTGAAAATTGGAAAAATTGAAAATGAGTTGAAAAAAACAGCCATTTGTGCCAACGTTTTCACCTATAAATTCTTCTAAGTATGACAGAGTTTTGAAAGCAATATACTGTTGCATCCGCTGGACCCTTTTGGTTGTGGGGATATATAGGACTTGTAGGTTCACCAAGAACCCAAGGAACCCAGAGCCAATAACTGAGCAGCGTCTTGCAATGGTTTTTTATTGTGTACCGGGTATATAGCAATTCATTTGGGAAAATAAAAACAGTGAAAAATCGGTATGAAAGACACCTATGTATTTCCGAAATGGGAACAAAATATAGAGTTTAGAAACGGTAGCTATTTGCACATCTCCAAAATTGTGGGTACCCATACTAGCATGTGAATTATAGGACAATTTTTCAAAGTGACTTCTTTTTTACACATTGTCCTACATTTGGAAGGCAGAAATGCTCTACAATTCTGTGTTCCCCTAAGTCTCCCTAAACAGTTGCTCTACAATTCTGTGTTCCCCCTAAGTCTCCCGATAAAAATGGTACCTCACTTGTGTGGGTAGGCCTAGTGCCCGTGAAAGGAAACGGCCCAAAACGCAACGTGGACACTCCACATTTTTACAGTGAAAACAGACCCTTTTTTTGCAAAGTGCCTAGCTGTGGATTTTGAACACTAGCTCAGCCAGCACCTAGGGAAACCTAGCAAATCTATACATTTTTTTTATACTAGACACCCAGAGGAATCTAGGATGGGGTGATTTGAGTGGCTCTCACCAGGTTCTGCCTCCTGGGGGGGCAGAAAGACTGTGGCATCTTTTTTTGAGGGGTGGGGGCATTGTCATATCCATTCTGGGCAGCTCCTACCCCTACGTATATAAGAAAAGAAAAATCCCTGGTGCCTAATAGGCTTTCTGCCCCTCCGAGGGGGCAGATAAGGGGCTATTGCCCCCATCTGCTTCCCGGGGGAGGGGGCAGAACGTCTTTTGCCTTCTTTTCGGCATTGGCATGCCCATTCAGGGCAGCCCCCACCCCTGGCCTATGAAAAAAAATCCCTGGCATCTAGGGTGCTTTCTGCCCCCCGGGGGACAGAAAGACTGTGTCAAAATTTAATGGGGAGAGCAAAGGCCCTTGCCCAAGGGGCCGCTCCCCCCTCCCTGGTGGCTAGTGGGTGGATCTCTGCTTGGGGATCGCCCTCCTGGGGCGAGGGCGATCCCCAAGCAGGGATCCACTAGGGAAGGGTACCATTGGAAAGGGGAGACTCTCCCCTTTCCAATGATACCTCTCCCAAGTGTTTCGGTGCTCGGGGTGCTGAGATAGCCCCATAAGCACAGAAACATTGAAACTGAAACTAAGTTTCAGTTTCGTTTTCAATGTAATGATGACAGCACGCCATGCATGCGATCGTCATTACATTGAAAATCAGAAACAGGCCTCGGGAGGTTATGGAAGCTCTTCCCCACCTCCCGAGGCCCCCCCAAAAAATAGGAAATCCCTCTGCTGTTTGCAGCAGAGGGATTTAGTTCACCTGTGCACATGACTGAATGGTCCCGTCATGAGCACAGGAGCACTGGTGCTCATGACGGAACCATTCCGTCATGAGCACCGAAAGGGTTAAATGTAAAATGGCAAAATTAGATATGCCTCTCCTACCATCTGTCTCACATGAGCTACCAAAATGTGTACAGGATTCTCTGGTAATTTTGTGAGCTCATCCTACTAGACCCAAGACAGCTGCAGCAACACTTTTTCACAACATTCTTGACTGGATATTGGTAGAGCAGAGGCCTGGTTGTTGGTTCGGTCTTTCTGTGGACATATTTGTTTGGATTCAGACGCCAAATATGACTTACAGATATTTTAGGCACCCCATAGAAATCTGTTTGGATAATGCCCTGTTCTAACCTCCTGCGAAACATGGCTAATACTGTGATCAAATTGTTCTTGCCAGAACAATCTTTTAAGGCTTTTTCGACTGTATTAAACAAGCTTGCATCTGCCTAAACTCAATCCGGTTCTAGTCCCTTGTGCTCCACCACATGTTGATGTCTCAGTTTCGGCTATTCCCCCGATCAATCCCTGTTTCTGTACCTCAGCATTCTCCTGCCAAGAAGGCAGAGGTTGATAATAAACACAAACCCAATAATAAGCATTCATTGAGGGTATAATTAACCAACCAAACAATGTAAAAATCATTCACTGAGCCTACTTTTTAACTTCTATTGCCCCTTCTAACCCTGTTTTGGGCATAGGACCATCCATTATAGAGCAATCCATTTTGCCCCAGAGTGCGCTTCATTCTGAGATAGAAATGTTAAAAGCCTTTGATATAAAATATTATACACTCAAGAGGAATTCCATCATTGTTTTGGGAACCCTCCTGACTCACACAAACATTGTCATAGCTGTCTGTCGAAAGGGAAGGATCTGGTTTCTCTGCTTTCATATACCCTACAAAAAGATGTTACATTAAAGACGGCTAAGTGAAAAAAGTATATCTGATCACTTTCCTGTCTGTGAAATGGATTAATGCTGAAAGAGTGATGTCCTGCTGCAGTTTACAACATTTGAAAAATATGGAATGAAATGTTTCCTTGCCCCTGCAAATCCTGGTGATGACTGTCTCTTTTGGCTTTGAGAAAATAAAGCTGATTGTACATGTCTATATAAATGGCTTGTGACTCAGGTGATGAGCTAATGCATTTTATTTTTACATATCCAAGCATCCACGTCCCAGATATTACATCTTACCAAGCGAAAAATGTGTATTGATAGGGATATTTCCAGTTAGTCTTTTCTCCAAGCCGTCTCTCAGCTGTATGCAATTCACTGAGCCATATCTATCTGTCTAACTACATATATTATATACACACACACAGAAATACACACACACATATATATATATATATATATATATATATATACAGAGAATCAGAGCCCCACTCCGACTTCCATGCAAGAAAAGACTTTATTCGTCTGAAGCGGCAGCATTGAAAAACACTCATTTATCCTTACGCGTTTCAGCGTCATCACGCCTTGTTCACAGGTGAGTGTGATAATGATCCTTGTGGTCACGAGGCCAGAGGGTTCAACTACAGGCCCCAGAATGCACCAACTTTGTTCAATAACAACGTGACATGGCCCAGTGTTCATTCATTGCTGTAAATAGCGTTATTCCCCAATGTCACAAACAGTCCAAAATTGGAGGTGCAGCCAGTTAAAATCAATCGCAAGTGCACAATTATGCTGCCACTGTCCATGATATGCACTTGCACTGCGGAGTTCTCAAGTAGAGAGACATCTCCCCCTTCTCCCTTTCTCAATTACGTTACCAGTGCCTATGGAAATCCGATGGCTGGTGCGTTTTGAGCGAGTCATGCCCCCTCCATAATATTCCAAAACGTTCTCCGTTTTACTGGGGGCCACCAACTCTGCAGGGCGGGCTCTGTGAGCAGGAGCGGAGGATCCTGTTTGAATAGAACAACAGAGAATCAGAGCCCCACTCCGACTTCCATGCAAGAAAAGACTTTATTCGTCTGAAGCGGCAGCATTGAAAAACACTCATTTATCCTTACGCGTTTCAGCGTCATCACGCCTTGTTCACAGGTGAGTGTGATAATGATCCTTGTGGTCACGAGGCCAGAGGGTTCAACTACAGGCCCCAGAATGCACCAACTTAGTTCAATAACAACGTGACATGGCCCAGTGTTCATTCATTGCTGTAAATAGCGTTATTCCCCATTGTCACAAACAGTCCAAAATTGGAGGTGCAGCCAGTTAAAATCAATCGCAAGTGCACAATTATGCTGCCACTATCCATGATATGCACTTGCACTGCGGAGTTCTCAAGGAGAGAGACATCTCCCCCTTCTCCCTTTCTCAATTACGTTACCAGTGCCTATGGAAATCCGATGGCTGGTGCGTTTTGAGCGAGTCATGCCCCCTCCATAATATTCCAAAACGTTCTCCGTTTTACTGGGGGCCACCAACTCTGCAGGGCGGGCTCTGTGAGCAGGAGCGGAGGATCCTGTTTGAATAGAACAACAGAGAATCAGAGCCCCACTCCGACTTCCATGCAAGAAAAGACTTTATTCGTCTGAAGCGGCAGCATTGAAAAACACTCATTTATCCTTACTCGTTTCAGCGTCATCACGCCTTGTTCACAGGTGAGTGTGATAATGATCCTTGTGGTCACGAGGCCAGAGGGTTCAACTACAGGCCCCAGAATGCACCAACTTTGTTCAATAACAACGTGACATGGCCCAGTGTTCATTCATTGCTGTAAATAGCGTTATTCCCCAATGTCACAAACAGTCCAAAATTGGAGGTGCAGCCAGTTAAAATCAATCGCAAGTGCACAATTATGCTGCCACTGTCCATGATATGCACTTGCACTGCGGAGTTCTCAAGGAGAGAGACATCTCCCCCTTCTCCCTTTCTCAATTACGTTACCAGTGCCTATGGAAATCCGATGGCTGGTGCGTTTTGAGCGAGTCATGCCCCCTCCATAATATTCCAAAAACGTTCTCCGTTTTACTGGGGGCCACCAACTCTGCAGGGCGGGCTCTGTGAGCAGGAGCGGAGGATCCTGTTTGAATAGAACAACAGAGAATCAGAGCCCCACTCCGACTTCCATGCAAGAAAAGACTTTATTCGTCTGAAGCGGCAGCATTGAAAAACACTCATTTATCCTTACGCGTTTCAGCGTCATCACGCCTTGTTCACAGGTGAGTGTGATAATGATCCTTGTGGTCACGAGGCCAGAGGGTTCAACTACAGGCCCCAGAATGCACCAACTTTGTTCAATAACAACGTGACATGGCCAAGTGTTCATTCATTGCTGTAAATAGCGTTATTCCCCAATGTCACAAACAGTCCAAAATTGGAGGTGCAGCCAGTTAAAATCAATCGCAATTGAACAAAGTTGGTGCATTCTGGGGCCTGTAGTTGAACCCTCTGGCCTCGTGACCACAAGGATAATTATCACACTCACCTGTGAACAAGGCGTGATGACGCTGAAACGCGTAAGGATAAATGAGTGTTTTTCAATGCTGCCGCTTCAGACGAATAAAGTCTTTTCTTGCATGGAAGTCGGAGTGGGGCTCTGATTCTCTGTTGTTCTATTCAAACAGGATCCTCCGCTCCTGCTCACAGAGCCCGCCCTGCAGAGTTGGTGGCCCCCAGTAAAACGGAGAACGTTTTTGGAATATATATATATATATATATATATATACACACACACACACTCACATATTTTTTTTACTGAGGTGCAATTAATACATTCCATAAATAGCATTGTATCAAAAAAAAAAAGAAAGAATTCATTTAGCTAAATAGAGACTAAATTTTTCCCCAAATCTGTTGAAACGTAGCAGTTGATTCTCTTTTTTTAGCTATCTGAAATTCCAGTTCATAGGCAGCTGTCCCTTCCATCCACCATTTATTGTGAGTGGGTGCGTTCGGATTTCAACTTTTTAGCAGTCATGAACCTAGCGATTGTCATGATATAAAAAAACCCAGTCATCTACCTTACTTTCTAATAGAATAGTACTGAGAATGAGCTCAAACTCAGAAATCTGTATAAGTTCGAGTGTAGGCAATATGGAGGTTGAGAATTCCTTCAGTTTAGGGCAGTTAACAAACATTTGTATGTTATTTGCTGCGTCATTCGTGTATCGTGGGCAATAGTATATACATTTGTACTACATAGTGAGTTTGAAGGGGTGAACAAAGTGTGATACACTTGACCCTGTAATGTAGTTGGAATAATAATTGTATTGAAGCGCATAAGGATATTAGTAATATCATGAGTTGTTACTTCTTCTCCTAGCGCCAAAGACCATTTGTTGGCCCATAATAATAGATCATCATGTTTAGATTTAATTAGACGTATATTATTCAGAAATAGAAAATTGATTGATGCTAAAGATCATTTTAGCAAAATAATTTTGAAGTAAATAAAGGCCTTTGTTTACTATGAGAAAATTAGGATCTTACAGATAGAAATGTAAAAATTTGCTGCGATGCAAAAAAAAATCTCACTTTGTATATAGAAAGTACATTAAGACCACTGTTGTCTAACAGATATATTAATTGAGCGATTACCGATTGATGCCATTTCAAACAGTATATGGTTGTGAAACATTCTGGAAGTTCGGAGTTGTTGATTAGTAGAGTAAAAGCCTGTAAACCTGGGGTGCTCAAAAAAGTAAATTTTGTGCCAAATCCAACTCACATTCCTTGTAGTTTTTATTCTAACCTTGTTGAAAAACTTTGTATTGCAGTATATATAACTACGGCCACATGAATTAGTGTTCTTGAACATTAAATACAGTCAATTGACCAGTTTATCATCATGGTACAGTTTGATTATGATTACCTAAATTTGCCCAGTTGTGCAGCTTCCAATCTGGGAAGGGCAAGCCTCCCTATTAATGGGCGATTTCAAATATTTTATAGATCTACGTGCTATTGTCCGCTTCCAGATAAATTTGTACATAATAGAAAGCAATTGTTTGAGATTGCTTTTAGCTAGATACAGTGGTAATTCCCAAAAGTAATTTATTACTTTTGGGAGAATGTTCATCTTAACCAAACTATTATGTCCCCTCAGAGAAGTCGATACCAAAGGGGATGATGGACGGAGCGTTTGAGCTAATCAAACACTCACCCCCAGTCAACTGATCTGGGTTTAATCCATCATCATTCTTTAGCTCACTCCACCACCCCAGTTCAGACATGGCCATATGCAAATCAGTCTGACCATGTGCCTCATGGGAACAGTCCAGCCCGAACTGCCAAGCCATGTCTTCCCTGGACCGGAAACAAGTATCCTGGGACCGGTTTCTGGCTATTCAGCCATCATCAGCCAGGCTAGCTTGAATCCAGTGGCAAAGTGAGCAAGGGACCCACGTCTGGGCATACCCTGCCAACTTAGAGCGAACAAAGCGATACCAAAGGGGATGATGGACAGAGCGTTTGAGCTAATCAAACACTCACCCCCAGTCAACTGATCTGGGTTTAATCCATCATCATTCTTTAGCTCACTCCACCACCCCAGTTCAGACATGGCCATATGCAAATCAGTCTGACCCTGTGCCTCATGGGAACAGTCCAGCCCGAACTGCCAAGCCATGTCTTCCCTGGACCGGAAACAAGCATCCTGGGACCGGTTTCTGGCTATTCAGCCGTCATCAGCCAGGCTAGCTTGAATCCAGTGGCAAAGTGAGCAAGGGAACCACGTCTGGGCATACCCTGCCAACTTAGGGCGAACAAAGCGATACCAAAGGGGATGATGGACGGAGCATTTGAGCTAATCAAACACTCACCCCCAGTCAACTGATCTGGGTTTAATCCATCATCATTCTTTAGCTCACTCCACCACCCCAGTTCAGACATGGCCATATGCAAATCAGTCTGACCCTGTGCCTCATGGGAACAGTCCAGCCCGAACTGCCAAACCATGTCTTCCCTGGACCGGAAACAAGCATCCTGGGACCGGTTTCTGGCTATTCAGCCGTCATCAGCCAGGATAGCTTGAATCCAGTGACAAAGTGAGCAAGGGACCCACGTCTGGGCATACCCTGCCAACTTAGGGCGAACAAAGCGATACCAAAGGGGATGATGGACGGAGCGTTTGAGCTAATCAAACACTCACCCCCAGTCAACTGACTTGGCAGTTCGGGCTGGACTGTTCCCATGATGCACAGGGTCAAGACTGATTTGCATATGGCCAGGTCTAAACTGGGGTGGCATGGTGAGCAAAAAAATGATGGATTTAACCCAGATCTCTTGACTGGGGGTGAATGTTTTGATTTGTTCTGCATTCCGTCCATCAATTGTGTGTCTTTTGCTTTCTCGCCCTAAGTGCGCCAGGTATGCCCAGACGTGGGTCCTGGGCTCACTGTGCCACTGGAATCAAGCTATCCTGGCTGAAGAGGGGTGAAACCCCAAAACCGGTCTTAGGATGCTTGTTTCCGGTCCAGGAAGGACCTGGCTTGGCAGTTCGGGCTGGACTGTTCCCATGAGGCACAGGGTCAAGACTGATTTGCATATGGCCAGGTCTAAACTGGGGTGGCATGGTGAGCAAAAAAATGATGGATTTAACCCAGATCTCTTGACTGGGGGTGAATGTTTTGATTTGTTCTGCATTCCGTCCATCAATTGTGTGTCTTTTGCCCTCAGAGAAGTCGGCAGGTGTTTCCATTTGGCTAAAAAGACTTTGATTTGTTTTAAGAAGGGAGTATAATTATGTTTGAAAGAAAGATTTAATATTCACACATTCATTATGCCCAGTTATCTGGCCTTCAGTGTGACATGTATATCTGTGCTAGTGGCTCTGCCAGATGGAACAATTTGTATTTAGTGAGAATTTAGTTTGTAGCCAGACATTTCAACAAACTTAATAGCCTTCTGTTCTATGATGTTTACATCCTCTTCATATACTTTTACAGGAGATCAAATTGATAAATTTGGAATGGGCGGTATTTTTTTTTTTTGTAAACGCCTAATATATAGCTCCATTTATAAAGCATACAGAGCAGAGAACAATAGGCAGCCTTGCCTGGTGCCCCGAGTGATTGTTATAGAAGCGGTGAGTTCCTGTTATATACTGCCTGTATGAGTTTTATCAATTCCAGGCTGATGTTAAATTCTTTCAATAGTTCTCACAGGAATTAGCATGATACTCTATCAAAGGCCTTTCTCTACGTCTAGTAGTATGATGTTAAGCGGATTGTGTAGCACTTATGCTTTGTCTATCAAGGCAGTTATAAGTTTAGTGTGTGTCGTAGTGCCTTTGCCAAGAACAAAGCCACGTTGTTACTCTGAAACTAACATTGTAATAATGCTATTTATCGTTGTTACCTAGATTTTGTAAAGATCATGGAATCTGCACTTAGCAGTGATATGGGGTGATAAGAGCAGCAAGCAAGTGAATCTTTGTCTTGCTTTACAAAAATAGTCATTATATCTTCATGCCAAGAGAGAGGTGGATGTTTAGTACTTTTAATTTCTTTTACTGCTTCTAAGAATAGTGGGGCCAAGGATGAATGCAACTTTATATATTTCGCAAGCAAATGATCGGATCCTGAAGCCTTGCAAGTAGGTATGTTAAGAGTATCAGTGATAGCTTTTGCTAAGGTGAATTAGGCATTAAGAACTGTAATGGCACATCTGCCTAATTTGGGCTAACAGATACCATTGAGGTAGTTCTGAATTGCAGTAGTCTTGCTACTCAGATCTTCATGATATCGTTTTTTTATTGATATCATCATATACACAAACGTAGCGTGAACAGTGTACAGTATGACTAGTCAAGATAAGAGTTTGAGCGCTACAATGTGGTAATGTTGTTGTGTCCTTTCCGTTAGTATATGCATGTATATACACCATATAGCCTCAACTGATATCTTGGATAGTTATCATGCCAACTATAACATCTTCTTGATATAATTTAGACTAATAATTTTTTTAATACAGCCATAACTTCCAAGCATCTATGCTTAATTACCCCTGTATCATTTCAAATTTGAGGAATTGCTTGGCTGTATCTGAAAGAGACACGTTAGTGACAGATTCCTTACCTTAGAATATCCCCAGGCGTCAGGCTGGATCCGGAAAGTTTTTGCGTAGCAGTACCCTTGCGCGTCGGTAGGCGGCGTCGTGCGGCTCCGCGTCCGTCGTCGGCGTCGTGATCGCCGGGATGACGTCGCGGGCAGTACTTAGGCGCCGCCCCTGCGCGCTGACGTCAGTTCTTCTTTTTCCGCTCCAGCAAGCGCAGATCCGGGAAGAGCAGTGCCCTGGTCATTTTTTGACCATACTTTTTGGTGAATTTTTCACTGTTTTTCTCTTCAAGGTGTCGTAGGGATGCCCGGTTTCAAACGTTGCGGCGCCTGTGCTCGGATGATGTCCGTCACCGACCCGCATTGGGAGTGTCTCTTCTGCCTCGGCCGAGGCCACGACACGGAGTCTTGTACCGACTGCCAGGCCCTCAACCCGAAAGCTTTGCGAGAGCGGTCTCGAAAGCTCCTCGAGGCCCGGCATTCGGCTCCGCGGAAGCCCCGGTCGCGTGAGAGGTCCAGGGGTCGATCGCGGAGTCCACACCGGTCGTCGGCATCGAAGTCTTCTTCGTCCGGTAAGTCAAAACATAAAAAGTCCAAAAAGCATCATCGCTCTAGGACTTCGCCTCGCCGGTCTCGCGACTCGGCTGAGGCCCCTCCCGGCACCGTCCCCGCCCCGCGGCCCCGGACATGCCTGTGGAGTCGCCCCCGCAATACCCGCCCTTCCCGGGTTCGGGGGCGGATCCGGCCAAAGTGCAGGAATTCCTGTCGGCCATGGCCCGCATCTTCGGGCCTCCAGGTCCCTCCGGTGCGCCTTCGGGCCCCGCGGGCCCTGATGGGGTTGCTCCGGCGTCGCCGACGGCTCCGGCCCCGGCGTCGCCCGTGCCTCCAGCCTCGATTCCGGCTTCGGCCCCGGCCTCGATCCCGGCTCCGCAACCCCCATCGACGCCGGTCGACCTGACGACACCTCCGCCGGCGCCGATGTCTCCGGTGCCGTTCTCGACGCCGCCTGGGGCTCCGGGCGGCGTCGTTCCCAGTTCCTTCCGGCTCCGGACATGGACCCGGACCGACGTCGCTCGACGCCGGTTCCGGCGCCTATGAGACCTTAGGTCCCAAATGTCCCTCCTCCCCTTATTTTGAACCTGAGGAGGACCAGGAGGACTGGGAGGGGTCTGATGACCCTCTGACACAACAGTGTCAGTACGATGAGGACTGGACAGAGGGTCTAGGGGATGCCAGTGGTCTAGATACTTCCCCTGACACTGGCATGCTGTCTCCTCCCGTGGCTACGGAGGAGGGAGCCAATTTTGCAACGGTGTTGCGTAGGGCGGCTGGAGCCTTACATCTCCAACTCCCTGCTGTGGCGGTCACGGTTAATCTCTTGACAGAGGTGCTTCAGCCGGCAGCCTCCTCTACGGAGACTGTGCTGCCGTTTAACGACGCCCTCACTGACGTTCTTTTGGGCGCCTGGTCCAAGCCCAACACAGGGGCTCCTGTGGATAGGAACGTGTCCCGACGCCATCGCCCAGCTCCGGGCGACCCCCTGTTTCTCTCTATCCACCCCACCCCTGAGAGCTTGGTTGTCCAAGCCTCCGCTTCCCAAACCGCCTTCCCTACCGCCCCTCCGGATAGGGAATCCAAACGCCTGGATCAATTTGGGAAGAAGGGTTTTCTTCCTCCAGTGCTGGCTTGCGGTCCATCAACACCGCTTGCCTTTTGGGCCGATATACCCACTCCTTGTGGGATTCGGTGGCGAATGTTTTGCCCCAGTGTTCTGAGGAGGTCCAGACACTGCTTTCCCGCGCCATTGCGGAAGGAAGGGATGCGGCCAAATACACGATCCGATGTGGCCTTGATACCGCCGACTCGCTGGGCAGGTCTATTGCAACGACGGTGGCGCTACGACGCCACGCCTGGCTGAGAACCACTGGTTTTTCAGGGGATGTCCAGAATACTCTCATGGACATGCCCTTTGATGGAGTCGGTCTTTTTGGGTCCAAAGCAGACCATGCGTTGGAGCGCTTTAAGGACTCACGGGCTACTGCAAAGTCCCTGGGCCTTTCTGCTACACGCCCTCCGCTGACTTCTGCTTTTCGCCCCTATCGTGGCCACGGTAGGGGCGCCCCTTCACGTCAGCAGCCCAGCCACCGGCCCGCGCAGCAGGCGTCTTCGCGTGGCCGAGGACATGGATTCCGCCGTGGCGGATCGGGCAACCAGCGTGCGGGTCAGGCCACCACCTCCAACCCGTCCGCGGCCTCCAAACCCTCCTAGTCCCTCCTTTCAGGTGCACAGCACGCCAGTAGGGGGCAGGGTCCGCCATCACCTTCCCCACTGGCGTACCATCACCTCGGACAGGTGGGTCTTGGACATTGTCCGAAGGGGCTACTCCCTCCCCTTCGAGTCCACCCCCCCAGCCATGCCACCTCAATTCCACCGCATGTCAGGGGATCACTTGGTGCTTCTGCAGAAGGAAGTCACGGCCAAGAGGGCCATCGAGCATGTTCCGACCCCAGAAGTAGGGCGTGGTTGCTACTCCCACTACTTACTGGTGCCCAAAAAGGACAAGGAGGACATGCGTCCTATCTTGGACCTCCGGAACGTCAATCGCTTCCTCCGGAAGGAGAAGTTCAAGATGCTCACCCTAGCTCAGGTCTTGACTGCCCTCGACCCTGGAGACTGGTTGGTAGCGTTGGACTTGCAGGACGCATATTTCCACATCCCCGTCCTGCCGGCCCACCGGCGTTACCTTCGGTTCACGGTAGGCCTCGAGCATTTTCAGTTCACCGTGCTCCCCTTTGGCCTTACCAGTGCCCCTCGGGTGTTCACGAAAGTGATGGCGGTGGTCGCAGCTCATCTGCGCCGGGCAGGGGTTTCAGTCTTCCCCTACCTCGACGACTGGCTGCTGAAGGCGGGCTCGTCCCAGGCAGTCGTCTCCCACCTCCAGACTACGGCCGAACTCCTGCACTCGCTGGGGTTCTCCATCAATGTGCCGAAGTCGCATCTGATTCCTTCTCCACAGCTCCTTTTCATCGGAGCAGTTCTGGACACGACGCAGTTTCGGGCCTATCCTCCCGAACGGCGAGTCCGGGATATTCAGGCTATGATTCCGATCTTTCAGCCTTTATCCTGGGTTTCGGTACGGATGACCCTGAGGCTGCTGGGCCTCATGGCCTCCTGCATCCTGCTGGTCAATCATGCCAGATGGCATATGCGGGCTCTGCAGTGGGACCTGAAGTTCCAGTGGGCGCAGCACCAGGGCAACCTGTCCGATCACGTCCAGATCTCGGAGGGGACTGCAAAACAGTTGCAGTGGTGGCTCTCGAACCGGCAATGGGTCATGGGCAGATCCCTCTCCCTTCCCCAGCCAGAGCACACAGTTGTGACGGACGCGTCCCTTCTGGGATGGGGCGGTCACATGGGAGAGGCGGAGATCAGAGGCCTCTGGTCTCCGGCGGAGTCCCGGCTCCATATCAACCTTCTGGAGCTCCGGGCGATCCGACTTGCACTCAAGGCATTCCTTCCCTCTGTCAAAGGGAAGGTAGTGCAGGTGTTCACAGACAACACCACCGCCATGTGGTACTGCAACAAACAAGGCGGGGTGGGGTCGTGGACCCTTTGTCAGGAGGCTCTGCGCCTCTGGACATGGCTGGAACATCAGGGCATGTTCCTGATGGTTCAACACCTGGCAGGTTCGCTGAACGCCAGGGCGGACGAACTCAGCCGCAGGTGCATGATGGATCACGAATGGCGTCTTCACTCGGAAGTGGCGCAAGGACTCTTTCTACAGTGGGGAGAGCCTTGGTTAGATCTATTCGCCACCGAAGAGAACGCGCAATGTCATCAGTTCTGCGCGTTGGAATTTCCAAGGCGGCACTCGCTCGGCGACGCTTTTCGTCACGAGTGGAGTTGCGGTCTATTGTACGCCTTTCCGCCTATACCACTTCTACCCAGAGTGTTGAAGAAGATTCGGCACAACCGGGCCCAAGTCATTCTTGTGGCTCCGGACTGGGCTCAAAGAGTTTGGTATCCCGAGCTACTCAATATGAGCGTAGATCCCCGATCCGTCTGCCTCTTCGGGAGGATCTTCTGTCGCAGCAGCAGGGGACGGTCCTCCACCCGAACCTGTCCAGTCTACACCTGCTTGCGTGGAGATTGAGCGGCGGCAGTTGATTCCTTTCGACTTGCCTCCCGAAGTTTGTGATGTGATTCTGGCAGCCAGGCGTCCCTCCACTAAGGTGGTATACGCCTGCAGGTGGAACAAATTTGTGGCATGGTGCACAGCAAAGGCTGTGAATCCCCTTTCTGCCCCTCTTTCTGAGGTCCTTCTGTTCCTTCTCTCTCTGGCCCAACAGGGTTCTGCCCTGGGTACCATCAAGGGTTATCTTTGTGCTATCTCGGCCTTCCTCAGGCTCCCTGATCAGCCCTCCCTTTTCAAGTCCCCTGTTGTTAACAGGTTCTTAAAAGGCATTACTCACCTCTTCCCTCCTGTTCCGTTTGTGATGCCTCAGTGGGACTTGAACTTGGTTCTTACCTTTTTAATGTGCGCTCCCTTTGAGCCTCTACATAACTGTCCTCTTCGACTTCTGACTCTGAAGACAGCCTTTCTGGTGGCCATCACCTCCGCTCGGCGGGTGAGTGAGCTCCAGGCTCTATCTTGCAAACCTCCCTTTCTGTCTGTTCATCCAGACAAGGTTGTTCTTCGGACGCGTCCGTCCTTCTTGCCAAAGGTGGTTACTGCTTTCCACATTGGGCAGACCATCACTTTGCCCACCTTCTTTCCGCCTCTGCATCCTTCCAGAGAGGAAGAGAGGCTCCACCGTCTGGACCCAAAACGTGCGCTCTCCTTCTATATTGACCGCACAAAACACTTCCGGGTGGATGACCAGCTCTTTGTTGGCTACGTGGGCGCCAAAAAGGTCGGGCGGTGCACAAGAGGACCATCTCCCGCTGGGTTACCTTGTGCATCAAGACCTGCTATTCTTTGGCTAAGAAGGAGCCTCCTGTTGGGCTGCGTGCCCATTCCACCAGGGCAACGGCTGCTACCACGGCCTTGGGCCGCGGTGTTCCGCTGCCGGTTATCTGTCAGGCAGCTACGTGGGCCTCGCTGCACACGTTTACAAAGCATTACTGCCTTGACAGTCAGGTCCGGAGGGACGGCTTCTTTGGCCGTTCTGTCCTCCAGGACTTCCTTGTCTGATCTTTGTTCGCAGACCCACCACCGGGGTTGGTATTGCTGGGGTATCTATTCTAAGGTAAGGAATCTGTCACTAACGTGTCTCTTTCAGATGCACAAGTTACTAACTTGTGTAACGATATATCTGTAAGAGACAGTAGTTAGTGACAGATTCCTACCGCCCACCCATCCTCCCCGTTCTGCGAACTGATTTCTAGGGTTAAGGACATCCCTTTCAGGGCCCTAGTATTTTTCAGACACCTATGTCAGCTTCTTGCATGGCTCTGCGTTCCTGGCGCGGAAAGTCGTGTACAGAACTGACGTCAGCGCGCAGGGGCGGCGCCTAAGTACTGCCCGCGACGTCATCCCGGCGATCACGACGCCGACGACGGACGCGGAGCCGCACGACGCCGCCTACCGACGCGCAAGGGTACTGCTACGCAAAAACTTTCCGGATCCAGCCTGACGCCTGGGGATATTCTAAGGTAAGGAATCTGTCACTAACTACTGTCTCTTACAGATATATCGTTACACAAGTTAGTAACTTGTGCATTAATTACATCGGATGATACAGGATGATAATTTTCCAATTTTTCTCCTGTTTCGCAAACTTTAAGTTGAGGTTGCAAGGCTTTCTTTATTGGCTCTGAAGGTTAATATTGCCGCTATTTACCCTGGCAGACTTGTTATTTGAAAATATTCCCCCTACGTTTGTATTGACTAGGAGATAGGAAAGTTATATGTAGCTGGATTAATCAGTCTAGTTATACCGAAGTGTTTTTTCCTTTTCATGTTCCACTTTCTAAATTTGGGAGGCAAAGGATTGTGATATCTCTCCATTTTGTCCCATACTACAAATGGTGGGGCAGTGCCTAAATTAGTGTAATACATTTTGAATACATATATCGTGGGTAGGAATATGGGTGCGAATTGTCGTATGTATTATATCTCTGCAGTCCTGTTTTAGTAAGGTAGCTGAGTGGTCAGGGTGCAATAGATGGTAAATTTGGATTTTACAAGCTGAAGAAATGATAGCACTAGTTAGCCATGTATATATTTGTGACTACGGTTTACGGTGTTTAGAATATAAAGTATATTCCCTCGTGTTGGGATTAAGTAGTCTCTAGGCATTACTCGATTCCAATGTTTCCATCATAGTAATTATGCTAGCTCTAGTTTTCTTTTTCTATGACCTGTGTATGCAGTATTAGTCGCATCTGTTATTGGATCTATTATACAGTTAGTCGCCTGTATTAATAATAGGTATACTATAGCTGCTTAGTTCCAACATTAACATTAAGATCAATGGAGGCACCCTGTATCCCTCGGAACCTGGGTTAATAGTTATAAAGCTACAAGTGGTTCCGTTGGGTAAGTACCACAGGGTACTGCTCAGAACCTGATTATTTCTTTCACAATCAATAGTGATTTTGTACTAGACTTTTATAAATGTACCACACCTCTGTAAGTTTTTATCAAAAATATATATATTTATTAAATTATTTGATTAATTTCTCTATTTTTCTCATTAATTGTGTAAACAATTTTATACAAAAAGATAATACCAATGGGGGCTGTCTGACAAAGAAATCACAGTAACAAATACACAGACAATTCAATGGGTGACTGTGGTGCCATATAGTGCAAATGGGTAGCTTTATAAATAGTACCAACCTTAAGTCCACAAAGAATTAGGAACTTGATTGGGTGTATATAACGTATCGAAAATGAACTATTCACTAGTCTGTATATTAACAATCTCATCTACCTGCTTAATTCCTCTTGGTGTTTAAGATTTTTAATAATTTATTGAATATTAATATAGCGACTCCTCTCTTGCCTGAAATGTATGAAGAGCTCATTAAATCGTAAATTCTGAGTAAAGAATATCCATTTCAACATTAGTATATATTGTTAATAGTTCCCCCCACAGAAGCCGGCATGCGGGAAAGTCTATATTGGGAGCACTGGAGTTTCCCTGCCGCCCCCTACAGGATGACGCGTTGATGCCCTCCCCATTGCAGAGGTAGTGTGGAGGACATCAACAGGTCATCCTCTGCACTTAAGGGGTTAACAGTCATTTTTGATTTTCCTTATAATTTTTGATTGCCATATCAATTTGATTTTTTCTGTTTTATTTCTCTCCTTGTGCTTGTTTTTGTTGGAACTTGCCCTTTTTGCTTGACTCCCCCAGATTTTTGCCTTCTGTTGCTGAACCCAATTTTTGTTGGCATTAGAACTAGGTGCACTTTTTTCCTGGTAACCAGTAGTAAAATGCTTGCATTCTCTGCTTAAAGCATGGCAAAATTGGACTACACCTAATTGGCACATTTAAGTGGCCTGGTAAAACAGGTCTCAGGCCTGCCACTGCAGCCTGTAGTGCAATTTTAAACTGCCATTTTACTTGGCAAAATAAACATTTTCCCAGGCCTAAACCTTTTTCTTTATACATATAAGTCACCTGTAAAGGCCCATAGGGCAGGGTGCATTGTATTTCAAAACTAGGACATGTGTACTTAAGTTTTACATGTCCAGGCAGTCAAAAACTTAGTCTTTTTAAGGCCTATCTCTCCCATTGGCTCACACTGGGTTAACGTATTGCATTTAATAAGTGAGAACTTTGGATTGGGAGCAGATAGAGATATGCTGTTTACCCTCAAATGTTAATGTCAGATTTTCAGTCGCAACTCTGATTCCTTTTCTTAACCATTAGTGCCTGTGTCCTGGGTCACATGACTGTAAATAGCTTAGCTGGTAGTTTTTGTGCATTCCTCTTAGACAGTGAGACAAAGGTGGACTAGATGTTGGCAGAATGGGCCCTCCTGCCAGGATGAGTGGGGTGGAGCAGTTCACTGCCCCACTTACATTTCAAAGGGCTGCCTCCAGCTCATACACAAAGGGACCCAACACCAGTCTTTTGTCACCCTAGACTACTTGGAGCCTTGACAAGGGAAGCCAAGAACTTTCCAGAACCAGATATGGGGTAGCATAGGGAATCCCCGCTTCAAAGGCTGGCACCAGGTATAAACATTGGATCCGCAAAACAACTCTTCAGTTCATTCCTAGACCTGTGGACTACAGAAGATGGACTGCCTTGTTCCCCAGAGGCCTGCCCTTCTGCTTTGAGGGCCTGCCTTCTTCAGAGGACTGTGCTGCTGCTACCAGAGGGCTGACATGCTGCTTGAGGCTTGCCTTGTTCTGTAGAGGACTTTTTGCTGCTTGAGACTCACTTGCTCTCTGAGAAGGAAGACTAGACCTCTGCTCCCTTCATCCCAGGAGTGATTCCATGGGTCAGTTGGCTGACCTCATGTTCTGAGCTACAGGGACACAAGCTCCAGAGGCCTCCCTGCAACTGCCTAGCTGACCTACTGCAATTGAACCTGCCTGGACCCGCAACTTTACGTGCCTGATCCCTCCTGGCCTCTGCTAGAGTGAGTCCCTGTTCTCCAAAAGGTGCCGCCCCAGCTCCTAGACCCTTGGCTGGCATCTGAGTGCTGTCCTCTTTGAAGAAAGGAGAAATCCTGAGGTTTTGGGCTCTCCCTGGCCATGAACGGGCCCAATTGATGCCAAGACTCTGCTGCCCGCAAAGACCCCAAAACGCAGCGCTCCTATGAATCCAGCTCTTTTTGATACAGCGACTGCCAGCCACAAGCGTATTGTGGTATCTGCACTTCGCACTACAGCAACAATAGCCCACATTGACCCCAACACGAAGCTCCAGCAACCACCTTTTGCCATGCCCGACTATAGCTTTGTGCTGCAGCGACGACTGTCTGCTACACCAGGCCTGCTCTTTGCGCTACAGCAACAACCATTTGTGACGCTCTCTCTGCTCCTCCCAGCCACTACCACCGCGAACGGAACGCTTTGCGCCAGACTTTGAGATAGGAACTTTTTCAGTGGGACTTACCTGGTCCCTGTATCCAGCCCATGCTTCATTGCGGTCAGCCTGAACTTGTGACTTTCTCTAGTCTAGCAAGACCCGATGACTGAGACTGGCGGTTTGTGCTTTTACGCTCAAAAGTACTTTACACATTGTCTCCGAGTTAAGCTCTGTGCCAAGCTACCAGAGAGTTAAGCACGGGTTAATTTAGTGACTTTTGTGGTTCACCATGACAAACATTGTGGTTGTTGCTTGGAGGGTTTTCACCACCCTCAATCAATAACCCAGTTTCTTAAAGTTTTCTTTTTACGTGGTGTGAACCTTGAGTTATTCCATTTTCTTTGCTGTAATCTTTAGATCTGTTGTAAGTCACAAGCCCTCTAAGCATTGTTCCATGAATTGCTGTGTCACTTATGACAAGTTACTAAAGTTGTGACTCAAGTTTACTTTCATTAAAACTAGTTTTCCCCTGGAGTGTGTTCTGTTTGGCAGTATTTGTGTTCAATCTCAGGTCACCTAGTGCTTTGTTCCCTAGCAGGTCTCCCTGTTATGATGAGGGTGAGGTCAAGATGGGCCTTTGCTGCCTACATCCCTGGAGGCCATGCCTGTTGGACTTGACACCCAGGCATGCCTTTCCGTTACGATGAGGGTGAGAAGAAACTGGCTCGTTACTCACAATTAAAAAACAGACATGATGGGAAGACATAAAAGTGGGATATCAACTGATTTGACATGGCTTACAGCAACAACAAAAAAATCGAATTCTGTTTATGAAACGAGTGGGGGAGGGTGTGCGGCCTTTGTACCTCCGCCTGCCTGCCGACGGACATTTTGCTGCCTCCACGTCACTCTGTTAAAAAAAAAAACACAGGAGATGCAGGTGGTGCAATGCTTCGGCAGAATGCAAGAAGGAGCAGAGGCACAGGGGGCACCCCTTAACAAAAGTAAAGAAGTGTGATGTCAAAAAAACAAGGCGGACCGCAGAAACTTGCATCAATGCACGAGTCCAGGTCCACCAAAAGGAAGGAAAAAAGCAGCATCCCGCTCTCACACAGAAAAATGCAAGAGCCGCATACCAAAGAAAAAAAAGCTATCTGGAAAGATGGGAGGCAGAGGATGGGGCGAAAAGAAAGAAAGCAAAAACAAAGTTGAAATCAGCGTGAAGCAAAAACCTACTCAATTAGTGCATCGACAACTGTCCCATGGTGAAATATCCGCAAATCGTGAGGGAGGAACACAAGATAACAAGCATTTGCAATGCAATAGGTCTCGCATTTACGAGAGTTTGAGCTATTGGCATTCACAATGCCAATAGCTTAAACTGTCGCAAATGCGAGACCAATTGCAATGCAAATATTTTTGGTGTCAAAGCGCCCCATGCTGCGCTTACACGTTAATGGAGGCCGCACCCCTGTCTTTAGACAAGCAGCGTCTAAAGAAAGGGGCGTGGCTGCTACTAAAGTGAAACCGCGGCATGGGGTCTTTGACAAAAAAAAAAAGCATCTGTTTGTCAAGTTTTTTTTGTAAAAGCGCCCCATGTCGCGCTTTCACTTTAATGAGCTTGAAGTCCCTACCTCAATACAGCATGCCTCGCAGAGCAGCACATGCGCTGCCCAGGCTCGACCTAAAAATAACTCTCCCCACAGAACATGTCTTTAAGGTGATAATCTAAGGTGCCCTGGTACCTATCATTGTGGTCCAACTAGTTTTGATTCCACCTGCGTGACCTTTTGTGTTGATCTTCTTTTCCTTCCTAACTTTTCAAGACTGATAAATATGCCTACGTTTGTACCCAAGAAATACATTGCCATTTCCCTTTGACTTTGAATGTATGACCCCTCACACATTTATTTTAACTGTGCTGTAAGCCAGTGGTTGCAAAAATATTGTGTTGTGATTGGAGTGGAGCAAATACTGTTTTGACTGACTGGGTGCAGGCTAGCCGCTTGTGAACTTATTTGCTGTATACTCCTGAGAGAGAGAGAGGCTACCTGTGCAGTACCATAGAATACTGTGGAGGGGATAAGGAATCTGCATGGTATATAGACATTGAATCAATGGTGATATCAGTGATATGGAGGGTCATATAGAAAGAAAATGTTTCCTCCCTTGACCCTCAATCCACCATTGCCTCCTCCCCATTTATCGACTCCTCTACAGAGCATGCTGGCCTGCTGCTGATATTCTATGTAGGTGAAAACTCACTGAACTATCTTCTCAAAATAAATAAACTGAATCAAAGATGCTCCTTATCAAAGATAATCAAGTCTGCTATTTGCATCACCTGGTCATAGAGATGATCCACTACTATAAAAATCCCATCTGTGAATGCATTTTTTAAACACTGGAAAACATTGTCCCTTCAGATTTTTGTGGTGCCGAAATGTATAAGCGATGATCAGGACTCATTTTCGGAATTTGTGAAATTACTGGAATATAGCCATTGTAATTCACAAAAAATTAAAACTGAAACTGGATACCTGACCTATCTTGAGCATTTTTAATGAACAACCCTCTGGTGTTTCTTCTGGAGCCACCACAAGAGTGGCCTGTAGTACGGGCTGGTGTTAGTACAAAGTCATTTGTCTTGACTTCTAAGGCTTCGTTGCCATAACCTTACCTGAAGACTATCCAGCCTCTGGATCCTGCAACAACGCCTGTTCCACTGTTAGTGCCTGTTTTCTTTCCCAAGCAAAATTTGGTCTCCTTTGGTGGCACAGAATTAGAGACTGGTTCCAACTCCATCTGGTCTTTCTGAGTCCACTTTAAGGACTGTTAAGGAAAAGATGGTGTCTCACTTGAAGGAAGCAGAATTTCTCGACAGTCTGAAATCCAGACAAGAATATCTGAAAAAGATGGAGTATTTGCTTGGTTTTGGTTCAGACCAATTGACCTTTTCATAAGCAACCCACCTATAGTTTCAGTGGGGAGGATAATAGTGCGGTCAATGAGGCAGACAGTTTACTGGCTAAAGACTAGAAATATGTTTCATGGATTTGAAGAATGCTACTGGAGTTGACACTTAACCAGAGTTGGTGATTTCAGACTGCGGAGGCTCCTTTTCAGGTCGAGCCTGGGCAGCGCATGTGCTGCTGCAAGGCATGATGTATCAGGGTTAGGCATACAAGCTCCAACCATTTCCCCACCCATCCATTTAATTGGCTCCTGTTACTGTCCTTGTTAAATGTTTGCTTTTCATTTGTGAATAGGCTTGTTAGTTCCTCCTTGGGACCGCCTTGTCTGCATTTGTAACCTCCCATAACGACTGGACCTTTTACTTGTCTTGTTACATGCTTTTTAAGTTGGTGAGCACTATTTTGTTGAATGAATAATGGGGACAATTGTGGCTGCTGCTTCTATTTGCAGCGCGCTCACACAGCGCTCGCAGGGCAATGGCGGCGCTTTTTGTATCGAGCGCTATGCGCTTTTACTTTAAAAGTAGCTGCCCCCATGCGGCCTCCCCACACAGCAATCGCGGGAGAATGGCGTCCGCTTCTTCATTTTCAAACTATTAAGCTTTCTTCATTCTTATTAAACTTTTAAGCTGAGCGCGGTGCCCGCTTCAGGGACACCGCGCTTGGTTTCAGTTTTTTTTTTTTTACTTAAATGCTGAACGTGGCGCCTGCTTCAGGGACACCGCACTCGATTTCAATTTGTTTTTTTTAACTTAAATTCTCAGTGCGGTGCCCGCTTCAGGGACACCGCGCTCTGTTTTAGCTTTTTTTTCTCTCACTTTAAACTTTAATGCGGAGCGCAGCGCCCACTTCAGGGACACCGCACTCTCCGTATTGCAATAGGTCTCGCATTTGCCAAGCTTTGACCTATTGGTATTGTAAATGGCAATGCCTTTTATTATTCCACGTTTTTTAAAACCAAAAATAAAAGGCATTGTCATTTACAATGCAAATAGCTCACAATCTTGCAATTGCGAGACCTTTTGCATTGCAAAAGCTTGTTCTGCTACTAGTTAATGAAGCACTTACTAATTTGATTAAGGAATCCTGGTTTAAGACCCAGTCTACCCCAGCGGTGGCAAGATCCATCACACATAAGTATAGGCCAGCTCCTGCAGATCTTCCTTTTCTCTCAACCCATCCGACACCGGAAAGCTTAGTTGTTCAGGTCTCCAAGGGTAAAAAGGATGCTTTCACAGCTATTCCTCCATACTTTAAGTCTGAGTGCCTGGATACCTCTGGGCCAGATTTGTTTTGTGTTTTTGGAATTCCTCTTGTCTCCTGCTGATTAATGCCCTGGGAAACTGCTGCTTGTGATTACCAGGAGAGTACAAGTTAATGGACCTTATTCAGAATAATGGAAGGCTGCTTCTAAACAGGCCATGTGCAGTGACTTGTACGCTGTAGATGATGTGGCAAGGTTTAACCAATGTGGCCGTGCAAAGTAAGGCATGGATGTGCTTCAATGGTTTTGCATGTGATATTAATGCCCACTTAGTGGACATGCCTTTTGATAGCCGAACTTTTTGGAGAGAAGGCTGATGCATCCCTAGAAATGCTTAAGTAGAGTCCTGTAACTGCTCATGCTTTGGTAGTCACTTGGAGATGCTCCGATGTTACCTTGGACGTTTCCTTTCCATTGCACTTTCCCGGCTTATTCTCTGATTCCGAGAATATGAAGATGATTTGTCAATATAAGGACAGTGTTATCCTATTTCTCATGAGGATGGTTGGTTATTCCCGCCGCTTGAAAATGTAACGCCTGACAACCTGGGACTTGAAAAGCTAACACTTTCTCCATATAGTTTGCAGACAAAGTTTTAGATGTTCGGTTGGAGACAGGGCACCCACCTACTATAGCTATTTATTATAGTAGATAGAGAGTTCTTCCCACTTAGTGCTGCTTCTATTCTGTTGAGCCTCTGTCTACTCCCTCAATTTACAGTCTCTTTAACAAGGAAAAGGGGTTAGCATTTATATAGTTAAAGATTATTTGACAGCAATTTTGCCAGTTTTTTTCCTCTGAGTCAAGATTCTTTATTTAAGTTACCTGTGGTTGCTAGAGTTTTGAACATTTTATGGAACAGGTACCCTTCCACTCCTTTTATAGTTCCAGATTGGGATTTAAATTTGATATTCGTGTTCTTGGCGGGCTGTCCATTTGAGTCCCTTCGTTCTTGTTCTTTCAAGTTTTTCTCATGAAGTCAGTTTTTCTTTTAACCATCAAATCTCCAAAAGAAATTGTCAATTGCAGGCTTTGTCTTCTTTTGCCCCTTTTATGGTGTTCACTAAGAATAATGCTACATTTCAAGTAAACCATTTGTTTTTACCCAAAGTCACTACTGTGTTGCATGTTAGTCGGGTTTTCTTTTTCTCTTCATTTTTGTGTTTGTATATGCAGGCCACAGAAGGGTGATTAGTCATTACATTCATAGGATCAGTGCCCTTAGGGTAGGTTTTAACTTATTTATTGCTTATCAGGGTAATACGATAGGTATATCTGTACTTACTGTGCTATTCCTAGATTGATTTTACTCACTATCAAACATTATTTTGAACTGGATTGTAAAGTACCTCCTAAGTGTTGCAGAGCTCACTCAACAAGATGTGTTGCTGCAATGTCTGAATTGTTGTGAAGGTTGCCTGTGCAGAAGATTTGTGAGGCATCTACTTTTCCTATGTGCATTCCTTTGTAAACCATTATTGCTTGGACATGGACAGTAGCAATGCCTTTTTTCAGCTTGTGCCTTGTGTGACTTGATGTGTGACCTCAGCCCCTTCCTAGATCCTCCATCTATTAGAAGAATAAGTTACTTACTCGCGGTAACCAAGAACGTTAATTCACCAAAATACATTGGAAATGAAATCATACCCTATTTAAACTTTACTTTCGCTCACACACGCATGCTTAGACATACACACACACACACACACACTCACTCTGACTTGAACATACTCTCACTCGCAAGCACGCAAACATACATTTAAAAACATTTATTTACTTCATCTTGCAGGTAGGGTCATGTTCCAACTAATTATAATAATCAATTATTTATTGCACTAATAGTAAATGATGAAATATTATTCACTATTAGTGTACTAAAAGAAACTGACAGAAAACAAAGAGAGTGGAGCCCCAACCGATGTCCGTAAGGAAGAGCTGTCCTTCTGTTCATGGAACTGATTTTTCTACCTCTGAGGCCAGGGGCCACTAAGTGTCAGGGGTCTCAAGGGGCAAGCTAGGGGTCGCAGCTGCGACCCCTAAATGATGTCCATGGTGATAACGTTCTTTCTGATGAATGGCCCAGCTCCTACAGATTCCTTACAGCCTTTCTGACTCCCTTCTCTTAGATTTGGCTGTGCTGCTTTTTGTCCTCTGTATTGGTGCAGAAACTTGATTGGAACTGACATCTCGGGCACATGGTGTGTTTATTTTGGTGGGGCTAGGCATCGTAAGGAAAGTCATTGCAGCTTTGATGACCATATCTGCACAGCCTCATTAATCACAACAAGGGGTACTAGGAGCAAGATAAAGGTCCAGTACCCGTGCTCCTAAATTTGAATGATATGTATAATCAACGTGGGTACTTGTTCCTAAGTGAAAAAAAGCTAGGAAAGGGTGAAGAAGTAACTGGTTGAAATCTATGGTTCTGGGGGGATGTGGGAGGTTTCCTTATTTGGAAATATTGCCCTCACACACCCATGTGGGTGTCAAGCTTCATCATCGGGCCTTTCGCTGCAATGCCACACGGGCCCCACGAGAGGGCTCTTTGTTGGAGATCTTTTTTTGTATCAGCCGTGATGGTGTATGCGGAGCTCTATATTAGAGGTGGAGATTGTGATCTAAAATTACCTCAAGGAAATTTAATCAAACTTTATTCAAAGATCCTTGGGTAAGGTTTAAAACTAGGTGAGGGTAGTGTGCGCTGAGTTAGGAAGCGCCACTACTCAGGGAATGTGATGTAGTGAACTGTTGAGGTTTCACTATTTAGATGAACATGTTTCACGCTTTGTTGGTTCAGTATTGGATCCTCAGCGTTTCTTCAAACCCTCTTTCAGGGTGGGTGTCTAGAGTCTTTTACGTAATCCCTGGTTATGCCGCATTAGATCCTCAGTATCTATATTATGCTCACCCCTGTAGGTATCCATAAATCAACCTAGAAGAAAGGAATAAAGTGCAGAGAAAAGAGACTTCTCTGAGTAGTGGCGCTTCCTAACTCAGCGCACACTACCCTGACCTAGGTTTTAACCTTACCCAAGGATCCTTGAATAAAGTTTGATTACATTTCCTTGAGGCCGGATTTCAATTACCTGACCACAAAGAAACCTACTGCTTATCTGAGTGCTTCATGGCAAGATTTAACAGTATACCCATATCTTGCAGAATTGCCCTATCCCATTCAGCTAAATGCTTTAATAAAATGTAGAATACGGTTGAACCCTGAATATGTGCTACTGGAGAGATTGAAACCATTATTAGATGAAGATGGGAACTGCAGCAGTGGCCTCAAGATCTGTTGTTCTAGCCTGCACATATTCTTGGACTCTGTACATCTTTTAATTCCTCTAATCATTAAATAAGGTCTGGAGGCTATGCAGTTCTTAGATGTGACCTGTGCGGTGGGTAGATTTTTAATGGCTTTAAGTACTGTGGAATTTTTCAACTTATTTTTTTTTTTAAACACATTTTGGTTGTTTTTAATTGCTAACCTTTATGTAATAGTGTAATGATGTTTAACCTCTTGGGTGCTAAGGACGTGCTGGAGCCGTTGCTGAGGATGGCTTCAGCACATCCTGGCACCAGAGGCCTGATCCCCTCTGCAGCTCGCACCAGTGGAATTTCCTTTTTTGCATTTTTAGCCTCAGCTGCTTGGGAAGAGCTTCCCTAGCAAACAAGGCTGTTTTTTTCTCTTCAATGACGATCAGCGAACATGGCGTGCTAATGTCATTCCAAAGAAAGCGAAAGTAAAATGAGCAGATTGTGTCATTTACTTTCACTTACATCGATGCACGGGGCATATTTCAGCCTCCAACCACCGATTTTGACAGAGAGGTATCATTGGAAAAGGGAGAATCTCCCCTTTCCAATTGTACCTTTCCTTAGTGGATCCCTGCTTGGAGATAGCTGCAGGAGGGCAATCTCCAAGCAGGGATTTATTTATTTGAAGGTTTTATATAGCGCGAACAAGACCCTTTGGGTATCAGTGCGCTTTACACTTGTTGGAGAACAGAGACATATACAATCAATATAAATATAGTCAAGAAGGGAGCATTATATGACGGAATCTCTGGGATGGCGGAATCGCTTTAATGATAGGACAGAAAATCAGAACAGTAAAATAACAAGCGATCTGTATCCTGAGAGAAGACGAAGGTCCAGGTGTGCTCAGCGAGAAGAGTTCCAAGGACCTAGAGCAAAAATGTGTTCCTGATTAGTAATTTAACTTCTTTCTTGAAGGATGCAGTCTGGTTTCGGAAGTGGAGGGAGTTCCAAATTTTTGGGGTGATGCCAGAAAAGGCTCTATTGTAGGCTTTCTTTTTAGAGAATCTCTGAGGTTTCAGCAGTAAAGTGCAGGAGCTTCTAGAGGATCTGGAGCCCCCAGAGAGTACAAGCTTCCAAGCCAGGTATCTTGGGGTGTTGAAGTGTAGGGCTTTGTGGGTCATGCATGCAATTTTCAGCTGGATTCTTGCTCCATAGGGGGGACAGTTGAGGAATTTCAAAACAGGGGTGATATGGTTGTTTCTTTTCGAGCCAGTGATGAACCTTGCCGAAAGGTTTAGGGAGGCTCTTAAGGGAGCCGTTATGGGTTTAGGCAGGCAGCCTAGGGTTGCGCTTCCGTAGTCCAGCTTGGTA
This sequence comes from Calotriton arnoldi, assembly GCA_963921515.1. Classification (NCBI taxonomy): domain Eukaryota; kingdom Metazoa; phylum Chordata; class Amphibia; order Caudata; family Salamandridae; genus Calotriton; species Calotriton arnoldi. The sequence continues at coordinate 2,395,536 of CAWUFW010000001.1, read as the reverse complement.
ATCTCTAGGGCTTGGACGGCCGAGTGGAAGCCCTTAAGGGGGTAAGAAAGGTTTAAGTTCTCTTAAGATGTTCATTTGGAGATTAGCTCCTTTGGTGGCAGTACTAATATGGTTCTGCTTATTAGGGTTCTTGTCGAGAATGATTCCTAGTGATCTCGCTGAGTCAATGAGTTGAGGTAGGCAGTTGAAGGCTGTTAGTTGCTACATTCTGTCGTTAATGACGGGTGATTGTTTGGGAGGGGCGATTAGGAAGAATTCCGTTTTGAGAGTGTTAAGTTTGGGGTGGTTGCAAGTAAGCCAGTTTTGGGTTTTCTTTAGGGTTAAGTTGAGGGCTTTGATGTCTTCTGGGAAGAAGACTTTCAGTTATAATTGGGTGTCATCCGCCTACATGTGGTAGTGTATGTTGGATGAGCTCAGAATTGACGTAAGTGGCTCCATGAACAAGTTAAAGAGAGTGGGTGAGAGGGAGGAACCCTGTGGGACCTCTAAGGTGAGAGGCATGGACGTAGACATTGACTGATTAACCTTGATTTTTTTAAATCGGTTTTGGAGAAAGGAGGTAAACCAGTTTAGGACAGTCCCTGAGAGTCCCATTCTGCATTCCAGTAGGTAGTCATGCTTAACCATATCGAAAGTTAGAGAAAGGTCAAGGAGGATAAGGAGGCATGATTCGTTTTGATCCAACATTTTTAGCGCATCGTCCACTATATGTAAGTACCGATTCGGTGCTGTGCCCTGGTCAGAAGCTAGATTGGAATTGGTCAAGAAGACGGAATTGCTCTATGTGGTTACAGAGTTGGACGTGTACACATTTTTCGAGGAGCTTCGCCAGAGTTGGAATACTAGAGATGGGGCGAAAGTTATTTAGGTCTGTTTGATCAGCTGTAGGCTTTTTTTAGAATAGGGGTGACCTGCCCAGTCTTTAGGTAATCCGGGATTGTGCCTTGAAGTAGAGAGGCATTAACTATCTTGGTCCAAAGTGGGAGAGTCAAAAGTTTGATCTCATTGAAGAAGTTGATGGGGTAGCTGGTCATTGTAGTGGTTTGAGAGTTTCAGATCTGCTAGAAATTTTAGAATGTCATTTTCTTCCATGGTTTTGAAGGAGTACTCTGAAGCGTTGTTTTCAACAATGTGCTCTGGTAGACTTGAGGGTACTGCAGCCAAGGAAGTGGAAGGGCTGGAGAGAGATGCGAGGGGATAGTGTTTCAGAGCCCTCTGCAGATCAAATTTAATATTTTCTGTCTTTTTAAGGAAGGAGGAGGCAAATTCTTCACAATTTGGTAGCAGGCAGGGTCCGGCTGAAGGAGGATTGGATAGGCCAGGTGATTGAAGTTTAATGAGCTAAAATAGCTTTTTGGGCCTGTTTCCTGCACGATCTAGTTGGTTTCTGAAGAAATTTGTTTTCGAGTTCCTAATGCTTGTGTAATATGAGTTTGTGAATAATCTCAAATGCTTGAAGTGCTCAAGGGAAAGTGAGGATCTTCACTGTTGTTCAGCTATTCGCAAGTTACGTCTTTCATTAAGGCAATCATTGTACCATGGTTTAGAGTCTTTTGTGGACATTCATTTGAGCTGCAAGGGTGCGACTGAGCCTAGAGTATTCTTAATGAAGCTGGTGTAGTAACTTGTAAGATCTTGAACATCTGACATGTCCCCAGAAGGCGGAAGGAGGTTATTACTGAGGGATGTCAATTTATTAAAGTTAATGTTGTGCGTGTTCATTTTCCATATTTTAGGTTTCACTGTCTGAGTGGTATTTGTGCTTACAGATTTCAAAATGAAGAATGTGATGCAGTGGTTCTCAGACCAGTCACAGGGGAGGATAGATTCTAGTTGAATAGAGTTTGCATTAGCGATGATGAGATCTAAAGTCGCTCCCTTGTTGTGAGTGGAGCTGTCACAGAATTGTATCAGGTTGACATCAGCAAGGAAGGATTTAAGGCTGTTGACTATGGGGTCATTCAGATCATTCAGTGGAGGGTGAAGTCACCAATGTAGATTTGGGTAGAGTATTGGCCCGAGTTTGTTGCAATGATTTCCATGATTTGTTCTGTGAAAGATAGGTTATCTCCAGGCAGGTGGTAGATTGTGTGTAATTTGCATAGTGTTCTGTTATTGCATGCAATGTTGATGCATAGAGATTCACTGTAGGATAGAACAGGGGATAGAGAGTGTTTGACTGAGAGACTATTGCGGTGAATGCAGGCAATGCCTCCACCTGGTCTACTGGGTCTATCAGATCTGGTGATGTCGCAGCTAGGAGGGACTTGTATGTCCAGGATAGGAGCAGAGGCATCATTTAGCCATGCTTCTGTCAGTACAAGGAGGTCAAAGTCATGTGCAAGGATAAGGTCCGCAATAGTCACTGCATTTTTTGAAGCCGATCTGCAATTGAGTAGCATACATTTCAGATGGTGAGTGGCCCTGGTTAGGGAGGTCTGAGTAAGGGTAACCTGCTTAAGGTTGTTTTGTTTACCGCTCTGTGATTAGACTTTGATTATCTGTGTGCGTTCGCAGGGATGGACTTGATTTGCCCCTGGTTGTCAGTGTTAACAGGGTGTGGGGAGTTATGAGATAGGAAGAGGGCGTGGATATCTTCGTCAGACAGTGAGTATAGTAGTCTCCAGGGCCAAGTGTAGACATTGGGGTAGGGTAGAGTCCTCCATCTTGAATAGGGGAACTTCTAGGAAGGTGAGCTCAGGTTGGTGGGGATGTGTATTGGTGTCATGGGATGGTGAATGGTTAGATGGTCCTGAGAAATGACCGTAGGTATTCAAATTCCTAGTTGGCCACCGATTGTTAGTTGCTTTCATGGTGAAGTGGATAAGACTATGAAGGTCTGCCTTGAGTTATTGTAGGTTTTGTGTAATCTCATCCATTCTAGATGTAAGTGCGATGTGGACACAGGTTGACGAATCTTGTAGCAGGAGAGGAGAAAGCCGGCGGTTTTGAAGCCTGTGGTGGTAGAGTGTTGTTGGCAAGAGGGCAGAGTGGATTGAGAGGGGGAAGAAGGCTCGTAGAAGGGTGGTGGGGATCTTGAGGGCAGGGTCGGGGTGAGGTGCTAGGGGTACGTTGCTGGGTGGGATGGGGGTTCAGGCTTCCACCGAGTCATCGGTAGAGGCAGGGAGTGGGTCAGAGGTCTAGTCAGGGAGAAGTGATTTCCATGGATAAATAACTCTGGAGCGACTATCCTGGATGAGGGGTGTGGACGTAATTTGGTGTGGAGATTGGTGGAGGGAGGGCTCGGACCCACCTGGTGATGTAGACGTGTTAGTGTTGCATTCAGAGTTGGAAAGTACTTTGCAGGGTATGGAAACATCCCTGGTTGCAGCGTTTTTGACCAGAGGGAAAATTTCCTCAAAACGTTCAAGGTTACGGTCTGCACATTGGGTAAGGATAATCCCATTGTTGTATATGGAGTTGGTTGCTTCTGCTCGATAATCCAATGAGGAAGCTACCGAGAGTCTTAACCCATGCAGAGTTTTTCTGGATGTAGCGATCAAGAGCATTGAGTGTAAGGATTTCCTCCATTTGTCTTTTCGTGAGAAGGATATGGTCACTTATAATGATTCATTTCTTTATGCAGTAGGGATCAGAAACAAGAGTTTTTGGGTGATCTTTGAGGAATTTATGTTTAAAGTTCTTGGACGCCTTTTTTCAAAGATTAGGGGCGTACTTAATTTTGTATGAGCAGCGACCTGATGGCTCCAGATTAGTATCTGTTGTACTGGGTGGATCCATGTCCTTAGCGAGCAGTGAAAGAGCCAGAGGAAGAGTGGAGCAATCGTATGGGGTTGAAGGAAGAAGAGCTAGCAAGTGAAGTCTGGGAACTTATAGGAGGATCTTGGAATAAAGGTAGTTCAGAGGTACAAGGATCATCTAACAGTGTAGCAGAATATTAATAAACATTAAAATGTTTGTTAGTAGGTGAGGAACCATGGTTGGCGAAGCCAAGGAGGTCAGTCAGAGGGTGTGCACAGATTTAAGGAGGAACCGCGGTGCGAGAAATAACATGCAGGTTTTTGAGTTAGGAGAAGATGATGATCATTGGAGATAACTGAAGCAAAAACCACTACAAGATGGCTGCCATGGGAGATGTTAAGACAAAGTGTCCTTCATCCCAGACTATGTGGCTGTATAGTCCTCTTTTCATGTCCACCCTTCAGATTAGGTAGTGTCCTTTATTTGTTTTAACTGCTAGCAGAGTCAGGAGGCCTTCTCTCTTGAAGTGTGGCAGGGCTCAAATAGGTAAGTCATTCTTCAATTGGTCGGTAGGCAGGGGCGTAACACAGGCCCCCGCAGCCCCAGCGGTGCGGGGGGGCCCCCAAGCTGCAGGGGGCCCCCTCAGCACAGTACTCAGGCCTGATAGCTCCGGATTAAATCCGGAGCGGGGGCCCCTCTGTGTACCTTGCAGGGGGGCCCCTTCAACTTTCGTTACGCCACTGTCAGTAGGTAACGTATTCAGTGACATTCCTAGACACAGCCAAGGGGATAGCCTTGTTTGCAGTTTCCCTGAGCGTATCATAAGTCATGCAAGGAGTTGAGATTGAAGGATGGGCACACGTTTAATAGTTGCAATTTGTCAACAGTTTCCTCTCACACTGGAAACAGAATGTGTGAGAAGAATGATATTGCTGAGGGTGAATTTGCAAATGGTAATGCCAGGTTGGTTTTTGACTACACCCATAGATCATCCTGAGCAGCTGGGGAGTATGTTTTGTATTAATTTAGGTTGTATTTTGGAATTCATTCATGGGCTGGTTTTCTTCCCTACAGCTTTTTTAAGAGCATATAGGTTTACTGCTGAGTGACAGGGGGTGTACAGTCGTCTTGTGTACTTACTACTTCATGGACCTTAAGAGTGTAAAATTGGGGGGCGTGGCGTGGTCTCAACCAAGATGGCTGCACTTTAGGAGAGCTCCAGAGTGCTAACAGTTTAAACTCTACCATCCGTACAATTATCCACCTACAACAGCACCCGGAGAGTACGCCTCAACTCACATCGGTACCAGGTATCACTGGATACCGTTTTTGGATTGACTTTTGACCAGATAAGGTTTGGCCGCTTGGGGAATCGGCTACCCCTGTTGGGCTGCAAAAATCCACGCTGGCGAGAGCTCTCCGAACCGCAGCGTAGTGAGGGGCTGATGACATACATATGCTGCTCCTGTGGATGCCCCTTGGGCTGGTGGTCGGCTGCATTGTTCCATCCTGGACTGGGGTGGCCCGAGGAACAAAGGGGGCCCGAGACCCAGGCCTAGATTTCAACTGATCCGGGCCTAGTGGTGAAATGCGGACTGGGCCAGCGGTGCTCCGCAGGCGAAGAGCTGATCAGCGGTGGGGAGCACTGCATGAAATCGGAACTGCGGAGCGGTGGTGGGAGCGAGGCAGCAGTTATGATTCTCGGCCCTGGAGGTGACGACGGATCCAGCAGGAGTTGAGACTGGCCCCCGGATGAGGAAACTGCAATTGGGACAGCCGCTGCGGAACCATGGAGGTTCCGCAGCGGCAATCCACATGGGAGGGTGCTCAATCCACATGGGAGGGTGCTCAGGGGGGTCTTCCCTGGGGGCCGCTTGCCGAAACGTGTGAGGAATGCTGCACTTGGAAAGTGAGGAGCCGGCTGGTTGGTGACCCTGTGCTGCCTGGGGAGACCGCATTGTGGAGTGAGGCTCTGCTTTCCTGATACAGATAGTAGGCCTGGAAGAGAGAAGGCAACAATCGGTGAGTAGCTGAAGACAATCAGCGTATGACCCAACCTGGGGCTTTTTAGGGCGCCCCCCCCCATTCTTACTGCCATCCGAAGTGGGCCACAAGGAGGTGTCTGCTGCTAAGGCCTGGTATATGTTAACTAGTCGTTGGAAAGTTAGGTAAGAGCCGGGGGAGTTGCTGAAAAATCAACTCCTGGGGAGTAGTGGCGGTCCCTCATATACTGGTAGCCCGGCTGACTGCGGCCGAACGAACTGGTGTTGAGGGGGCCTCTACTGGTACTGAGTGGACTGGTCTTGGCTTCGCGGGCCCCACGAATGCAGCAGGGGCCAAAGTCTGTTTAATGGAGGGGATCTGTGGGGGGTGAGCATACCGTTGGACTTCGGTTGCGACTAGCAGTGAGATACACTCAGTGACCGCTAGATCCAAACTACTCTACCGCAAACTGGATCCACCCACTAGACATCAGGGACTATTTTTAAGGGGGATAGGGCCCCCTCTGGCAATGTTTCAGACATTGTGCCGAGCCCCCACTCCCAAAATGGCCCTGACTGTCTTTCTGCCACCCCCCCACGCCGAAGGCAGATAGGAGGTATTTATCTCCAATCTACCCATGGGGAGGGAGTAGGCCTACTAGACACGAGGGTTATTTCTTTTTTAATAAAAGGAGTGAGGGTGGTTGTGCTGAGCTTCCACTCCCAAAATAGCCCCAACAGTCTTTCTGCCCCCTCCCCCCAGGTGGCCGATAGGAGGTCAGTTCACTAAACACCAGGGAATTTTTTCTGTGCTTACAAAAAAGGGGTTGGAGGGTGTTTACCCACAATCTGTCTAAACGTTCAGAAGAACTGTTGTGGACTAGGGCCAAGGCGTGGTGCGTGGGTGAGCCATCCCTGCCCCCATTTTTTTTTTCTCAGCCTATTTTTCTGCTGGTGTCTAATGGTCTTTCTGTCCCTCAAGGGCAGATTTTGGGTAAATGCCCTCAATCCACCCCAGGGGAGCAGAAAGACTGATGCACCTATTCTGGGGTAGAGGATACTCCTACCTCAGAATGGGCAATAGTCAATCCGCCCTTATGGCAAGAGGAAAGATTTTTCATTTTTATTTAAAAAAATGTAATTCTTTTTCATATGGGTAGCAGAATGGGGCCAAGTCTCAATACCGTCCTACTTCTACTCCCCTGATTGTCTAGTTTTCAGAAATGTCTGGCTCTGATAGGTTTCCTTGGGTGGCCGCTGATCCGTAGCCCAAAAACGCAGCTATCCCCATTGCCAAATCAGGTCATTTTTGTGAAAGGAAATATTGATGTTACCCTTTTGTGTTTGGAGCCCTTTCCTGTCGCTGACAATAGGCCTACCTACACAAGAGGTACCATTTTTTCCTGGAGACTTTGGGTAATGCTAGCTGGTAGGAAATGTATGGTTCTTCACAGATTCCAGATCTATCCTTCACAAAAATGTGAGGAAAATTTTGAGATTTAGGAGTTCTTAATATAAACATTTTGCTTGACAGCCATCCTCTTTCCAGTATGAATGAATTAAATGTCTTACCTAAGTGGCGCCACATTTTTCCCAAATTGGATTTGAGATCTGCATATCACCAGGCTGAACTGACGCAGAAATCTAGTCCTTTGACAGTATTCATCACTTAATTTTGATTATTTTACTTGGGATGCATGCCCTTAGGCATCTGTTTTTCAAACAACCAGGTTTCATATATATTTAAGGACAAGGATTCCTGCAGCAGATTCTTTCAGTATGACATTGTGGTGTTCAGAAATTGAGTCATTCAAAATAGTGTTACAGGAAGTATGTTCAATATGAGCAAAAAAGGCTCTTCTATTATGTGCTAAAATGTTAGTTTTTTTGCTCTCAAGACAAAATTTACTATTTGGACCATTCCATTTCAGCGGATGGAATTGTTTCTAAAGAAGGTCTTGATGATGCTAAATGGAACGCTCCTGATTCCAAGAGTAAATTGTTATAATTTAATGGACTATGTAAAGACTCTAGTAAATATGTCAAGGAATTTCCAAGGAAAATGGAACTGTTGCATGAACTATTGTGCAAAGATCAGCTTTTTTCATAATATTTACCATTGTCTCTGCTCCTACTTTGAAACGCTTTTGCATTGGCAAAATGTGTGTCATAACTGTTGATGCCAGTGCATATGGGTTAGGTGCTGTATTCATCGAAATTGCTAGTAAAGAAGAATAGAATGTGGTGTTTGTATCAAGGACTTATTCCTCCACTGGAGGCAAATATGCTGTAATTGAAAAAGTTACTCATGTGAGTTTGGGCTATCAGTGGGTTTAAACGCTATGTTTGGGGTGCCAAATTTATCCTGAAGAAAGATCACAAACCTAATGTGAACATTCTGCCATCTGGAGGTGATCTGTCAACTACTGCTCACATTGCTCGCTTGTGCTTTTAGCTTCAACAAGTCAAGTTTGAAATAAAGTTTACCCCTAGAAGAAACAACTTCACTGCTGATTGCCTTTCACTCCTGCTTACTGATGCACACAAATGTTGCAAAACTGTAGCTGATGAAAAGATCAACACAGTCTCTTCTGTCTATGAAGTAGACAAATCTGTTTGAGGAATTACTGAAGACACGTGGCATGTAGCAATGCATCCATTGTAATGCAAGTAAAAATGAGCATTTACAGTACAATAGGTCTCGCAATTGCTTGATTTTGAGCTATTACCATTGTAAATGGCAATGCCTTTTATAATCTTAGAAGGCATTGCCATTTACAATACCAATAGTTTAAACTTTTGCAAAAGCGGTAACCATTGCAGAGCGTGTTGTCCGTTAAGCGGGCGCCGCGCTTAGTGTTAAAGTTAAAAAAAGAAACAGAGCGCGGTGTCCCTGAAGCGGGCGCCGCGCTCGGTGTCAAAGTAAAAAAAAAAAACACAGTGCGGTGTCCCTGAAGCCGACACAGTGCTCAACACGAAAGTTTAAAAATAAAATTGGAAACTGAGCGCGGTGTCCCTATAGCGGGTGCCGTACTCAGCATGCAAGTTAGAGCAGCATAGCGCTTTATAAGAAAAGCGGCCGCCATTGTCCTGTGTGGGCGCGCTGCAAATACAAAAAAGCAGCCGCCATTGTCCCCATCAGTGTCAATAAACAAAATAGTGCTCATCCACTAGATAAAGCAGACCGTGTAACGAGCCAAGTAAAAGGTCCAGTCGTTATCTGAGGTAATAAATGCAGACAAGGCGGTACCAAGGAGGGGCTAACAAGCCTAATAATGAATCGGAAGTCAGCATTTACGAAGGACAATGACACAAGCCAATTAAAAATATGGACGGAGAGTGGGTGGGGCTTCCAGTGCATACTCTACTACAGCATGCCTCGCAGAGCAAGGAGTGCATGCACGCTGCCGCTAGGCTCGACCTAAAAATTGCTAAAGAAGGTCGGCCAACTCCAGGTCCTTGCAGGGTTGTTTAAATTTCTTTGGCCATATAGCTCACGATCTCATTATGAAAGGCAACTTAGCGTTGCAAGGTGATACGTGCATTCCTCCAGAAGACACAGCAATGTCTTTACTCAAAAGTGCACACCAAGGACATATAGAAATGTCAGCACTCAAAAAGCTTTCAAGCACCCATTTCCGGTGGTGTGGTATGGACACGGATGCTGAGAATTGGGTTAAATTGTGTGATGTATGTGCATCAACTGACAAGAATGCCTCTACTTTGCCACAACCCATGCTTACTGTGCAATTGCCTAAACCTGCATGGCAATAACTTGCATTTGATGTTATGGGTCCCTTCAAACTTCTATCAGCCCTCTTCAGATTTTCCCTTGGGTTTATCGGTTATCATTTAAAATGGTTATATTAAAATTCATTGAACAAGGCACTGCCAAAGTTGTTTTAGATTTTATTCCCAAAATCGTTAATTATGGACAATGTTGTACAACTGAACCACATTGTGATGGCCAAGTTAAACGTTGTATTCAATACCCCAAGGACAGTATCAAAATAGAACGTCTGAACATTTCTTCTTTGCTCTATACTTTAAAAGAAAGACTTTGGGCATACACAATTAGTTCCCATGTTACTTCTCGGGTCAATCAATTTTTCCTTAAGCGAAAGTCACTCAGTTTTCCAAATTTGCCCTTGGTGTCTACGTAAATGCCAGGTGTGGTGGCTTTGTGGACTAATGTGTGCACTGTAGGGGCCTTCGTTTGACCTCATGGTCACAGGTTCAAATCCCGCCGGGTCCACTCAGCCATTCATCCTTCTGAAGTCAATAAAATGAGTACCATTTAGTTGGGTAACAATAAGCATCTGTTATTCAGCGCCAAGATACCCTTCCGGATGAACATGCGCTTTACAAATACACATATTATATAATGTTATATAAATAGTGTATTGACAAAGAATCTGCCCATGTTTCTGTTCAGCAAAATGTTGAAAACAGAGTTCAAAATGAATAAAAACAATACAGAAGATGGCTTGATCGAATTTACCTTGCCTAACTATAACAACACTTTAACCTTTGTTTGGTGTGTGTTAAACATATATATGATTTACCTCACCTAGCGAACATCCTACATCTAAAGATTTACCTGGTTGACTCTATAATGTCTTTTCACAATGCATTCACATGCCACTTGTTCGCATTTGCTGTTTGATTCCGTTTTACTGGTTTCGAGAGACTACATGCTTCTTTTTTCTGCAGTATTAAAGATAAACCATTTGTTTTTCAATGAATAGTGTACAAAATGTTGTACATGAATTAATGTTTCCTACTAAACACAGTTCACACCGGTTGCACCTAATATTTAAATTGCATGCAGTTTCTGTGGTGACGTGATTTGTGGCACAAGAACCTTTGCACATTACTACTGTTTTATAGTATTTCATACTGGCTCTTCCTGCCATTTTTAGGTCTTGCCTACTAGACGGCGTATCTGCTGCCTGTTACGACGTATTGTCAGCCTACCGTGGGCTAGAGCCAGCTTATTGCTTACCATTGGTTGGCTTTATTGTCACTCATTTGCTTGCTTCTTATTTGTTATCTTGTGTGAGATGTACTTCATCACCTTGTGTCTCTCCCCTGGAGCAGAAATGCATTCCTTCCACTGTTTGCTTTTAAAGCACTACTTTATTATTTTTGTTCGAGGAGTCCTCTCAGTGGGTGTGTTTTCCAGTTGTCTCCCTCGTGTTCTTCTTATGTCCCTTCATGTTCCTCTTTCACCCTGACTCTCCTGTGATGCACTTGCGTGGTTCTTCCCCACCTCTGTTGCTTTCTTGCCTGTGTGCTTCTCCCGGTTCCCAGGTCCACACTGCTCCCTCTCATCCATTTGCTTTTCTCCCCCTGTACTCCACGTTGCTTTCTCTTCATGTTGCTTGCTTTCCTTGTTAATTCCCTTACCCATGCCCCCTTGTTCCTTCCACTCCACCTGTGTGCTTTCTACACAACTGTGTTGCTTTCCTGCTACCCGTGTTTCTTCCCCCTGCCCATATTGCTTTGCTCCCCACCTGTGTTGCTTTTCTCCCCGCACATGTTGCTTTGCTCCCCACCTGTGTTGCTTTGCTCCCCACCTGTGATGCTTTGCTCCCCACCTGTGATGCTTTGCTCCCCACCTGTGATGCTTTGCTCCCCACCTGTGATGCTTTGCTCCCCACCTGTGATGCTTTGCTCCCCACCTGTGATGCTTTGCTCTTCACCTTTGATGCTTTGCTCCCCACCTGTGATGCTTTGCTCCCCACCTGTGATGCTTTGCTCCCCACCTGTGATGCTTTTCTCCCCGCACATGTTGCTTTGCTCCCCACCTGTGATGCTTTGCTCCCCACCTGTGATGCTTTGCTCCCCACCTGTGATGCTTTGCTCCCCACCTGTGATGCTTGCTCCCCACCTGTGATTCTTGCTCCCCACCTGTGTTGCTTTCGCCCCATATGCGTTGCTTTCCACCAACCCGCGTTGCTTTCCACCAACCCGCGTTGCTTTCCACCAACCTGTTTCTTATTCCAACCCGTGTTGCTTCTTCCAACCTGTGTTGCTTACCCAACCCGTGTTGCTTACCCAACCCTTGTTGCTTTCCAACAACCCTTTGTTGCTTCCCCAGCCCGTTTTTATTCCCCCTACTCATGTTGCTTCCTTCCACATGTTATTGGGGGGGGAAAACACTTGCGCTTTTTTTCTTTTCTAATTGCCGATCCAGGTAACAAAAATAACTGCAGCGTCATTCGAAGGTATGTGCCTACAAAATCATGTGGGCAGTAGTGTCATATGCTGTTTGTTATTGTTTTGCAATGGTGCACAGCATCATTAGGTCCAAAAGGCGAGACCTATTGGCTTTCCCAATGCTCGATACTTTACGTGCTGCACTGTTTTACAAAAATTGCAAGTTTAATGCACAGCCCCTTGCTGAACCGGTGAAGAAAGCATAACAATTTAGTATGTTCCTAATATCTACATCTTTGGTATAAAGCTTCGTAAAATGTGTTTTCCGCATTTGGCATGAACCCTCTTTTACGTGAATTATTTTTCATTTGTATAGCTATTTTAGACTCAGCCATCTGTGGTTTAAAATGCCCTGCGCTAATGTATTACCATTTGTTTTGAGCTGAATGGTTCTTTCTCTGGAAGGAGAGGAAGTACTAAACAGTAACCTTGTGTCGTTGACCCACTGATTGTTCTATTGTTCGAGTTTTGCTTAGGCAAGCCAGAATACAATTTATATCCATCAGGCTTTTTAAAGTACTGCCCAGGTGTGGGAACGAGTGACTTGAAGGTGCCTATTATATTTTTTTTTGTGAAGCATAAGTAGGTTCAGTGGTTTTCACGCTCTAAAATGGGATGTTTATTATGCTGCTCGCAACACATGACAAAAGAAAAAAACGAAGACTACAAACAGGCAACAATTACTGTACCAGATGCAGAAATTCATTCGCAGAAATATCCATCTTTATTTCCCCTTTGAGACAAATGTTCTCATTGCTTGGTGCAAATAAATTATCATAAAGTCTTAGGATTGATGAATTTGCGGCACTCTGCCAAGACACCAAGTAAATTAGAATTCTTCTCACTGTGTGCCTTGAAGCCCATTTCACCTGACCCATCAAATGAAAAATTCATCAATTAATCCTCTGACAATAACTATATGTACACAAAAATCAATCCAGGATTGATTTTCTGAGCTTGAACATGAAAACCAAGCCCTGACTAACACATAATGTGAAATGTCTCTTCATTTCGACCATATTATCGAATATAACATCTAAAGTCCTCATATAATTGTTTTCGTTCCGCTGAAGAAGTGAGATTGTTTGAAAAGGGTATGTGTGCCAGTGAAATGAGCTGAAGTAGTTCTTGAGCGAGCTAATAAAGCGATCTATGCTGGGGCACGTGATAGGAATCCCTAGAAGGCGAACGGTAGAGGGGGGCCTCTGATCACTGACTTCTAACGAGCGACCACCCAGAATAGTTCAAACTAAGTCCAGTTTTGAGCAAGATCAAAGGCCCCCAAACCTAATGTAAAATAAATTAAATCAGCAAATGTACGAGTATGGAAGTATGTCTGAGAAAGTTATTCTATGAAGGCTGTTCCATTACGTCGGACAGCTTCACCGTGGGATTCTTTTTTTTTTAAACTTGGAGCCAAAAACATGGGTGCAGTGGAATGATTTTCAGTTCATAATATTGTAATCACTGTATGGTTTGGAAATTCTTAACACAGCCAGTGGTTTTACAATAGGAAAGCTATTTCCTTTCTCAGTGATTGGCTTAGTACTTTTGCGTGTTTATCCATTGTGGAAAATGGGCCTTGGGTCTGCCTGTGCAGCCTTGGCTGCAGCACTGCACACTCGACTTCATACCTAACTGCTCCCAGGACCAACATGAGATGCCCTTACAAGGCGTCAGATGTCTTTAAGAATCATTATCTGCAAACACTGAGGTTATGGTTTACATTTTTTAACATAAGCAAAGGTGAAGACATCTTGGGGCAGAGTTGAAGTGTGTTGGGATATTTGTTTAAAACATTTGTTTGCATTTACAGTGCATTTGTAGAAGATTTCTGTGAATTCTAGTTGATATATTTGTTCTGCAGTTCCTTTTCAGTGTATGATCCATTATATTATGTTTGTAGCAAGAATAATGCTATTCTTGTCTGCTGTTAAAAGTGGCAAGCAGGGGATTAAGATAACCTTTTACTTCCTCCAATCACTTTCATGAACTCACATACCGCATATAATGACCACATCTAGCCATATCAAATTGAAGTACAATCATGTTGTTTGAGGACTTGTTTAGAGAATCACCTACTAAGGAGATAGAGACTGCAGGAACGTGGTCGTAGAGCATTAAAGCTCTATCGAGCTGAATTGAAAACGAAATTCTGGGAAAGGGATTTTCTTGTGGGTGGTACCCAATGATGGCATGGAGGACCAAGGGTCAGGAGGAGTCTCTTCCCATAGTGGGGTGCATTGAACAATCTGCCAGGCTCTTTTGACTTGGTATGTTCCTATAAGTGGCCTCAAACTTCAGAAAACAAGTTTAATCACTTTTTGTAGAGTTCATCTTAACAGTAGTGGCTCGACCTTTAACTGATTTTGGAGAACAGCTTTGCTGCTAACCATAGTATGTGTGCTCTTAGTAATTTAACTTAACCGATAATTAGGATTGTGTTTCTTACTACGATGGGACTCGGTCCCCGTTTTTGTGCCATGGTAAAAGTTCTTTATGCTTCCCCCCGCGCCCGTGTTTTGGTGAACGGGGTTCTGTCGGAGCCCTTCCCGGTTCGCAGAGGAACAAGACAGGGTTGTCCCCTGTCCCCGCTGCTGTTCGCCTTGGTGATGGAGCCCCTGGCGTCCATGATGCGATCGTGCAAGGGTCTGCGGGGATGGGAGTGGCCCAACACCGAACCAGACAAAATCGCACTCTATGCAGATGACGTCCTCATCTATTTGGCAGACCCCGCCAGATCTGTCCCCCTTTGTCTCCACATCCTACACCTCTTCGAGCGGGCTTCGGGCCTCCGGCTTAACCCGGACAAGTCGGCCTTGGTCCCCCTACACATGTCTCGCGAATGTTTTGACTGGCAATCCAACATTCCTCTTCGCCGTCAATCCTTCAAATACTTGGGGATATGGATGACCTTGCTCCCTGAGCTCAGCTGGGCCCTCAACGTGGCCCCACTGGTGAGGCGGGTTAAGGCAGACCTCCAGAAGTGGCAGTTATTGCCCCTGAATCCCATGGGGAGGGTCGCCCTATTTAAAATGATGGTGCTTCCTCGGTTCCTGTATGTACTGCAAAACACCCCCATCAGCTTTCCCAGACCCTGGTTCCGCGAACTTGACAGCATTGCTAGTAAGTTTTTATGGGGAAATGGTAGGGCCCGGCTGGCACTTGCAGTGTGTAGGATCCCCTCCTTCGACGGGGGACTGGGGATGACCCACCTCTATTTATATTACTTGGCCACGCGGCTCCTCTCCATTCACGATTGGTTCAATGGGGGTTGGTCGGACCCGGCGTACAGGCTCGAGGTCGGAGAATTGGGTTTCGCCAAGATCCAAGCTATGCTATATGGGGCCCCTATTCCCTCCCGCTTGCCAGAGGTGACACGCTCGGTGCTGTTGGCCTGGCGAGCTGCATTGCGACATACCAAGTGGACACGTACGTTGACCCAATGCACACCCTTGTGGCAAGGGACTTGGCTCAAAGAAGTCAACACACTACAGGGGTTTAGAGCATGGGATTCGATAGGCATTTCGCAGCTTGGCGATGTGTGGGTGGGGGACCACATGCGGTCCTTCGACGACCTTCAAAGCAGATATTCCTTACATCAGTCACAATTCTATAGGTATTTGCAGCTACGCCACGCCCTTCACACCCACCTAACGACTGGCACGCGCCTTCAAGACCATAGTCCGCCTGAGGCCCAGATAATGTTTGGTGATCTGGGGAGAGGCGGCATCTCCCGCATCTATCGTACACTGATTAACAATGCCCCCACTTCCTTAGACCGACATCGGGCTCAATGGGAGGGTTGGGTAGGCACCTTAGACGAGGAGGACTGGCGCGACGCCTTATGGCTCCTCGGACGGTCACGGCCTCAGCCAGATTGCGCTTAGTGCAATTATATTACTTACATGCTGCATATCTTACCCCAATGCGCCTTCACCGGGCCGGACTTAGCCTAACCTCTGCTTGCGCCAGGTGCGGTCACGATCCCGCAGATTTTTTCATATGGTATGGGTATGTCCCCGCTTGGAGCAGTTCTGGGAGGAGATTGAAGAGGAACTCACTGAGGTTTTGGGCTGGGAGGTCCCCCATGACCCAAGGCACGCACTCCTGGGTATCACTGATGGGCTGGATGGGTCACGGAGCGAAAAACTGTTTTACACTACGGCAATGGTGGTTGCTAAGAGAGACATTGCGGCCTCCTGGAAGCTTTCCGAACCTCCGTGCGCTGGACGCTGGAGGACTGGAGTGGACTGGTGTGCCTCGCAGGAGAAAGTTATGTACGAGGCTCGTGGGTGCCCTAAGAAGTACCGTAGGGTTTGGGGAAATGGTTGGGGGAGGTGGAGTAGTCGTAGAGGAACGCCCAAATTGGTACCCCTATGTATCTGTTTTTATCATTGTCTGTAAACTTTGAGGTGCTGCTTTCCTTTCCAGGTCCTGGACATTTATGGTGTTGGAATGTAAGGCTGGTGTTTTGTTTGTTCTTCTTTTTCTTTATTTTATTAATTAATAAACAAAAAATTTGTTTATCAAAAAAAATTAGGATTGTGTTTATATTGTGCACGTATCGAGCACGTACAAAGTGCTGAGGGCATCTAAGCGGCTAGATGAATGAGGAAAAAAGTAAGAGTTGCTTATTATCCGGAAAGCCATGTCTTCACTTATTTTCTAAAACTTAGTAGCCTTGATAATTGTTGATGAGTCATTTTGAGAAGTGTACTCCACAGCTTTGCTTCACAATGGTATTCCAACCCTATCAATTGGTACTGCCTTTTGCTTTCTCAAGAGCTCCATAGATCACCACCAATGTCCTGGCTGTGCTGTCTATAGTAGATGACTGGTTTTTGAAAGCAGATTCCGCCACACTTTTTTCAGAACATCTGGGATGCAAAACTCTGATCTTACCCAGACTTGGAGGCTGGCCTGCACTACAGCCATCCAAAAGATAATTGCTTGAGAGCTTTTTCTCCACCTAAGAAAATCTTGAACATACAGACCTGTTAGTCCAGCGACTACTTACTGACTTCTTCCCCGACAAAATGGTACTATGTAACTGCCAAAGGTGGTGTTCGCCTCCCACCTTAGTCAGTCTGCCAGTCTTTCAAATTTCCATCTTTCCTTTCCCCTTTTTCATCCTTCTAAGGAATATGTGCGGCTGCGTAGAATGAAACCTAGGCCACCTGTCATCTGCTATCTTGTTTGGATGAGATCAGAGCACATGGATAACAAGCTTTTCATAGGCTTTATGAAAGCCAAAGGTGTGGCCAAGCGTAGTCTTTTGCGTTGGGTCCTCCTTTCCATTAAGGTGTACTTCACCTTCGCCAAAAAAGACCCTTTGGTTGACATTTGTACACACTCTTTAGATCCATGGTGGCTTCTAGTGTCCTCACATGGGACATGGGACATTCTGGTGGCTTATAATTGCAGGGTGGCCACTTTATCTTCATTTGTAAGTAATTCTGGTGTGCTGTTCTGCCTCAGCACCAAAAGGCAAAATTGACTGGGGGAGCCATTGTCATCCATTCATTATGGAGAATCCTGTGTAAATGATGCAATAGCCTTCACCCACCAAGGTGTCATGCTTCATCATCAGGCTAGCTCCTCACTACAATACTTAGCGAGTTCCCAAAAATTGGGGCTATTTCGCAGAGATCTTCTCTCCTCCTGGCCTGGTATAGGTCACTGCCCTATTTGAGTGGGTTAAGAGTGAAAGGTAGACTGGATAAAGGTATAGTTAAAATTGGCTATGAGTCCTACCATGACACAGTTTATTCCTGGTGAGTGTCCGCGCTAAGATTAAAAACAGAACTGAACCAATCGGACATAGTGATGGGCCATTGGTTTTAGTGTGGTCGACATGTTTCATGCCCCTAATCGCCCAAAAGGTAATTTCATCAGGACCATAAACAACCCTAACCTTCTGATCTATGTTTTGTTTTACAACAGGATATTACTTGTATCTTAAAGAATCAGCTCAATTTACCTCAAGATAAGTGAAAGGAAATTAAAGTGTAAAAACTATACTGGCCCATGACCAGTAAAGAGAGCGGAGACACAAAACAATATATATCAATAAAGTTGTATTCTCTTATTGTGAGCAAACTAGGTTTTACCACTCTGATACACCCATTGCATGCAACATATGTGATAAACACACTGTGGAGTAGTGTTCAAAAGAAAAATCAGGTTCCTCACATAAACATGCACAAGTAACGCATATATTAAAATAAATCTGCATGTACCAATTCGGTCTGTACAAAGGGCCTTTTAGGGTGAACTCGGAGCTGCGGACCCTCAACCAAGTGCATGGAAGAAAGGACGCAATAAAACAAAGGGTAGTCAATAAAACAAAGGGGCAGAAGGAACCAAAGTGAGTTTGCCTTGCAAGGCGCACTGGTTTGACAAGAACGTACTTGGGTGCAAACGGAGCATGGCGAACGCCCTACCCTGCTTCCGAGGTCCCTGAACGGTAACTACGGATCACGGGGAGCCATTTTTAAACCCAGCCTGTATGTGTGGGGAGGAGTTGAGGCATGCTCTCAGAGGTGGCTGTTCACATGTATGGGAGCCAATTGCAACAGGTCTCTGTTTTAGATATATATGAAAAAGTTTGAAAAAAGCCATACAACTAAATATAAGAAAGGTAAAGATGCCTACAAGGGATTTATTCAAAAACGGAATGATTCTAGATGGTTCTATATAAATGTATGGAGTGACATTTACTAGCACTCATTGGAATAACTCAAAACTAATTAAACTAAGTTAATTGGTAAATAAATTACAAAAACCGGGTGAACCAGAGTAGAAGAATATATTTCAAATATCATATTCAATCAAAAAATCGAAGGAAAGACTGGGATTCCCAAATGAGATATCTCCAGTAACAGATGAAAACAACGTTTTCAAATCGATTAGACCTCTTTGACAGAGTAAATAAAATGAATTTCTTGTTTAACAGCGCTGCAGCATCCGTCTCACGATCAAGGTCTGAGTTCCACGTTAATATCTTTGTTTTCATCTGTTACTGGAGATCTCTCATTTGGGAATCCCAGTCTTCTCTTCGATTTTTGATTAAGGGGTCAAGAAATTGCACAAGATTTACGTTTGTCCTGAAGATGGTCTTATTGACTGGATGCAACGAAGACCGAAACGTCGATGACTAATCCATTCTTCTTTTTAGTGAATGTTAAATTTATTTATCGTTGTGTTTTGAATCCTATGTTTAGGACAGACTCAATGTATTGCTCAATGAAGATGTATAGCTATACATTGATAACAAGGATACCTTTGTATATCTGATTTATGTTTTCTGTTGTCAATGTCTGTTGAGTCTTTTTGTTGTTATTTCTGTACCATGATTTTGTTCCATTTTTTCATTTTATGATATTTGAAATATATTCTTCTACTCTGGTTCACCCTGTTTTTGTAATTTATTTACCAATTGACTTTGTCTAATTTGTTTCGAGTTATTCCAATGAGTGTTAGTAAATGTCACTCCATACATTTATATAGAACCATCTAAAATCATTCTATTTCGAATAAATCCCTTGTAGGCATCTTTACCTTTCTAATTTTATTACCCAAGTCCACAAGGGTAGATTGGGTTGCCCAATTACTTGCTATACAACTAAATAAGGCATAAAGATCATTGATATGTGAGTTTATCATCTGGGTAATTCATTAAAAAAAGAAAGACATAAATTCATAACCATGGCCATTAAATAGTATAATCGCCATCTTTGAATGGGGGAGTAAGGTATTGGATAAAACATTTCTAAGATATATAACAATTGTTTTAAGAAAAAATGGCAATTTTACTATAAACGTATTCATTTTCAGTTTTGTTTTACAAAACCGCATTATTTGAAAAAAAGAAATGCATATAAGAGGGTATGTCTCTTTGCAGCACATCCATAGAAATAATATTGGCTTCCAACCAATTAATATCTATGGTGAAGAGGAAGGAAAGAAAGGGGCGAACTCCACAGAAAACGGGAAGAGGTTATGTTTCTCGGCCAATAATTCATTGTGGAGTCTCATCAATCACTGTTTTGTTTAGAAAGGAGAACACGTGTGATATCTTGAGGAGGAAGGTGGGTCAGCAAACATGGGCGACCAATGACATCTCCTATCATACCAAATGATGAGGAATATATACCCAAATAACCCTGGAGATACGTGACACAAAATGCCTATTTGTTTATTAGACCAAGAGCAAGTGCCCCTTTTATTTGAAAATGTCCTCAAATACTGGTTTTTGATTGTAGTCAATCACAGGGACCGTAGCACAGGTCACTTACATTCTAGCGTTTTGCGAGGAGTGTTCATGGGATCTAGTCATTGAGACCTGTTAGATCAGTCTGAAGTCTGAACACTCACCTTTGTTCCTTCAATAAAAGTCTCTTTTGAATATCTGGACCATCTTGTAGTTTCTCTACAATCAGCCAGACCATGTCATTTGGCGTGTGTTTGTAATCCACATAGTTATTAGTCAACCTTGTTGCTGTACTTTATCACCTGATCATGCATCCATGCTTGTAAATTCTTACTTTTAAAGTGTGTGTTGTCATTCCTATGTATCGTAGATTACTTGATAATTGAATCAGATAGATGCAGTTCTTAGTATTTGCCGTTGGTATAGCTCTTAAGTTGCCATTTTGTGGGGAGTCCAAGGTCAGCTTCCGTCAGCTTCTTGGTAAGATGACAAACATTACAGCCACCACAGGGGAAATGCCCTCTCTCTTTCAGGAGGTTCAAAATTGTGTTATTTACTGAGGAGTCCACTTGTTCCCTACATCTGGTGTGAACCAAAGTGTCTCTTAAATTTTTTGATCTCTTGAAAGTGAAAAGTGTTTTTTGTTTTCTTTCAGTTGCATCTTGCCAGTATTGAGGATGTGCCATTTGCTAGTTATAATCTTTTTTACATCATTCAAGATAGGGTGTACATGGTGGTTATACGTCATCTCCGCAGTTTTTCTTGTCATGGTTTAAAAAAAAAGCCTCCCTGTTGTTGTTTCTAGCCCGTTTAGGTGCCTGATAAATAGTTTTGTGGTTCAAATTTGTTTATTGAGTTTGAACGTTTAACAATCTTGCTCACCTACATCCCAGAGTCCGGTGAGGAAGGGAGCAAGAGTAGGTGGAATGGGAGTGGTCAGGGGTGGATAACTGGGATGGGGAGTGGGTGGGACCTCTAGGGGTGGTTGAGGTGGGGTGTTGTGTCGGCCCACTGGCCACGGCGTCTGGAGCCTGTCGAGTTCAGTGTGTAGCGGTTGAGTTCTTAGATGCTGTGAGTCGTAGTACTTGTAAATATATGGGGCATGTGGGCTCTCGGAATTCATCCGCTAGCTTATGTAGCGTGCCCATGTCTTGTCGAACTGCAGAATCTTGTTCTCTAAAGAGGCTGTTAGTTTCTCCATCTCTACCAGGTGTTGTGCAATACCACCACAGTGTAAATAAATACCAACGTGGTTCTCATAGAATCCACAGGAGCGAAGATGGCCCTCCTGTCTCTCAAGAAGGAATGTCTGTGTGGTCTCTACTATGCAACCAGAACAAACAATTCCTCAAGGGGAGCCAGAAGGAAGCAGACATCTTGGAAGACCACCACAATTGTAGAAGAGGTAAAATCCTGACGTGTTTCCCTCACTCAGAAGGATTCCAGACACAGTGTGGATCAAGTCAACGGTGTATCTGTGCACAATGTACCCTAATGCAGGGAGAGAGCAAGCAAGAAAGAAGAGAAGAGTAAGAAAGAATCCTGTACTTCTCTATCACACAATTCTCAGCAACAGTGAACGCTATTCATTCTTTGTGCCACAAAAAACAATATATTCCACTCACCAAGAGTTTCTGCTTTAAACTCATAAGATGAAAGCGAAAATGAAAAGAAGGGCAGCTCCATAAACAGATATTAATAATATAGCATAGCCCAGCCATGACTATTCTGTGAAGTCAAAATGTCATGAACATAGTGTGGCTCCGTAACACCAAATAAACATATGAGCTCTGCTTTTTGTGGTAACAGCAAAATAAATTAAACTTGGGCCGAGTGAAGTCTTTACTGGCTTAATCTCACTGCATTAAAAAGGCGCAGTCCAGCGCTGCGGTAGAGAAATGCACCAGCTCAATTGTCCCAGCGTGAGCTGTGCGTAGAAGAACACTCTGTTGAGCGATCACGTTCATTAAATAAACACAGTCACTAGCTGTGAGGTAACGGCCTCTCTCCCGTGCTGGTATTCAGGAAACAAAGTCCCAGGGAATCCGGGCAAGCGTTCACGCTCGTAACTTCAAAGAAGGTGAATAACTCATGCGAGAGGCAACGGCCTCTCTCCGGCGCTGAGAAGGGAAAGGAACGAATGCAGGCAGCGCAGCACGTCAGATGGACGCGGTTGAAGGGGCTCGACGGGCTCTCAGCAGGAAGCGGTAGCGGAAACCAAGTCTCGCTTCGAAGGGATTCCTGCTTGATGAAGCAGGAAGGGCGTGGTCCTCCAAGCTCTGAAAGGAATAGAAATCAAGCAGCGCGTTGTTCGTCACGGCTGCTCTTATACGGGCTGCAGGCTCCTCCTTGGCACACCTGCAGCCCATTAAATCCATTACCAAGGAGTTTCTTAAGCCGGCCAGGAAATACATGAAACAAAGTGCCAGCTGAGTTTCAAGGGATACAAAAAAATGCAAGTCGACACATGTTTTAAAGCAACCTCATCTACGCCTATTGCTTTTCCTAGGTGTGGGGACTGTAAGCGTGCAGGAAGCCTGGGGTGTGACACCAGGTCCCATAGTCTATGGAGCCAATATAGGTGGGTTAGAATCGAGAACCTGTTCGGCTGCACATAGAGCAAGTGTGATGGCTTTTCCTTTGTGGGAGCATAAGGGATATGTCAAAGCATTGGGCAGGCCTAGCAAAATGTAGCTGGGGAAACGTGGGAGGTCGTTGTCTTTGCAAGATGCCCTGCTAGTGGAGGTACTGGTTCTCTTGAGGATGTCTGACTATTCTTTGTGTGTTAAGAGGCGGTCTATTTTAGATTCTCATCACTTTTGCGCCGGTGACTTTATCTGAGAAATGGCTGTATTCAGGAACCCATAGATGTCGGTAAGGCCCACTTATCCTCCGAGCAGGTGAATATTAGTTTTTCAAAGGGCGTCAAGTGACTACTAGCATGAGGACGGATACTGGGGTCAGTGGCCCAGTGCACAATGAGTGAGTATCTCCATTTCTCACGATCTGGGAGGCCATAGTTGGTTTGCAGTTGAATGAACAACTGGAATTCAGAGTGGTCAAACAGATTGCCTAGTCTTTTGCAGTTTGCCTCTTGCCTTGCCATTTCTGGTAGTTCTTGTCCATTTGTGCTGAGGAGAAGGCAGGGTTGCCCAGAATCGGCATGAGTGGAGACAGGTGCAAGGAGAGTTGTGCTGATTAATGAGTCCCAGGCTTTCACCGTTGCTCTCAATACTGGATATATAAAAACTCCCAAGGGGTCTGTGTTTTTTGGAAAGCCAGTGTATTTTCCAAATTTGGATCCCCGCTACTGCTTGATCAAGGTACCACCAGTGCTTCTCTGTGAGGGGTCTTGATCAATCCACCATATATCTTAGCCGAGCCGCTACATAGTAGTTGTATAGGTGTGATATGCTCAGGCCGCTATCTTCCATGGCCAGGAATGCTCTGTGATTTCTTGCCTCCCAGATGAAGCCCTCCTTTAGGTGTGATTTGGTTAGGACGTTGGGAGGCTGGCCGTAGTGGCAGTGTTTGCATAACATATAGGATTTAAGGTAGGAATTTCATTTTGACAGCTTTTACTTTCCTCAACCACGAGAGGCCGTCGGACCACCAGGTCTGTAGCTCTGTTTAGGCTGTAACAAGGAACTCTGAGTATTTGCGTTCAGCTGTTTTAGTTATGGAGGGGCAGATCCTGAGGCCCAGGTAGTACACCCAGTGCTTGGCCCATGGCAGGGGTACGACTCCCCCAGGTACCTCCTGCCTTACGATGGGGTGGAGAGATTCAGGATCTGGGACTTTTGCATGTTAACCTTGAAACCCAGTTCATGCCTGAATGCTTCTAATTCCCTAAGGAGAGTGGGAACTGAGGTTCCTGGCAGTGTTAGGGTCACCATGACATTGTGCGCATATAGTGCGAGTATCTGCTCCCGTCCTCCCACTGGGATACTAGTGATATGTGGTTGTGCTTGAGATTTTTCGGTAAGATGCTCCATGTAGAGGGCACAGAGGGGCGGGAACAGGAGGCAGCCCTGCTGCGTTCCTGTTGTGAATAGTGAAGATGCTGGATGTGGTGCCATTGACTCGGACGCGGGTGTTTGGTTGGTAGTAGCTGCTCTCTATCCATTTCTCATAGCGGGGACCTATACCCAGCCGGTCCATGCCGTGGAGTAGGAATGGCCAGTGGACCCGGTTGAACGCCTTCTCTGTGTCGATCAACACTATGACTGCCGGTGTGCAAATGCGTGATGACTTGTCACTTAAGTGGTGTATTTGTTTTATGTTGTTGCTGCTGGTTCGTTCGGATATGAACCCTGTTTAGTCTGGGTCAATGAGGCCGTGCATATACAGGCAAAAACGGGCTGCCAATAGGCCGGTGAAGAGTTTGGCATCCAAGTTGAGAAGGGAGATGCGGCGATATAAGGAGCACTGGGGCGAGTCCTTCCCTGGTTTAGGGATTACAGTGACGACTGCCTCTCACATGATAGCTGGAAGGGCTCTGGAGTCTCAAGTAGAGTTTTACACCCAAGTGAGTATAGGGGCCAGCTGGTCTTCAAAGGTTTTGTAAATTAGAGGGGTAAGCACATCAAGACCGGGGCCTTGCCTGGTTGGAAGTGCGCAATTGCAGCTGGTAGGAAGTGCGCAATTGCTGCTGGTACTTCACTGGCCCATATATCGGTCTCTAGTGTATTGCCACATTGATTGGGAGGGTGGTAAAGTTGATGCCGGATAGGTAGCCATTTGTCTAGTCCAGGTCTGCCTCCTGTGCTGTATTTAGGGCGGCATAGTATTGTTCAAAGGCCTCTGCTATTTCCCCATCTGTTTTCCCGCATTGTCGGTCGTCTAGTCCTATCTCTGCTATCCTGGCTGCTTGGACTTTGGCTCTAAATGTGCACGGCAGAAGACGCCCAGTGTTGTTGCCTCCAGTGCAAAACTCTTGCTTGGTGCGAAGGAGTGCATATACAGCTTTGTCGATATCCAACCCCCTGAGTTGTTTCCTGGCCAGATTTAGCTCTCTACAGACTCTCTTCGTTTGTGCTCTTCTTCTTAGGCTGCCACCTGGTCCTCCAGATTTGCTCACTTTGTTTTCCTTTCTCTGTTATGCTGAGTCGAGAGGGCTTTTATAGTTTCTCTAATCATTGCATTGAGGGCGTCCCAAAGTAGCGGTGCTGGGATATCTGCTGTGCAGTTGGTTTGAATATATTGCCAGATGGCTTCCTTAATCTCCTTCCAGACGGAGTAATATGTGAGTAGTTTGTTATTTAGTCACCACGGTGGGTTAGACATACTGGTTCGAGGGACCTTAAAGGAGACTGTGATTGGTGTGTGATCTGACAGCGCCAAAATGTCCACTTCCTTCTGCGTGATTGAAGCAGTCATCTGTGAGGATGCGAGAAAGTAGTCGAGTCTGGCGTATGTCTGATGGGAAGCAGAGAAGAACGTACACATTTTAGTCACGGGTGGAGATAATGCTAGACATCAGTGAGGTCCATGTCTCGCAGCCACTGGGTTTATTTGGTTGAGAAAGCCACTGTTTGCCCTGTTCTTTGGGCGGACCTATCAAGTTGCGGGTTTTGTAACAGATTGAAGTCCCTACTGTTACTGGTGTTCATTCGGGACGTAGTGTGTAGCCAGAGTAAAGCTGTAGTCTCCCAAGACCACTTGCATGGAGCCGACCCAGGATCACCACATGGGTATGCGTGACATGTCCCCGGAATTTGTTGACTAGGATAATGCCCACTTCTGCCTTCTTGCTGGGTCCGGAGGACAGTTTGGGCAAGGGAACCATTTGGATTGCAGTCTCCCCAGTCTTTCTTTAGCAAATGGGTTTCCTGCAAAGGCAGATATTACATTCCGAGTCATTCAGCTTGGTTGATACGGCGAAACACTTTGCTGGAACATTCAGCCCTCTAACATTAAGGCTGACTATTTTGACCATGGAGTCGCACAGAGAAGTCTCTTTGGTATTGGAACCAGCGCCAGTGCCTGGTAAGTGTAGTAGTTTGGGAAGTTCCGATGTGCTGTCGTTTGGAGGGTAGTTAGCAAGGTCTTTAGGGATTGGGTGAGGTTATTTAACAGGGCAATAACTAACAACTTGGGGGTTCCCAGGTTGGGAGCTAGTTCAACCATCTTGCTGGGGTCTATTTGGACGGTCAGAGTGATGGAACCTGCTCCGTTTCATGCACTTGGAGGTTGCAGCATCGCGGTTTATCATGTCTCGACAGCGTAAGCTAGGGTGAGGCCAATGCGGCAGTGCACCGGCTGCTGGGCTCAGTGGCCTTCTCCCTGATTGTCTCTTGACATATGTGTTGCAGCAGCTCAGTGCATCCCAACGGCTTTCTGCTGCTGTGGGTTCATGGGTCTTTTAATTTTTGGGCACTCCGGGAATGTGGCTTAGGTCCGTTATCTGGAAGCGATGACGGGAAGGTGGGGGACAGACCATCTTCGTTGCATGTGGAGTTCAGACCTAGTATGTTTCAAGCTTACTCTCCTTTAAGGGTAATATGTGTTTCTTTATCCCATACAAAGATAAGTCAGAAGGGGTGCCCCCATCTGTACGTGACTTCTTTGTCTTGCAAAAAGATGGTAACTTCTTGGAAGACGTGGTGTCTTTGGAGTGTGATAGGGGACAGATTTTAGAAGAGCCCCACATTGACACCTTCGAGTAGTGTAGGACCTTGGTTGTGTGCGACGGCCATGAGTTCCTCTCTCTGTTGGTCTATTAATGTAGGCAGCTCAGTATGTCTGAGGCATGCCGGGTGAGCTGGGTGGGCACCCAGCTCTATGCGTGCGGTCTCGTACAATGTCTTCATCTGGCAGGGTAGGAGGATCTGTTTGAATAGATAGGCGACATATCCTTCCAGGTTTTCATTCTCTGCATTGAGAGGGACTCCTTTAATCCTAACA
Organism: Calotriton arnoldi; assembly: GCA_963921515.1. Taxonomy (NCBI): domain Eukaryota; kingdom Metazoa; phylum Chordata; class Amphibia; order Caudata; family Salamandridae; genus Calotriton; species Calotriton arnoldi. Next base: position 2,368,509 of record CAWUFW010000001.1, on the reverse strand, counting down.
TTGAAGCGGCATAACCTGTACTCCAGATCTTCTAGCTGTGTGTGAACTTCGAAATTTTGCTCTAGGAGAGTATGCCGGTGATTGCACAGTTTCTCTTCCTTAGCGTCATCACTGTCTTCCAGCGCTGCTAATTGTTGGTCAAAGTCTGCAACTTCTCGCTTGACTTCTTTAAATTATGCTGCCACTTCTTCTCTCAGTGTGGCGAAGTCTTCGGAATAGGTAGTTCGTGAAATCGACAGGTATAAGTTCCATATGGATCAGGCAGTGGCCTGCTGCCCTCTGTGGGACTTGGCTTGGCTGCCCAGACATTCTCGACCATGGAGTGCCTATGCGCCGATTCCTACCAGGACAGTCCTTGAAATCTGGGAACAAGTGGCCTTTAAAAAAGCCCTCACTACCTTCCTCTCCCCAAATCCTCCAATTGCCCGCAATCTGGAATTCACTCTGGCCCTCAGTTTCCACTTGTTTCCCCACTGGGAAGCTGGCGAATGCAGAACCCTGTGCGACCTCTTCTTTGGCGATATTATTAAACCCTTTGAATACAAATCAGACCAAGCACCGTAAATCGGCACGGCTACAGTACTATCAACTGCGCCTCTGGGCACTTTACCCCCCAAATTATCAGGGAGCTACCCGCGCCTATATCCAGTTTTTAGAAGTTAATTCAAGCCTATGATGGCTCCAGGGGCTTGATCTCTAAAACTTACCACGTGCTACAGCATTCAACCCCCGCCTGGGTACACCAGTATCAAACTCACTGGCATGCAAGCACAACCGAGGGCATTTCACAGAAACACTTGGAGACACTCAGGCACGATATCCCCAAGACACATAGAAGCATTTTTCCAGCGTGAGAAGGCCTACAAGCTCATGGTTCAGTGGTACTATACCCCGATGCTCCTCCACTCCATAGTCCCCACCGCTTCCACCCTTTGCAGGCGATGTGGAACCCACATAGCTGCCACATTTGGCGGTCCTTCGCTCTCATCTCCACCTATTGGAAGGAGATCATGGGACACATCAAGGGCACTGTAAGATTCCTGCTCCCCTCCTCCTACATCAATGTTATCCTAGGCATCCAACTGCTCGCGCAAGAGGCAATGTCGCACACTGACTGGAAACTCATTAGCCACATGCTCGAAGCGGTGGAACAGCTGATTGCGCTTACATGAAAAAAGAAGGAGGCACCCATCTATAGCCTTATGGTTTACACGCCTGTGGCACATCATGGCAATGGAACAGCTATCACACAAGCTGGCGCACACGGATGCTAAATTCACACACATATGGCTACCCCTCCTTGACTACTTCATTCGTCTGGTGTATACTTGCTTTACTAAATATATACACAATTATATGTATACATATATACACACACACATATAAGCATTATATTTAGTAATATTTCTCTACAATCAATTGATCCCTTTTTATCTATGTCCATATCTACATACATGTAATATTTACATGATCAAACACTGTGTGCTGTGCATGATTATACATAGGAACCTCCGTCTGTTTTTCACTTCTGAGATGATACCATTCATAATAAGGGTCCAAGGGATTCAAGTTGTTACTTGTGTTTTTATTTTTATTGTCTGCCTCTGTTAAGCTCCTTTGGTTCCTCCCGTTATGCCCTGGTTGAGTGCAAAAAGTAAGGAACAGACACAGCCATGCTACGCCTGCATCGTATAAAGGCTGCTGTTGTCACTTCCTGAGTGGGAAGAGCTGTGAAAGTAGTCTTGTGGCGCCACATTGTGGAGCTGGAGAGCTACAGCAGTGGGAAACGTTTTCGGATCCACTCTGGCGCCTGGGTATATTCATAAGGTGAGGAATCTGGAACCTGGGATAGCATTATCAAAGATAAGCTACTTTGACAGCTAAATTGCTGTATCATGTTTATCCAGCAGTAAACCAACAACAGATACTCCACTACCATATACTCACCTGGGCCCATAAAAACACATACACATTGAGTAAACCGCTGGAGTGGTTTATAGTTTATATTTCTCAAGATTAGTTATTTAATTCTCTTAACTAACCTTTCACTGATCAAAAAGTTCTTTCCTCTGGTCGATGGACCATTAGTTGGAACTAGTTGATGGTGATAATTAACTTAACCCTTAACTATTCTTAGTTTGACGAAAATAATCACAGACTCAAGAAAGTTTTAAATCTTTATCTAAATTAAAGTGCACGTGAACCCTTTCAAAAATACAGTGTAGACACCCTCTTTTTAGGAGAGGAGTTCAATTGATTAAACATCAAAACCATATACTTCGGACTCATACAATAATTAATGCTCAGAAAGGGAGAGGACAGAGAGAAAAGTACATTTGCAAATAACATGAAATTATAGTTACCAAGAATGGTGTGAAAAACCAACCCCCTGGCCAAAGGGCTGGTAAAGGTCCCCAGGATAGGTCAGGAGACAAAGACTTCAGGACAGGGTTCAGGACAGGATAGGTCACCTCTCTAGAATACCGACGCAATTGCGTCGCACCCCTCTCTGACACTCTCTTCCTCCTCGAGATTCTTCTGCGATCTTCTGATCTAACCCAATTAAGTTAGGATAGAAAGTTCTTCTTCAGTGTCTGCATTCGAGTCTTCATCAGCACCTCACAGCAACAGCATCCCTTACTCCCCGACAGCATCCCGAGCTCTGCAATGCAATCCTCTCCCCTCTCTTCTCTGATTAACTAACTAAAGCTACCTTAATTATTCCTTCGTTTCTTCAGGTTCCACCCACTAAACTTACAATATCGTAAAAATACGAAATCTAATTGGTCAGGCAAGGGGGGATGATCATCACACCATGCTTACATATCACTATACTCTATTAGACTGTTGTTCGCAAACCCATCCCCTTAATTTTTTATTCAAGATGTTATTCCCATCCACTTCATGTAGCAAACTTGCAACATTTATGACACTATAAAGAATAGAACATCACATCGCTGAACTTTTCACCATCCGTTCCCAGGACAAGTCGCTACGAATTGGCCTCCATTCAAATGCCTCGTCATTGACCTTCATAGCTTCACTCTGTAGGCATGCGCAAGTGTTGCGTCATTTCATCAAGTCTGGTCATACGAGAAAGGCCCAAATGCGCACTAATAATAAAGTCAAAAGAGAAATGTTATTTTCACAAAATAAATGGTCTCACTGTATAACCTCCCACCTATACTCTATTCCCGTTCTTTTTTTTTTATTTTTTTTTGGTGTTTCTCTTTTTTTTATTTTTTTTTATTATTTTTATTATCCACAATATCAAAGTATCAAAAATACATACAGATCTGATAACAAGACATAAAAGCAATTCATTTCATTCCATTATACCACAAAACAAAGTTGAGATAAATTAAATTGGATTATCATTCCACTGAACAATTCATATGATCGGCCATTGCCCCCCATATATATATACCTAATTTGCGTTTCCTTGATCCTTTTAGAGCATAGAGACTATGCTCCAAATTATACATATTATAGAACCGGGCTCGCCAGATTTCAAAAGATGGTGCTTCCGGTTGAAGCCAAGAAGACGCTACACATAGTCGAGCAACCGCCGTAGCAATAAAGAGCAGATATCGGAATTTATACATGGGTCTCCCTTGCTCGAGATCCTCGCCGGTCCCTAACAACATTATAGAGGCAGATATTTTAACGCTGACCCCGAAATTTCTGTCATAAATTTCTCTATATGTCGTATATATGGCCCTAGTTTGACACAATCAAAAAAAATATGAAGACTATCAGCGTTATCCGTACCACATCGAAAGCATTTGCCATCATTACCCCTCCCCCATTTCATCATCTTGGCGGGAGTATGATAGAGATTAAATACAGTTTTGTAAAACTGGGCTTTAAGATTCGCCGACAGACAAATTTCCCCGGCAACAGCAATTGCCTTCTCTATAGACACCCCTGGCTCTCCCACTTTTGCTGCCCACTTACAATTGTGTTTTTCCAGATCGTCCCTCCTTGACTCTAATAGGATTTTATAAAGAGCCCCTATCTTTTCTTGGCCCCTAATAGCTTCGACTATTTTATGTGGTACCATAGTCGTGGATAATTTGCTCAGGAAATCTCGTATTTGTAAGAATTTAAAAAATGATTCTTATGGAGAAGAAATTTTGCTGCTAAATCTGTAAAAGAAGCATAAAGCCCCCGACTTCATAAAAGTCCCCTATTTGAGAGATGCCATTCTGTCTCCAGCTACTTACGACTTGGTCATGAAATATTGGTGGCAATATGCCTACGGCCGTAGTTGGAGTATAAAAATGTAATCCCCGAATTTGTAAGTATTTTCGAACCACATTCCAAACTTTAAAAGCTGCCCCTAAAATTCTAAAACGTGTTCTTTTATAATAGCTCCTATCCAATTTTTTGAACAGGCAGTTCTTGACCTCTTTACCTAACACCATCTGATAAATTGAGGGAGCCTCAGCCGTATTGCTGACTTCTTCTCCAGTCAACAATAACCGCATATTCAATAAGAGACAAGAGTAGTAATACAATGTAAAATCGGGGACTGACCACCCCCCCCCCTTTCTCTGTGAAGAGTCATATAATGCATTGCTCTCCTGGGTTTCCCTGGAGCCCACAAGAACTTGGCGCAAAGTGCCTGCAGATGTTGAAGCTGGGCGCGGGATACCTCCAACGGTACAGACCTAAAGAAATACAACACCTTAGGGAGAATATTCATTTTGAGGATGTTTGCTCTACCTACCAGAGAAAGATGTAGGCAATCCCAACTATCTAACGATTGCTTTACCCTCTTAGTGATATCCCCCCAGTTAATATCAACCAGATCTTTCAAGTTTTCTCGGATCTTAATACCCAGATATGTGACTTCCTTAACCACTCTAGGATCGTGGGCCATGATCTGTTTTGTACACAAAATCTGGGTTTTAGATGTATTCATCTTATAGCCCGAAACCACGCCAAACTCGCATGCTAAGCGTTCTACTTCAGATATAGCCGAGAGGGGATCCGATGTTATGATGGCAATGTCATCAGCCTATGCAAAGACACGAAACTGGTCTTCCAAAACGCGAAAGGGTTTAATCTGGGTACTTCTCTCTAACATTCTTAGAAAAGGATTGATATAAAGGGCAAACAGGAGGGGAGAGCATGGGCAACCCTGCCGTGTGCCTCTTGAAATTTTTATGGGGCCTGATGCCAGACCCATAGAGCAGATCCTTGCCGAAGGTGATCGATATAATACTTTTACAGCCTGGATAAAACCCTGACCAAACCCCATCCACTGCATAACCCCCCAAAGGAAATCCCAGGCCACACAATCGAACGCCTTCTCGGCATCGAGCAAGATCAGCCCCAGGTCCCTAGCTTCGACCTGAGCAATATCAAAGAGCGTCACAATTCTGCTAATATGATTCACAGTCCCCCGGCCAGGGATAAATCCATGTTGTTTTGGGGAGACCAGGGGCGAGATAACCTTTGCTAACCTATTCGCTAGGATTTTGGCATAAATCTTCCCATCACAGTTGACGAGAGAAATCGGACGATAAGACCCTGGCAGATCCGATGGCTTGTCTTTTTTCCTGAAGATGACAATGTTGGCCTCGTCCTAAGATTGCGGTGCACTTCCCATTTGGGCAGCTTGGAGGACGACCAACAAATCTTTTTTAATCTCCTGAAAAAAGGTCCTATATACCTCCGAGGGAAGCCTATCGGGACCCGCTGCCTTACCAACCGCCATGCTATTTATGGCTAGTTCTATCTCTTCCATAGTAATAGGGCTTTCCAAGATCTCAACCTCCTCCTGACCGACTTGTTCCACCAGCTGTTGTATTGCAGTGTCCCCTATATGTGACCCTGTCTCTTTTCCTAGATAAAGATTTTCATAAAATTCATAAAAAATCTGGAGGATTTCCTGAGGGTCATAGAACATTTCGCCTAACTGATTATTCATGCCGGCTATTCTATGAGCAGCTTCGTTAGAGCGCAATCTGTTGGCCAGACAACGCCCTACCGCTTTTCCATACTCGTAGCATTCCTTTTTGTATACCAAATATTTAGCTGCGATTTCCTTACTCCAGGATAGATTAATGTTAGCCTTGCATCTAGCGACCCTGGTTTGTAATTCGTCAATATCATTTTTAGCCAGGATCCCCTGTGTAAGATTTTCTTCCGCAGTCTTAAGTTTAATATACAATTCCTGCATTGCAAGCTTAGCTTTCTTTTGCTGGTACAAACCATAGCTCAGGACCTCCCCTCTAAGGCAGGCTTTAAAAGCATCCCACAGAACCCCAGCGGATGTTGAGTGCCGGTGATCTTGAAGAAAACCCTTGATCCAGCTCTTAATATGATCTATAAAGGGTTTTTCAAGAAGCAGTTTCCTATTAAAGGTAAAAATTTGTGGATTTACGTGAGAGCCAAATGCGGGTATATCCAGGACTACCGGTGCGTGATCAGATGTGATTCTTGGAAAAACATGGATTTTGGCTTCTGTAAATAAGACAGGTGAAGCAAAAAAATAATCAAGTCGTACTAACTTTTGATGAGGATGGGAATAAAATGTAAACCCAGGATCACGTGGACAAAGATGATCCCATACATCGACCAGACCATGATCCATAGTAAGTGGAATAGCGCCTTAAAAACTCTGGGTTTCCTACCCTTATAATTTTGTATGCCCCGTTGAAGTTCCTTATTGACCAAACTAATATTGAAGTCTCCACATAACACCAAGGGGGTGGGCCATAATGCAAGCTCCACATTGAGTTGTTCCAAAACCGTAGCTTCATCGAGATTGGAGCCGTAAATAGTGCAAAGCGTAAATTTATCCACCCCTATCATACATTCAACAATAAGCCAACACCCCAGTTTATCAGCTAATATCCGACCCGAATTTTGTATGATAGGTTTGGCTAACACCGCCACTCCCCGAGTCATTATAGATTGCTGAGAAGCTGCTAAAAGCACGAAACCCATTTCTGCTAATATTTTCCGCTTTCCCCAAGATACATGAGTTTCTTGTAAACAGACCACATCTGGTTGAATCACCCGGAGTTCAGCAGCTACCCTTTGTCTCTTGTTATAGCTATTCAAACCACATACATTCAATGAGCATATTCTGAGCCCAGATCTAGCCATTAAATAAATAGGGGGTCGATCTGATATTGAATTCTCTGAAAACAGACAATAGATCTGTAACACTTAAACGCAAAGTCAAAATTATATCGATACTGTGGATTATTTTCTTTATTATGCCCCACCCAATCCACCCAAACCACCCCTGACCCCCCAGTCCCCACCCATGCCCCCCTACCCCTACCCGTCCATGAGGCTTTCGGACCGATAGTCCCTGTGATGACAAGCTCCCGCCACCCAGGTGAGCCCCCACACCACACCACGACCCTATGCAGCAGACATGGCATCATATTAATTTCAAAACAACCTTAGACCATGAACATGTGCTGATGCCAACTTATCCTTAATTATATCTCCAAACTTGCACATAGGGTGAGATAACACAAGAGAGAGAGGAAGAGGAAATAAACAAAAGAAGAGAAGAGAAAAGGGAGGGAGGGAGAAAAACAGATAGAGACCGATGACAGACATAGTTGCAAATCGACATGTTGATTCAAACCCTGATCCTCATTCTACCTAATTCAACCTAGAACCGCCAGATTAGACGCATTACAGCGTTTGCAAAAACTCTTTTGCTAATATCTCCGAGGTAAAGAACCGGGTTTGATCCGGGTTTGATCCTTAACATGTATACCTCCCACCTCTACTCTATTCCCGTTCTTTTATTAATATTTTCCCCGCATTAGCATTAGTAAAATAGCCTGTTTTAGTTTTAGCTGAGCAGATGCCATGCACGCGAGTCTTCGAGACTCCATTTTAGTATCTTCTGCTCATGCGCTAGAATTTCCCTCCAAGCGTTAGCTCGTCATATTGCATAGATGCAATTGACGCATGCGCACAACAGTTTCCCCGTTTTAAAGCGGTATTAGTCCGTTTTCATTGTTATCCGCGTTAGTACACACATAAGCAAGCTTCGCTAACCCGCGTGTTTTATGTGGTGCGTATTAATTATTCACAAGACATGGTTAGTAATTCTGTTAATGAGTTAAACGAGAGGATTGTCTCCGAGCAAGTCTCTTTCTTACGAGACCTTGATCCCCTCTCTGATGGCAATGTAAGCCATCACCAAATTACCCATCCTTTCCCAGATGCCAACTTTAGAACATCTCAGTTTTCTTCTTTTTCTCTCCCTATTTCATCATCTACTTCCTTTCCCTCTAAATCTTTCATCTTTGTGTATAGTTTTCCTTTCATTTCTTCCAGTTGGATTTCATCATATTCTCTCTTTCGTTTCTTTCCTCTTCCTTCACTTTCTAAATGTATTCTTCTCTTTTCCTTTCTTCTGCAACATTTATAGGTGATCATTACTATCATAACTAATGTTATTATCACAACTGCTGGTAAGATTATTTGACCTAAAAAACCTTTCCCAAATTCAGTAAACCAATTCCCTATTGAAGTTATACTCTTTGTTAGTTTTCCCCATACACTGTCAACCTCCAGTTGGGTCAAGTCATTATGCATTCTTGTAATATTTCTAACATACCCTTTAATTTCTTTACTTTTGTCCGGAATATAAGTACAACAATGTTGAATTTTCAACATACCACAGACTCCGCCCTCTTTTGCCAATAGAATATCAAGAGCAAGACGATTTTGTAAAACCATAGACCTTATCACAACCATTTCTGTGTTAATCATTAAGAATCCTCCTGCAGTATCTGTAGAAAGACGATCAACTATGGTTGATAATTTACAAATTTTGCGCGAATTTAGATTGACTCCAACTGAGGGTATCAATGCACTAAAAATATCACCTACTATTTCAGAAAAACTAGCTCTTCTTCTCCGTGTTAGTCTATTAGAATTTTCATTGATTCCATTGATTCTGTCCACATGGTAAATTTTGGGAAAAACTATTCCAAAATAACAGCTCCCGTACCATCTTGCAGGTAACCTTTAATAGGCATTGTTCCCGCATACATAATAAACTCCTGGAAATACAGGATCAGTTCCCCCTTTTAGTCCCCACCCTCCTAGAATTAGGAAGTTGTGTTCACACTTACTGGAACCAATGAAATTGTTATTATAATCTGTCTTTAACCTATGGAGGCAGAATTTTCCCCTTTTCACAAAGTCTAGGGACATCGCAGCATGAGCTTCACCCTTTGCATAAATTCCCTCTTTCTCAGTCCATGGAGGTACATGGGATTTCTGTTCAGCAGCTTTCTTTGTTAAATCCTGTCTCCTTCCTTCTACTAAATTCAAAAACTCTTTTTCTTCTTCATGTAATATACATGTTAGTTTATCCTTGTGAGCTTGAACTATATCTATTGAACTCATTGTTAAAAAGAATTCACCCATGAATTGTGCATTTTTACTACTAACTACTGGATTCATTTTCTTTCTAATAGGTAATTCTGAAAATACTACATCTAAATTTGAATAAAAATACTGAAGTTTCCCTGCTACGTAAAATAAACTTGATAAAACACTACATGATACACCATATGTTAGAGGTATATGGTGATACGTCACCCCTTCTGACACTGATGAGGGTAACTTCATACATACATAACAATTACTAATTTCCATTGTGTTAACATACTGAAATAACAATTTAGTAAACACATTTAAAGACGAATCATTGTCGGATCCATTATGATAGTTTATCTCATCTTCTACCCCTATTTCTATTTTAGTTCCTTTTACTCTATCTACCTTCTCATTAGTAATTGTACTATTCTTGTTATTTGTTTCTATCAACAAAGGTACTCCTACTGTTAGGAATAACCATACCAATACTACTAATATAATACTACATAAACAGAATCTTAAACATTTTTTTTTTAAACTTCGTTTCGGTCTTTCAGTATTTTCAATTTCTGCCATCTTTAATCAGAGAGAATTTCTTTTCTCTTTCTTTTGTCTAAACTTTTCTAAAAAAATCCAGTCTTTTATTTTAAGGAGGTCTTAATTTGCTTTCATCAATCTGTGCAACATGAACTCTTTCTGATTCTTCACATAAATCTAAGTTTTCAAATTCTTCAAGAATAACATAAGTCCACTCAGGGGCCTTGTATTTTCTGTTCAGAATTCTTAATCTTGGGCTTCTTCTTGTAAGTTTTACTAATGTTTGTTTGGATTGTGTCTGACTCGTGATCTCATTTACTTGCTCTGGTTTCTTTTCTGCTCTTAAATGATATTTTAGTCTCTTCACTCCTACAGGCCAATTGTCTCCTTTTCTAACTCTTTTGACCTGAACTGCACTTTCACCTTCTCCGTCTTCTTCTAAAGTTCTTTTATTTTCACTTAATCTAGGCACAATCTGTTCTTGTTCCTCTTCTCTTTCTAATTCTCTTTGTTCTGTATTTTCTGTATTTTGTTCTTCCTCTACTTGCACCTGTTCAGGTCTTATTATAGTTTGTTCTTCTTCAGCCTGAACTTGTTCTTCTAACTCTATCTGATCTTGTTCAGGTCTTATTTCAATTTGTTCTTCTTCTGCCTGAACTTGTTCTTCTAGATCTACTTTTCCCTGCTCAGGTTTCTGAATGGCTTTGTTTATTTTTACCTGAGTGTGTTCTTCTTTCCCTGTCTTTTCCTTTCTACCTTCCTGTCTTCTTAGTTCAGTTCTTCTTCATGTTTCAACAAGAGCATCAGGTATTTCAATCACTGGTATCCACTCTTTCTGACTTGTACTTGGCTGTTCGTCATATAGTTGTCTTTCAGAATCTATCACTCTAGATTCTTCAGCGTCACAGCTTTCAACTTCTGACGTCTCAGCTTGTTCAGTCAGTGGCTGCTCTTGTTGTTCAGTTGGGCTCGGAACTCTTCTGGTATGACTAGCATGAATCCAATTGGGTAAACCTGCACACTTCACTGCTGTGGTAGTCACTAGTATGACTTGACGTGGTTTATCCCACCTGGGTGCTAGACACGACTTCCTTGCGTGTTTCTTCACCAACACCCAATCTCCAGGATTCAAATCATGCGCTTGGTCTGGCTGTCTTTCAACTGCGTCTTCTCCAACCTGATGAGAGACAGAACGCACCATTTCAGCCAATGCTTTGCAATAGTCCAATACCAGATAATCAGTTATATTCATCAATTTATTTCCAGGAATATATGCTTGTCTCATTGCCCTTCCCATGAGTACCTCATGTGGACTCAATACCGTTTTTCTGTCAGGAATACTTCTGAGACCCATCAGTACAAGAGGTAATGCATCTGGCCATTTCAGCATTGTGGATGCACACACTTTCCCTAATCTTGATTTGATTGTGCCATTTAGCTGTTCAACTATTCCAGAAGCCTCTGGACGATAAGCACAGTGCAGTTTTTGTTCAATGTTAAATGCAGCACAGATTAATCGAATTATCTCATTATTAAAATGAGGTCCTCTATCTGGTTCTAAAGTGATTGGAAAACCAAAACGAGGAACTAACTCTCTCAGTAGTAGTTTAGCAACTGTGAGACTGTCATTTCTTCTAGTGGGATATGCCTCTACCCATCTTGAGAACAGGCACACTATGACAAGTACATATTTCAGTCCATTGCAAGGAGGCAACTCAATGAAATCTAACTGCAATCTGGTGAAGGGTCCTTCTGCCTTCCCAATCTTTCCCCAACTAACCACTGTCTTCCTGCCTGGATTCTGCTGCTGACAGATTAAGCATCTTTGGCAAAGGCTCTCTGCGACTACCCTAAACTTTGGATTGTCCCAACTTTGTCTGAATTATCTGATCATTAAATCCCTGCCAATGTGTATTGTCCCATGGTATACTCTTGCCATTTGAGAGAGTAGACAGTCTGGCATAACTGGTCTTCCATCTAAGTACACCCACACTTCATCTTCTGATCTCCTTGTACAACTTGATTTTATCCAAATTTCCTTTTCTTTTTCCTCAACTTCTTCCTGTAACTGTCTGACCTCATCCCATGTTTCTGGAACTGAGAAAAACATAAGTTGGCAGCTGGTTTCACCCGTTTCAATCTTTCTGTTAATTGCCATTGTATTTCTTGCACAGTATCGAGCAATTTGGTCGGCATATCTATTACCAGCCGCTACATAGCCATTTCCTGACTGATGTGCAGCACATTTAACAACTGCTACTTCTTTTGGCAATTGTAATGCTTCCAACAAATCCTTTACAATTTTACTGTTTCTGATAGGAGATCCTGAAGAAGTCAGAAATCCCCTCTGCATCCAGAGTTGGCCAAAATCATGCACAACCCCGAAACCATATTGACTGTCCGTAAATATGGTTATTCTCCAATTTTTCCCACTTTTGCATGCCTTTGTTAAGGCCACCAATTCGGCTACTTGTGCAGATTTGACTCCTGGTAAACAGGATGCTTCAACCACCCCTGTTACTTTACATACAGCATATGCACCACTTAATCCTCCTTCTTCAGTTCTTAAGCAAGACCCATCCACGAATAATTCATGATCAGCTTCCTTCAATGGTGTTTCTTTTATATTTGGGCGGGGCTTAGTGCACAATTCAGTTACATCTAGACAATCATGATCAATCTCATCTTTCACTTCACAACATGGATCTGGCAATAATGTGGCAGGGTTCATTATCGTACATCTTATTACTGTCACATTTTCTGCTCCCAGAATCACCCATTCATACTTAGTCAGCCGACTGGGAGTGAGATGCTGTGTTCTTGTCAAAAGAATCTCAACTGAGTGTGGAACATAAACCTTTACGGAATGTCTCATCACTATGGACTCACTTCGCTCCAGACTCATACAAGTAGCAGCTACTGCTGTGAAGCAGCCAGGGAAGGCTGAAGCCACTGGATCCAAGGTGGCAGAAAAATACGCCGCCACTGGATCCAAGGTGGCAGAAAAATACGCCAATGGACGTCGACTCAGTCCATGCCTCTGGGTTAAAACTGAAAGTGCACAATTTTCTCTCTCACAACAAAATAATGCAAAGTCTTTTGAATAATCAGGCATGCCCAAGGCTGGGGCCTCACATAAACAATTTCGTAGTTTCACAAAAGCTTCCAAACATTCATCATTCCAATCGATGGGATCTTTCACTCTTTTCCGAGTTAATTGTATCAATGGCTTTGCTAACATGGAGAAGCCATTGATCCACTGCCTACAGTACCCAACCACTCCCAAAAACATTCTCATCTCTTTTTGTGTCTGAGGTAGTTGCATTTCTTTGATTATTTGAATTCTTTCCGGTGTCACTTTTCTAACTCCTCTTTCTATTTTATGCCCTAAATATCTAACTTCTTGTTGACAGAACTGTAATTTTTCTGGAGACACTTTGTGTCCTCCTTCGGCCAAATGGTTCAGAAATGCAATTGTGTCAGTGACACAATCCTCTCGTGTTTTTGATGCCACCAATAGGTCATCAATATACTGAACCAGAACTGATTTCCCGGGCATAATCAATGACTCCAGACACTTCTTCAATATTTGATTAAAAATTGAGGAACTCTCTGTGTACCCTTGAGGAACTCGGCACCATGCCAAAATACGATCCTCAAACCAGAAGGCAAAAAGATACTGGCTGTCTGGGTGCAAAGGAATAGAAAAAAATGCTTGGCACAAATCAATTACCGTAAACCAACCTGCATTCTAGGGTTCCTGATAAAGGATCACCGCTGGGTTTGGCACTATTGGGCAACAAGGCACTACAATTTTGTTAATTTTTCTCAAATCCTGCACTATCCTGTATTTTCCGCTAGGCTTTTTAAATCCCATGATTGGTGAGTTACAAGGACTACTCATTATTTCTTTTAAAATGCCCTGTTTAAGCATTCGGTCAATTTCTGGAGCGATTCCTGCTTCCACTTCTGGACTCATTTTGTCCCGTTGTGTGTTTGGGTAAACTACACCTTCTTTCACCGTCACTTTAACTGGATCTACATTTGACATTACCCCAATATCCTTTCCTGTAAAATCCCACACTTCTGGATTTACAGTGGTTCTCAACTCTTCAGGTAATTCACTCTCAGTTATCAATGAAAACATCTTGTCTACCTCTGTACCTTGCTTAGCTAACATCATTTTGTATATGACATCTTCATCAGGGATTTGGAAAGCGACACCATCCGGTGTACAATAGAACAATAGATAGTGCAATTCATCTTGCACAGTAGATCTCTTCCCAACAGATTTACGGGACTGGAATCACAAACTACAAACCGATGCATTTCTTTAAAATTTCCGATATGTACCTCCATTGGTTTTGTAATTGGGGTTCTAATCTGTTGATTTGATACTCCTACAACTTGGATGGACTCTCCCGAGAGGGGTAGGTTTGGGATGTCTGCTGTTCTCACAGTAGACCGGATAGCACCAGTATCCAATAGAAAAGTGATGTCTTTACCTTCCACTTTCCCATCAACTAATGGACCTGACTGATCTACCGGCAAGGATGCGCCAAGCACGCACTCCTCTTCTTCCCCCCTCAGGCACCGTCATTGCACGCAGTCCGAATTTTCTCCATCATTCTGCAAAAAATATTATGTAACCACTCTGTTATTCTTACCACTTTCTCCGTGAAATCCGGTGTTCACACTGTATTTTTGTGCACTCACAAAGTTTGGCATAGGAGCTGGTGGCACCTGATACTGTGGAGTAACTACCTGCTGTGGCTGACTCATAAATACTTCATTCTGCATCTGTGGAATTAAATTTTGATTTGGCCCATTATTATTCTGAATACTCTTACACTCGTTCTTCCAATGTCCAAGCTTTACGCACGCATGACAAGGAAACTTCTTCTTCGCTTCCTCTCTATTCATTCGTCCTCTTACTTTACCACCATTCGCCGCTTGACACCTGTAACAACCGCTCATAATATGCATGAACGGACACATTTGGCTCTTGAGTTGTTCTATCTATCTTTACCCAATCTGTCTCTTTAGGAGGGATTTTCCCTTTCAGGTAAGTAATTACTTGGTGATATTTCTTCATCGCCTCTTCTGAGGGTGCTCCTGTCTTCGCATCCCTAGCATACTCCTCACTTGGCCAATCAACTGTGATCTAACATTCTGTCCACAAATCAGCAGGTACTACAATATCAAATAATCCATCCAGATCCTTCAACAAAACCTTTGAAACCTTCACAAATCTGTCTACCTGTTTATACCATTCCACTGGCTTTTCTCTCAACCTGGAAAAATCTTTCGTAAATGACAAAATATCCTGTCTACTCCAGGGGACATGAACATATCCACCACCAGGAACTTCTCTCATTGGACACAGTTTCTCAACCTTATTTGATTCTCTCACTGGAAATGCAGATGATGCTTCTCTTGCTTGTACTTCCTCTTTCTTTCTTATCCACCTAATTCTCCATTTGTCAATGTCTCCCCATTTTCGTAAAATATTCATCAACTCTTTTATCTGTAGTCTCTTACCAGAAGCATTTACACTCTCTAAATCTTTGTCAGTAAAATCCACCCAATATGGTTTCTGCAACAGTTTCGATTTCCCTATACTATTCCAATCTCTGAGGCAACTTCCGTTAATTTCTCATGAAATACTCTTGCTCTCCTGGTAATACTCTTACATAAAAATAATAGCTCCTCATCGTCGTAAACATTCAGTCTTTCTATGCTCACATTGCCAGTTATCATTTCTTCCAATTCTACTTTCAATTTACTGATATCTAGAATCTTTGGTTGTGGGTTTCGATTGTCTATTTCCTGTGCCCACCTTTCTATATCCTCAGGGGTAACTACTGTTGAACTTCCAGTTCCTATGGAAACCAGAGATCTCTTTTCTCTCAAATTTATAGGTATAATCCTCTTCGGAGTTTCAGTTAATGGTTCTACATTCGGGAGATCCATTAATGATATGACTGATTCACTCTCACTAGTCTGATCATCCGTAATTATTACTTCTTTTCTGGGACTTGTTAATGGAATTGTCACAGTTTGAGGTTTCTGGCAAGTCTTTTTATCTCCATATAATGGGATTACAGGACCAATAGTCACTGGTACTGTCAAAGCTTCAGCATTTAAATTTAATTGGTTTACTTTTTGAACTAATTCTTCTCTAGTTTTATCTAAAGCTTCTCTCTCATTATCCTGCAACACTCTATTAAGTGGTACATCATGTAAGATTTGTGGGGTTAAAGGCATTCCTATTACTGGTGCACTTGGGGTAACCTTACTAGGTGCTTCTTGATACGGTGGAGGGTTTTTAATCAAAATATCCTCTAATAGCTCATCATCTGATTCACCATAACCTGTCGTATTCAGGTGTTTCGTTTTTTCTTTACATTTTCCTCCTAGCTGTTCTTCAGCCATTAATACTAGATATAAACCCTCAGTCACCACAGCTCTCCTCCAACGCTTCATTTGTTCTCCACTTGACTCATACGGATATCTAGGTAGAAACCCTCTAAATCTCCGTCCACTTCTATATTTTTCACGATCAAATGCCTCAATTTCCCATTCTTCCAAAGCTTCATACTGTGTCATTCTAGGATTCGGTTCTAGTATATTCATTTGATCTCTCAAATTCTGAAGTATTTTTAAATTAAAAGTACCATGCTCCGGAAAAGCCAAAACACCATCACCTTTAGTATATTCCACCCAATTCTCCAACCATACACATGTGTGATATCCTTTCTCCATCATCATAAAGGAAGCAGGTGTTTTGGGTGGTGGAATAGGAATTCCCTCTCTAGTCATTACAGGCTTGTCTTTCTTAAAGAAATTTTAAATTTTCTTCATTAATGTCATTTTCTTTGGTCTTCCGAACATTTCTGAAGTTCGATATAGGAAAGAGTTTTCCGTATATCTTCTAGCTCTATTACCTACGTCGCGTCCTATGTCAGCACGACTCACACCCGCAGACAAATCAGGACTCAACATAATACAATTCCTTTTCTGACAAATCCTAGCGCGACTCCTATCTATCAACCAATTAGACTCAGGCTCACGCTCGTAATCTGACCAATGCCAGCGCGGCCTTTTGTGACGTCAGTATTACTCCTCACTACTGACCCCTCCTTTACAATCTGCTTCTGTTTCACGCCCGCTGTTTCAACCAATCCCAGCGCTGCTCTCTGTGACGCGGCGACTGACTCTCCCTTCACAAGGTAATACGAAAACTTATTTCTTAATACTTTTCATTAAAGTTCTTCATTAATAACAACATACAAACATTCGCTACTCTGTCTGTTCCACTAAACAAAAGGATATATTTCAATTTATTCTTGAGTTTCAGAAATTACTCTTCTTCTTAATGCGAGTAAAACCCCTGTTTACTCTTCATTTAAGCTCAGGAGAACCCTTTACTTCTCCAGTGTCACCCGTATTGGGAAATGAGACAGAAGTTTCACCAGCGAACCCCTTTCGCTACCATCCACACTCTACTTTTATACGAAATAGTCCCTAGTTTAATACTGCCAGCCCTGCGTAGCTTCTCAGTATTATTCCAACAGACGAGTAACCTCACTGCAGTGTGGCTTCTGTCACCACCCGCTATTCATTTCCCGGTATTCTGAACAACATAAAACAAGACGCTAACTCTTTTTGTTAAACATAAATCAATAATCAATAGTTATCACCAAACTAATCAATAATAACCATAGCTCTGCTACCAGAAAACTGATCCAGTGGTAAACCAACAACAGATACTCCACTACCATATACTCACCTAGGCCCATAAAAACACATACACATTGAGTAAACCGCTGGAGTGGTTTATAGTTTATATTTCTCAAGATTAGTTATTTAATTCTCTTAACTAACCTTTCAATGATCAAAAAGTTCTTTCCTCTGGTCGATGGACCATTAGTTGGAACTAGTTGATGGTGATAATTAACTTAACCCTTAACCCTTAACTATTCTTAGTTTGACGAAAATAATCACAGACTCAGGAAAGTTTTAAATCTTTATCTAAATTAAAGTGCACATGAACCCTTTCAAAAATACAGTGTAGACACCCTCTTTTTAGGAGAGGAGTTCAATTGATTAAACATCAAAACCATATACTTCGGACTCATACAATAATTAATGCTCAGAAAGGGAGAGGACAGAGAGAAAAGTACATTTGCAAATAACATGAAATTATAGTTACCAAGAATGGTGTGAAAAACCAACCCCCCTGGCCAAAGGGCTGGTAAAGGTCCCCAGGATAGGTCAGGAGACAAAGACTTCAGCACAGGGTTCAGGACAGGATAGGTCACCTCTCTAGAATACCGACGAATTGCGTCGCACCCCTCTCTGACACTCTCTTCCTCCTCGAGATTCTTCTGCGATCTTCTGATCTAACCCAATTAAGTTAGGATAGAAAGTTCTTCTTCAGTGTCTGCATTCGAGTCTTCATCAGCACCTCACAGCAACAGCATCCCTTACTCCCCGACAGCATCCCGAGCTCTGCAATGCAATCCTCTCCCCTCTCTTCTCTGATTAACTAACTAAAGCTACCTTAATTATTCCTTCGTTTCTTCAGGTTCCACCCACTAAACTTACAATATCGTAAAAATACGAAATCTAATTGGTCAGGCAAGGGGGATGATCATCACACCATGCTTACATATCACTATACTCTATTAGACTGTTGTTCGCAAACCCATCCCCTTAATTTTTTATTCAAGATGTTATTCCCATCCACTTCATGTAGCAAACTTGCAACATTTATGACACTATAAAGAATAGAACATCACATCGCTGAACTTTTCACCATCCGTTCCCAGGACAAGTCGCTACGAATTGGCCTCCATTCAAATGCCTCGTCATTCACCTTCATAGCTTCACTCTGTAGGCATGCGCAAGTGTTGCGTCATTTCATCAAGTCTGGTCATACGAGAAAGGCCCAAATGCGCACTAATAATAAAGTCAAAAGAGAAATGTTATTTTCACAAAATAAATGGTCTCACTGTATACCTCCCACCTCTACTCTATTCCCGTTCTTTTATTAATATTTTCCCTGCATTAGCATTAGTAAAATAGCCTATTTTAGTTTTAGCTGAGCAGATGCCATGCACGCGAGTCTTCGAGACTCCATTTTAGTATCTTCTGCTCATGCGCTAGAATTTCCCTCCAAGCGTTAGCTCGTCATATTGCGTAGATGCAATTGACGCATGCGCACAACAGTTTCCCCGTTTTAAAGCGGTATTAGTCCGTTTTCATTGTTATCCCCGTTAGTACACACATAAGCAAGCTTTGCTAACCCACGTGTTTTATGTGGTGCGTATTAATTATTCACAAGACATGGTTAGTAATTCTGTTAATGAGTTAAACGAGAGGATTGTCTCCGAGCAAGTCTCTTTCTTACGAGACCTTGCTCCATCAATGTCCTCCCCAAACTGAATTTGATAACCCTGTGGAAACTTTATCATAAGCTCCTTTGTATGTTTCTGTACCTACTAAATGCTGAACCCTGGCCCTTTCTTACTTGGCATAGGTCTGTTGATGTGTCTTCGCCTGCATCATTTGCCTTTTGCAACTATGACAATATAAATAAAAATACGGGACACAGTTTTCTTCTGTAGCAGTTTGAGGAACATTTCTGGCTTGAAGAATAGAAACCTTGCTCCAACATACTCGAAGGACCTTCTCTTTTGTTCTCAACAATATGCCACTCGATTCATGTATGAAGCCAGACACTAATGATCCCTGCATGGTTCCCAAAATGAGAATGTTGTATAACAGATTTGATGCGTTTAAATTTTTACCTTTTTCCATTGAAACATTAATTCCAGTTTCCTTCAGTGCATCAAAGCATTGGGTATTGTTAGTTGTAGTTGGCTCTGAACAGTGAGTAACCCTTGCTCAGTCAGTTCATGATGACAATAACCCCTTAGCTGTTGAGGCTCTTCCATCCCTATTGCAGAGCCCTTTTTTGATGTTAGATTCACTACATACTTAAGTCATCTTAACATTTTGTTCTGCAAAAGTTATCCTGGCCTCGTTTGTGTCTTTTTTCTCCATATCTTGGGGATTCTAAAAGTACCCTGGATTTGGGGAGTCCCCTGGAGGGAACCAAGAAAATAGTCAAAATATAGCAAAATGTTGTTCTTTGTTGAAAGAATGCTGTGCAAGAAAGCATATTCTTTTTCTTCCCTAAAAATGGCATTTGCTGTGCTAAGTAAGATCACCATCTTCCCAGCTTTCAGGAACAACCTGAGTTTTTAAAAGAAAACCAAACCAAACCATTTTAACCACTGTTGTTGCATTTTTCTAATTGGTAGTTTATTTTTCATGGTTATAATCTACTTTCAGTTTGTGGTCGAAACAGGTGTGAACCCAGAAATCTTATACATTTCTGAAAACTAGAGAGAATTCTCAATTCAGTAAGGGGTAATTTCTTTAGATTACTCGTGGTTTTCCAAACAAAATTAATTGTTGAAATCAAAAACATTATGAAAATAGGTAAGAAAATATAGCAATTGGTTAGAAAATTTTCATCTGTAAATTTTGCCTTGATGGACGATTTACCAAAGCAACATGCGTCCATCAGACGTTTCTGATTTCAAATATATATATATATATTTATATTTATTTTATATATATATATATATATTTATTTATTTATTGTTGGTTGTCCAAAACACACAATACCCCAAGCCAGCAACTGAACTGCAGCTCATAGAGTGTACCAACCATGCAGCAACTCACTTCAGAGATCTTTTAAAAATCTCATTCAGCAGGTCCAAAATATAGTTGCTAAGTCTATTGCTTAGGAAATGCTGGGCACAGAGTGTAGGAATCGACCAACCCAAGCTGAACTGGTGCTTCCTAAGACAAATAGACAGGCGAGGACAAAGGATAAGGCTCAAACACTAGAGGATTGACATCAGGGATTGTTTTTCCAAGTGAAAAAATATGAAGATTTAGGTCAGACACAGGCTACTTTTTCTGCTTTAGAACCACCTGAACAACTTTTTTATCATTCTACCTAATAGCCCCACCCATCTGGCAAGGAAAGAGTCCCGCTAACACTTAAAACCTTCAGCTAGTGGACCCTGGAAAATAGAAGTACTCAGCTCATTCTCCTCCTTTTCGTTCAACTTCAAAATGGTATGTGATAGTTCATGTGTAACCCATGCCATTATGTTTTGCTGTCTGTAGAAACATAGTTTGCCAACCAAACACATGAATGAATAATATAGGGTTAATAAGAAAAATACCATGGGCTGCAAAGAGAAGTGAAGTTCTGTTCTTTAAATCTGTCACGCTCTGTCTAAAGTAGTTTTTAGTGGTTTTGCATTAAAGTTTTGTTTAATCTGGTTTACGCAGTTTCCAGAATCATCTTTAAACAACTGGCTGTGGAGGATAAGACATTTATGTCCTCTGCAGTACCTCTACAAGGGTCTTGTCTTCTCACCAAGGGGGAAAAAATCCTTTTGGTGCTTGCTTGCTTCTAAAATAATCTCAAGCTTTGATGCTCAGCATACATAAAACACACCACAAAATACCCTGCTCAAACACTGAGAGCAAGTTAAGAACCTAGAATGTAATAGGAGAATTCCTTTATTAGGAGGAAATCCCTCACCCACCTAGCACAGTGTGCAGTGTATAGGCAAAAAAAGGTGATGAGAACAACTTGTTTAAAACTAACTCCGGAGGCAGATGTAAAACTTCATTCTTGTCTGCCTGGGTCAGGACTAAAAGATGTGAAAGGACAAGACAGAAGTCAACTATCCCTGCCTTATTGTGTCGTGGTCAGCATGTCAAGCGTCTTCGAATCTGGTGTTGGTCGGACTCCTGAGGGGCCTCCCAATGTAATAGAGTGCATCCTGAGCCCTGCGCCTGGGCATCTCGAGTTAAAACACTTAACCGACTCCTGCAGGTCGGTACTAAGTGGATCTGCTGATGAACCATTGGTGACCACTTGCTGGTTCTATATTTCATTTCTTTTCACTGCATGACGACACCCTCAGCACCGCCGAACACCTGCACTTCCAGATCCACACTGACCCCAACACCACCCTCAGAGGAACTCTCGTCTACAGACCCCCCGGACCACGGCCTCAGTTCAGCGACTCCATCGCCGACTTCGTCAGCACGCACGCCCTCGCCTCCACAGATTACATCCTCCTCGGAGACTTGAACTTCCACCTCGAAAACAACAATGACAGCAACTCCACCACCCTGATCGACAACCTCGGATTCAGACAGCTCGTCACAACGCCCACCCACTCCGCCGGTCACACGCTCGACCCTATCTTCTCCGCAAGCTCCCACGTCACCTTCAGCCACACCACCGAACTCCACTGGACCGACCATCGCTGCATCCACTTCACCTTCCAGAAACCCACCACACACCACTGCACTCAACGGACCCCCGCCGCAGCTGGAGCAAAGTCACCGAAGACCAGCTAAACACCACCCTCGCCCGAAGCCCACCCTCCGACCCCATCGACATCGACACCGCCGCCCACAACCTCAGACAATGGATCAACGACTGCACCAACACTCTCGCCCAGATCAAGAAACCCTCCAACAGATGCATCGACAGAAAAGCCAGCTGGTTCACCGCCGACCTCCAGGCTTCCAAGCAAACCTGCCGAAAGCTCGAGAAGAAATGGCACCTCGAACAGACACCGGACAGCTATGCAGCCCACAAGAACGCCATCCGCAGACACCATCACCTCATCCGATCCGCCAAAAGGGCCTCCTTCAAGGACCGCCTCGACAACAACGCACACAACAGCAAAGAGCTCTTCAACATCGTGAAGGAACTCTCCAACCCCAGCTCCAACACCAACGACATCCCACCATCGCAAGACCTGTGCGACTCCCTAGCCGCCTTCTTCCACCCCAAGATTGCAGACATCCACGACAGCTTCAACAACCAGACCACCCCGACAGCCACCGACACCTCAGACTCTCCGCTCACCATCCACACTGATCCCCTGCTCGCCTGGATCAACGTGAACGACGACGACGACACCATCAAAACCATGAACACCATCCACTCCGGCTCTCCGTCAGACCCATGCCCGCACCACATCTTCAACAAAACCAGCGCCACCATCGCACCCCATCTCCGCAAGATCATTAACATCTCCTTCGAGACCGCGACCTTCCCGGAGAGCTGGAAGCACGCCGAGATCAACGCCCTACTCAAAAACCCAAGGCGGATCCGAGAGACCTCAAGAACTTCGGCCCATCTCCCTGCTCCCGTTCCCGGCGAAGGTCATCGAGAAGATCGTCAACGGACAACTAACCCGCTACCTCGAGGAGAACAACATCCTGGACCCGTCCCAGTCCGGGTTCCGCAGCAACCACAGCACCGAAACCGCCCTCATCGCCGCCACCGATGACATCAGGGCCCTGCTGGACAACGGAGAAACCGCGGCCCTCATCCTCCTGGACCTCTCAGCCGCCTTCGACACAGTCTGCCACCACACTCTACGCACACGCCTCCACAACGCAGGGATCCGAGACAAGGGCCTGGAATGGACCACCTCCTTCCTCTCCGGCAGAACCCAGTGTGTCCGCCTCCCGCCCTTCCGATCCGAAGCCTCCGAGATCATCTGCGGCGTTCCCCAAGGATCATCCCTCAGCCCGACACTGTTCAACGTCTACATGGCACCGCTCGCCCACATAGCCCGATTGCACGACCTCAACATCATCTCCTATGCCAACGACACCCAGCTGATCCTCTCCCTCACCAAGGACCCCTTCACCGCCAAAACCAACCTCCACGAAGGAATGAAGGCCGTCGCCGAGTGGATGAAGAACAGCCGACTGAAACTGAACTCAGACAAGACGGAGGTCCTCATCCTCGGCTCCACCCCCTCAGCCTGGGACGACTCCTGGTGGCCGACCACACTGGGAGCAGCACCGACACCCACCGACCACGCACGCAACCGAGGGGTTCAACCTCGACTCTGCACTCCATGACCAAGCAAGTCAACGCCGTCTCATCCTCCTGCTTCAATACCCTCCGCATGCTCCGCAAGATCTACAGATGAATCCCCACCGAAACCAGAAGAACCGTCACCCAGGCCCTCGTCAGTAGCAGGTTGGACTACGGAAACGCCCTCTACGCAGGAGCCTCGGCCAAACTCCTGAAACGACTGCAACGTATACAGAACGCCTCTGCACGCCTCATCCTCGACATCCCTTGCCACAGCCACATCACACCCCACCTGAGAGACCTGCACTGGCTCCCCGTCAACAAGAGGATCACCTTCAAGCTCCTCACCCACGCACACAAGGCACTTCACGACACCGGACCAGCATACCTCAACAGACGACTCACCTTCTACACCCCGAACCGCCAGCTCCGCTCCGCCGACCTCGCCCTCGCCACCATCCCCCGCATCCGAAGAGCAACCTCCGGCGGCAGATCTTTCTCCCACCTCGCCGCCAAGACCTGGAACACCCTCCCCATCCACCTGCGGCAGACCCAGGACCTACTAACCTTCAGGAGGCTGCTCAAGACCTGGCTGTTCGAGCAGTAGCAGCACCCCTCCCCCCCAGCGCCTTGAGACCCTCACGGGTGAGTAGTGCGCTTTACAAATGATTGATTGATTGATTTAAAGCAGAGTTGCATTTTTTCCAGGTCCTGATGAATGCCTATACACCTCGGTTGAGGGTCATGTTGCCTCCGGAGTTAGTTTTAATCATGTTGTTCACATCACCTTTTGTTTGTCTATGTTCTGCACACTCAGCTAGCCTCAGCACCCTGCTTACTCCATAGGGATTGCTACCAAACTCTAAAAACATCAGAAGAGCTCCACCTGATCAGAGAAGGAGTTGTAGCTGCACCGTGATTAGCTGTCACAGTGTGAGAAGAATACTTATGATGAAGCATTCTACCTCTAGTGGGGGAGGGATTTCGTTCTAATAAAGGAATTCTCCTCTGACATTCTAGGCTAACTTGCTCTCAGTGTTAGACCCGAGTATTTTGTGGTGTGTTTGATTTGTGAGGAGGGAGACAATATCTACTGGTCTCTAAACCTTACCGGGCCATCCTTTTGTGTTTTGTTTGGCCCTGCTTACATAGCCATTAGGTGTTGGCTGCCTTCACTTATTTTAACTCCCAGATCACCTAACAAGATGTAAGAGGTGCCACTGGATGGTGTCAAATTTCCAGTGGTATCTCTACTTGGAGATCTCATGCAAGAAAGCCTTGCCCAAGCAGGTTCCATCAATTAGCTGCCAGGGGAGTGACCCCCACGAATGGCCAAGTGTTCGCCCCAGAAATGTTGAAACACCGGCAGAAGTGATGACCTGGTCCTTTACTACCCGAGAGGAGGCATATTAGTGGCTTAAGGGGTGGAGGCCAGCCAGAAACAAACAATTCTGAGAGAGACAGACACCTCCTGAAGACGAGGAATGACGTATGTCAGAGAAGCGGAGTGAAGAGGGGTCGGTGGTGCTTGCCACTGCTGACAAAGCCCCAGATGGGCTGCTGCCATGAGACTGGTGAACATTATTGGCTGGTTTGGGGGGGGGAGTGGTGGAGGGAGGGAATGCGGGGGGAGGGAGCTGAAGGTCAGTGCAAGACATAGGAGCTAGACTACAGAATCCAAGTCTTTAAATGATTGGTTTGCACACAAGATGGTAACATGCATTCATTGACTTAGTTATTGAGGTTTGAGGTAACACAATGGAGGGAGCCAGATGGTTCAAGTATTGGGGGGCAGGTGCACCTGTAGCATGAGGCAGTAGGGTGGAGAATAGGTGTCAGTTGGGGGTGGGGGATAAAGTTTGGAAGGGGATAGGCCCAGATACAACCTACACCAAGTAAGTTCTAAAGTTGATTACTACTACTATAGGATGGTGGCGACGCTGGTAACATAACCACACAGGAGCAATCCCTCTCTCTTTTATCATGGAATGTGAATGGTTTGGGTTACTGCTTAAAAAGGGGGGTGGACGTGAAATTATTAGCTAGACATAATCCTGACTTAATACTGTTATAAGTGACACACCTGGGGCCCTATTATGTAAAGGGCGCACTTTCCCTGCTTGCGCCCTCTGCACCTTAAAACAGGCGTATCAGGTGCAAATAGGGAAAGTGCACCCTAGTACATGGAATGCGCTGCCCCCAGGGCAGCTGCGAACTAGGGGCAGCGCATGCATGTGAAAAACAGAGCTACTGCTTTGAAGCCGCTCCATGTGTTACAGTGTAGGTGGCAACCCGCCTGCACTTTTAAGGGGGATTAGAGATCCCCTTGCAGGTGGGTGCAGTGAGTGACTGCACCCGCCTGCAAGGAGATGTCTGGGGGGGTCCATTGTACCTTCTTCACCCCCTCCAGAGGGCTGCCATCAGGGGGCGCACTGACAGTGTGCCACCTTCTAGGTGGCACACTGTCAGTGCACCTCCTAACAGCTTCTTTGCCTTTGTGCCCGCATCTAAAATACGGCGCGGGCGCAGAGGCAAAGGGATTCCCTCTTTTGCATGAGGCTACGCTCCCATTCAATTGAGGGAACGCCCTCTGAAGTTAGGGCTGGTGCTTTATGTGCGCCAGAGCTATCAGTATTACGGCAGGGGACGCACAAGCGTATGCTGCACTTTCTGTAATACCAAAGTGCCCCGGGGCACGCAAAGCCCGTTGCGCCCCCGGGACACTTCTATATACGGCCCCTGGCCAGTAACAATTGCGAGCTTATTAGCAGGGGAAAGTACAAGGTCCTCGCACACTTTTGGTTTCTCCTTGGGTTTTGGGAGGGTGGTTATTCCCCTCATGGTGCTCCATTCTTGGCTGGATCCCAAGGGCTAGTTTGTGGCGGTCAGGGGGCCCTGGAACAGTTGAACTTTGTTGGTGGCCTCATGGTACTTTACTCCAGGGCTACAAACTCCTGAACTCAAGGAGATGGGAAGATGGGTGGTAAATGCACCTGATGCGCTGTTGTTTATTGGTGGAGATCTTAACAGTTAATATGGAACTTAATAGGGTGACTGGCAGTAACCAAATGAAAAGGTAGGATGGGAAGCTGGGGAACTTTTTGAAGGCAAAGGGTCTGATGGATCTGTGGACTGAGGAGCACCCACACACACAACAATATTCATATGTGGCTAACAAAATAGCGGTTATGTACAGACTCGATTACATACTGGTCCCCACTACACAGGTTAGACCATAAAAAAACACAGGCCTCTTAGCACACTCTCCACTGGTCACACGACTGGTGATACTGGAGAATAGGGCAATAAGGGAGTGGTGTCTTGATCTATGGGATATAGCCACCTGAGAGACTAGAAGTCAATTGAACTGTACTTTCAAGACAACACAGGCTCAGTGTACTCTGATTTCATGCTATGGGAAGTGTATAAAACAGTAATGAGGGGTAGCTCATAGCCCATATCAATGAGATGAGACGCGAAAGGGTGAGACAGATAACGGAACTGGAGGATAAACTAGTCCTGGAGGGGAATTATAGAGCAACCCCAGAGGAAAATCTGGCACATCAATTACAAATGTCCTAGGAAGAATACAGGCGGGTGGTAGAGAATGAAGCCTGAACTCACAATAAGCAACGTCGGCTCTACAAGATCAGCAACAAGGCTGGGAAAATGCTAGCATGGCTAGCAGAGAGGGAAGTAGGCTACAGATGGGTGAGAGCGGTCCGGAAGGCACAGGGGGAACTGACAGATTCAGCAGAAGATATCGCACAGGCCTTTGCCACCTTCCTGCAAGAAGTATACTAATCCAAATTGAGGCTGAAGGAGCTACATTTACATGTTTTATTAGGAACATTCCCTCTCCGATTGTAGACCAGGCAATGCAAAGCATTTGAATAAAAGCATTGACGGAACAGAGGTGGCAGAAGTCATACAACTCAAGAGTAGGAATTTATTACAGTTTGGGGGGAGGGAGAGTGGTCTGCCCACTTCTGGGAATGTTTGAAGAGGCTGAGAGGGTGGGTAGTTTACCCCAAGATCTGAAGACAGCGACCATAATTGTTTTCCACTAGGAGGGGAAGCCAGGAGGTGAATGTGCCTCTTACTGGCCGATCTCCCTACTTAAGGTTGATGTGAAGGTATTATCCAAAGTCCTGGTAAATAGATTGGGCCAGGTCATTCATAAATTGGTGGATCCGGACCAGTCGTAATTTATGCCCAATGTGGCCACTCGAGACAACTTAAGGAGGCAATTTGGGTGCCTGGCAAGACAGCATATGATGACTGAGCCACAGGTCTTAGTGGCACTTGATGCAGAGAAGGCGTTTGACTCAGTGGAGTGGACCTACCGTCATGCTATGCTGGGGAATATGGGATTTGGAACGGAATTTTTGAAGTTGGGTCAAGCTACTGTATTCTGACGTGAAGGTAAAGGTCAGTGGTGTTCTGTCGGGGGAGATCGCACTAGATAGGGGCACAAGGCATGGTTGCCCCCAATTGCCATTCGCGCTCATGATAGAGTAGGTGGCAGCCTGGGTCAGAAAAGACGTTCTCGTACGGGGCATAAAATGGGACCCAGACTGGGAAGATACTATTTCTCTATACACGTATGATGTCCTGTTATTCTTGATAGACCTGAAACAATTGATGAAAAGAGTCATTGAGATACTAAAAGTATTTGGTAAGTACACCATGTTGCTAATACATTGACACAAATCGGTGCTGTTCCCATTGATCCCCCCCTCCCTTGCGTGGGCCCGGAGTGGGAGGATTGGCAGCCGGAAGGGCTCCGGAAGGTTTTGCATATATGGGCATATATATCTCAACAGACACACAGGACTTCTATAGGTGTAACTTGGGACGAATTTCGGAGGCCTACAAAGCAGACATGAAACTCTGAAGAAAGCTTCCCTTCTTACTGCTGGGGAAAGTGGCATTATATAGGATGATTGGGCTACCCCCATTTTTATATAGGCTACAAAATTACCCTTATGGGATACCAGGATTTTTTTTGGGGGGAGGGCAGTGGATCATGCTACGAGGTTGCTGCTTCGTGATGGGGGCCCGCCTAGGACTACACCACAGACATAAATGGTAGACCCAAATGAGTGAGGGATAGCGTTGTTCAACCTCCGTATTATTATTATTGGGCTGCACAGTTATTGATCATTAATTTATGGGCTTTTGCCTTGCAGCAGGAGCCCGCCAAAAGACATAAATGTGCAGTCGGCCCTAGAGGGTATTTAAACAGCCTGTACTCGAAACTAAGGGGTGACATGCCGATGCAAACAATACTAGTGTTGGAAGCTTGAAAGAAGACAATGAAGCACATGGGATGGGAGGACAAAGTAACACTATAAACGCTGCTGTGGGAAAAAGATATATTGCCTGAGCTGAAGGCATTAGAGGGGCGGAGGAAATGGGACTTGCTGGTCAGCCAAAGTGGGGGATGTTTGGAAGGGGGACAACTTGGTTGCCTTCGAGGAGCTACAGACCAGGTACGAAGTGAGTGATGGGCAATACTTGAGATGCTTACAACTAAGACAGGTCCTAAAGGTGGAAGAGGTGTGGCGCAGCGGCCAGGGTGCCTGACTCCGGACCACGGGGTTCACGGTTCGATCCCCGGTGCTGGCAGCAGGTTAGGCCAGCACCATGTGACTCTGGGCAATAGCTCGCTTAATCTTCCCGAGGGCCCCCAGCGCCGGGACACCTCTCCGGAGGTAGCTGTGCGCTTTACAAATGCGGGTATTTATTTATTTATATAAAGAGACATGCAGGATGGCTGGTGAAGGTGGCAGAGGAGATGCCACTAGAATATAGGGTGCTTGTGGCTCTGCTTTATAGTCCCGCATTCTCAGTGATACACCAATCTCTGTTTTTTAATTGTCTGAAACAACTCGCTTAGGGAACAGTGGGCCTAAGGGACCTTAAGGATGGAGACTGGGCTGGGGCATGCAGGCACCCCAGGAAAATGGTGGTGAGAACAGGTTTCCGGATGGTGCAGCTAAAAATTCTCCACAGGCTTATTTCACAAGAATCAGGTTGACTACCAGGGGCAGGTTTCTGAACGACAAATATTTGCGAGGATGCAGGGAATTGGTTCATTGATATATACTATATCGTAATGCCAGTAGTTGGGGAGGTTCTGGACCCAGGTGGAGAAGTGCCTTGGGGAGGTGATGGAGGGGCAGATCACTCTTACACCTCAGCTCGTGATGTTGGGAATCTGGGAATATGACCTGCTCCTATGCAACATGGCGATAATGGTAGCACGACGGGATGTGGTTAAGGCATGGGGCGCAACAGTACCATCAAGTGTGGATAAATGGAAAGAAAACATGGATTGGTGCATGCAGCTGGAATGTGCAGTACATAAAGGGAGAGGATGCCCTTGGAAATTTAACAAAATATGGGAAAAATGGCGACATTGGAGAGAGGAGGACTGAGATCCTTCTCCTCTGGCAATCAGGTAGGGGAGGAGGTGGAGAGAGACCCAATGGTGGAATGCTCAAAGATTGTAATGTTACGAAGACAGATGATGAGCAGCAAAGTCTACTATCCAGTATTTGTACACTGTTTTTGCAAGATGGGTATATGGCACATTGTATCTGGTGTGAGGGAATCCATATTAAAATTAATAAAATACAGTCTTTCTGCTTCCCTGGTCAAATCGATTATAGGATTTACCCCCAGTCTGTCCTGGCAGGGGGATTCTCATGATTTAAAAAATAGTATAGGGTGGGGGCAGCCCCCCCTGTCACCAAGTCATTCCACTATTCTTAAAAGCGCCCCGGTCTTCCTTTTTCCCTGGGGAGCGGCATATTGAGGGAGTTTACCCTATCTGCTCTCCTTTTTTTTTTTTAACAATGGAATGAGGGTGTTTTAAAACTGCCATTGGGCCGTACCACCACCCTTTGCTCCCAATCTACCTTCCTATAGCGACAAAAAGCGCACTAGCCACCAGATAGTTTTTCTTTTTTTAAAGAAAGGAGTGAGCACAGTCTTTCCAAGCATCAAACCTTCCAGCTACCGCTAAGGCCCCAACAGTCTTTCTGCTTCACCGGGGAGCAGAATGGGTGGTTTACCCTGATAGTTTTTAGGGTTTTCTAGGACTTACAGAAACAGATCAACAAGACTAGTACCATCATAGATGCCAAAAGTCTTTTAGAAAAAGTTGAGAAAACAGTGGCTGAATTCCACAGAATTTAACAAAATAAAAAGACCACGAAGGCATAAAGTTATATTAAGAACTACAGGGTCGAGAGAACATAACCCTACTTGACAGACAATTTTTATAACAATAGGGCTGGTTATGTTTCATGCCACTGGGGTAGGTACAATAAACAACTCACCATTGTTGGCTTCTCAGACACTTCTGGGAAATCATCTGATAACTGTAATTTTGGTGAAGGTGTCCCCAGCGTGGGTACAGCACACCTGCGGACCGCCCAACACGACAGAAGTATTATCAATGGTAGCTTCAACTAGTCTACCCAGCAGCACTTCACACAATATGGACAGCTCTCAGTCGGTACCCATCTTCAATTTATCTACCCATATACTGTAACAAGATGAAATATCATTGCTGAGTAGGGGTCTCGCCTACGTTTCCACCATTCCCCCTAATTTTCTAGAGCTCCAAACCGAGTTTCTGAGATTTTTCAGGACAATTTGCCTGTACTCTTTTTTTTCAGGATAGCCCCAGCATTCCCTGCACTTCCAACACAATTTTCCATCCACCCTCCACCTTTCTGCTACCACACAGCTGCCTACCGGCAGATATACATGCCTTTGAGAAAATTATTCTCAAAGAGGTCTCTCAATTAGAGCAAAAACCTATCTTCATTCCTACCTTCATTCCATATCTAAGAGGGAGGGTGAGCAGTGATCAATAGAGGATTCTGTGTGGTTTAATGGTGGGAATGATGACTCCTACACAGTTATTCCCCATTCCCTGGGATTTTAATAGCAATTGGATGGTACTGGGGCAGTAACAGTCACCCCTCCCTCGAGACATCTCTTCGAGAGGGATCCGTGCTCAGAGCTTCTGGAGAGCAGGCGAGGGAGAGGAGGCGCTGCTACACGAAGCTCTAAGGAAGATGCACTGAGTTGAGCACTCCATTTCACGCAACTCTTCCACAGCCACCATGTTTATTTTGAGCAACCTCGATCAGACATCTGGGACCCGTGAGCCCTCTCCAGGTATGGGGGTGCAGTGGTGGTGAATCTACTCGGCGCTGCGGTGCGACGCTCCCGGACTTTTCCATACCATTCTGAGCCTGGGGGGCGCACTCCTCCCTCCGGACCTCGCTACTGCCTCCCTTTTCGCCAAGACTACCCCCTAACTCCCATGCTGACTTCCCCGGACCTTCTTCTTGCGGATCGTCGACACCAATGCCCCCGTGGTCCAGAGACTGTGCACGCATCTTACAGCCTTCCGTTCGCCTTTGGTTTTGTGGCTGCGTCCCCCCTCTGACTCTACTCAATGGAATCCTGCTCTCTGGGTTCCTCTTATGGATTCTTGACTTTGGTGACCATTGTGCATCCCGCCATTTTTGGAGATGGTCTCCGTCTTTACCCACGACCCGGACCCCCCATTTTGTTTGACCTTTGTTCCGTTCCTTCTTCCCTCCCCACTCCTTCTGATGACCGTTTTTCTCTTTTTGCTGGACTGCCCTAAATATATATATATGTATTATATAATTGTCCAAGCCTAATCGCTGTTAAAATGTAATCCTGTGTGAATTTAGTATTTGTATATATAGGACTCTAACCACTAGTATATGTAGTAGACCTTTGTACTTACTACCATTCCTATGTGATTTTAGAGTTTATCTGTTTGTATCTCTTCCTTGAGTGACTTTACAACTTGTACATGTGCAATTTTTTCCTGTTTATTTCTCTTCCTTGAGTGACTTTACACCTTGTACATTTGCAATTTTTTTTCTGTTTGTATCTCTTATGTAACTCATGTAATCCAAAGTCCTTATGTAACGCAACTGGTTCTTTTGTAAAGCGCTCTGACACCTTCGGGTAATGTTCGCGCTATATAAAATCGCATTAAATAAAAAAAAAAATTTAAAAAAAAAATTCCTTACAATCTCCCTCTATGAGAGAAACAGGCACTCACTAATCTTAAGCTCAATCATGCCTTGATTGTCAAACCAGCTGATAAAGGTGGTGGTATTGTGGTTCAGGACATTGATCCATACAAAGCTGAGATCCTAAGATAACTGTCTAACACAGATCATTATTTGAGATTAAGCATGGACCCTACCCCCGAAAATCAAAGCCTCATTCTTAATATTACAGAAAATGCAAAAACATAAGGCTTTCTGACCCAAAATGAGTTTCTGTTCCTTGTCCTTTCGGCCCCGCTACTTTGTGACACACCAATCTGTCTTCGTGTGGCCTCTTAAACACCTGTTTTGACCCAGTTCAGATTGACTAACCTGTTATCTCATACTAATCATACCGTACTTATTGCAAACTGTCTGAACTTTGTTGAACGCATTGGCAAATTGTTCATTAATTTTATGTATAATATGTCTGCCTTGAAGTATTATGTATACTTTTTTAGTCTGTGGCTTATTGAGCTCCTAAAATGCCTTTAGAACACGGCGTCCTTTATATGCTCCCATGTTTTCCTATTGCTTATATACTAAACAAATATCTAATCCAATGTGGTGTTTATTTGATGCCATTAATTTGCTTCACTTTGCTTTACTTAATATGCCTTTTATCTTTTAAGGCTTCTATCTTATTCCAATATGGCATCTATTAAATGCCTTCTCTACTCTCTGTCTAGGTGCACGCTCTCTAGCACCCTCACTCCCCATTGTATCATTACGTTACGGTGCATGTGCTTTTCAGTGTTCTCATGTCTTGCACCAACGCTGATCGAGAAACGATCACAGTCCGATTCTGGCCTTGTCTAGGCGCCCTCACTTGCTGCTCCCACTGCTCGCGGGTAATTTCGTCGACCGATCCCAGACACCTTTGAGGTTTGGTAAGTGGATTTACTGCCAATCCTACGAATGGTTTTTGCGGTCTGCAGTCGTTTTGACTATAATTGTACGATGAGGCTGTTATAGCTCGAACCTTTATTTAATTTCAGACATTCTCCGAATTGGCACCTTAATATTGCTATAATTTTCAGGTATTTTTCTTGCATGGTTTATTTTATTTCACTTCCTGCCATTCTAGTATAAACCCACCCTCACCCCTTTTAAAACATAGATGCCTTGTAATTGCAGGATTCACTTTTTGGCAATCTTGACACTGGTCGTGTCACTATATTGGTGAACCTGGCAGAACGCCTGACTCCGTTAACCTTCTGACTGCATTTAGGTCAGTTCTTGAATTCCTGACTGTTGTTTTGGCTTGCGTTAATTTATTCTTGGTACTCAGTTGTGGCTGACTGCATATATTGATTTTTTTGATCAGATCCTTTCTGAAATTCTTCTAAGACGTTTCCCGGCAATTGTATGTCCTCTGTGACATGGTTAGTTTTTTCCCTTTTATATACCTCGTTTCTGACCTCACTGTAATGGATAGGTGCATCACCTCCTGGTCTGGCTTCCCCTGGTATTGAACTTATTAAGTGATTAATGTTGATGCACATTAGGCACTTTCCCGCATGCCCTGGTTGGATTTCTACTCACGTGGATTTTCCACGCATGTTTTATGCCATTACGCATTGGTTATTATACCTTAACTCTCTGCTACGAATGTAACATTCTTTTATTTTCTTTCTTTCTTCCTTCACCTTCTTCTCTCCCAGCAGGCATTTTCTCAGGCATAACTTGTTGTGTCCTGATGATGATCCCCCTATTCTGTTAAGGGATCGAAACGTTGTCGACTTGAGTACCTTGACTCCACTTGTTTATTTAGCTAATTTAGATTTCAGCAAAGGTACTATGTATTGGTGGCTTAACTATTGTGTGTACTTTAGCCACATGTTGTGCTATGCCTGAGTTCTGAAGTTCTGTTGACTTCCTTTCTCTGTGTGTATTTTCCCACTTCCATGTTCTTTCTTATATATTTTTTTGGTGTAATAAATTCATAGATTTCATTTGTAAATCGAAAACATAGGTATCATTGTATCTCTGTGTATTATTGTTTTGCATGGCTTTAGAACTTGTGCACTGCACCCCTGCTACCAATTAGTAAAGTGCCAGTGCTCCCACTTTAAATATGGTCGACTTGGCATGCTCCTAATTGGTATATTTAGGTTACTTGTAAGTCCCTTGTTTATGGTAGAAGGTGTATCCAGGGCCTGGAAGTTAAATGCCACTAGTGGACTGCAGTGCCTATTGTGCCATCAACTACAGTTGGAGAGCAAACATGGCCTCAGACCTACCCTTTGTAGCCTGGCTGTAGTAGTGTAAAAACTGCAATTTGATCTGTCAATATTAACACTTTTAACAAGTCAAAACCACCCTTTGAAATGTTAGTAAGTCACCCCTATTTAGGCCAGCCTTGTAACCCACAAGGCAGGGTGCATGGTATTTGAAAGCACTATATGTAGACATTTAATGTTAACATGCCCCTTATAATGACTTGCACCCGAAAGCTATTTTTCACTGTGGCAGGCCTAGCTGTCCTATGTAGAAAGCCAGACTGCAGATTAAAATGCTAAAAACCGTATCTCAGGAATGGAACTTACTAGAAAAATAATTAAACAAATATTTTTAATAGTTATTAAAAATCTAATTCAATTGTGAAGTGTGATTTTTAATAAATATAAGGAAAAGTAGCTTTTAGAAAGTTACCTTTTTTCTGCCTCAAGTTCCATGAGACTAATTTGCATTTGCTGTCCAACTTCTCCCAGCTATGGGTTAGCATTTAAATAGGTGTGAAAGAGGTGCAAGATGCCTCCCGGGGGCAACACAATGGGTTACTTGATTGACAGGTCGACCTGAATGGGCAGGGAAGACTCTTTTGAGCACAGCAGAACGACTGAGGCTATGAGCATTCTTTTTAACATTACAATGTCAAAGCCTTCTTGACAGGACTTCTGGGGTTACGTATAACCCTTTGAGGGAACATTTCAAGGGAAGCAAACAAGAGGCCAAGGCAATTCTTGTGGATCTATTGTTTCTGGAAAACCCTACTTTTCTCCTACCAGACATCTGTTTCTGAGTTTATTTAGGGTATAGTGGCTGCTTCAAACTGTATTTTAGTGTTATATGTCGTACGACACTAGGATTACCATAGTAAAATGCCCAAACTGAGTAGGGTGGGACCCGGGAACTTTTACCCTATTGGTTAGGGCATGCCCAAGAGTCGTTCCCACATACTAGCTTGTGCCAGGCATAAATGTGACCTCTCCAAACACCCATTTCAGAACACTTTCTACACCTGAGAAAGAAGAGAAAAGGACTGGTTCTGCTGTCTATGACCTAAGAGGAGACCTGGGGGACTGGACCTGCTCCCTCTTGTACCCAGGACAAAGAAGTGGGCTCCAAGGGTCATAAGGCTAACCTTCTGTTCCAGCTACAGGGATACACCAAGCTATAGGAGGCATTTTCTGTAACTGTCCAGCTGACCAGCGTCTAGGCCTGGACTAGACCCTGCTGTTGAGCTCTGCCTGACACCCTGTGAGTCTCTTAAGTTCCTCCCCTGAGGTCATGGGTTTTGGAGAAATTGTACTACTATGGTGGATTGGGACTGAAATGTCTAAGTGGGATTGTAAAATCTTTGACCAGGAGGTGCCTAGACGAACAGCAGCATTTGAAGGCAGTACATCTTGAAGACTTTGTTCTGACAGTAGAGCGCATGCACACTTTCTATGTGACTGGCACCTCTTTTCTTCAGCCTGGAGTGGACAAGAGTCTGTGTTTGTGGCCTTTTAGAACATTTTTTCACGTCTGGGGTGCTTTTACCTTGATTTCATTGTGGCTGTCAGCCTTTACAAGGCAAGCAAAATGTTTTTACCAATTGTGAAGAGCATCAGCCAAAAATAAAAAGAAAAGGCCAGGACCAGCATCATGACTTATGCGTATGTATGCATCACCATTCATGCACCATGACATGGAAGCCATTTTTTTTTATTTACTATTTCAAGATGGCAGACACCTATTCAAAAAACTAAAATTAAAGGTGCATGAAAGTAGTGTATTGGTGGCATTTAGATTATGTTGGGTCCTCCAACAAAGTAAAATACAGAATTGTGAAGGAAACAGGGGGGGAGGTAGCAAAAGAGTAGTGGTGAGGCAATCTACTGAACTTAACTACCGAGTAGCAAGGAGCAGCGCAATGTCTGATGTGGAAGGATCAAGGGAGTAGCCAGAAAAATAAAATACCCCCACTTTGAGCCACGTGGAAATGAAATGTCCTAGCAAAGTGAGCGATCCAGACCCTTTCTATTAAGGAGATAGAAGGCATTGTTGCTTAGTCGAAAAAGCTTCAGAATGAGGCGTTTTACAGCACGATTTGAAAAGAATGTGGCCAAAACTGCACATTTGCCAGCATTGACTTCTTTCTTTCTCTGATTTATTCTTTCCTTTTTTCTTTCCTACTTTTATATTTATTTATTTCCTACCTTTTCATTCTCCTCTCATTCTGTTTTTCCATTTTTCTTTTGTTATGTCTATTTTTCTTTCAGGTGTCTTTTGAGCTCTCTGTCCTTCTTTTTATTCGTGTTTAATGTTTCTTCCTGCTTTCCATCTTTCCTTAGTACCATTCTCACATTCTTCTTTTATCATCTCCTGTACTTCCTTTCCTTTTCTCTCATCCCCCTTTCCTTCCATTTGCTAATTCTTTATTTTCTTTCCTTCCACCCGTCTCTCATGTCTTCTTTCCAATATTTTTTTCAATTTTTTTAGCTTTACTTTCTTCCCATTTTATTCTAAGTTTCATTCTTTTCTTTCCCCTCCCATTCTTTTTTCTTTTCTTTTCTTTTCTATCCTATCCTACTCCTTCTTTTCATTCTGCTTTTTTTTACCTATGTTCTATCCTACTTCCTTTTAACTTTTCTTCTTTCAGTTCATATTTGAAATTTTCTTTCCTTCCTTCAAGCTATTTACTTACCTTTAGCTTGTGTTTTTTTCTGTTCTATTCAAACATTTCTCTTCCATTCTGTCACCATTTTAAACTTTTTTGAATTCTTCCACCCCTTCCCCATCCCACAGTTGTACGACTGTAAGGTATCAGTCTTTCCTTCTGCTTTGCAATGACTTGCAAAGCAGAGATGAAAGTTAAGAAGGGCCGTAAAACAATTTAATTAGCTCCAGACACCCCCGCTTAAGCTGGCAGAACGGGGGCTTCGCTACGCCCTTGGGAAGGAGGCAGTTCATCCAATCAAAATGATAGTAAAGAAGCTATGCTCTATTGGAGGGACAAAAACACAAAGAGTAATGAAAACCGTTGAATAAGAAGAAAGCAAATGAGATTGACAAGAAAGCTAACTAATGATAAGTAGTGGGCTGACCTAAAGCACATTCTTAGTATTGTAATTGTACACAATACGTCTTTTAATGACAGACAGCTAAAAGCTGTCCGTAGGCGAGACCTGTAAAGGATAATTTTTATTTTTGCAGATGACTCACTACTAATATCCAGTTATTATAGTTCCCTGCCCTTTTCCGTAGGTCCTCTGCATTGTGCCTGTAAAATTAGCATGGGAAAGAGACTAGTAAACAGACACTAAAATTGCACAAAGGTGAGACAAAAACACGTCTGCTTGCCACCATCAATCTTAGCAACAACTACCTCATATAGAAGAGGCAGTACGTGCACATTTTCCATAATGATGAAATTCCCACCCCTACCAGCACCCGTACCCAACTTGCACTATGACAGGAAAAACACTTTCAAAATCGAAATATCTATTAACATGCATTCTTAAATTTGGACTTCCAAAAAAGATAAAACACAATTCCCTCTAATAAAAACATGCACACCTCTAATGCTTGAAAAAACGTCAATCCCAAAGAGGTTAAACACAAAATAAACCTATCAACAAACACTCCAAAATGGTCTCTATGACAATCCGCAAAGAAGAAGCACATGAATCCCTGGAACTCCAACGCCTCATGAACAATAAAATAACACCAGACAAAAATATTAAACATTAGTACCCTAAAATATACAGCCACCCAACAAAGAAGTCAAACGCACACACACAAAAACACAATCACAAAACACACACAAAGAAATGCAAATATATTATTTTCAGTTCTACTCATTTGACCCCTTATCGAATGGAGGATAACATAGATGCGTTTGTTTTTCCTGTGCATTACGGTGCTCTACGGCAGTTAAAACTGTTGAAATTGCATCCTTATATTTCTCTACTTATATCGTCGCAATTTTTTTTTTTTTTACAGTGGATCTGAAAAGTACAATAAAAAGTCTAATTCAATTTGTAGACCTGTTTCTTACCCTTTCCCTCCTCTTTTGTGACATATGGGAACATACCGACCTACCAGAAATGGTGCAAAAGCTAAGGCATTCTGAAGAGAAAATACTTGTACTTGCAGCTTCATATTTTGGTGAGGCCCCATTAGTGCTAGCCAGGACTCTCGAATTTCTTCTCTTCAAGACTGAATGAGGCTGCTCTGGTGCAGCCCTGGATCAGCCCTGGATCCTACCCCATACTTTCACTTGATACCAAGCCCCAAGTGGTCAGTGATGCTCCAAACTGTGATATTCTGCGTCCTAGATGTCTTGGAAGTCGCTGGGAAATATATTGCCATTCAATTATAGTCCTATCAGTATCTCTTTGAACCACCAGCTCCATCTGCAGCCTTAAACATCAAGGCTTCATCCTCATAGATGGATTTTGCTACAAAAAGTCTGGAATTCTTTGGGGAAAATATGTAGTCTGGTGGCGTCTCCCTCTGACAAGCTAATGCCAACACCTTTGTGGCGAGCTACATGCTTTGTTATGAGATCGACCTTTACAACTTCTTGCCTCAGAACAATCTCAAGAGGAGTATACATTTAAGTTTAAGTTGGACAAGGAATCAGCTGAGCAAATACTGAGTATGTCTCAAAATCTCATTGACCCTGCCATCTCGCCAAATGACAGCAGACGTTTGAAATCTTTGGAACTGAAGCCTGAGGGAGAGTGGCCACCGTAGGGGAAAACAAGCCCGCCCTTCTAGGCCGTACTTAACTAAGACTTTCTAATGGCTTCAATAAAATTCTGCTGCCTTCCTCTGCTCAATCTAAGCTGACTCGTGCCACTCCAGTGGGAGGAACACTTTCCCTACATAATCATATTGAACTAAAATCACTACCAGTGAATGCATGGTTGAACTCCGTGGTGCCTAAGAACAGTACTCTAGAATGCTTCCAGCTATACATATCCAGACATATCCCCCAGTTAGTGCCTCAAAAGCTTTTACAGGAGGTTAAGTAGCTCCTGATTTTAAGGACAGTAAAGCCAACTCTGCCCTCCGAAACTGGACCAGGTTATTACTTCCACTACTACGTTATACGTAATGGAGGGAGGGCCCATTTCGGGATTACTCTGATCTAAACCTATTATTCTTTCTTAAAAATGCAAAAGGCTGACTTTTATCCAGGTCATTGCATCTGGCGATGGAACAGGTTTTACTGCTGCCTATGTCCGGAGTACATTTCCAGCCATTCTCCAGTGTGTGTGGATACTAGAGAGGACTTGTTGAACACCCTTAAACAAGTAGGATTATGGGTGTGCACCGACTCACATGGTGTTCCAACCCTATAACTACCACTTCACGCCAACACACCCCACCACATATGTAAATTTACAAAAAGGAGCAAAATTTACAGCCTTGCTAGAATGCCAATCCTGATATAATATGTGCCCTGGCATACTCAGTGAGGCTGTTATCAGAGCTTTGATACAATAGGAATGTGCCTGTTGGGACAGAATAGTCCTCTGCATTGTTGAAGACGTGTACCCCTGCCCTGAGTGCCCAACTGTACTCTTGTCTGGCTCCCTAATGTTATTTTGTTTTGTCATAGGTGAACACGACTCGTGTGCACACCTTGACATTGGCCTGTCTAACAGGCTGCAGGTTTGTTGGACCGGGAGAGGCACCCAAAGCGCTACCCTCACAGCAGTGGAAGGCTACCAACTTCAACAAGCTTGATGGAGGCTGCATACTATGTAGTAATCAGCAGTAGTGAACAGAATCTTTTTACCCTGCTTCACTGTAGTGAGGCCTACAGGCTCACTCACCTTTTTAAAAGTACAGCTGTTCAACTCACCCCTTGGCCTGCATTAGGTAGATGTGGAGTGCTGCGCTGGATGTATGTGTGCATGGGAAGGGTACAGTACAGGGATAGAGCAGTACTGTGCAGTGCATGTGTGGTTAGTGTATGTACGGGGTGTAAGTATGCCTGTGAGAAATACATTACATTAGAAATGTTTTGCTGTGCATGCGCAATAAAAGCATATGCTGGGTGCATGTGTGTGTGAAGTACAATACGTGAAGAGTGAAGTGTTGTGCAGCCTACATATGGTGAATGTATGTGCTGGAAGTGTGTGTTTGTAAATAAGCACACCCTGATTAAATGGGAAAAAGCTTCAGTGCTGAACAATGTGAGCAGACTGAGTGTGTGCACTGAATGCATGTGTACATGTAAGGGTACAATGCATGGAGGTGACAGTGCCAGACCGTAAGTGTGTGAGTAAATGTGTGTGCTCTGGTACGTTACATAGAGGACCCTGGGTTCCATTGTGGGAAGCCCATACCTGCATGAAGAAGACAAGAGGAGGAGATGAATCCCCCCAGGCAGATTTCTGTATTTCTGCATTCCTGTGAGCTGGATGGGACAAAAAAGATTAAAACACATTTCCCTGTAATAACAACATGCACACCTATAATCCTTGGAAAAAACGTAAATCCCAAAGAGGTTAAACACAAAATAAACCTATCCACAAACACTCCAAAATGGTCTCTATGAAAATCCGCAAAGAAGCTCATGAATCCCTCGAACTCAAATGCCTCATGAACAATAAGGTAACACCAGACAAAAATATTAAACATTGGTACCCTAAAATATACAGCCACCCAATGAAGACGTCAAACGCCCACACACAAAAACCACAATATCAAAACAAACACAAATATATTATTTTCTACTCATTTGACCCCTTATCGTTTGGAGGATAACATAGATGTGTTTGTTTTTCCTGTTCATTACGGTGCTCTACGGCAGTTAAAACTGTTGATATTGCATCCTGCACTGCCGCGCTGCAGTGACCCCGTGTACCAGAGGGAGCCAGCGGTGAAGTTAATACTACCAGAGGTGCAGAGACTCAAGCTATCTTGGCGTGGGAGTCTGCATCAAGATAGTCTGCGCCTGTGCTATCAAGTACCGAGGCTACCCCGTCTGAAAGGAGGGACAGTCAGTATCACTGTTGCAGAGGAATTCGGGTTGTTGTCCAAAGGAGATACTGAGGCTTTGTTTGTGCGGGTTGGAACTGCAAGGAAACCGCTCTGAATGACCACTGAGGACTGTCGAGTACACCATGGACGATGTTGTATCCTCGTAAGACTCCAGTTCGGAGCTGAAGGAAGGCTTCCCTACCTCCAGCTGGGTAAAGACATCTTACCACATCTTCGCGAACGGAGAGCTGCTCCGACAACTGAGAAGTACTTTGGGAGCGATGCTCAGGAGTTAGAGCCTGCGCCGCTGGGAGCTTCTCCAAGCAGAGCCGGACTCGAGGGTGGTCGTACTGAGGGCAGTCGCTGCATCGCTGAACCCTTCTGGGCTGGGAGTGCAGGTAAGAGGTGAACTGTACCAGTGGGCCCTGGGGGACTTGCTGATAACAGTGCTGCAGCACCATAGACACTTTTGGCTAAATTCTGAAGAGTCAAAAGGGAAATTCTTGAATACGGCTGAATAGTAAGCATTCCCTGGATGTGGCCACCAGTGAAAGCGGAATAACGCTGAACACGATACATGGAGCGTGGGACAGAGATACTTAATTTTCTCATTGACTGGACATTGATTTATTGTTCATACTGTTTGCCCTTTGAGTTGTGAGTTGTGTTCACTGACTGTATCTACAAATCCCACCCTTTACCCCCCTTCCCTCCGAGGGAGCCTTGACTGCTTGACCACATCTACCACTGAGAGCCAAGTGCTAAAGGGGTAATTGGCCCAGTTGCTCAGGATCCATGGTAGGTCAGGCCCCGGGACATAAATAGCACACACTTTGTTGTAGAATGAACTGATTAATCATAGACACCGCAGCCAACACTAGAGCAAAGGCCTACAGATTCAAATGACTTCAAGCAACACATCTGAACATGGTACAGTCTGGAATCATATGGGTTCCAAGGTAGAACAGAGCAATTGGAGGCTGCGTTAGAGATCCTCATATCTCCTTTTTTATACAAAATCAAATAACAAGCAAACTTATGAGCATTCAACTCCAAAGAGACAAATGAGATAAACTAATGAAGGTACATTGCGAGATAACATGGAAGATTTATATGGTGTGAATATTTCAAAAATGATGTCTTCTATTTGGTGATATAGTCCTTTAGAAATCTCAGAGGAAAAGAAGGGTGTCCACGACCTACATGCCATTCTACAGCTCTAACACCTTCCATTTTACTGCCAGTATTGCTGATATTTCCTTCTACATTATCTAACTCTTTATCAAATTACATGTCGTCCCGTACCTCAGAATCCATCCGATTCACACCTGGGACAGTATATTTTGCAACTGTTCCTAACTTCCGAATTCTTCCATTCCAGGTTTTAAAAGGATTGTGGAATAGTTTGACTGTGTTCATGGGCCAGGTAAACTTAGACTACGTGCAATATCCTGTGGGAGCTCTTACCCTCACCCATTACCGTACACTAGACCCCACCGGTTTGGTATTATGCGCATTATCGTGCTTTTTTTCCATTAAAGTTGTAACTTTAGCTCTTTTTGTCTCCAGGAAAGACTGCTATCAATTTTCACCCAACTTTTCTGTCACTTCCCACTCTTCCCTTTTCACTCTTCCCTTCTGCCACTTCATCCATACCAGGACTAGCTTGAAGGTGGGTTTCCTCCCCCTCAATAATTCATCATCATCATATATCCACTTTATTCGGTTGATTAAAACCATAAAAGCACACAACAAAACATTCTATATAACAACATTAAAACCTATACAGAGATCATGTGGAAGTAATCTTAAGAACCATAAAAATTTAAGCAAGAGACCAGTCCTCAGCATTTTGGATGGTTATGTGCGAGCATATACAAAAGTTCATTAAACAATTTCTCCAGGACACAAGGGGACAATCAATCTAAAACTCATGTCATCACGAAATTCATAAGGGATACACTTCATTAAAGTGACATCCTGTTAAAACACAGTTCATCACGGCAAAAACACTCAGTCTAAAACAGATGTCTTCACAAAATTCATAAAAAGGATATACTTGAAAAAAAAAGACATCCTATTAGAACACAATTCATCCCAGTAGTAAGAAAGACTAGAACATTACATGGCAGAGTAGCCCTACATTCACTTTCCATAGTGGCCGCAACTTAATAAGCTGTAAATATTAAGACTGTCCCTTGTATTAATCTGCAGTTATTGGTGAACATAAAATGCAAATAATAATAATAAAACAGTACGCTAGGAACAAACATATTATCTTGTTAAAATTATATTGCATGAGTCAGAAGAACATGATTACACTGCCACGGTATCCAGAGTGGCTAGCTCGACGGCAGCCTATTCCTATGTCTGATGGCCCCAATTAAGAAACTTGCCACCCCGACACAGACTGTAGGTGAGGCTAACATTTGTAGATAAATCAGAGCCGGCCTTACTTGAACAAATTTGCAACCTCTGAGCAGGGGGAGGATGAACTTCCTGCACAGGGAATCGTA
This sequence comes from Calotriton arnoldi, assembly GCA_963921515.1. Lineage (NCBI taxonomy): Eukaryota > Metazoa > Chordata > Amphibia > Caudata > Salamandridae > Calotriton > Calotriton arnoldi. The sequence continues at coordinate 2,323,807 of CAWUFW010000001.1, read as the reverse complement.
GTGAGCGCAGAAAAACATTAGATGGAGAGTATCTTGCTCAGAGAAGTTGTCACAAGGACAGGGTTTTAATGAATCAGGTTTGGAATAGCCTTTGGGAAATACCAGTAACCAGGGAACCATATTCAATCGGAATCTCGTCAAGACAAAAAGATGGTAAGCTTTGTTTAGATAAGATAGATAATGTTGCATCTGCTGGCCCAGGCTCAGTGTAACAAACCTTCTCACTGAGGGTTTAATTAATTCATTCTCCTCCCTTAGTCTTTGGCGCCTGTCTAAAAACTGCTGTTTAAAAGCTCTAATAGCGGTCTTGCCCAGGGGGGTGGGGGTCAGAAACAAACCGGGGCAATCAAGATTCTCAGTCTGATCCTAAATATATTTCAGCCATATATTATATATTCTATATTAAAGTAAAAGGAGGAACTTACTAATCCGGGAACGGTTTGTCCCACGGTATTCCCTAAGTTGGCATCACTATAGATATTACCAAAGTGCTGGACCCATTTCTTTGCGGGGACTAAGCAATCTCTACTGGAATTTGGAGTGTCAGAGAAGTGGGGGCTGTTAACAACAGACCAAAATTTAGAGCTATTAGTCAGCACACTGGCATGGCTATGCTCCTCCCAGGCCAGCTCCCTTAACTGTTCTTTCCTCCTCTTAACTGCAAGTTTATAAGCCTTCCTACTGTTCTTGACTAATATTGCGTCCCTCGGTTTTTGTTTGAGGGCCAGCGTGAGCTCCTTATGGGTAGCCACACAGGTATCGTCAAACCCCCTTTTCAGTTTTGGGCACCTTACTCTGGTTGTAGTAGATCAATTAAAGGCAACCTGTTTAGTAATTGTTAGAATTGGGGGTCTCTAGTTGGCACAGGTAGGTACTTGTGACAAATAGGGACCCTCGCCTCTAGTCAGGGTAAAGGGGTACACTCCTAAAATAACCCCTGCTCACCCCCTTGGTAGCTTGGCACGAGCAGACAGGCTTATCTCAGAGGCAGTGTGTAAAGCATTTGTGAACACATACAGTAATCTAGGGACACACTACAGATGGACACCACACAAGGTTTATATCAAAAATAAGTATTCTTTATATAGTTTTAACACAAGACCATAACGACAAAAATCCACAATACTGTACTTAAAAATGGTAGTTTTAGCTTAGTTCAGTTCAGTTCTTACGATGCGACACTTTAAGTCAATGTACCTTACGATGCGGGACGCTTCCACAACAAGCAATGTTGCAGCGATGGAAATGCGACAAAGTTCTGGTGCAAAGAAATAAAGACGTCAAGTTCTTCCTGATGCGGCACGCTTCTCCGAGGTTGCGAGAAGTCTCGACTCGATGCGTCAGCTACAGCGGCGACACCCTTGTTCAGCGATGCGACGACAGCGGCTTTGGCGGCGACCCTCTTCTCCGACGTGGCGAGACGCTTCCGCTCGATGCGACAACTGCAGCGGCGACACCCTTGTTTCGTGATGCGACGGCAGCAGCTCCGACGGCGGCACGCTTCTCCGTGGATGCGAGGCGCTTCTCTTGATGCGGTGCAATGCGACAGCTACAGCGGCGACACCCTCCTTCGGAGTTGCGACGGCAGCGGCTGCGACGGCGACACGCTTCTTCCTCGATGCGAGACTCTTCTCTTGATGCGGTGCAATGCGACAGCTACAGCGGCGACACCCTCCTTCGGAGTTGCGACGGCAGCAGCAGCGACGGCGACACGCTTCCTCTTCGTTGCGGGACGCTTCTCTCGATGCGGTGCAATACGACAGCTACAGCGGCGACACCCTCCTTCGGAGTTGCGACGGCAGCAGCAGCGACGGCGACACGCTTCTTCCTCTTGAGTCGCGCTTTCAGCTCCTTGCGACACGCAGTCCCTTCAGAAGGCCCAAAACAGCAGCAGGCACTTCCAAAGGATTCTTGGGGAGCTGGTGGTTGAAGTCTGTTGTCCCTGAGACTTCAGCAGGAGGCAAGCTCTTTTCTCAAGCCCTTGGAGATACTTTACAAGTTGAATAAAAGTGCACACAAAGTCCTTTCTCCTTCCTTTGGCAGTCAGGCAACCACTGCAGGCAGATCCCTCTAGCTTAGGGATAGTCTTCTCCTCAGTTCCTTCTTGGTTCCGCTCCTCAGCAAAGGTTTCTTCTTGTTTTCCCAAAGTGATCTAATTTCCTAGGGGTCTGGGTCCCCTTTTTATACACAGTTTTCCTTTGTTCTCTGAAGGCAGAGAGGCCTCTGCCCAGCCCAAAACCAGTTCTGGTCAGTCCTGGAGCACTTTGTTTTTCTGTCTCCTTCTTTCCTTTCAGAATGTGGGGCAGGGTGCTCAGCCGCCCGGCAGGAGGTGGAGCCAGCATTGTGGAAGGCAGGCACAGCCCTATTCAGACCCAGGTGCAACTCCTCCCTCCACTCTGGATGCAGATCTTTCTATTCAGCCCTGTGCTGACTCACCCTGTCTCCTGTAGCCACCCCCAGCCCCTGTCACTCAATCTCCAGACAAGGAATACACAACCTAGCAGAGGCAGGCTTGGAAGTTTAGGCAAGAAAATACCCACTTTCTAAAAGTGGTATTTTCAAACACAGAATGTTAAAACCAACTTCACTAAAAGATGTATTTTATCATTCTGAGTTCAGGCATACTAAATTCGTTTTTCTACCATGTTCCCTGGGTCAGTTCTGACTATAAGGTGTAATAGTCAGTCTGCCCATTCTGGCCTATGGGGAGCAGGTAGCCTTGCAATAGTGAAAAACGAAAATGGCTGTAATTCACTATTAGGACATGCCACACACACCAGGGCATGTCCTACCTTGTACTTACAATGCACCCTGCCCTAGGGCCTACTTTAGGGGTGACCAACATGCAGTAAAGGGAAGGTTTAGGGACTGGTAAGTGGGTGTACTCACCAAGTCGACATGGCAGCCCTAGGCTGCACACAGGCTCTGAGATGGCAGGCCTGAGACACATTTTACAAGCCGCTTCTGTGGGTGGCACAACCAGTGCTGCAAGCCCACCAGCGGCATTGGATTTACAAGCCCTGGGCACACTCAGTGCACTGTACTAGGGACTGACAAGTAAACCAATCATCCAATCATAGAGTCACTAATCCATAACACAATTTACAATAGGGAGAGCATATGCACTTTAGCACTGATCAGCAGTGGTAAAGTGCCCAGAGTCATAAAACAGCCAACAACAGGTCAGAAAAAATATAGGAGGAAGGCAAAAAGTTTAGGGATGACCCTGCAAAAAAAGGGCCAAGTCCAACACAACCCCTTCCAGCCAAAAACGCAGGGGAGACCAATCACTACCCTGATGGGCTTCCCTGCTTTGGGCGATAGAACCTGGACCCTGGCCCACAACAGCAGGGGCATATTCCAGTTCTACGCCAATCTGAACCTATTGGAATCACTCTGTCCATACTCTCAGGGCCCACCAAGCTAACCCATGGGGAACCCTTCTCCTCAACTGTGGACACCACCTGTGCAGCACCTAACCTTAGCTTGCTCACAGGTGTGTCCCAACAGACAGACAGTACCCACATGGCCAACACAGAGGTGTGGCCTAGTCCACCCCCGGGTGTGACTTCTGTCCCCCTCCCAGGGGCAACTCTGTCCACCAGGACAGCAAGCCACAGTGGCCACTGACAGCCGTCAGTGATGAGAGCCAGGCCCCAGGCCTTTCATGGCTCTCCAACCTCTGTGGTGTCAGAGAGCGGGGGCAGTAGCCCCAGGTGCCTGGCACCCTTTGTCCACTCTCCCAACCGTCAGGTCAGGTATGACATCCTGACACTGACCCACCAGCCCCGGGCCTGTAACCGGCGGCTGGACAGGAGACTGGGGTGGGCTCTCCCACACCCGGTCCTCCTCCTTGGGGCTCTGTACCCTCCCACCTGGAGCGGTACCCCTTCTAGAATTGTCAGGGCACCTGTGGTAGGGGTCCTGCACACTCCGCCCACCAGTTCAGGGGTTCTATCCTGCAACTGGGAACCCAGCTTAGGGTCTGTACCCTTAGACTGGGCAGAGGTCAGGGGTGAGGCTGTCCTCTCCCTGCCTCCCTCAGTGGGGCCCTGCACCCTCCCACCTGGAGTGGTGCCCCCAGAAGACAAACTGGTAGGGGCACTGTTAGCAGCTGCCCCTTCCTCCAGGTCAGGGGGGACACCCTGAACCTGGCCCTCCAACCCAGGGTCTGAACCCTTAGGCTGGACCTGTGCCTGGCAACCCAGGACTTCCGGGAGGGTACACCAACCCCCCCAAGGGAAACACACTCCTCTAGAGTTGTGTAATAATCTGCCTGGCGCACCAGGACTTCCTGGGGAGCACGCATGCCCCCCAGAGGGTAACACATCTCTCATGTGTTGTGTGACAGTCCGCCTGGCGCAGATCTCCCGACCCCTGTCCATCTGACAGCGCGGGAAGATCCCCCAGGACAGAAGTGGTGTTACCATGGTCATTCACTGGTGACTCAGCCCTTCTGGCTGGTCCCTGACCCACTGGTTCTTCCACTGGGGACTCTCTCCCCCTCTCACCCCTCACTCTGGACTTCTGCACCCTCCCAACTGGAGCGGCACTGCCAGACACCAGAAACACTGGAGCTCCATTTACAGACGCTCCAGGTTCTCTAGACACTAGGAGATCCTCCTCAACAGGCGGCCCATCAGGACAGCCTAGGCTCCCTACCTGGTGTTCCCTTGAAGAACCATCCAGGCTCTGAGACTGGGTTTCGGGCACCTTGGGACACGCAGCCCCACACTCACTCCTTCTCCACTGAGACAGGACGTGAGTCCCTACACCCCTCCCATTACCACGGGACCTAGCTGGGCTACACTGAACCTCTCCCACCACTCTGGGTTGGAAGACACCTGAGCCACTCCTCTTAGGGTCACTCCCCAATGCCTCTTCAGACCCTCTGGAATCCACCAAAAGGTCTGCCTCCAATGTGAGCTCCCTGAGGTCAGAGAACTCACACTCCAACAGGTGTTGGCATAGCTCTGGAAAACAGGGACTTACAATATGCTCTCCCCAAATTGGATCACACAGTCCCCCACAGGGGTTAACCAAACTATCCTTCACCTCACCATCCAGTGCCTCACACACGTACTCCACACCACTCTCCTGAGACTGGCAAGACAGTATCTGACTGTCTCTGTCACTCAACCCACACTCTTCTGGGCGGTCTTCACACTCACATACCAGGACTTCAACCATGGGGGAACCCCTCTCCCTGCCCCTCTCATCTAGAGTCAGTAGAGTGTCCCTCCCACCACTAGGACCATGAATCCCTGTGTCAGTTTCCCTATTCCTCTCAGGGACACTGCGCACTACTGGAGCTACCTCATGTCCTTGAACCTCCTGGTGTATGTTAACCCCTCCAAGTCAGGCGCCACATCTCTGGGTGTGTGCACTACTCTCTCAGCACTGAATAACTTAATTTTGCTGCCACCATCTGAGCTGGACTCCACCTCCAACTCAGCAAAGCTCACTTCCTGAGCTGCCCAAATTTCTTCTTCTTGGGCTAAGGCCCTCTGAGCCTCATCAATCTCTCTCAGTTCTTCATCAATCTCTTTCAGCTTCTGCTCATGAGCCAGAAGCCAGCTATCTTTTTCTGTTTCTCCCTCACTTTTAGAGAATTCCTCCTCCTCAGACTCAACTGGTAGTGTTGCCTTCCAGCGGGGTAACTCATACTGAAATAGGGATGCCTCTAGATCCTCCCTGGACCTTCTCTTCACAGGCAGCCCTCTTTCCTTGCAAAACACACGTAGCTCCTTCATTGTGTAGATAAACATGTGCCAGAAGTTGAGTTCCATTTTGCAACAACTAACCAGAGTCATGGTATCAAAAATACCTCCAGGAGGACACCATAAAACAGAAAAACAGTATGTGGTCGCGTTTGGTCTGCACTCACTAGTAGTGTTCACCAATCACTGTACATGAGTCACAAATGCAAGTCCAGAATCCTCACCGCTGACCACCAATGTTAGAATTGGGGGTCTCTAGTTGGCACAGGTAGGTACTTGTGACAAATAGGGACCCTCGCCTCTAGTCAGGGTAAAGGGGTACACTCCTAAAATAACCCCTGCTCACCCCCTTGGTAGCTTGGCACGAGCAGACAGGCTTATCTCAGAGGCAGTGTGTAAAGCATTTGTGAACACATACAGTAATCTAGGGACACACTACAGATGGACACCACACAAGGTTTATATCAAAAATAAGTATTCTTTATATAGTTTTAACACAAGACCATAACGACAAAAATCCACAATACTGTACTTAAAAATGGTAGTTTTAGCTTAGTTCAGTTCAGTTCTTACGATGCGACACTTTAAGTCAATGTACCTTACGATGCGGGACGCTTCCACAACAAGCAATGTTGCAGCGATGGAAATGCGACAAAGTTCTGGTGCAAAGAAATAAAGACGTCAAGTTCTTCCTGATGCGGCACGCTTCTCCGAGGTTGCGAGAAGTCTCGACTCGATGCGTCAGCTACAGCGGCGACACCCTTGTTCAGCGATGCGACGACAGCGGCTTTGGCGGCGACCCTCTTCTCCGACGTGGCGAGACGCTTCCGCTCGATGCGACAACTGCAGCGGCGACACCCTTGTTTCGTGATGCGACGGCAGCAGCTCCGACGGCGGCACGCTTCTCCGTGGATGCGAGGCGCTTCTCTTGATGCGGTGCAATGCGACAGCTACAGCGGCGACACCCTCCTTCGGAGTTGCGACGGCAGCGGCTGCGACGGCGACACGCTTCTTCCTCGATGCGAGACTCTTCTCTTGATGCGGTGCAATGCGACAGCTACAGCGGCGACACCCTCCTTCGGAGTTGCGACGGCAGCAGCAGCGACGGCGACACGCTTCCTCTTCGTTGCGGGACGCTTCTCTCGATGCGGTGCAATACGACAGCTACAGCGGCGACACCCTCCTTCGGAGTTGCGACGGCAGCAGCAGCGACGGCGACACGCTTCTTCCTCTTGAGTCGCGCTTTCAGCTCCTTGCGACACGCAGTCCCTTCAGAAGGCCCAAAACAGCAGCAGGCACTTCCAAAGGATTCTTGGGGAGCTGGTGGTTGAAGTCTGTTGTCCCTGAGACTTCAGCAGGAGGCAAGCTCTTTTCTCAAGCCCTTGGAGATACTTTACAAGTTGAATAAAAGTGCACACAAAGTCCTTTCTCCTTCCTTTGGCAGTCAGGCAACCACTGCAGGCAGATCCCTCTAGCTTAGGGATAGTCTTCTCCTCAGTTCCTTCTTGGTTCCGCTCCTCAGCAAAGGTTTCTTCTTGTTTTCCCAAAGTGATCTAATTTCCTAGGGGTCTGGGTCCCCTTTTATACACAGTTTTCCTTTGTTCTCTGAAGGCAGAGAGGCCTCTGCCCAGCCCAAAACCAGTTCTGGTCAGTCCTGGAGCACTTTGTTTTTCTGTCTCCTTCTTTCCTTTCAGAATGTGGGGCAGGGTGCTCAGCCGCCCGGCAGGAGGTGGAGCCAGCATTGTGGAAGGCAGGCACAGCCCTATTCAGACCCAGGTGCAACTCCTCCCTCCACTCTGGATGCAGATCTTTCTATTCAGCCCTGTGCTGACTCACCCTGTCTCCTGTAGCCACCCCCAGCCCCTGTCACTCAATCTCCAGACAAGGAATACACAACCTAGCAGAGGCAGGCTTGGAAGTTTAGGCAAGAAAATACCCACTTTCTAAAAGTGGTATTTTCAAACACAGAATGTTAAAACCAACTTCACTAAAAGATGTATTTTATCATTCTGAGTTCAGGCATACTAAATTCGTTTTTCTACCATGTTCCCTGGGTCAGTTCTGACTATAAGGTGTAATAGTCAGTCTGCCCATTCTGGCCTATGGGGAGCAGGTAGCCTTGCAATAGTGAAAAACGAAAATGGCTGTAATTCACTATTAGGACATGCCACACACACCAGGGCATGTCCTACCTTGTACTTACAATGCACCCTGCCCTAGGGCCTACTTTAGGGGTGACCAACATGCAGTAAAGGGAAGGTTTAGGGACTGGTAAGTGGGTGTACTCACCAAGTCGACATGGCAGCCCTAGGCTGCACACAGGCTCTGAGATGGCAGGCCTGAGACACATTTTACAAGCCGCTTCTGTGGGTGGCACAACCAGTGCTGCAAGCCCACCAGCGGCATTGGATTTACAAGCCCTGGGCACACTCAGTGCACTGTACTAGGGACTGACAAGTAAACCAATCATCCAATCATAGAGTCACTAATCCATAACACAATTTACAATAGGGAGAGCATATGCACTTTAGCACTGATCAGCAGTGGTAAAGTGCCCAGAGTCATAAAACAGCCAACAACAGGTCAGAAAAAATATAGGAGGAAGGCAAAAAGTTTAGGGATGACCCTGCAAAAAAAAAGGGCCAAGTCCAACAGTAATTAATTCAAAGGCATCTAAAATGGCTCTGGCATGAGATTCCTGATCTAGACACACTTGGAACTCCGAGGCACAAGTAGTATACAGGTTATCAATAAAGCTCTCAGGATGATCCTATCCCACCTCAATCTGCGTGCTTGTTCTTTGAGACTAATGTTTATATTAGTGACTTGACTCGTGACCCTTCCCTTGAGGGCAGCCTGGAGGTGAAGATCCAATATTAAAGGATTATGGTCACTAAAGCAGTTCTAGGTGACACTTAGGTTCTTTACGGCCGATGTTAACGGAGAGGATAGCAGAATATGATGATCAATTATACTTTGACTACCATGGCCCACATAGGTAGATACCAATGCTGACCTATCTGATTGTTGTAAGCAGTTCAAGTTATAGGCTGATAGGAGGCCTTCTAAGAAGGTGTCAGACGGAGTATGTTCAAAGTGATTTTGCTCCTGCAGGCCGTCTTCCTCCTCCAGCATTGCTAAACAATTGAGGGGACAATTACGAGTATTAAAGTCCCCCAGAATTAATATGTCATAGTAGGCTTCAGTTCCTTCCCCATAACTTCCCAAAAAAACCTCTAGTGCCCAAAGATGCTCAGTCTCGTGGGTTCTAGTGAAGGAATTATAAAAATGTACCACTAGCAAGGTTGGTAAATTCTTCCCTGACAATTCCACAGCTAGCACATGGGGCAAACAGGAATCAATCAGCTTGGCACTATAAGAAAGTTTAAGACTAAACATTAAAAGAAGACCCCCCTGGCTCTGCCCATGTTTGACGGAGTAGCAAATTTACAAAATGATATAAAGCCATCCAAATAGAAATGGTCAGTTGACTCCCATGTTTCTTGTAGAGCAATGATGTGGTGTGTGGCAAGGAAATGTTCCCAGGAGATGTCCCCCTTTTTGACCTTAGGCCAGCTATGTTCCAAGAAAGTACCTTCGTCATAGCATTGTCAGTAATAGTTAGAATGGAACAAAAATTTGCTGAGTTAACCCGCGGTGATTGAATTGGAAGGCAAGGTGCAATTGGATGGGAGGGACCGTCAGCAGAGACAGGCGCTACCACAAGAGTAGAATTGGGAAGGCTATCAGCAGGGACAGGTGCTGCCACAAGAGAAGGTAGTCAATCTTGGGTGTCCAATCCAGAAAGTACCTGAAACCTATTAAAAGTGACAGTTGGAGGGGTCACGTTAGGACAGGGCCCGTGGTTTGGTTTGTAAAAATAACCAAGGGGTAGTGAACATATATTGGTGCTCTTAGATGTTACAGACTCACAGGCCCTTAATAAGTATCTCATCAAGGCTGGCCTGCGAAAATTAATGACAATGCAGTCCCCTTCGATGTTCTTTGTAGATGCGCCAACACACCCAACTCTACGTACCATAATAATGTCCTTCATATCAGATACATGGAACCTCCTATACCTCAATAACCAATCTGCACATTTATTACGTAATTGAGGCCATGACTCGTGCTGCTCCCTTTTTAATGTTGGTACCCCTGCCAAAACCAGAACGTAGGGACACGCAGCAGGTGGCAGACTCAAGACATCTTGGTTAGCTACCGGGGAATTACAGTTTAGGGTGGCTAACGCGTTACTACTCGAGCTACCAATCAATGGGTTCTGATCTACTTTATTAGGTCTACTTGGACCATTTGCATTCTCCTGAATGAGATGAGTGCGTGGGGTAGTGGTGTAATTACCAGTAGATACAATGCCATTCCTGCCAGGGTTCGATTGGGGGCCGGGCAAAGTTTGGTCTGGTAATACGTATGTATTACTTGCAGAAGTGATGGCTCTAATGGTAGGGGGTTGGGTTCCCTGTAATACACGATTTGGTATGCTCGTTATTACATCCTTACTGCCCCCGCCTCCTCCCTTTACAGTGGTGGACATTTGTACATTCCCTGCTGAGTGTCCGGCCCCCCCTATAATTAAAGCCAAATTATCTATGCAAGCCTTAAGTGGGGCAAGTTTCTTCTCCAAGAGTTCATTAATTTGTTTATTCACTAGCACAGCAACAACGTTGGCGACAGTGTCCCCACAACTCTCAAGACAGGGTGTTGCCTCAGTCTGTGTACTGGTTGAGCAGCTCAGCTTCATGTTCAGCGTTGTCACAGGAGAGTCAGAAATTTCAGGATTATCATTAATTAGAGATGGCTGTATCCAGGCAGAAAGACAGGTCTGTGCGGGTGGGCTGCTTCCTTTTAGTGCAGGTAGGTTTCCCAGCCTTCCTCTTCCGTTTGGCAGCAGGGATTCCTACAGGTATGGCAGTATTAATGACCGGCTGTAACTCGGCTGATTCAATTATGTCCGGCCCGCTTGTGCTCCCACTAGCAGTAGGAGATTTGTCAGTTTCAATCCCACGGGGCTGGGACAAAGGTGGGTCTTGAATACAGTCTGCTAAAGTACCTCTAAAATTTGAAATGGCCGCCCACCCCTCAATATCCAAGGACATGCGCCGCTCCGTGAGTTCTATTTCGCCCGAGACAATACTGACCGCCCTCTCAAGCATGCTGTCGATACTAGCAGTTAATGGGAGTGCTGGCGGTAGCATGGTACGTTTTCCCATAATGGCTGTTCGTGGTGGTGCTACGTTGGTGTAAATGCAGGGTGATCCCAGTAAAATCTATTAATAGACGATGGGGCACTCCCCCGTGTTATCACTGATTCAAAATACTGCTTCAAAGAGGGGTAGCCCAGCCTTGACCGATCTCAGACGGGCGCACCTGAGGGGATTTGTAGGCACCTCCTGGCGCTTGGAGGAGTGGCAGCGTTGGCGGCAAGCTCGCGGTGCCGCAGGGGGGCGCTAGGAGGTGTAATCCTCCTCCCGGCTCCCGATCTCCAGCAGGTTTGGTCCCGGCCCCGGCAAGGGGCAAACAGCAAAAGTGGGCGGTTTAATTCAAAATTTGTTTTATCCGTGGTTTGGTGTGAAGTTAACCAATATGCTATAAGGCGCCTCATCACCTCTTTGTTGTGGACTCCCAAAGTCAGAATCCATTTTGAGAAAGTTAAGTTAGATTGTCTGGCTTTGGCCTAAATTCAGCGTGTCATTACCTTTCACAGAACTTGTGAAAGTGTCATTTCATCTAGACAAAGACTTGTAACATCTGGCAACACTTGTCTTCTACAAGCTATGTGATATCTACTTTTCATGCTTAACAATTCACATATAAAATAAACTTGTAGTCTGAGTAACGTATTTTCATCCTGATGGTTTAGACCGGTTGTATCTCGGATTATTTGAAAGTCCCCAGTAGATTTGGCAATGTAGGCTAAAAGTCAGTGGTCAATCATATATAAACCCCTTGAATTGTTAGCAAACCAAAGTCAGTACTTTTGTTTCACTTTCACATTGATTAGTGTTTTGTGGTGCTACAATAACTGGTCTTTCACATTCATCGTTAGTGCATTAAACCAATTTCACCCATGCCACTCATGGGTGGGAAAGCACACCTTGTAGAACTACGCCAGAGTTGTAGTTTATGTAACAGTTGGAGTCCAACGTGGAGCAATATATCTTTCGGTTACGCCTTGAGTAGTTTTTCACTTATCACACACATCTGAATCATTGGTTCCGTCTTTACAGAGACTTCCGTAGTAATCATGTTTACATCCTTCTGGAGATAACGGAGCTTTTATTTCAGTACGTTTGTCAAGCTCGACTCATTAAAGGTTATTATCTATTCTGTGGGTTTTCCAGTTCATTGATTCTAATTTCCAATTGAATCCGTTAATTATGGCAGCATCTTATTGTGCTAGGGGCTAATTACAGGGAAGCACTTAGTGAACATCTCAAAGCTTGAAGTGTCCCCGAAGAGGAGTAGCAGTTACTTCTGTAATAGCTGCACATCCACTGTACGCCTTTGAGACGTTTTACTCATGGGTGGACTTCAAGCCTATTGATGCTACCTAAGGGCAGTTTTGTGCCTATACAGTAGTAGACCCGCCGACACACTATAGTGCTTATCAAGATCTGGAAATCCCTGTAACTTACCAGGAACACCAGAATTGATTTGCTGATCAATTGCCACAAACTCACAGAAATGTTCGTTTTGGACCCCTGAGCAATGAAGGGGCTGCGTGGCCAATTTTGGCTGGCTACATTCCTGTTCCTCGCCCTGGAAGTTTAACACTTGCAGAGGTGGCAGGGGTGTTAAATTACACAGTTGCCTTATACATTTGGTACAACACACATTACGCTTCGGACCTGCTGCTCCTGCACCAGCTCTGGGCTTAAGAATGAAGTTAATGGAGAACTTCTCTACAGTATCCTCTATCATCCTAAGCAATATTTAAGGGAAAAGCTTCAGTTCTGGCTATACGTCAGAGACTGGAAGCAGTTCCAGTTTAAGATTGTGAACGAGAACTACCAAAAATAATCACAGAAGTTTACACCTCTGTGGTTAGTGATACCTTGGGTACTCGATCCATTAAGCTACATTTAAAACCCAAAAATGACACTGATGGTTCAGTTTAAGAGACATCTGCAAAAGAAGGGTAGAAAAAGTAGAAAGAGAAAGACAAAAGAGGGACTGGATCACGGTCTCAGTATTCTGATAGCGCTCTTCACGTTCTTTTCAGGACACTTACTCTAAAAGAACAGAGCGGGAGCCAGTCCGAGTAACAAAGAAAAGAGTACAGTAGGAAAAGTGAAGCAGGACACGAGACTGAAATCAACGTAAAGAGGGAAGAGAAAGGATTGGACTCTAAAACCCCACTAAAGTAGAAGAAAGTAGCAGGACTTTCTAAGAAACATGCCGATACAGCTATGTGTCCTAAGGCGAAACAGGACTTAGGCGAGAGCGCTTCTAGACAGCGCAGCTGAAATCACAGTAGTGTATCAGACTCTTCAGGATGCAAATCCAACTGATGAATTTACACAAAACAAGACATCAGATAAACATTTAAATTCTCCTGATAGCGTTTACAATCTAAACATAAAAATTGAAGGGACATACCACTTGTTATTAAAGCATTTGGTCACAATTATCTGACAATTCTCCGATGATGACAATTATCTGATGATTATGACATCATCCTAGCCGAAGACAACTGGCCCCCAGTCTTTAATATGGAAGCAGACCGGGTGGGGGAAGGGGGGTTGTGAGTCATAAGGGTAGTCTTCTATCTCATAGTACCTGAGGATATCGGGGAAATTTATGCCAGTGAATGGGCTGCGAGACAAGCGCCAGCCTTATACAGAAATCAAGTGGGGTGGGACAAACACTCTAGTCCACATGTCATTCCCCTACGCAATAAACCACAAGCTCAATACCCTTTAAAACCAGAAGCAAAATGTGGTATAAAAGCAACATTAGATCAATTGCAGTACATAATAGCTCCTTGCCTCTCACAGTGAACACCCCCCTTTTTCCATCTCTAAGCTGTAGAATAATCCTAGACTATAGAAATTTTAATTTGCATATGCAAACTTACACCAAAGAAAATGTCCATAACACAGGTTTAATGACCAACGTGGTGCGAATAAAAACAAAAACGCCCCTGGACATTGCCATTGGGTTCTTTAGTCAAAACATAGTGCCTGAGAGTGAGTATCTAACCGCTTTCAGTTTCGGCAGAGTGCAGCTTTCGTTCCGATGATTGCCCATGAGCTATAAGAATAGTCCTGCCTTGTTTTCAGCATGAATCATGGAGATCCAACAACCAGATCCTTAGGTATTGTCATACATTGATTATATCTACCAAACTGATGATGATTTGAATCTGCACCTAACCGGGGAACAGAGTGGTGACCATATTAACATAACATGGTTACAAAATTAATTTAAAAAAATCGAAGATTGCCTACCTGACGGTGACCTTCTTTGGATACGAGTTATCCATTGAGGTCAAGTGTTCCTTCAGAAGTGCTCTACCTTGCAACCTCCCGACACACTGAAAAAGTTGCAAACCCTGCTGGGATTTCTTAACTTTGGACGTATTGATTTGCCTCACTACGCTGAGAGAGTGAAGCCCTTGTATGACCTTATTTCTCCCACATTTTTATCTAAACAATGGATTTAATTTTTGGCACCATTAGCGTTTACCATTTTCAGATTGACACATAACTATGATTGCATTGACCTATGAGTTGGGTGGTCTGGTGACAGAGAGACTATGTGTGCTGACTACCACTGTTTTCCTTTTCCCTCCCTCACTGTCTTCCTGCAATAGGAATTAGTGATTGGGGTAGCTAGTCATGCTTATTTGGTCGGATTTGACTATGTGTGTCTATCTTGTCTGCCCTTGATATTTTTTTCCTTACTACAGATTTTACACTGTCGCCTCGTTTTACACTTAGGACCATTGATACAGGTGGAACTACTCCGTGGGCCAATTACGAATTGGCTTCAGGTTATTGCCTTTCTTATGTCTTTCAGAGATTTGTGGAGTATAGCCCGATTTTGAGTTACTAATTGGTCACTTAATTTAGATTATAGATCGGTGCTACGTTCTACGATGGATCTATCAGGACGTTATTGACGGACAGCTTACGGCAACCACAATTTTTTTATATCGTCCCAGGTTATTACCTACTTTAAAGTGTCATTTGTCTCCATTTTCTTGTGGCTCTGAACCTGGACTTTTAATGGGTTGCATGTAGCCGTGTGGCTTGGTCTTTTTCTAATGGTTCCCTCTCCTGTCGCAACTACACAACCTGTCTTTGGAATTGTTCACCTTCTTCAATATTCGGGTGGCACTCCTCTCATGAGATCCATCACCACTTAACAAAATGCCTGTTCTTGAACGAATATTTCTGGTTAATACGGTTTTCTGATCCTCTAAGATTTCGATAATAACTCTTTGTTTGGCATTATGGTGGGTGATGGTTCCGTTTCGGTCTACTGCAGACACACTCTCTGATTTATTCAGATTCCAGTAACTAGTCTCTACCTGATGTATTGGTGGGTGACGGTTCTGCTTCGGTCTACGTTAAATAATTTCATGATACTATGTACTTGAAATTACAGCCCTGAAGAAGTCGAGGTACATAATACCATACGACGAAACACGTGTTGGCTGTATCAAGATGTATTATTGAAGAAGCCTACGATTATCACGAGGATTGTATCATGTGGATTACTGGCTGTAATAAGAACTTGTATTGAACCTTGATCCTGAACTGGTGTCTGTGGATTAAAAGTGGACTAAGAGTACACTTGTGAACTCGAGATCATTATTGACATTCATATTACTCCGATGTGTGCTCGGAAAGGACTTCTGTTGTTGCTTTTTTCTCTTTTCTGAAGGGACAATTAGGGTTGAATTGGTGACCAACCCTTCCTCTCCTAGTAGCATCACTTTACTATTGTGTAATACACTTCCCGATACGGACTGCAGAGCGCCCTTTGTTTGTGTCTATTCCTGGTACCAACTCTGTTTTTCCTAAAAAATTAGGTGATAGTACTGCAGTGCATGCAGAATTACATGCACTGTTACTTGCATTGCAAAAGGCTGACTCGTCAGTTCCCACACTTCTTGCATTAGACTCATCTTTTTGTGTTCAAGGTTACAATGTCAATTTGAAGCATTGGCAGATGAATGGATTCAAAGGGAAAACCTATAAAGAATAAATAGCTTTGGGGGACTGTACCTGTCTTGCTAGATAAGCTTCCATTGGTCCATGTGAAGCACACTTTGGGCCATCAGCGTGATGGCATTCACGCCAAAGGGAACTGTGCTGCTGACCTAGCGGCAAAGGCAAAAATTCAGACTGTTAGAGTAGCAGTCCTAACAAGATCTCAGGAGAAGATTCCTGAGATCACGATACAAGGATTAGGAGACAGAAGAATACCTAATAGTCTGTATAGGTTAGATTTAATCAAAGAAGCACATGAGGAATTGGTATCTGTCCATGCAAGAAAAAACAAGACTGTAGCAATGCTACAGCAGCGCTACTGATGGCCTCATTTATTTAAACAGACTAGGGATTATGTGACCTTTGCCTGCAGATTAAACCCTCCACTGTCAAAAGCCCCTTGCCAACTCCCCTCATGATCTCAATTATCCCCTTCCGGTTGATGAATTTGGACCACATCAGTCCCCTCCACTAAGCCAACCTATATAAGTACATATTGGTGGCTATTGATTAATGTTTTTGAATTCTATGGGTTTGGCCACAGAGAAAATTGAGCTCTTCAACAGGAGTAAAAAATGTGCAGTGCCGAGTGTCAATAGGGGCGGTTCATTCATTTAATTCAGATAACGTTTCTGCTTTTGCCTCTAAGCCTTGCAGGGATTCAATATCTGCTCTGGGAGTTTGTCTACAATTCAGCAGCCTGTTCAAAGTTGAATCAAACGGCATTGTAGACCATGCCAATAGCATGATTACCCAAGCATTGACTGCTTGGGTGCTAAATTCAGGTCTTAGTTGGTACCATAACCTATGTGGATTTCAGATAGCATTAAATAACTTGTCTAGATGACTATTTGGAGAACGAAATTCATACAAGGGTCTTTTTGGAGTTCGTATGTTTGTGCATGGCTTAGATAATTCTGGGAAGGTGGCAGATGAAGATATACGTTTGACTTGGAGAAACGTTTGAATGTTTGCCAGAGTATCCAAGAAGTCAAAGATGAGCTGTCTAACACAAATCACTCTGACGCTGCCACCTGTGAAGAGAAGATTTTCACTACTGCTGATGGGCAGGTTCCCAAAGTTGGGGACATAGTTTGGAAAGAAATACACAAAAACCAAGCTTTTGAACTGTCTTACAGATCACCTGTGACTTTTCTTGGGGTAAAAGGCAACAGAACTGTTATTCTGCCTAGCTCAAGGAGAACCAGACCGGTGTCTATCAACAACGTTGAGAAGCACTATGTGGCCAGTCCTCTACAGTTGACTGTCGCATATACCAAGAAGGATTCAGAGTAGTGCCTCCCAGCCTCTCGCTACTCTGAATACATACCCCCTGACCAAAGCAGTAACATTTCTGACTCAAGTTCCCAGCTGGGGATATTTGAGCCTAACACTCTACACAGATGCTTGAGTAAAACAAACCCACTTGATGCTGCCAAAATGACAGTGGCTACTGTCCAACGTAATTCCATGATTTACTATGAAATTCGACCTGATGCCACATCATTTGAACAGGTGCTCTTTTGAGAGCCTCGAGAGACCAATGACATTGAAAATGGCTCTGGATATTTCACAGGAGATTTTTCAACTCCATCTACACTCACCGCCAGAGACTGCTTCATGCTTGTCAGTGGTATTTCATCCCTCCATGGTCCTATACCTGGGTCATTTTCGGAATTTCTCTTTTCATCATGTGGTTGTCAACGATAATCGTCATTCTTCTGTTACTGGATGGACATTTCGTCCCTGCACAGACAATTGCCTTGCCTGGGGTTCATGAACTACAGCCACATTATTCATTCCTCAGAGCCTGAAGAGGTCTCAATGCTGCGAACATTACAGCTTATCCTATGGACTAGGGCATAGCCTGGGAAAAGGTTCCATATCAGATTATAGGACCCTCTGGGACATTGCAATTGCCATAGGTGGTAAAAGTTTCAATGAATGATATTGTAATTCCCGGTTCTATTTTAGATGATTGGGACATTGAGACTGTTAAAGGGATGATGTCTGATTTACAGGCATATGCTACTTTGAAATATGAAGATCCCTATTTGAATTCAGCTAATTACAAAGAAATGTGTTGGTATCACCACTATGCACACTATTTCATATATAGGACTAGCTATCCTCGAGAAAATCACAATTACACCCAGTGGGAACATTATGAGGCTCTGCCGCCTGATAGTCATTCTAATTTCTTGAAGAAAATTCCTTAACTTCAGAGTGCTGACAGATCGCACCCTTTAGCCTTCTATTTCATACAGAAGCCACAGCAGCTTCCAAAAAATCTAATCATTACCAACAAGCTGATTTACTCTACTGAGTTTAGTCAAAACCTGGCTATTCAAGGATATGAGTATTGGAAAGCAAATGTTGATGAAAAAAGTATTTGGGGATCCAAATTTTGGCAGATCCAGGGCAAATAAGCCCTAATTCGAGCCTGTATAATACCAAAAGATCTTTCTAAATAAAACTATCCAACAGACTACCTGTTTGGGATTTGGAACAATGAAAGACTAAAAGAAACATTCTATACCCCAAAAGCCAATTAGACCATGTTTAATATTAGCCATTCCAAATGAATATGTCTGAATCAGACATAAATGATATGATACAAAATGGAACCTATAATTTGACTCAATTCCCTAATAAAGGTTTAGCCTTATGACCTTATGATTCTGATACCTGTATGCAGCTTTTCCTTTCCTACACTTCTTTATCTAAAATGAATTGTCCTGAGCCACATTTTAATACACAACACCTGTAGTAGTTACCACATATAGTGTAGTTAAGCTATGCCAATGATGGCTAGAGCATTCTAGTTTTCCAGGAGTAATTAATTAATGAATTAATTAATGAAAACATGGATTTTTCAGACTTCCTTCTGGGACCGTGCCCTCATAGAAATAAAAGATTACTTGCCACAGGAATATACGCCATCTATAATAAATTAAACAAATGTTCACAGAAAGAAGCTGCAGAAGAATTAGGCAAGTAGCTCAAGAAACGATATAGTTTTTAAAGTTATCGACAATGGAATGCACGTGCTTTCTAAGAGAGTGTACTCATTAAGCCACATTCTGTCCTCAGCCTTAGACCTCATAAAAGGAGACCTAGGCTTATTCCAACACAGGCAGGCTCAGTTAAGAGCAATTACACAGCTAAATTGGACACTACAAACACCCAGATCAGGTTTCGTGCCTTTGCAATCTCTAAATGGAACAGCCCTGTTTGAACCATATAATCTGATATTCACTCAAAAAACAATGAACAAGAAAGAACCTACAAACACATTATTGAGTTTAGAACAAGTTGAAGATGCACCATTTTTAGTCAGTGACACACCACATATTACCTGGTTAATACACAGTATTATTTCCTTGCCCCTAACCTTTAATTTTCAAGGCGGTCAAACATATGAATCCATTGGCTGGTATAAAACTGTGCACAATTCACATTTGTTCCATTCATGGAAATTTCATTTTTCCTTACATCTTTTTAAATGAAAATGAACATGACCCTGTTTATATCAGGACAGTGAATTGCAGAAATCCCCTTGGACACTCCCTTCTGTGTGACACCATATCATTGCATGTGTGTAGCACTTTAATGCCAGGGTTAACTTGTTTTGTATCGGTTTCCCCTGTTGCATCCATTCCCACACATCATGAACTCCTGAGTAATGGTTGTCATTTATTTCTAACAAATGTTACTAATTGTGGGTTGTAACCCGGTCAGCCATACCGGATAACAGTTCCAGGTACAATACAGTGTTGTGGAAGGACCTTGTATCTGCCAACTCAAAATAGCATTAGTAACATAGCTTGGCCCAGAATAAACATGAAATCTATGTATTTTGACAATCTGAATAAGCTATTGTCCTTTTACAAAAAGAAGTCCCTTTGACTTCTGTGGTTGAAACCTATAACCTGCAGACAGCCAGAACTGCTTCAGAGATTCAGGGGCTGTTACACACACAATACCCGACACACATTGCAGATATTGTACAAACAATATTTAATTCATCTTTGACAACTGGCGTTATGCATCTTTTTAAGAACTTTGGATCTGGTCTGGTGACTGTATTTAAAGCAGTATTTGGACTGATTCCATCATTTGTTCATTCTCTGTTCTCCAACCCTTTTGGCAGATTTCCAAACATCATAGTGCAAATCGGCTCCGGTATCATCATTTTTCTCCTGTTCCATTAAGGAAATCAACAACATGGACTACACTTATGCAGCTGAACAAAGCTGCAGAGAAACTCTAGCACACTACATGGGACATGCTTTGCTGTCTAAACTCAGCAAGCACGGTATGCTCACATTTCGTAAAATGGATGCTACACAAGTAAAACATGTGTTCTGGTGCATAAATTGTCTGACTGAAATTATCCTGGATTTACATTTGAAACACCCTTCAGTGGCTTGGTATATTGATATGAAAATTATCCTGCAACCTCTAGATGAGCACCAGAAACAATGCCGAGAAATGCATCTGTCCCTTTTACAAGATACTACCTATGACAGAGCAATATCCCCAGTGGCACTTTTTGACGCAGCTCTTGATGAGTGGCTTGACTCATTGTTATCGTTGGAGCCCCCTGGAGAGAAGCCGCAACTATCATTGAGTGCCTCAGATGAGCAATCAATTGCTGGTCTTCGAATACACAGAATGTCAACTATGAACACACTCTGTATGGTTTTCCTAATGATCACTCGTATGCTGCATGTGCACTTGACAATGTCGACATGTCCTCTGATGAGGAACGAACTCAACATGTGAGTCGACCAACGACATGTATTCACCTTATATACTACAAAAGCCTGTATAAACTATGAACTGATAAAACTGTTCTTTTTTTAAGACTCTTTTTAATTTTTAGTTTTAATTTTTATACTGCATATTTTTTTTATCTGACCTGTTTCATATGGTCACTGGTATGTTTATTTGCCAACACATATAAAACGCTGTAGATAGATTACAATACATATATATAATCCTCAAATTATTTGAAGCATTGTAAAGCTTAGAGGTATTCATGCTTCTCTATACTTACTTACTAAAGGTATCATTTTCTATCATTTTGGTATGTTGATTGCCTTTGTTTTATGCTTCATTTGCATTTTTGATATGTTGAATGCCATATAGTTTAATTAGTGTATATTTTACTCTAGGTATTTTAGACCTCAGTAGCTTGATTGTGTGGATTTCCCTACACATTAGATAAATCGCTGCTGGTTAGTTATATGTCCCTATGATGTCGCATTCAGACATACAAGCTGGGGAGGACCTAAAGCCCCTAATGGTCTGACTCCTTTTAGGTAGGCCCTGACTCCATCTTAGTTAACGGAGTCAGTCACATTCTAAATCTTAAACAGTGGAAGTCGCCCTCTTACCCGATTTATGCAGAATTATTGTTATGTCTGCCATTTGACGCTGATGCCGTCTGACCTTATCTCTCTAAGAACTATGAAAGCGTCAAGTTATTCGACTAATGACATCGATGCAACACCAGATGTAACATTCATCTTGGTCAGATGTCTACTCTTCACCATACCAAGGTTAAGTACGAATAAATTCAGACATATAGCCAAAATAGCGTCATCTGGATTGACATCCTTTTATCTTATATATTCATATGGAAACGACTGAGGCACACACCTTGATGCATATAATCTATGTCAGACATTCCTAAATTTATGTCGGAATGTTAATTTCTGATAAGATTTAGTATATAAGGACTGCCACTTGACCACTTCTCAGGAGAGGTCCTTCTCCCAGATTATCGCGCGAGATTCTGTCAAAAAAAGATCTCACCTGCTGCCAGCACTTTTCACACATCGCAGATGCTACATCTCACCTGAAGCCGATAAAGCTGAATCCCGGAGGAAGCTCACAACGTCTGTTGGCCCTTCGCAAGGAACAATGTCTTCACGCCTCCCCTGATAAAGACAGCCTTTGCTTTCAACAAGGTATGCATTGCGTCTCTTCTCCCTAAAAAATAATTCTAGACTGCATGTTGCTCTGCCTTCCGTGCTCTCTTAATATATCGCATAGAAGTAGACATTAGGGTGTTAGCTTCTTGATGACATTTTAACAATGCTAGAAATGTTAATTTTATTCTTGTTGTTTATAACATGTCTTCTTGCTATTTTTACAATGTTCTGTGTAGTTGATTTAGATGTACTGAGAAACATATTGTTCCTGCGGTAATAAATACTTTTTACTTAAGTGTTTATTCTTTTTAGCGCAGTGGGTGTGAATAATGAAGTAGGTTTGTTACTGTTACCGCTTTGCCTCTGATCCCTTCATAGGGATTGTTAGTAACGCAAAAGCAATTCCCCATCTGGTTTTCTAGGTTTTAAATCTCATGTTCTATTGAATCTATTCAATTTAAATAGTGGCTCCTGTAGTGATAGAAGTAAATTACCAGAGGCAGATACACGTCTCAAAAATAGAGGTGTCCCCGATGCAGTGGGGGTTGTTACATTTGTAATACCTGCACATGTAGCGTATGCCTTTGCCATTTTACTCATTGATAGAGTTTGAGGCTATTGATGCTGCTTCAGAGTTATTTCATGCTTGCAAACCAGCAGTACCCCCTGTACATTAAAGGGCATACCAGTATCTGGAAATCCCTTTAACTTACCAAGAGCAACAAAGTTGGTTTGCTGGTGACTTACCACACACTCACGCACACAAATATTAGATTGGGTCACTTCAGTAATGAAGGGCTATATAGCCTGTATTAGCCAGATATACACCATTTCAACACCCTGACAACCTACCAATAGCTACAATCTCCTTGTACAAGAAAGTTATACATCATGTACTACGAACCATGAATGCTAGACAGGCCCTAGTAGGACCAATAGTACAGGGACAGGTTGTGGTACAGGCAATTAGTCCGCAGACAGTAAACGCTATCATGGGAAAGATGCCCACGAAGAGTGATGAAATTGCCTTCTGGAGTGCTCGCAAAAAAAAACAGCTTTGGTTTACCCTCATACAACACCACAAGACAAGCATAGAATTCTGACTACAGGTCTTCCCCTTGGAATGGTGCAACCAGAGGTGGAGTGCAACACCTGGGGAAAGTACATTTGCATGCATCTACACTAACACGCATAGCAGACCCTTACTAAAAGGCCTCCCGGAAGTATTGAAACAAGAACAGAATGAGCACAGGGCTGCACCTGCTCTGGACTTGGTTATGAAATTAATGTAAAATTTCTCTACAGTTTTCTCAATCATCCTAAGCAACATTCATGGAGAAGCATCAGCTCTCGCTATATGGCAAAGGCATGCAGCAATTCATATTGTGTTCAGGATTGTGACCTGTAATTACCAAAAGTAATATCTAAAGTTTATACCTTTGTGGGCTGTAATACTTAAGGTACACGGGCCGTTAAACCACACCTCAAACCTAAGGGTGAGATTGAGAGTTCTGCTAAGATAAAACCACCAACTGAAGGTAAAAAGTAGGAGTCCAGCCGGGGTTGTTACAATTTGAGGGACAATGATAAATTGAAAGGCCAGAACAGTATCAGTATTCTGATTGCCGCTCATCCAGTTGTTTTCAGGACTCTGATGATAAATAGACAGAGAGAGGGGGTCAGACCCAGTGCCGAAGAAGAGACGAATATTGCAAGGAGAAAGGTGAATAAGAACAAGAGACTGAGGTTAGTGTAAAGAGAGAAGAGAAATGTTCTAACCCTGAGACTCACTTCAAAAAGAAGAAAGTGGCAGGACTTTCCAAGAAGCATGCCATACCAGTTACGTATAGTTCTGCGGAACGGGACATGAGCAAAAGCACTCCTAGACAGCGCAGCAGAAATAACGATAATGTATCAGACTCTCCAGGAGTTTCAGATTTGCACCAGAGATGCCAAAGAAAGAGAGTGATGAGTAGGATAGAGTGACCCACTGTATCATGACAGGACAGATTTAAGTGAATAAAAAGAGAAGATAGTTTAGAATCACAAGCAGAATAATGCCCATTAGAGATAGCAAGAAGTGCAGCTTCTATTGAGCAGTAAATCACGAAGCTTAATTGAAGAAGAGGAAGGAGAAGGTCAGACCCAAAGAAAGCAGAGTTGGTGGTGCATTTTTTGTTTGAGACGTTCAAAAAGAAAGGGGAGGAATGTTATAGGAAGGAATATAAAAGTCACTAAAGAATCCAGAGTAGGTTTTTCAAAGAAAATAACTGAATGTTTGAAGGAAAGAAGAAGGGAACCCCAACAACAAGAGAGCATAACTAAAAAGAGTGAAATGAAGAGGAAGAAGACAATAGAGCTGATGCATAAGAGAAGGTGAAACAGTCTGTGGAAGGCACAACATGTTTTGCCTGCCTACAAAAGAAAGTGGAACTCCAAGTCGGAAACGGGGAGAATGAAGAAAAGGAGAGATGGATTGTGGGGAGGCCCTAGACAAGAGAACTGAGAGAAAAAAAAGTGTAACATCAGTTTTAGAGGTGAACAAGTTAGCAAAGACAGAAAGAAAAGACCAATAAGAAAAATCTAGGAGACAAAAAGAAACAGAGGGAAGGAGAGGTGATTACATTCTGATAATATGATAATTTGACAGAAAGCTTCATAGGCAGAGTGAAGAAATGAGAGGGAGGCCCAATTGATGTTCAATTATTTAACAACCATCACTCTGCCCTATGAAGGAAAGCCTACTCAGAGCTAAAAAAAAGGAGTAAGCCATGGTTGAGAGCATTTTCAAATTGGAGTAGAAGGGCGAAAAATGCCTAAATAATGAAAAATAGTAAGTGGGAAATACTGTACAGCATTGCTTAGGTCACAGCTGTATCAGGTGTGAGGTGGAGGGAGGGGAGAGAAGAAGAGAGGGCAAAAGGAAGAAGATCTGCAGAATGAAGATCACAACAAATGCATGTGGCCTGCATAGGGGGCACAAGCAAAAGAAGCAGGAGGGAAAGGGAAGGAAAGATAGAAAAAACAAGAATCTTATTTAATTGTACCTCATTCTATGAGTTTCTTTCAGACTAAATCCTCTTTTGCAATCTCCTTTGTCAAACATGTCTGTGCTCATAAGATATCTCCTCTTTTTCCGCTGTCCAAACTTCTCCCCATCCATTCCTCATGTAAATTCAGGATTTAGGTTAATAAGTGTGTATGGTGCCAATGGTGTGGATAATTCTTGTGTAACAGGTATGCTGTCCCATATTGTTAAGACTGTCCTAGACACCTCAGATATGTATAGCTACCTGGGTTGCAGAAGTTTGTATTTCCACTTTAAATCTCAAATGTCTCTACTTGCCACTGTTCTGTACATGAAAAGCTACCTTTTTTTCTGATTGTTGTGCAGACCACTCTACCAGTATTCTAAGGTGAGCGACCTGATAGTATCTGGTGACATTTGGTTCTGCTAAGCCTCCCTTTGCTAGTGGGGCCATCAATAACGTTTTGCTTAATCTTGCCCTTTCACCTCCCCACACATAGTTGATTGTGTGCTGTTGCAACGATTTTAGCCCTGCATTTGATATTGCAATGGGTATAGCTTGAAAAAGGTAAAGCAGGCATGACAGTATATATTTATTTTGATGTCATTAATCTTCTCCGCCTTCTTTGACACTGTGGTACTAATCCAGAGGTCAGCTTCCTTTTCATGCTGTCTGGGTACATTGAGTTTTGAATCAACCAGGTATTGGCTCAGCTCTGTAATGCAATTACTGAACTGGTGCTCCCTCAGAATGAGTTTGTACAGCCCATCGTAGTCACTCACTTTGCTGCTCTCTACCCAACCATTTAGTGCCTTACTGGAGTACTCAATTAAATTAACCCAAGACTGTTCAGGCAGTTTCTACTTGTGCCTGAACTTTAAAAAGTATCTATCTGGGGTAAGACCAAACTTGACAACAAGGGCTTCCTTCATGGGGGCGTACCTCATCCTTTCAGCCCTATCTAGTGCCATTTGGGTATCTCTCCCAGTGACTGACATATGCTTCCAGGTACTAGCCCCCAGCCCAACTTTAAGACTCTGTGCATACACAATTCTTCGAGGCCTAAGAGGTGGCTTTGTGTATGCACAGAGTCCGAAAGTCTTTGTCATCCCCATGACAAAGCTAGGCATAGAGTCTTGGGGAATGTGGACCTCTTTACCTTATCTAGGCACTTCTGTGTCGCTCCCACCATCTTCACTGGAACTCTAACTCTCCTGGCTTTCAGGTTCAGTTTCTTCTGACTCATGAGCCAACAACATTTTTACCTCCTCCAGAGCTAGCCTCTTTTCCTCCAATACTCTCTCAGCTTCTGCCTTTTTCTCCTCCAGGCCCCTTTTGGATACTGCCTCTGCGTTCCTTTCCTCCATGGCCAGGGTTGCTAGTTGGAGCCTCAGGGCCCTCTCTGTTTGTTGGTTCTCGATCTCTTTTGTAGTCAGATTGTGAGAGGACATATTGATTACTACTCTGGACAATGAAAGGGACATCACTCCTGTGGACCCTTCTCTATCCTTTAGCCCAGGTGTCTTTTCCAGGAAATTCTTTCCCTCCGCCTCTATTTCTTCCTCCTCCTCCTCAGCACCATAATCCTCCTGCGCCAGTGGTGCTGACAGCAGCACACACACCTCTTCCTAGGCTCTGAGGGCTATCTGTTACTCCAGCTTCTTTGAGCCCTTTACTAACTTCAGCCACCCCCCTGTTCTTAGACAAATTTTTCAGTAATAAAGTGAAGACACAATGCAAGCAAAATCCCAAACCAATATTGAAAAACAAGTGTACATTTTAATAAATAAAATGACGCCAAAACAACTAAAATCCAATAGTTAGAACCAGAGATATTAATTTTTAAAGTTTAAGGTTAAAAATAGCGCCAAAAAGCATTAAGCGCCAACCATAGTTATCTTGTGCTAGACAAGGTCAGAATCAAAAAATTAAGGCCTTCTGCGATGGAGCGCAGTTCAGATACAGGGACAAGGTTTATCCCAGTGAAAAGTTTGAACTTATGACTTTGTCTCTGGTATGAAAGTCAAAAATCCTCAGTGGGACAAGGCAGTAAGCTGTTACCAAAAGGGCTCCAGCTCGGCAGATTACCTCTGGACGAGGTCTTCGTGAAGATGTTGACTTTCGGCAGAAAAGCTCTGAGTTGGAGAAATTTGAATTTCGAGCCTTAGCCCTGTGAAGATGTCTACGCTCTGATTTAGTCACCTTTTTGTAGCTCAGGCTCTTCTAGCAAGGCAAGGTTGTAGGCTGCAGCCAAAGAGGGCTCCTCAAGGGCAGACACATTCTCTGTGAAGTCCCGCTGCAGCGGATTCGCTACTGTAGAGAAGAACATAGTGGGAGGAGCATGAATCTTTGACCCAGCAGCGATGCACCTTTATGGGTCCCCTCATCATTTCTCAGGGCAAAAAGCGTCTAAGTCCCAGGTTTTAGGATACTTTAGGAGGAGTACACTTTGACATCTGCCAAGGGTCTAGGACCTTGAGAACAGCACTTGCGGGTCAAGACTCACTCTAGCAGTAGGCTCCGGGGCAAGACCAGTTGGCACTAGTCAGCTTCAAAGTTGCTGAAAATACCTCTGGAAACTTGTTGTGTCCCTGTAGCTCAAATAGGTGGTCACCCAACTGACCCTTGGAGTCACTTCAGGGGCCTGGGTTCAAGGCAAGCAGGGCCAGTTCTTCCTTCAGGTTCTTCAGACAGCAGGGCAGTCCTTCTGATTCTCAACAGGTCCAGGGGTGTTCTGAGAGGGGCAGTGAGGGTGCCACTTGTATGCCCAGTGTCACCCTTTGGGTGGGGGAAACTCTTGGCCAATCCCTAACCAATGGGTAGAAGATGCCAGGAGTGGCCCTACCCACTTTTGCAGCACTCCCTCTGTGTTGTACTGTAAACTATCCCACAGTGCCCTTCGCTACCTGAATCCAACATAGCAGGACTCTTCTTCTACTGGTAAGAGCTCCCGCTGCCCACCTAGAGCTATAACAATGATAATGGGCAAATCCTCTCTTGTGCTCACTCCAAACCAGTTCAAAGGCAGCTCCCTCCTCCCACTGGGTTTAGAGCCAAACTGACAAAGAATACAAAGGGAGGCAGGCATAGGTGTGAGCTACATCTGCCAGTAACAGGATAGGCACTCTTTGAAGCTCAGGATGGGTACAGCCCTCAGCCATCCTGCTCAAGGAAGAAAAACGCCTATCCACAGCCAAGCCTTTTGACCACTGTCTGGGAGCAGTCTATATCTCACCACAGAAGAGCCATTCAACTATCAGGTGGCACTGGAAAAAAGGCACATATGACGTACGCAGGAGAATGACAACTTTCTAAAAGTGTTATTGTCAAAATAGTAAAATAAAATGTGACTTTACCTTTAAGTTGGATTTTAAGTTACTGTTGAAATAAGTTCTTGAATCATTTTTCTAGCTGCACCCAAAATGAACCTAAGCTTTAAAAGTTGCTATAATATAACCCAGTGTTATATTAGTCAGGCTTCCTACAGTGAAAAACAACTTTGAAGGTTTTTCACTGCCAGATCATGTAACACTTTAAATACACAAATCCTGCTTTTTAAATATTATGCACTCTGCGCATTTATGGCCTACCTTAGCGGTGACTTATAAGTATTAAAAAGAAAGGTTTATCATGTTTAAAAGGGAGAGCACATGTCCAGTACCATTGGTTAGTAGGAGTAAAGTGTACAGAAACGAGCATTTGCAATGCAATAGGTCTCGCATTACTGATAGTTTGAGGTATTGGCGTTGCAAATAAAAATGCAACGCCAATAGCTCATACTTTCAGTAATGCGAGACCTAGTGCATTGCAAATGCTTGCATAGTGAGCCAGGAACCAGCATTGTTTTTCTCAGTGCAGTACCGCAAGCTGCTCCTAGAGGTCCCTAGTGAGCAAGGCACTAGCATTGTATGTCTCGGTGCAGTACCGCAAACTGCTCCTAGAGGTCCCTAGTGAGAAAGGCACCAACACTCCATGTCTTGGTGCAGTACCGCAAGCTGCTCCTAGAGGTCCCTAGTGAGCAAGGCACCAGCACTGCATGTTTTGGTGCAGTACCGCAAACTACTCCTAGAGGTCCCTAGTGAGCAAGGCACCAGCACTGCATGTCTAGGTGCAGTACCGCAAGCTGCTCTTAGAGGTCCCTAGTGAGCTAGGCACCAGCACTGCGGACCCCTTTTGGCACATATGGTACTGCACCCTGCAGAAGATATGGTAAATCCACCCTACCCATAATGCATTGCATGCAAGACAGTACTACGAGTACATTCAAATAGCTATGTCCATATATACAATTAGTAGCTTTGAGTAGTTCTGTCATCGCAAACCCTCCTGATTTAAAGAAAACAAGCATTTGCAATGTGTCTCGCATTTACGCGAGTTTAAGCTATTGGCATTGTAAATGACAATGCGTTTTATTTATGTTTCAAAAACGAAAACATAAATAAAAGGCATTGTCATTTACAATGCCAATAGCTCAAACTCGCGTAAATGCCAGCCCTGTTGCATTGCAAATGCTTGTTTGCCTGTGCTACACTGAACTGATGCGGACCGCGCTGCAAATTAATTAAATAAAGCAGCGCGGCCACTAAAGTGAAAGCGGATCGCGCTGGAATAAGGAAAGACCATTAAAGAAAATAGTGCTCACCCACTAAATAACAGAGACCGTGTAACGAGCCAAATAAAAGGTCCAGTCGTTATGGGAGGTAACGAATGGAGACAAGACGGTACCCAGGAGGGACTAACGAGCCTTATAATGAATCGGAATTCAGCTTTTACGAAGGACAATGACACCAGCCAATTAAAAATATGGGTGGAGAGTGGGCGGGGGTCCCACTGCTTACTCTATTACAACATGCCTCGCAGAGCGAGCAGCGCATGCACGCTGCCGCATGGCTCGACCTAAAAAGAAAAAAATAACAGTATTAAAGAACGCGAATGCATATGTGGCTACTTTTTAAGGGTGTTAACATTTGCAAAATGCTGTGAGCTGATACCCTCGCTGATGGACACCCATGTTAGCCAGTGCCTAAAGCCAGCTGAACCACAATAGCCAAAGTGTGAAAGGGAAGTCATTTATTGTATCTCCATGTATGTGGTGTGTGATGACATGAGCTCTCGCCTATCTGTAGATGAGGCCTAAAAAGCAGGGCAGTTCAAACTTAATTGTAATGCACTGAAGTTTAGTGCACTGGAGGGAAGTGCATCAAACCCAGTGTTCTTTAAAATACACCCATTAACCCACCCCCATTCATACACTCACAAAAAACACATCCATCAGTAAACACACATCCAATTTCACCGTAAATAAAAAGTCAGACCCACTGGCTATGTCTGCAGATGATTACCTGCAAATAGGAATTGTGAGCACGTCTACGTGGCCTGTTCTAGAGTCCTTGATTCATCCAGAGGTTCCTGGGGTGCAATGTGTGCGTTGCTCTGACTCGTGAAAAGACTTCTGCTGGCGCTTCAAGCTGAAGCATTTAGCCCATTTCCGGACACTTTACACTCACTCTCTTTAATCTTCGTGGTGTTTTATGGTGGAATCTAAATCTAGTACATCTAGTTTGCCATGGCTACAAAACGATGCAGGGTCTTGGTCCTACGTTACCAGTTAACACTCCCATTACCAGGGCTCGAGTCGGGGTACCACGCGGGTGGACGGCGTCCCCCCACTTATTTTACCGGGAGCTCGATAACTGGAGCAAATGGAGCCACACATTCACTCTTTGGCCTCTCTGGGGCGAGATCGGAGCTCATTCAGAACGCTGCTCACGCGCTGGCTTCTCTGATGCAATCGCATCTAAGGGGTGAGCGAGGGAGGCAATGAGTCTGATGGTGCAAGCCACCTTTCGTGACGTCACTTCCTGTCGTGACGTCAGCGTCCCCCCACTTCTTTTTTTAGGACTTGTGCCCTGCCCATTACCAAGTGTATATAATCCCTGGTATTCTTAAGTTTTACAGAACTGATGTACTTGTGTTCCTCCAGTCCCTTTGAGGGAGGCCCTGCCTCTCTATTTGGAACGCTCTTACCTTTGCAGTCTGCTGGTTTGAAGTTTCCACAGACAAGGAGAGGCGCAGTTTTCCTGCTTGCCTTTCATTTATTTCGGGGCACCCTGACACCCCTTGGTGTGCCCAATTATCTTTGTACTTAAATGACTTGATGATGAAGTCGCTGGCACCATCTCTGTCTTCACTGCACAACAATCATGTCCTTAGACCAATGTGCCAATTAGTGCAATTGGGTGGGAGGTTTTTTTGTAAAATGGATTTCTGCCCACCGTGAAGTAGACTGAGACCACCAACAGCATTCAATAATTACACCAGATGGTAAAGGATGTAAATCATCTTCGACCCTCTGTAGATGTTGATCAGGCGACCTAAAAATATGGGATTCTGGGCTAAAATTCCCACATTCTGCTTGGCTGCTCAGCTCCGTGTGTATCTGGGGAACAGCGAGCCTGTTAGTGCAGACTTTATGGACTTGATGCTGGATGGGGAGAGTCTATCAATAGAATCGTTTGAAAACCGTGGAGAGCTTAAAAGTATTCAGTCAAGTTCAAAGACAGTGTTTAGAGCGAGTGCAGTGTAGTTCTGGGTGGTCAGGAGTGAGGTAAGTGTACTGGGCACCGCTTGCTGCCAGTCCTCGAGTGCTGAGAAGAGATTCCTAGCAAGTGTCGAGAGCTCAGACCAGCAAGTGATTGCTGGTTGAGTGGGTTATTGTAAAAGAGGCACAATATGCCCTCGGTTAGTTATTGAGTTAGGTATTTATTGTTACACCCCCCCTTTGAGATCTGTGCTCTGACAGAATGACAGTTGTATCTTGCAGGTGCGCTCACTCCGTTGTATTGGTGCTGTCTACTCTGGTGCCTTGGAGAGACCACGTCCCCTTTGGGTTTCTTGTCGGACAGCTCTTAAAAAGGCGTCTTGCTGAAACGTGTCTCTTCGGCCGCCTCTAATAGTTGTTAGCAGTTTCTTC
Source organism: Calotriton arnoldi (assembly GCA_963921515.1). NCBI lineage: Eukaryota > Metazoa > Chordata > Amphibia > Caudata > Salamandridae > Calotriton > Calotriton arnoldi. The sequence continues at coordinate 2,291,902 of CAWUFW010000001.1, read as the reverse complement.
CGCTTCTAGCCGACAGCCATCAAGCTTCTATAGAAGAGGGCATTTTGTCTGATATCGTTTGTTTTTTACGTCAGAGCCCGCGTGCGAGCTGCAGCACATGGGGATTGGACGCGATCCCCTCAGGGTTGTCACATACATCAAAACGATGATTCTGCTGCTATGCAGGGCTTCCGTTTGTGGCCCCCAGTCTTAGAGTACAGTACATAGGCGCCGCGTGCATGTTATTGATACGTGGAGTAGTGAGACTGGGGTCTGTGTATACTTCTTGTTGCACGTTAAGAGTAGGCCCTGGTCAGCATCTCGGGTCTGCAGCAAGCACTCCCATAGCGCAGCGTTAGTTCGTTTATTGCACACGTCGTGGCCCCCAATATAGATTTCATTAATATGCCGAACTGCACCAGGCAAGATGGAGGCAGGCAGATCCCAACACACTAGTTGAGCATTTGAAATTTGCTTCAAATCATTTGAGTGCATTGTTGTTTCAAATACTTTTCTATGCGCGGTGTAAAACATTATAGACGAAGATCCAGAATTTAACATATTTCAATGCAAATTTGAACGTTTTAAATGTTATTGGATGGCTAAAATGTGTACCAGGTTTATGTACTATACAATCATAGCTGCAGATGAGTGTTTTACTTGTGCTGCTAAGTGATTGACACCTGATATTTTATACCAATGTTTATAATTATTTAGTTATGCTATGGATGATAGCCATTTTCGCCAAAATGACATTGTGGGAGAATGTTATAATACAAATAATACAAAATGTGTGTTCTTAGTGGATGCAAGTGAGGTACGTAAAACTGTTCTTATTGTAATATTTTGAAATTACTAAAAAAAAGTAAACGTAGTGAGTCGTATACTTTTGCAATGTAAAAAAAAAAAGTCTTTGATTGCCATTTTGAAAAAGACAGTATGGTCCAGTATTGTGGCAAAAGTATGCCTAGGCTAAAATGTTAATACGGAACAAAGGTTGATATATATAGCCTTAGTTTTGTATATCTGTGTGTGAGTGTATGTATATATATGTGTGTGAGTGTATGTATATATATATATATATATATGTTACATGACAAGTAGCCATGTAACATATTCAATATATGCAAATTCCAGGACTATTGTTTATATTGTGTGTGTATTGCTGCTTGCTTATTTCCCTGTATGTAAGACTTGATTGCTATATGTAGCATTCTGGTGCCATCATAAACTACAAGACCGAATGCCTTTGTTTCATAGGTATAAATGGTAATTAAGTGTACTGTGCCCCAAAAGCAAGCATACAACTGAAAATGTCAAGAATCCCCGTTTTTTCTGCGCCATAATATCCTTCCTGCCTTTTTCGTAATTTATGCTTTCATTGCTATCCACTTGGCAGGCTCGAGAAGAAAGAACAGAATCTCTTGCATACCCGAGATCAGAAATGAGCGCCTGATGGCCTGGAGGTTGACATAATTATCTCTGGTGCCCGCACAGATCTTGGTGTCAAAGCTGGGAACCACAGGGCAGCGGAGTTCAGGCCTGCACACTGGCATGAGCACAGACTGCTCGGGGCACTCCATTTCTGTTTGATACTGCAACCCTTTGTTGGAAATCTTGTTTTTGTGGGCTTGTTAGAACGCGACGGTGTGTCTAATCTCACGTTTTGCCTTTATCATCAAATCCATTCCTCTGATATTAACACAACTGAGCAGCATCCCACGTGTTCCTCCGGTTTCTGAATTGGTGTATCCGAGGCCTTCTGCTAATCTGCAGATAGGTGGCACCGTTCAGACAGATTGGAAAAGGAGTGCTTTCACTGTTCACACCATCCCAGGCTGTAAATTAACCTGTCACTTTATTATTTGACAAGATCTTCATTTTTATTCATCAGGACTTGGGCCAGAACGGGTGCGTTTACGG